>OY759222.1:32003953-32613928 GCA_963662175.1 Aradus depressus
CCTACATGTCAATACCTACCATCGTAGATGCTGGTTGTTCCACCCTAGCAACAGTTGCATCTGTATAAATAAAAGACAAAATTAAAAAAAAATTAAAAAAAATATATAAAAAATTTGAGTGTAAAAATACAATAATTTTGATGACGTTGATTACAAAATAAATTAATTCAATGAGTTTATTTAGTTAGTTATTGTGACTCATGCCCGGAATTTACCTTCGAGGTCATATCGCCTACTACCAGAGTACTGTTTTGTCACTCTGGTGTTCATGGAACTTGACTCTTTTCTAATATGGGAGTCCTAAATTCTGCCGACCCTGCTTTATTCACGTAGGATTGGGGGCTTGAATGAGTACCTGACATTGTACAGGTTGGAAACCATCACCTAAGGTTTCGAACCCGCAATCTTGAGCTCTTGGGCTAACTCTGAGCTACCGACAAAAAGGAATTTATTTGAAGACAGAAACTTTTATTTCTTAAAACTCTTATTTTTTCTCTGTTAAAATTATTGTAACAAACTGTTATTCATCTTAAGTGGAAACGTTTCTAAAATTTACATTGTAAACATTTTTTGTTTTATACATTTTTTTTCGACTGTTAATAATAATTGTGATACAGAACACTTTCAAGAAGTGAAGAAGGCGAGAGGTGGCACGTTGGGAGGAAGGGACGGATTTATGGTGTATATTGAGAGCACGTCGCCCTGAACCTTTGGCCCACTTCCTTTACTCTTAAAATTTTAGGTAGTGTCAAAGGTCTTATTAGATTGTTTGGGAGCAGATAATGGGGCCCTTTTCACAGTGGTTCGAGGGCTCTCCGGACATGGGGTCCCTTGCGCATTGGAAACTTATTTGTACATTGTTAGTGATTCACCGATCCTTTTTTTCTTGCGTTTGATATAATCCCAAATTCAAGGTTACGTATTTTCATGAAATTCTGTGCCCACTCTGTCACTCCTTTGATTATTGGTTCGTTTTTAATTTTTCATTTAAATATAAAAATTCATGTTTACTATTATATGAATAAATAATATTAAATAAATGAGTATTAAAAAAATAAATGTGCTAATAAATATATGGGAAGTTTAGTAGTAGGTTAGTGGGGCCATGGTGGCCGTGCGGGCTAGAGCGTAGGGCTTTGGTCGCATGGTCTCACCATGGTTTGCGGGTTCGAATCCCGTCCAGGAGTGAGTTTTATTTCGTGGATAGAACTCCCTCCCGGGGCCATGGATGTCTTAAATAATTATATATAACACATTGACATGGCTAATATGCACCGTACATAAAGCCAAAAAAAAAAAAAAAAAAAGGTTAGTAGTGCATAATAGAATAAAAAAAAAAAAAATCCATTTTATTACAATTGTTATTGCTATTTCTATATTCTGCTTATCTGTATTATTATTATTTTTATTTTTATTTTTACTTTCTTCATTTATTTTTTTCTTTATTTTATTTTTTTATGTCTTATTGGTACAATTGTACAGGCATATAATATAGGAAAGTTCATACTAAAGAATATTATTCTTTAGTATGAACTTTCATTACTTATTACTTTTTATGACCCACTCTCTTGACAGGCCCTGACCATTGTCAGTATTGTATACTCGATATTAGAATTTTGTAAGTGTATGTGTAAATAAAGTATATGTTCCTTCATATTACTTACTTTTTTATTACAAATACAGCCTTGGGCCCAGTGGTGGATACAAGGAGGGGGGGGGGGGGGGGGGACTAAAAGCAGAATCCCCCCTCCCCTTCTCCCTAGCCCAGAGGCTCATTAGTCAATTTCGTTAAGAATAAAGAAATATGTACGTTAAATTGGGAAAGACGTTCTAGTGATGCACGAAGTGTACCCCCTCCTTACAGTACATAGAGGACCCTCCTCAAAGTGCATCGAGACCCCTCCCCATAGTGCATCGAAACCCCTCCCCACAGTGCATAGAGGGACCTCCTCACAGTGCATCGTGCCCCCTGCTCACAGTGCATCGTGCCCCCTGCTCACAGTGCATAAAGGATCCTCCCTACAGTACATTGAGCGCATCAAAGGCCTTCCGGAACATGAAGTCCTTTGTGGATTATTAATGAACAATGAAAATGATCTTACATTGTTACAATTCGAAATCATCGAAATTATTACTATTGTTAAAAGTTTGTATGGTGACAATATTACTCTGAACTCGAGAACTTTGAAGAAAAAGATCTTTTGTTTGGTGAACATTTTCGTTTGGTTTGTACTCAAATGTTAAACAAACAGAAAATTATAGGGAATGTACAAAGTGAAAGCCGGTGAAGGGAAGATAACAGTGAACCACTTTTTTTTTAACAGAAGGTACACCCTCAAAATACAAACATCAAACAGCTCCCTTCTATTTTTGTCTATTTGAAAGTATAGGGGAAGTTATGTAATTGGTCAGAAATTTGATGCGGAGTTTTCAACGGAATTTCATATTTTCCGACCTCCTGACTTCATAAATGAAAAAAAAAAATCTGTGTTTCTGTGAACACGATAAATCCCGATAGAATGAATATATAGACACGAAATTTTATTTGGGTAGCCAGAACCCTCTAAAGCCTAGTTCACACTAGTAGACATGTTGCGCGATTTTGGTCTCTAAATAGTCTTTATAGCGATTTTTAGCGATTTTAGTCTCTAACATGTCTCAGGTTGTCTACGAGACATGTCTATAGACCAATCCCCGTCTATGAGCCGGTTGCGAGAACAAAAATCGCAGGTTAAAGTCTCCCGATCGGAATGGGAGACTGCATGCAACGTTAGACATATTGCGCAACATTTTGACAGTGTGGACGTTACTCGGCGGTTAGAGGCGAGACACGTCCCAGTCTGTCTCCAGCTTCCGAGTGGTGTGGTTCGGCTCTTTACAGTTATTTTCCAAAATTTTACAGTTCTTTTGAAAACATGTGGTCTAACGAGAAAGTTTTAAAACTGATTGACGATTACCATGAGTCTTATTGTTTGTGGGATGTTACGAGTCCCGACTACAAAAACCCGGTAAAAAGAAAAGTGGCCGTGGAATCTGTGGCTGCCTAGGTCCTTCTGCGGGCACTTCGCGCGTCCACCAACGTTTTCGCGTTCTTTCACTTGTAATTAGCACTAAGCAGGAACTCATTCCACACAAAACAATGTCCTCCATGGTGGACTGCGAATATGAGACTGAGAAATTCACATGGTAGTGTGGATGCTAGACGAGACAAAGAACGGTGTCTCTAGACGGTCTATAAAGCGTGTCTCGAGACCGCCTATAGACAAATCGCGCAACATGGTCTACTAGTGTGTACTAGGCTTTAAGGACTACACCTATTGATTTTCAGTCAACTCCTCCAAAGGGAAGGAGTGGATTTGTGCGGAAGCTTAGCACAAAAACTCTAATAACTGCTGTATATTCAGCGTCCTATAAGGACGACACATACGAATTTTCAGCCGAAGGGGAAGAGGTTTTCAAAGGGAAAATATCAATAACTTAGCCCAAATGGTCGATTGGCTTTGGAAGGAAAACTGATTGATTCGTACTGAGGAAGTAAATAGTTGGTGATTCACTGACGTCTTTGTTGCAACTGAAGCCTCTTGCACCAACCAGAAAGGCATGTTCAATAAATGCATTGTGTGGCATTAAGAGGTGGCTCCAACTGTAAAGCCGCGGGTATTTCCTAATTGAAATTCTAAACTTTTCCTTACCTATAGCTGATGTAGCTATAAGAGGGGTTCGCACTTAGCATACTTGTCTGAGTTTTTAACTATCCCTGACGATGGTTTAACGTAAAACCGATAGTTTATGTATATATTTATTTGTGAGATATTTCAAAGAATAAGTTACGTCAACTACTTGGACCAAAAGCAAAACTTAATACGAATTAAAACACCATTATACATCAAATTTGGACCTATAGACTCAAAATTTGGGCTAAACAGTCGATCATCACACTAAGAAAACTGCTGATGCCAACACATTACTTTATTATACCCAGTAATGCCAGTATGAAATTAATTTGAGAGGGGGAAGGAGTGGGAGTGTGATCCGTAAAAAAAAGATTGGTATAAATAAAGCCTTGTTATGGCCATTTCACATTTTTTAAGTTGCTTGCCAAAAAATATATCAACAAAGAATTGTTTAGAAAATATTATAAAAATTAATCATGATGCTTGAGAAATATAAAAGACGTACAAATATTCATATACACATTTCCAAGAAAATTTCTTTTTGAAATCTTAAAATGTGAAATAAAACCGACTTCAAATCATCTCGTGATAACATTCATTTCCCTATGGTAAAATAAAACAAAATATAACAGTGTTTTCTATAATTTAACAGAACTGGATTGTTCATAGACAACTGTTGCGACAAATAAAAAAGTACCATCAATAACACAAAGTTTTTTAATTAAGGAACTTTCCTACAAAATACGGGCAGGGAATCAAATTAATCGAACAATATTCAGTGTAAAAAATCAGTTATACTTTTTTGCTAGCGTGAAAATAATTAGTGTTTTCCAGTTGACATAACTCATTCTCGATATCGCCAGTTCAATTGTATATGATCATTCATCCTTTATTAATATTTTTATTGTTACTGGCTTCATATTGAACATTTTCGATTATAATATGTCTTGTATTTAGACTGATTTTCTTGTAAATATTGAGGAGTATTTTTAATAAATATACAATTTTAATTTTTTTTAATCTCATTTTATAAATTTAATTAAATATTCCTCCCCAGCGTGAAAATTGCAACCTTGTGGTGGATATTTCCGAAATTCTATCCAATAATAGCTTCCAAATTACCCAACTATTTAATTTCTTACAATTCACAAATCTCTTATCTAAATTATAAAACAAAATTATCTTCATCACATAGCCTTTCTATTCCGTACATATCTTCTTTATTATTATTAATCTGCGCCTATCCAAATTAGCCCGCTAGGATCCCCACAGACCTGCATCCATCAGGCATCCATGACCCTCGTGGTCGAAATGCCTTAAAAAAGGAAAAAAAAAAAAATAATAAAAAAAATACCCAAATCCACTGGTGCGGGAAATTGCTGAACACCCACCACCTTTACCACTGGAACGCAGACTTAAAAAGAAGCGACCGCATGATTTTCTTCTCATCAATTAATCAAAAGACATCAAGTTTCACAGCTAAACACCCTTGTTTTCCGATATATACATTTTCCCCCCTATATTATGTTCATTTTATCAAGTTTAAAGTTACTTGCTTAGGGCAATTAAGGAATTGTACCTGAGTTCATATCTCATGTTAATTAGGCCATTGGCCTAGGTATTATTGTTATAGACAGCCCAACTATAATATTCATGTATAGAATAATAAAGTTTACAATAATTAAAAAAAAAAAAAAAAAAAAAATATATATATATATATTATTTTGTTATTTGTTGAATGAAATAGGAGATATAGAGATATAATAAACTTTTGATTTAGATAAATATAATCATATATGTAAATAGAGGGCGCCGGTAGCTCAGTGGTATGCGTGCTTGCCTTCTGAGCTCAAGATCGTGGCTTCGTAACCCGCCCGAGGCCCTTTTATCTGGGAGGTAAAATAAACTTAAGTACGCCGTCCTTTGAATGGGACGTTAAGCGATGGTCCCGAGCCTGTACGATGTCAGGTACTCATTAAAGACCCCTGCTCTAGGTGAATAAAAATTTATGGTAGGCAAAACAGGACTCCCATAATAGAGTCGGGCTCATGTCCACCAGAGTGACTAAGAACGCTCTGGTAGTAGGCCATATGACCTCTTAGTTAAAGCCTGGACATGAGTCATAAAACCTAACCTAACCTATATGTATATATTAACAATAAAAAGTGGAAGTCAATAAAAAAATTTAAAATATTAAAAGAAAGAAGATCAGAGTTATGGAAATGGATTATAATTTAGGAGAGCAATGTTCCATCTATATATATATATATATATATATGTGTGTAAATAAAGTGTAGGTATGTTGTTTCAACATGGCGTCTATACTGAGCTATACTCACGATATTTTCATGGAATGTTCAAGATAGCCCGGTGAAAAAAACAGGCTGCTTGGCGTAAATAAATTATCTTGGACATTTTTTTTTTCAATCATAATATTGAGTTGCACATTATTTTAAAGGTCTTACTATAACTGTTCAAAAATTAAGTATCGTAGAGTTAGAATGCTATTTTGAGGGTATTAGTAAGAAATTCAATTGGGCATAGCTGAGTGGATTAGACCTCATACAATATATGCATCCGAAATTTTAAGGTAATGTTCAAGGTAGCCCGAGAAAAAAGACAGCCTACTTGGTGTACATTTTTGGTACTTTTTTTTTGTCTTTTGAATGTTGGTCGCAAATGTTGTTATAACGAAACAACCAGCATTCAAGAGGACTTGATGGATAGAGGATGTCCTGAGTGGCGGGAGAGAGGAAGCCTACCCAGCGGTAGCTCCTCAGGTTGAAACTTAAAAACAATGAATATTATGGTTATTATCAATGAAAATTATGATTTTGTTTCAAGATGTGGGGGGGTTGCAATTTGGGAATACAGTAAGTCACGGTTCCACCTCTTCATTCTCCTGGGAGGATTGTGTGGCGAGTGTGGTGAAGAAAGTGAGTGGATGTATGGATTTGGGTGTGAATGTAATTTGCTATGGAAACGTCTGTAAAGGTCCTGAATTGTGTCGTGTACTGTGTTTATCATGAGGTCATTGTGAAGTGTTCTGTTACTTACCATGGTGGCCATTGTGTAATGAGTCTGAGTGTCTTTGACTGAAAAACCTGGATACGTTTCAGGTTAGATATTTTAGCCGAACCGTAGATTTGTGAGCCATACATCCAGAGTGGTTTTAGTAGAAATGTGTAGCAGTCACGCTTTTGTGTTAAGGGTAATTTTGAATGTCTGTGCAGAAGAGAATATTTAAAAAATTATTGATCGGCACATTGTTCTGGACAGACAGTTGAATAATATAGTATCAGAAAGTTAACTTATTTTTTGAAATATTGTCTATTCCACTAAAGATATTTATAAAACTACCGGTTTCGGCCTCGGTTATGAACTAATAACTAGATCTGACGATGGTGTGAAGCCAAAACCGGTAGTTTTATAAATATCTTTAGTGGAATAGACAATATTTCAAAAAATAAGTTTGTTTTATTTATTTATTACAAATTCCACAATATGTCCGCGTTCCTCAATTTAAAAGTTATCAGAGTTGTCAGCTATTTTAGGAATGTTTGAAGTGACCCGGGGTGATGTATTGGAAGTACACTGACTTCTACCTAATAACGAGGTTATAGTCAGTGTCACTAACCATTCCAATCAGTAATGAAGGTAGCCCTGAAGGGGCCCTATATCAAAATTTCTTGGGGGCTCTATGCTAGTATTTTTGTCTATTTTCCGAAAAAGAGCCCCCAAGAAATTTTGATATACAACAAAATATATTTGAAAATAACAAAAACAACAATACTGCTAAAGTGGTAGCTACGTCCCTGAATCCAATATTTTCAACCACCACAGTCACTTATTTGATGTATTGGAAGTACTGATTTCTACGTAGTAGCGAGGTTGTAGTCAGTGTCACTAACCGTTCCAATACTTCCGACCACTTTGATAGGCTGTGTACGCACTGCCAAGCGTTATGATTATTTGTTATTATTATTATTATGTTATGTTTTTATTATTATTTTTTAACACGCTTTCAGAGAGACGCTCTCTGATTTTATTGTATAGAACCGAAGTGCGGAAATAAGGTACGACCCAGGACAAGGAAAACAGGATAAAAAATGGGGTCACTCCCTCTCGCCCCCCCGAAGTAACCAAACCCAAAATCTGGTTCCGCCCTTTCTGGCAACCCTCCATTAACTGGGTCAACGGAATTTGATTGAAGAAATTACTTACATATTTATTATGGATACTTTACGCCTATTATCGATGGCATTACGCATTCTGCATCTTCTGGAGTCAATGAAAACTATTTAACACGTTGACTGCCACGGAATTTTTCACGATTTCGGTCTAAAAAGCCAATTTGATTTAATCATGTTATATTATTAAAAACTTTAATAATAGTACATAGTAATAATCAAAAAGCTTAAAAAATGTTTGTTTTTATGTTGTTTTTTTTCGTAAAAACATGTTACAAATTATTTTCTAAAATAAAACTTACAAAGTTTAGAGAAGCATTCGTCGACGCGTTGATTGGAGGAGAGATTGAACCAGTTTAAAAAAAAAAAACAGGATCGCAGGAGCTTCATTATTTACAGAGTATTCCACCTACCGAAAAAAAACTGCGTCCGACAAAGCCATGCCGATTTTGTACCAAAGCTAAAAAACGGCGCGAAACACGTTACTTCTGTCTAATCTGCCAAGAGAAGCATTTTCCTTTGCGTTGAAGATTAATTTAAAAATTATCACAAAACATAAAAATTTATTTCCTTGTATATCATTTTTTTTTAAAAATAAACTTTGTATAATTATTATATTTTCTGTTCATTTAAGCCAAACCTGATTTTTTATTCTCTTTCCTGAGGCCATCTATTCATATTTACACTGTTATGCTACGAGTTTCCTCGTAGCTGTACAAATATAGCAAGTAATGAAGGGACGAGATAACTCGTAGTAGGCGTCCTGGGCAAGTAAACAACCTACGAGATATCTCGTAGTTGGCAGTCAACGTGTTAATCATATTAAAAACTGTATGTATATAGAAATTTTCTTGAGTCGAGTCATGTAACGTATGGTTTCTGTGGTTTCTCACCTTATCGATAGTGTTTTTATGTCGATGTCCAGCCCATGTACCCAGCCTCAGCTTTTACCGTAATGGTGGACACCCATCGAGTGGGATGACCACTATCCCCCGCTGATCGGCACTTCCCAGATTCCTGGATCCCGGACAACGGTCCCAGTTACCACAACCACTGCGAATCCAACCTCAGTTGGTGGTATCACTATCCCCGTTAGTATCATTTTTGGATGTGGAACCCCATAAAGGTTCCCTTCCCAGAAGCCTGGAATGGTCACTGGCCCAGCATAGCAAAGCCTAGGAGAACCTGACCTACTGTCTCTACGGTTCTCTATCCTCTGTATTATCAGTGGGGGCTTTCCTCTAATCCAGAGGTAAGAAGGTTTCCATACCTTTTCACTTTATCGACAAGGAGAAGATCACGGAAATTATTACATCGGCAGTTATTAGGGTTTTTGCGTTGAGCCCTTTTCCCTGAATCCTTCTTCCTTTCCGCCGATTTTTCTAAAAGTTAGCTCATGAGGTTTTGACAATAAATATGAATTTTCATGTCGATACATTCATTACATCAGCAGTTTTAAGGGTTTTTGAGTTCAGGCCCCTTCCCTGAACCCCCTTTCCATCGGCCGATTTTGCTGTCGTCCTTACGGGAATTTTCATATGAAATTTTGTGCAGATACATTCATTACATCGGCAGATATTAGAATTTTTGTTTTAAGCCTTTTCGATGTTCCACCCTTACACTTTGGTCGATTTAGCTGAAACTCAATTAGTGTTGGTGTTATCGGGTTCTGAGTGTACATATAAAATTTCCTGTACATGCATTCTATCAGGAACTATCGTGAAATTTCAATAAAAATTCAACTTCGAATTTCTGACCGATTTCATAACTTTTCTTACAAAATAGTATTTTTTTATTTGTATTAATTTTTTAAACATTTTCACAGAGGATCATGATAATATTACTTCTGATTTATAGCGCGATAACATTTGAGATACGGATTATTGACCAGATAGTTTTTTCTGAAATCTGAAATATTTTTTTCTCAGAAAGCATGAACTTTTTTAAAGGCTAATATTTGGGTGTTTTTTTTTTGTCCTTATGTACGTTGCATATTAGCCATGCCTTTTATAATGGTGTTAACTAGTTATTTACGACATCCATGGCCAGGGAGTTCTTTTACGAAATTAAAATCATTCCCGGACAGGATTCGAACCCGCAAACCAAGGTGAGATCAACTCCCCTTATTCTTTGTATAGCGAGGAAAGAAGAAACTATCTACAGGTCAAATTATCTTTTAATAAGCTTCCCTCACGTAATATGACAAAGAACGATACATATTTATTTTGTGTGACAAAATTAGATTTATGCGTGCGGAAAAAAGAGATAAACGCTGTTAAGTCAAAAAAATCTGCCTTATCAGTTTTACAAAATTTAATGCTTCATTAGGAGAGATTTTCCCAAATTATGTATAATCAGCTTTGAAGTCACAGATGGAAATCTAAAGTGACCGTTAATTATTTTAAAATATGTAGTGTGTTTACATTGTGGAATTTCTTCGTGATATACATTAATTATTATTAAATTCCGTCAATATTTAACATGTATAAAATACTAAATTAAACCAATACGTGATGAAAGATAAATTCTACAGAAAAAAAAAAAAAAAAAAAAAAAAGGAAATTATTTTTCCTTCAATTAAGAAGGAATTTATACTGTGAATTTATTTATTATTTCGAAATATGTATATGTAATTAAGTTCAAATTAAGATATTGTAAATTTTAAATTTTGAACAAATAAACGACTGACTCGTTTCATTTTTGTTGCCACTCGAATAGCCACTTTTAACCGTCACCAGCAAATGGATAAAATCGTGGGAAAACACTAATAATAATAACATTTAGAATAATTATAATTATACTATTTATAACAGGAGTGGTCAACCCTCTGCCCGCCTGCCTTGAATAATTTTACGGCCCGCAAGATTCATCACAATTTTACAAAATATGTTTTTGCACAAAACATGTCCAAATACACGCATTGAGATCGAAATGTATTTTTTTCCTCATTGTTCAAAAATAATAAAATAACCATGTCCCATTTTTTTTTAGTTCCTCCACAGCTATCCTCCTTTAAGGTCTATCGCAATTATCTTTTGTTTAATATTATCATTAATAATAATGATATTATTATTTTTATTAATTATTTATTCATTTAACGCATTTCTATTGGATTATTCACTTATAATTTTTAATTTGGCATATTGTGCCCTGGAAATATTATAGCACATATTATGTGCTAACAGAAATAAGACAAAAATTGAGGGATTTTTGAAACCCATTTTTTTTAGACGTTCTCTGTATTCACGCAAAAACAGTTTGTTCTAACGAAATATCGCTCTTTGCCAAAAATATTCTATATTAAATTTCCAATTAATGTAAAGCCCCTCAGTTTTTCGATAGAACCAATACCAATAATTAAAACGTCTCAAAGAGCGAACAATGAATTTCCTTTGTAAATATTTCTAAGCAAGACTTTTATAATATATTTTATATTATCGGTACATGATCTGGGAGGTAAAATAAACTTAAGCATGCCGTCCTTTGGATGGGACGTTAAGCGATGGTCCCGAGCCTGTACGATGTCAGGTACTCGTTAAAGAAACCTGCCCTAGGTGAATAAAAATTTAGGGTAGGCAAAATTTAGGACTCCCATAGTAGAGTCGGGCTCATGTCCACCAGTGTCGAAAGAGCGCTCTGGTAGTAGGCGATATGACCTCATAGTTAGCCCGGGCATGAATCAAAATAACTAACTTCTATTATCAGTACTTTTTTTTTTAAATGAAAAGGATGAAAATGAAGAAAAAATAAAATATATGTGATGTGGGAATAACAGGATTTTTTTGATACCAACCAGCTTTATACAGGGGCCTACCTCCCCTCTTAAGTTCATTTCATGATTACCAGATATATAAAAGTCACTCTCAGAAATATTGTACAATGAAATAAAAAAAAAACGCTGACGCCGTACATTATATATCCAGTACTTTCATATAAGTAATGCCAGTATGAGAAGGCAGTGGGAGAGTGATCTGTACAAAGATGGTTGGTATAAAAGAAGTTCTGTTAAGGCCACGTAATTTATTAATGAAAAGTAATTGATTAAATATGAAATTAATATAAAGACAATTTGATGAAAATATCTCAATAATCTTACATTTTCTCTACTGTTGGTGTTACATAAGCGCTGACATAACCCAGACTCTCTATAACTTCTCTATCTACCATAGATCGTATTTCAAACGTCTGTATTGTGTATTTCTCAGATCAGACGTCAAAGAGTCAGTACACTAAATTTGTAAAAGCTAGTTTAAAGAAAATTCCGTTTAAATTTGTTCATCTTTTTTGTTGTGTTACTTCTTTAAAAGTAAAATAAACCCTACTATAGTGTGTTACTTTTTAAAAAGGTGTTACAAGATCATCATCTATGAGATGGTGTCAGGCCGTAAGTTCATCTATGAGATGGTGTCGTCACGCCATAAGTTCATCTATGAGATGGTGTCACGCGATAAGATCATCTATGAGATGGTGTCACGCCATAAGATCATCTATGAAAAAGTGTTATGGCAACAGGATCATCTATGAAATGGTGTTATGCCAAGAAGATGGAATGTGACATACCATGCAGCGCAAACATCAATTTAGTGTTATGACAAAGAGATGTTATGTTGTTCTTCTATTTGGATTTCGTATTATGTTTTTTGAGATTTACGAAATGTGGAAGTTGGTCAGAAATTCAATGATGAGTTTTCAACAGAATTTCTCGTTTTTCGACTCCCTGATTCAAAAAACTATCCGTGAGCGCGATAACTCCCGATGCAATAAATCGATACAAAATCTTACAAGTTTGTTCAGAACCCTGTAAGGAGGACACTTAATAATTTTCAGTCAAATCGGAGAAAAGGGGGACAAGAGGAAGGGAGGTTGTACTCAAAAAATGTAATCATCCCCTATGAAATGACACGAAAGGTCCCAATAAGGACAACATCTGTAGGTTTGTGAGGAAATCAAGCGAAGGTAAGTGAGGATCAGAGAGGAGAAGCTCGACTCAAAATTTATAATAATTGGCGATGTATCGAATCAACACGCAATTTAATATGAGGATTCAGAAGTCAGTGAGTTTCAGAGGGAGAGTGAACACTTAGATAGTTATTTAGCACTGGGGAAGTACATTGCCGGTGATTCACTGACGACTATTTTCTGTTGCTGTAATCAAAATCACAGTCTGAGATATTACTTCCTCGGTTTCCAATTTACTCGTAATAATAATAATAATAATAATATTGACCGACAATACTCGTGGTCAAATTGACCGTCTGAGGGTTATCTCTTCTATTTCTACTCGATAATACACATATATATAAAAGTGACAATATAAAAATAAAATAATTCAAATACAAATGCAGTAATTTACAAAATTAACTTAAATGAACCTTTAAAAAAACTAACAAAAAATAAAAATAAAAAAACATCTTCCTGTTTATATATTATTAATAATTAAATTCTGAAACTAGCTCAAATCTATAATTCCAGGCGGCTTTGCAATAGTTAATTAAAGTTTTGCAATTTCGTCCATTTACATATTCAATAAACTGAAGATAGCTTAACTCTGCTTTACTAAAATACACATGGAGCAAAGTTTGATTTCCTTAGTGTAAGAATACTTATTTAAATAGTAGTATGCTTTAGAGTTAAATAAATTAGGGTAGATATAGATACATATAGGAAGAGATATATAGGTTATATTATAAGCTACTTATATATCTCTCTGATGGAGAGGTGGCAATCAACTCGCATCTTTTAAGTCTGCTTCAGAATGAATGGCACGTGTTGATCCGTCTTATTGACTCTTCGGTACCTGGAACGTAATCATATTAGTTCTTCGATATGGTTCCTACAGATGATACTAGAGTTCCCAGATCGATTTCTTGACATATCAGGTCTTATCTTCAACTAAATTGAGTTGAACAGAATGAGGAAAAAGTGACTGTACACTAGAATCACCACGCACCAGAAAAATGTCGTCGGTGATTCACCGTCGCGAATTAATCAACTAAGCTTTCGCTCTCCCTCTGAAACTAATTTAGCAATTTGGCTGAAAATTGATACGGGATTTTGGATTTACATAAAAAATTTTGTGTCGGTACATTCATTTGACGATTATTGGGTTTTTTTCGGGTTGAGCCTCCCCTCCCCATAAACTCTATATATCCTTTGGCCGATTTGCCTAAAAATTGATATATATCGACCCTAAAGCCGGGTCCACACCTACAAATATTTTCGCCCGCAAATTTAAACTTAAATATTTATCACACAAATATTTATTCACGAAAATTTTTACGTCTCCCCGCTCAAGCCATACGTGAAAACAAGTGGAGGTTACATCTCTGTTCCCCGAGTTGTTTATTTTTGTCGAGGAAGCTGCATTTATGTTGATTCAGTTATATGAATAAATATAATTTAGAACACTAAATTATATATGAATAAATATATAATTTAGTTTCTAAGTTGAGGAACGAGGACATATTGTGGAAACTTGCAATAAATAAATAAAACAAACTTATTTTTAAAATATTCTCTTTTCCACTAAAGATATAAATATATATAACTACCGGTTTCGGCCTTACACCATCGTCAGGTCTAGTTCATAACAGAAACATCGGGAAATTATCATAACAAGAAATTAAAAGAACTAAAGAACCCGATAACAAATTGTATTAATTTTCAGCAGAATCGGGACAGGAGGGATCAGAGGAGGGGCTCGACTAGACCTGACGATGGTGTAAGGCCGAAACCGGTAGTTATATATATTTATATCTTTAGTGGAATAGACTATATTTTAAAAATAAGTTTGTTTTATTTATATAATTTAGTGTTCTGTTTTTCAACTTTTGGTCCAATCAAGTTAACAAATAGTTCAAAATCATCTACAGATACACCCAAAAAGTTTTTGAAATGGCCGTTAGTTTCATCTATAACTAAAATAGTCAACAAGCGATCTCCACCTTCAAGCCTTCTGTGTTTATACAAATATTTTATCGAGTAGCGTCTTCCTTTTTTGTTTTCCTTCTTTTTAAGCAAAACACTGGTACAAAACAATGAAAGCAGCACTCTTTTTCTTGATAATTAACTCTGACATGATAAACAACTCATAAAATAAACATCAAAATATAGCAAAGTTGGGGTGCAGGTTACTAAATGAATTTTGAAATGTTTGGGAAGCGTCCTCACTAGAAACAGCATGCAGTGCAAATCTCTGATGTTCGTCAAAAAACCGACAAGCTACGGATCGTGTGCGTTGAATGTGACAAAAATTCTTGCGTCTTTTCCGTGCATGCACACGTCCACACTACCTAGAATGCGCCGTAAATATTTGTAGGTGTGGACCCGGCTTAAAGGCTTTTGGATTAACATATGAAATGTGTCGATATATCCATTATTTTGGCAGTTATTGGGGTTTTTCTGTTAAAGCTCCTTTGACTGGAAATCAATGGGTGTTATCGGATTCTGGATACACATATAATTTTGCGTATAATATAATATATTATATTATATTATAATAGCCCAGCTATACGAAGTATAGAGGAAGTTATGTGATCGGTCAATAACTCACTGTTTTGACCGGAATTCATGTATTTCAACCCCATAAATTCCAACCCCAATTCCATAAATTAAAAAAAAAAAATAGAATGAATGTATCGACACAAAATTTCATAACACCATAATGACGACAGTTATTAATTTTTTCACGAAATTCAAGGGAAGGATGGGATCAGACGAGGCTCGACTCAAAGAATAATGAGTGATCCCCTCTCCGGATAAGTGATAGTGTAACCACATTTACAAAACATTGATCATCCCGATTCCGGAGGCTTCTGAGAGATTGTCGCGTGGGCTTGTTCAGCAACCCCCTTCTTTATTTATATGGATATGTCCTCAATGAGTGATCCCCTCTCCAGATAAGTGATAGTGTAACCACATTTACAAAACATTGATCATCCCGATTCCGGAGGCTTCTGAGAGATTGTCGCGTGGGCGTGTTCAGCAACCCCCTTCTTTATTTATATGGATATGTCCTCAATGAGTGATCCCCTCTCCAGATAAGTGATAGTTTACACTATGGTGGTTACCCACCTTTACAAAACATTGATCATCCCTATTCCAGAGGCTTCTGAGAGATTGTCGCGGGGGCGTGTTCAGCAACCCCCTTCTTTATTTATATGGATATGTCCTCAATGAGTGATCCCCTCTCCGGATAAATATGTCCTTACTCTTATTCATATTAGCATCCCACTCGACTTGCCTGGTTATGTGCAGACTGCTTGGTAACTTCTGCTTGCGATAGACCAAGTATCAAACTCCCCTCCGTCTGAAGTGGTGATTGCTTGCCAAAGTCCTCTGGAATACTAAACAGAGACCCGGAGTTAGTCTGACGAGCTGGGTGATTAACGTCTGTTATCCTCAATCCACACAACGAAACTCCATTCATTAAGTTCCTTTTATTCTCTTTTTTTACCCGACTGTGGAACGAGAAGAGAGGTTATTGTTTTTTTCACAATTTTGTTTATGTGTAATATTTTTTGTTACTTCAGAGAGCCCAAACGGCTGGACCGATTTTAATGATTTTTATGTCATTTGATTCGTCGTTATCCCCCGATAAAAACAAAATGGCGAATGCTACACCGCCGCATAGCCTATGGAATAAATAATTATATTTATACGTTTGTTCAGGGTAAGAAAGATCAATAAGCAAAAATTGAAACTGAAAATTTTTATTGTATTTTTTTATAATGCGCATCGACTGCAGAGGCTATTAGCGCCAGCACAACTAACATTATAGTACATAGGGTGACATGATGTGGCTATGTCTATCTCCCTGGCAGAGTGGGGGAGCATCCTGTCTACCGCACCTCCGTCCTGTGTGGTTCACTTCCAGCCTCCAGGGGTTAGCTATTCCTCTACGACTGGCACCATATAATTTGTTGCTGATACAGTCCGGTGTTTCGCAAGAATTGCAGCAGCTGGGATGTGTAGGCCGAGCTATCTTTCAGCACTGTTCGAGAGTCATTAGGTAAATCCATCTCTTTCTCTGTAAGGTTTGAGAGGTTCACATAATTCTAATATGTGGAAGACAGTGAATGTTGGACATCTCGGTGGGCGTCTCTGCAACAAAAAGTTGACATGAGTTAGCCAAGTATAATTGTGTATTATTATTAAGAATTATTATTATTATAAGTATATCAGATTTTCAGTCTCATCAGGTTTATTCTTTCCTTTCGGGAAAGGAACGTCACATCTGGGGATATTGATTTTCGGCCTGATCGAACAAAGGGGAAAGGGGAATCGATCAGAAGGGGGCTCAAAAATCCCAATAACTATCGATGTAATGAATGTATCGACGTAAAGCTAGTATGAGGATTCAGAAGCCACTATGTAAGTCAAATATTGTGTTTTAGCCCAAACGGTCGATCGGCTTTAAATGCAGAAAACGTAATTGATTAATTCGTGCTGGGGAAGTACATAGTCAATGATTTTCTGACGATTTTTTTTTTTTTCATTTTTGGAAAACAGGCCGATTACATAACTTCGCCTATACATCGTATAACTGAGGAAGTAATAACGTTTTAAGTAAACGAATGGACACTCCTATGTTTTCTTATCATTACAAAAACAAACAAACGACAAGAAAGTAAAACATCAAAAAAAACTGTAATTATTACATCTCTGGCTTGTTTGTTCATTATGCGACGATTGAAGAAGAGCTCGGAGACAGAAATTGGGAAGGTTTTTCTCTGAAGAAAATTACCCTTCAGAGAAAAAAAAGAAAATAGAGAAAAGAAAAAAAAAATATGAAAAGCTTAGTAAAAATGGGGTTTTCCTCCAAGAAAAGACTCTTCATCTCTGTCAATCAAAATAAAGTTAAGTGATGATTTGATGCGATTCTGATGAAAATTTGAGATGGGGCAGAATCCTTCTGATATTACTCTTCGTGGGGAAAATGGATGTGAGGGAAATCCTATATTGAGTTATAAGTATACAGACATAACTTGTTTTGTTTTAGAAGACCTGTTGTAGTTTTGATAATATTTGATTATTGTAACTAATTAAAATTATTGAATTATTTGCAACTCAAATTGTATCAATAATATTATGAAACCTCATTGAAACCATTATATATATGTATATATTTATTTTGTTTTATTTATTTATTTTTATTTATTTATTACTACATTGAAGCCTATAAAGGCTTATTGTAGAGAGTGGGGTTACAATTTCAATATACATCCGATATAATAATAATGTAAGAATATTACAGCTTAATAAATTTCTAAATATCTAAATATTATAATAAATGCGCACATTTACTTGTATACATACAGCCAAGAGAAATGCAAAAAAAAAAAAATATATAAATATATACTTTCATATACATACATACACATATACATACATACACATATACATATCATGATGACTTTAAATAAAACCAAAGTAATAAACATTAAGTCAAACCACTTTGTACTTAAACTGTAAATAACAAGTATTTAACAAAAACTTAATATGAAAATTTCAACTTTAATTCATTTTTCATTATCTTTATTATTTTTTTGTCCTCTATTCTTAATTTTATTTAATTTTTTTTTTTTTGATTTTTATTGTGAGTTAGATTTTTTAATGTTTGCTTTTTTAAATTAATAGCGTTTAGAATATAGTAATATACATCATTAATTTGCTCTATAGAAGAATCTCTAATATTCTAATAACATTACTTTCATCTTCATCAGAGTTTTAAATATATTTAGACAAATATCTTTCTCTAATATTATTATATAAAGGACAGTTTAATAAAAAATGAACAATAACTTCTTTCAATTCTCTAGAACAACATCTACATTGATCCTTTTCAAAAATAATTTTTTCTTTGTTTATATATAAACTGATATGGTGTTTAGAAGCCAAACGTAACTGGTTAGGTTAGGTTTTATGACTCATGCCCGGGCTTTAACTACGAGGTCATATCGCCTACTACCAGAGCGCTCTTTCGTCAGTCTGGTGGACATGAGCCCGACTCTACTGTGGGAGTCCTAAATTTTGCCTAGCCTAAATTTTTTATTCATCTAGGGTAGGGGTCTTTAACGAGTACCTGACATCGTACAGGCTCGGGACCATCGCTTAACGTCCCATCCGAAGGACGGCGTGCTTAAGTTTATTTTACCTCACAGATAAAATAAACTAAGGGCCTCGGTCGGGCTACGAACCCACGACCTTGAGCTCAAGCACGCATACTACTGAGCTACCGGTGCCCTCTCTCTTTGTTTATACATAAACTGATATGGTGTTTAGAAGCCAAACGTAACTGACCTACTGCTCTAATTTAATTGATATGACAATTAAATAACATATGGCAACTCACAGAACCAAAAGAGCACATATTTCTATAATATAAGTTATACTTGGAGTTGAGGATTTTTTCAACATCTTTACTGATGCGATTATTTTGGAATCAAGTGATTAAATGATTAAATTCATTTTCAACTATTTTAGCATTTTGAGATTTCCAGACGTCATAAGCTCCTATAGAAGACAGGCTATTTCTTAGTTCAAGGGTCCAATTAAAAGGCATATTAGAAGAATCTGAAAGCTCTATTAGTCTATTATAGCACATTTTAGGGATTGTTTCATCATTTAGATTAAGTAGACTGGGCCATCATTTGATAATTTTTTTAAAGATTATACTATTCGTGTGAACCTTACCGGTCTCCATTCGGACATACGCATCAGGGGTAGTTAATGGTGGACATAAGAACTTTTTATTATATATATATTGGCAGGACTTCTTACCTGAAATGGAAGATATCATGTGTCCTAGCTTCCTGAGCAAATCTTGCAAGGTCTAGTCCTCTAAAATCTCTGTGATCATATCTCTGTGGAAGATGTGGAATCTCCTCCGAGCATAAACCGGGCAATCGCCCTGGAAGTGAATTGAGAGGTGAGTCTCCTTGACTTTTCCAAGGTCTCTAGTCCAAATTTTCATCCGGGTCCGATAAATAATAGTTCGATAAAGAACTTGGACGAGATCGTATAACGTGTGTATGATGGCAGCTTGTTCTGCTAGTTCCTTGAGCTGAATCTGTCGATAGTAGTTCTTCACCGAACATACAATGTCCAGTTGAGCGCAGCTGTAGATCTATAACGAAGTCATGACGTCGAGAGGCAGCTTGCTCTGCTAGTTCCTTGAGCTGAATCTGTCGATAGTAGTTCTTCACCGAACATACAGTGTCCAGTTGAGCGCAGCTGTAGATCTATAACGAAGTCATGACGTCGAGAGGCAGCTTGCTCTGCTAGTTTCTTAAGCTGAATCTGTCGATAGTAGTTCTTCACCGAACATACAGTGTCCAGTTGAGCGCAGCTGTAGATCTATAACGAAGTCATGACGTCGAGAGGCAGCTTGCTCTGCTAGTTTCTTAAGCTGAATCTGTCGATGGTAGTTCTTCACCAAACATATAATGTCCAGTTGAGCGCAACTGTAGATCTATAACGAAGTCATGACGTCGAAAGGCAGCTTGCTCTGCTAGTTCTTTGAGCTGAATCTGTCGATAGTAGTTCTTCACCAAACATATAATGTACAGTTGAGCGCAGCTGTAGATCTATAACGAAGTCATGACGTCGAGAGGCAGCTTGCTCTGCTAGTTTCTTAAGCTGAATCTGTCGATAGTAGTTCTTCACCAAACATATAATGTCCAGTTGAGCGCAACTGTAGATCTATAACGAAGTCATGACGTCGAAAGGCAGCTTGCTCTGCTAGTTCTTTGAGCTGAATCTGTCGATAGTAGTTCTTCACCAAACATATAATGTACAGTTGAGCGCAGCTGTAGATCTATAACGAAGTCATGACGTCGAGAGGCAGCTTGCTCTGCTAGTTTCTTGAGCTGAATCTGTCGATAGTAGTTCTTCACCAAACATATAATGTCCAGTTGAGCGCAGCTGTAGATCTATAACGAAGTCATGACGTCGAGAGGCAGCTTGCTCTGCTAGTTCTTTGAGCTGAATCTGTCGATAGTAGTTCTTCACCAAACATATAATGTCCAGTTGAGCGCAGCTGTAGATCTATAACGAAGTCATGACGTCGAGAGGCAGCTTGCTCTGCTAGTTCTTTGAGCTGAATCTGTCGATAGTAGTTCTTCACCAAACATATAATGTCCAGTTGAGCGCAGCTGTAGATCTATAACGAAGTCATGACGTCGAGAGGCAGCTTGCTCTGCTAGTTTCTTGAGCTGAATCTGTCGATAGTAGTTCTTCACCAAACATATAATGTCCAGTTGAGCGCAGCTGTAGATCTATAACGAAGTCATGACGTCGAGAGGCAGTTTGCTCTGCTAGTTTCTTGAGCTGAATCTGTCGATAGTAGTTCTTCACCAAACATCTAATGCACTGAGCATGCGCTGCTGAGGTTTATGATGATACCCTTTTCCTAATGACTATGAATGTATGAATTAGTCGGGTCTAATTGAGCTGGGCCCTCTGAATACAGAGACTATGAATGGGACATAAGGAGGATTGGTAACCGGAGCCAGCCACCCAGACAGCTGATCCCAAGACAAGTGACTTTAATGAAGTCCGCCCGGCGGCACCTCCCCGCTCTACAAACATCTTGTGGCAGATCTCTGATCTCCTTTCAAGGGCCATTCAACCTTCCTTCTCTTAGCTAGCTATCAATTACCATCCTCTTGACATACATTACCCAAACAAGGACCTCCACACACCATATGTTGATCTTTCCCCGTGACCTGCGTCAGTGGCCTAACCATTAGTACTGTGCTAGAGCATATAAGAATGTGAAATTTCATATGTGATAGTAAGATGTTGTGGGACTAGATTTCTAATAGAAATCAAATACGTTGTCTTTCCACTGTTTTATTTATACCAGAACCGGTTTTCGACGCAACAGCGTCATCATCAGTGGTTTATCCACCCACACAGCACAGCGGTTGGAAGATAACTGAGTTATGTTATCTTCCAACCGCTGTGCTGTGTGGGTGGATGAACCACTGATGATGACGTTGTTGCGTCGAAAACCGGTTCTGGTATAAATAAAACAGTGGGAAGACAACGTCTTTTATTTCTATTAATGTGAAATTTAATATAGTGAGAATTGCCCCAAAAGAAATTGGAAGGAACCTATCTTGGCGTAGTCTGAAAGATGTGTGGGGGGAGGGGGGCGAGAACTCTGCACAGTATGCCGGCAATTCATGATATGGCGGATTTCACTAAGTGACTACGACATATATACATTTTTTTGTGGTGCTTTTTAAATCAATTCATTTTTTGTGGGTCCACCAGTCAGTACGTATGAAGATAATTGCGAATTGAGAGGAAACCTTCTGTGATAGAAATATACTTAAGCCGATTTCTAGGGAAAGGGGATAGCCACCATCAAGCAATTCAAGACATCAAATCTCTCTATAATCCTCACTTTGAATAGGATTAGCAAAACGAAGATTTATGATGAGCTTTTGAAGTTTCATACTGATCGGTTGGGAGAGAGCAACTAGACTACAGACACAATATAGGGCAGGGCTTTACCCAAATATAATAACAACTGTATGGGAGAAGAGGGATAGATCAGAGGGATGCTAAGGACTCCTGTGGTGGACAGAGATGGGGCTTATCTTTGTAGGGCCAAAGAGAGCCCTTTCAGGGATACTCCTAGGTAATCCTTACATAACCGACCATCATCCTGATGAAAACACTTGTATAACCCTTCATACATAACCCACATTGTATCTCATACAGAGTTATTGCCGACCCTTTTCAATATTACCCTATTACTTATCCAACTGTATAAAGTAATGGTTATTTTTGGTAAAAACCTCATTTTTAATTTTTTACCGGAATTTTATGTATTCATTGCTCCGCCTCCAAAACTAGTCTACAGTTTGAGCTAATATTAAACAGTTGATTTACATGGGAACTCTTAAATCCTCATACCAAATTTTGTGTAGATAAATTCATTACATCGGCAGTTATTAGGGTTTCTGAATTGAGCCCCCTCTCCTGAACACACCCTCCCTTACGCCGATATCGCTGAAATTCGACAGGTTATGTCCTAATTGGGTTTTGACTTTAAATATGAAACTTCGGCGGTTGTTGGGGTTTTTGAATTGAGCCCCCTCTGATCGTCCTTAAGGGGCAGTTCCGCCAGGCCCTAAACTATGAAGCAAATTTCTCCGAAACTATTTGAAATATTTTGATAAATTGGACAGCAGTGAGAAGTGATTATTTCACAGATTTTATTAATTTTTGCTAACCGGCTTTAGAGGTTGCCCTCTTTATCAGGCAGTCTACAAAATTCAATCCATACAATTAGTGGTTATAAAATATTAAATAAATATAAATAAATTATATGAAGGTTAGGTTTTATGACTCATGCCCGGGCTTTAACTACGAGGTCATATCATCTACTACCAGAGCGCTCTTTCTTCACTCTGATAGACATGAGCCCGACTCTACTATGAGAGTTCTAAATTTTGCCGGCCCTAAATTTTTATTAACCTAGACTAGTCTTTAACTAGTAATTGACATCGTACAGGCTCGGGACCATCGCTTAACGTCCCATCCGAAGGACGGCGTGCTTAAGTTTATTTTACTTCCCAGATAAAATAAACTAAGAGCCTCGGTCGGGTTTCGAACCCACGATCTTGAGCTCAGAAGACAAGCACGTATACCACTGAGCTACCGGTGCCATAGATATATCTATAAACTCTTTACATCAATTTAAGTTTGTTACTTGGGAGCCATGGTGACCGTGCGGGCTAGAGCGTAGGGCTTTGGTCGCATGGTCTCACCTTGGTTTGCGGGTTCGAATCCCGTCCGGGAGTGAGTTTTATTTCGTAGATAAAACTTCCTCCCGGGGCCATGGATGTCGTAAATAATTAGATAAAACACCATTAATAAGAGTCATGGCTAATATGCATCGTACATAAGGCCAAAAAAAAAAAAAAAAAAAAAAAAAAAAAGTTTGTTACTTTATTTATATAATTTATTTATATTTATTTTATATTTTATTACCACAATATTTTACGGGTTTTAACGAACAGAACTTATGACTGTTGCTTTGTTGCTAAATGATTTTTTTTTTTTGTAGACTGATGATGAGGGCAACCTCGAAAGCCGGCTATCAAAAATTAATAAAATCTGTGATATGTCAGACTATATTTCATTTTACAACCTGTGATTGACAGCTTTAGGAGTAGCTTTCTTGGATCTCTTCTGTTACTCCTCCCTAGTCTTTGGAAGAACTAGTGCTCTACTAACACATATTACCATTCAGTGTTGGCTTCCGTAAGAGGGCTCGTAACTGCTCTCTGATACTACAGCAATCTGTAGATTCGGATTGCAATACGTTGTACAATGGAACTGAGAATATCTTTTAACAAAGTTATTTAACCCTGGATCAATAGTTTCCTCTGGGACTCAGACTGGTACTCTCCTTGAATATTCATTTAGGTAAATTCAGGGATGTATTAATATTTATCTTATGTATTTAACAATTGGCTGCTGTGAATTGCTGTTTGTTACTGTCTACAATGTTAGTTTATTTTTTAAATATTCATTTGGTCTTATTAAATCTTCTTTTTTTCTGAAACAAATCGGAGATATGTAAGAAGAGCAAATGTATGCGAATCGATGAATTGACTCAACCAGGGACCTGTCTTTCTACTTTTTGGCGCATCGAATTGTTGAACATTTGGCAACCCTTGGGACAAGAAAGGTGAAAAATATTACAGAAAAATGTGGTCAGATTACACATGGAAGCTCTTGGTTGACTACTATCAACGACGCTATTTTGAACTTTACTAAATTGAAATACTAAATGCAGGAGGCTGAAACCCCACGAAGACTGATGGTAGTGATCCCGGAGGGAAACAGAGGACGAGGAAGACCCAGGAAGAGATGGATGGACGCAGTCGATGGGGACGCAAGGAACCTTCGGCTGCAAAACTGGAGAACACTGGCGCTGGACAGGAATCTTTGGGGGAAGTCTCTGGAGGAGGCCAAGGCTCGAATGGAGCTGTAGTGCCGAGGAGGATGATGATGACTAAATTGAAAGAATTTTTCTGAATGTTAGAAAAATACGGGCATTGAAATATTTTGACAACACACAGACTTTGAAATAATCGAATGAAAGAAAACCTGATATAACTAAACCTGTTTTTGTATAACTTTTTTTTTTTTGTGGAATAGACAATATTTAAAAAAAAATAAGTTTTTATTCAACGTTGCATCGACTTTAGGGTCATTCAGTCGAAGATGTTCCTGGGTAGGGATTCCGAGGTGTTGAAGAATAGGATCCAACTAACTGGAGTTCTCAGATGTGGAGAAGAAGACGAGATGGCGGCTGGGCATAATCTCTAGATGAGCTCGGAAGAGATCCCACATTTTTGTTAAAATGTGATCATAGAGGAGGACTTAATTGGACCACGGGAGCATTCTCAGATTCTTTATGGAAACTGGGTCCTTCGTGACTTGGTTTAGGTGGTATAAACAACTAAGTAACAAGGTAAGGTGGAAGCCCAGGCTTCTGGGGAAGAGATAAGAGAATTGGATGCTTAGGTCCTTAGGTGCCATATATATTATATTATAGGGTCATTAACGACGACTATTGTATCTAAATGTCCTCGTAGACTTTTGCGTCTTTAAGAAAGTGTCGTCGGTGGGTGTTTGGAGTAGTTTTTTTTTCATGTCAGTCGGGAGTTTGTGTTTGTCTCTTAATGTGGTGCAGTTTGTCCAATCAGTCAGTATATGTTGTATTGAGCTCTGTGTAGTCCTGGTTGCAGGAGCATGTCGGCTGTTCAAGAAGAAGGTAGGAATATGTCAGTTTCTGGCTTGTTTTCTTATTTTATTCATCGGAGTTTGTTGTCTTCCATCTGAGTCCATACATTGTTCTAGTGTTGTCCAATTTTTCTTCAGAAGTTTCGAAAGGTCTTGTGCTCTGTTAACTGTTTGTTGAGGCAAGAAGGGAGAGAGTGCAGCGTCTTTGACAGCAATGTTTGCTTTTTCGTTTCTTGGCTGCATCTACAAAAATAAGTTTGTTTATTTATAAGTTTCTACAATATGTCCACTTTTCTAAACTTATAAGTTGAAAGTATAGGTAATTGTTGTTTACTATTAGTTATTATTCATATATTTTTTTAATTTATTTATTTCTAAATAGATATTTACAATTGCAACAATATAATGCAAAAAACAAATGTACTAAGATAGAGTAAATGTCAAGAGGGTAAATAAACTATGACATTTCGTAGACACAGACCTTTAAAAAAAAATGATTACACCAAAAATGTTCCTTCTTAAATATCCATTTTCATTAAATGTACTTACATTTGATAGGACCAATACGAACAAATTTATAGCGTTTCAAAGAACGAACAATAATAAATAGTTATAATTACATTATAATTTTCTTAGGAAATATTTCTAAGTAATATTTAAATAGTAGCGCAAAGTAATAAATTTTAAAATATATTTTTATTATTAGTAGTTTTCTATTAAAGAGGATAATAAATCTGTGGCAAATTGCAGTAACCAGTTAAGTGACATTTACAAAAAAAATTAGATTTTCTGAGAAAAATGTGTATTTTGATCTAAATTTTCATTTCCCACATGAGTCCATTGTTTAAATTGATATTTATGACTGTGATTTCAGGAAAACCGAATCAGTTAACTGGAATTATTTTGTAATAACCAGTTAACTGTCACATATTATATTATAAACGAACATTTATATTATTAACGAATTTCTGTACATCAACTTGAACATTTGTATATCAAATATTACAATAAATTATATGTCATACACTTTAAACATGAATATCTCGAAATCAGGTTCGTGTCAGTTAACTGGTTATTGCAATTTGCCACTGAAATAATGAAAAAAGAAAAACTTTATCTTGCTTAGACTGACCGTAAAATTTGCGGACTGGCGTTTTATTGTTCTATTTTGACCACTTTTGACCAAAAAACCCCCCAAAAAATGAAAAAGTTCCAAATTTGACTTTTGAATTTCGTACTCTAATAAATAAGGGTAGGTATAATTAAATTTCCAATTAGTCTCAAGTTAGGTGGGGTCTGTAATCTGGAGCAGCGATAAAGCCGTAGATTAGCGAGAATTATGCCCAACTCTCTCACCAAAGTTAAAACAGATATAAAAGCGTGGTCGCCCGAACATTGGCGCACCGCCAGCTCCTACCAAACTTTTGTCTCCATTGTTACTCATATTAATTTTCTCCCACTTTTATAACCCTCATTGCATTCCTATCTAGTGCCCAGTGACGAGGGATTATCTAAAAGTAAAGGCAAGCTGACCCTTCAAAATTTCCAAGGGTATCATTTCATATATTTTCCTCAAACGGTTTGGTAATGAAAAAAGGTTTAAGTGTTAATTTTAAATAAATGATAAATACATAAAAATATAAATAATAATTAATAATAATAATGAATTAAACAATAATTTAAACAATTACCACATTTCCTGTAGAAATTTTATAACTGGTCTTTTATTTAATTTTGATTTCTACAGTAGTTTTCGTAAAAATATCAAAAGTTCAAGACGTGTAATTTTTAAGAAAGTGCACGTATTTAAAAACTTTTCATTTGGATTTCTAAAGAGATGCCATTTTTAATAATTTTAAATAATATTAAATCTAATCCAAAGGTTTTCAAGTTATCTTACTGGGCCAACAGGGAAAATGAATAGAACAGAATTTATGAGAACAAATATTGGGTTTATTTTCTTAAAATCTACATTATAAAATAAAGAAAAACTAAACATTGAAACAAACAAAAATCAAAAGAAAAATCTTAAAAACCAAATTATTAACACTAATTCAATTTTTTCTTCTACAGTATACTCTGGCCATTTTTTAAATTTAAGTTATATATTTCTGGGCATATCCTGTACATATAAACAAACAACAGTACCTTCTTTGCGGATCAATTTCACCGTCAATTCACTTCTATTTAGTTCATCACATCATAAGCCTAAACACAACTCTCCACATACTCAGACCGTTGCCATTATACCCAGGCCTCGAACCACCACTAGACACACTAAAAAAACAGCTGATGGCCGTGTTTTCTTTTTTTACTAATTTGTTTTAAAAGAAATGGTTTCTTATTATTTATTTTTTAATTCAGTTTCTTTTTATATAAAAATAAATATAATTAATTTTTTTTTTATTAATAATTTTTTTATGTGTGTATTCTTTTTAAACATCACACCGGATAAACGAGATTTTGCATTCTGAAATCAAAAGAAAATCAAAATAAATGACACTTTTTCCTCCATCTTTCTCTAAAGTAATTACCCTCAACAATTCCTATCTAAAAAGACTAACTCAATACAAATTATTTTTGTAATATATTGATCGATGTTTTCAATACCCTTGTTATTTTTATATTTTCATTAAATGAAAAATTATCGAAAATAGTGAAATTATAAACAACATTATTAACATTGAATTATTACATAATTAATGCACCTTGCAATTTACATAAGGAGGGAGGGCGCTGGTAAATCAGAGGTAGTATGCTTGTCTTTTGTGCTCAAGATCGCAGGTCCAAAGCCCTTAGGTTTTTTATCTGTGAAGTAGAAAAACCTTGAGCACGCCTTCCTTTGGATGGAACGTTACGCGATGGTTCCATGTTTCTACTATGTCACTCATTAAAGACCCTTTAGGTGAGTAAATCTGGGTTGTCAAAAATATAGTACTTCCATTGTAGAGTTCGAGTCCATCAGAGCGACGAAAGAGTGCTCTCACAGTCACAATAACTAACTAATATTATAATTTAAGTGAATATAAATATGGAATAATCAAAAAAAGATAATCACAAGGAAATTTTAAAAAAGTGATATCTACTCAGTTGAGGGAAGTCGAGGTTCTGTCATGTAAATATAAATTCAATTTTTGACCAACATTTCGGTAACTGTTTATTCCCTTCTTCAGGGTCTTATAATGACTAGTGAATGTGTGTGGTGAATGTGTTCACTCCACACATTATAAAGCCTTGAAGAAATAAATAAATAGTTTCCGAAATGTTAGCCAAATACTCAGTTTTTTATTTATATGACAGAACTTCGACTTCAACATTGATATGTACGCCTTCGAAAAGTGGGAACGCAGACCTTTGAGCTGTTTTGTGAGTAGTATCAGTAGAATATTAGGCGTAAAATAGAAACAATATTTCCCTTCAACTTGGTTCGGAATACATGAAATCTTTTTTTTTTTTTTTTTTTTCCCTCTATTTTTATTTTATTATATTTTATTATGTATTTTTATTTTTCTTCTTCTTCCCACACTTCTCTATCTAGCCCCTACTGTCTAAAATTAATTTTATTTCAAACCTTGTCTGGGCATCCTTCCTTCACCTTTATAATCAACCATCAACCATTCTTATTTATATACTCTTTTTTTTATTTTTTGACATATTCTCTTTTATTTATATAGTAGATACTTTTATTTATTTTTTTCTCCAAAATTAAGCTGTTAATTTTATGTTTATCTTTTGTATATTTATATATTATTAAATCTAGTTTTCTCCAATGTAGCAATAATTTATTTATTTCATTCTACGACGTTCTGATACTATATTTCATTGTTTCCTTTTTTTTACACTGGATGTATTTATTCTTAGGAGACCTCGGTCCCAGAATAATAAAATTTATTTTCATTTCTTTTCAACACACATTACCTAGCTGTGGAATACGTAGAACAATAAAATTTATAAATATAGTATATTTAATATATAAAATTGTTATTGTATATTTAATATATAAAATTGTTATTGTATATTTAATATATAAAATTGTTATTGTATATTTAATATATAAAATTGTTATTGTATATTTAATATATAAAATTGTTATTGTATATTTAATATATAAAATTGTTATTGTATATTTAATATATAAAATTGTTATTGTATATTTAATATATAAAATTGTTATTGTATATTTAATATATAAAATTGTTATTGTATATTTAATATATAAAAGTTATAGATATAGTACATATAATTCTATTTATTTAGAGGTATAAGGAAGGTAGAGGTGACCTTATAACGAGTGTATATGAGGTCTGCCTGTCTCCTAATAATGTTTTGAAAATATACTACGTTTTTGGATACGTGTATTTGCTCAAAACCTAACCATAAAAATGTATGTAAAGAAAATTTTTTTGAGGGGGCCATGGTGGCCGTTTAGGCTAGAGCGTAGGGCTTCACTATGGTTTGCGTGTTCGAATCCCGTCCGGGAGTTAGTTTTATTTCGTAGATAATGGATGTGCACACAAACTTTTTTTCTTTATTTTTTATAATCTCTTCACAATTTCTGATTTTTTTCTGAACCTCATAAGGAACGAGCTTTGGCAACTAAGTGGAGTGCTCACAGGACAGGGTCTATAGCTAGACACCTAAACACTGTAGGAGTCAAGGACAGTCCCACCTGTGATAGAAGTGGAGAAGAAGACGAGACGGAGGCCCACTTCCTGGGCATCTGCTCGGGATATGCGCGAACGAGATTCCATATCTTTGGCAAAGTTGTAATCACAGAGCAGGACTTTATAAGATTGGACCACGGGAGCATTCTCAGGTTCATTAGGGAAACTGAGAGACTGGGTACTTCTTGAAGGACTTGGTTTAGGTAGTATAAACACACAGGTAACAAAGGTGGAAGCCGAGCGCTTCCAGGGAAGGGAGAAGAGCATTGGATGCTTAGGTCCCTAGGTGTAAAACACCAGCCCACCATATATATTATTATTATTGAAGTGATAACAAGGCCTGGAGGTTTCACTTTAATACTCGCTTTGTATTGTCTACTTAGAGGAAACAGTTACTATGATTACGGCTGCTATCTAGAGACAAGCTCCACCACATATGTTGCTACACAATAACAGTTAGTTCTGGGCTTAACTTCGAGGTCATATCGCTTACTACCAGAGCGCTCTTTCGTCGCTCTGGTTCATATGAGTCCGACTCTACTATGGGAGTACTCAGATTTATTCTTAGGGAAGGAGTCTTTAACGAGTACCTGATATCGTCCAGGCTCGGGAAAATCGCTTAACGTTCTATCTGAAGAGAAGATCTTCTAGATTAAAATCCAAGGGTTAAGCCAGGTTTCGTACATAATATTATCATTATATTATGCACAACAAAACAATAATAATATTATTATTTATTTCTTTTAATCCATAACATAATAACATGATAAGTAATAAAATCTATACGTCAAGATAGCTTATAAATTAGATACATAAACATTTATTTAATCGTATATAATGATTAGTGAGAACAATGGAAATACTTTTAAAATTACCCAATTGTATACAGTAACAGTTATTTTTGGTCAAAAACTCATTTTTAATTTTTTACTGAAATTAAATGTTTTCACTTCCTTGTATCGTATGAATATGAATAGAATCTTATACCAGCTACATTTTTACAGATCTCTCTATCTCTCTCCCCCCCCCCCCCCACCCATTGGATATTCAAGTATCTTCCATTATTTATTTAAAAAAAAAAATATTTATCTTATATGTGTTTGTATTCTAAGATTTAATATTAATAAATAAAGATTTAGTAATAGGTTAGGTTAGGTTTTATGCCTCATGCCCGGGCTTTAACTACGAGGTCATATCGCCTACTACCAGAGCGCTCTTTCGTCACTCTGGTGGACATGAGCTCGACTCTACTGTGGGAGTCCTAAATTTTGCCTTCCCTAAATTTTTATTCATCTAGGATAGGGGTCTTTAACGAGTACCTGACATCGTACAGGCTCGGGACCATCGCTTAACGTCCCATCCGAAGGACGGCGTGCTTAAGTTTATCTTACCTCCCAGATAAAATAAACTAAGGGCCTCGGTCGGGCTACGAACCCACGACCTTGAGCTCAGAAGTCAAGCACGCATACCACTGAGCTACCGGCGCCCTCTAGATTTAGTAATATGTGATTAAATTATATAGTAAGGTGTGGGTTGTGATATGTCAACTGAAATATAAGGTTTTATTTTTAAAATACAAAACACTATGGTGTCATCCTCAGTGGTACATCTACAATATAAATGCGTAGTTTTTAATATAACGCTTAAGGTATCATTACAGAGAAAAGAACAGATTACAACCTCTCAAGTGCACACCAAAAGTTGGAGGGCTAGGGCAAATAATAATAATATTTATTTCCGTTAAACCATAAAATGGCAATTACGTTATTATGTACCACTGAGGATGACACAATAGTGTTTTGGATTTTAAAAATAAAACCTTATATTTCAGTTGACATACCACAACCCACATCTTACTATTATTTATGAGAAAGAAAAAAAATTTACATTTTATGACAGATCCTGGAACCCATGAAGACAGCTTCATATCTTGAGTTCCTTGTCACCAAGAAGTGAGAACGAGTAAAATATGAGTAGGGTGAGTTGAAATTGATAGTGGGAGGAGAGGAGAAGACAGAGTAATACGGTGTGAAGTGAGCTGTGGGGAGGATTCATAACAAGACGAGAAGGGAGAGACCAAGAACAGGGGATCTATTAGTATTCCAGAGGCGTTTTAACTCCGAGATGTGGTATTCAGTGAAAAATATGATGAAAAATGGGGTCACCAAGTTTTACATATTGAAAAATCACAAAGCTCATTGTCTGCAATGTTCAAAACTTGATCACTCTCTTGTACCTGTAGTATTAGGAAGTATTGTAAACGTATGAAAATTCAAGATCGAGGTTTCAACAGATTTTCACGTTTTTAGGTCCCTTGTTTACGTTTTGATCATTTTCGCGATGATGAATACTAGCTTTGAACTTGCAGTTTAGAATAAAGCGGTCACATGTGCCAACTTAGATCTGTCGAAATCGGACAAAAAATGAGACTATTTTCCTTCGGGACCTGAATACATTTTACCAGCTACATCCTATATTTATGACTTAATCAAATTTTTTTTTCCAGTAAAAGTTGTAGAGAAAAGAAAAAGACATATTTTATGTAAAATGTAATTTTACGCAGGTTGTCCGGTTTTTGTGATAAATGCCGAAAATCGTCCTGAAATGTAGTTTTGAAACACATATTTCCTTAATTTACCCGAAAACGGTTAGTTCTACCGAAAAATTGATGTTCCATATTAAATTTCCATGTAATAAATTCTCAGATTTGACATAGGATCAATAATATTATGATCAAAGTTATAGCGCCACAAAGAATACAAAATAAATATTCATAGGAAATATTTCAAAGGTTAGGTTCTATGACTCATGCCCAGGCTTTAATAAGAAGTCATATCGCCTACTACCAGAGCGCTCTTTCGTCACTCTGGTGGACATGACCCCGACTCTATTATGGGAGTTCTAAATTTTATTTTGTTTTTTTATTTTGTTTATTCACCTAGGGAGGGGTCTTTAACGAGTATCTGACATCGTACAGGCTCGGGACCATCGCTTAACGTCCCATCCGAAGGATGGCGTACTTAAGTTTATTTTACCTTCCAGATAAAATAAACCAAGGGCCTCGGTCGCGTAGCGGCAGGGCGTAGGGCGTCATAAATCGCGTAGCAACGAATTATAAAATATTTTTTTATCATTTGTAGTTTTTACGAAGTAAGAAGCAAGCGGAACTCAGTTTCTTACCGACAACAGCTGTTCAGCCCATGTTAGTTTCGTATCAAAACGGTGACCTAGGAATTTTATATTATCTTTAAATGATCATATTCTCTTTAAATGATCTTTTTCTCTTTAAACAATCATATTCTCTTTAAATGATCGGAAATTCTTGGATTTTCAACGAAAAAATACAATTTTACCAAAAATCTCCTTAAACATCGCAAATTCAAAATACACAGACAGATTAATTGTTCCACTTCTCCGAAGTCCCCATAAATTTGCATACTAAAATAGTGAATAAGTTGAAATGGTTCATCAAACAGTAGCAGGATTTTAGACTGAAGAACAAAGGAGTCAGTTTGAGAGAAGCGGCTGTTGAAATGGGTTTTAGTTAGACACATGTATAAATTTCAGTGGAGATTAACTGTTCTTGTTGGGAAGTAAATAGGCAGAGAGCAAACAGTCAGGAGTTGTAATCTGTGTCTCAGTAGATATAGAGAGAGAAAGGAGGAGAGGGGGGAGGGAGAAAGAGAGGAGGAGGGGAGAGAAAGAGGGGTAAAGAGAAAGTAAATTTAGGATTATTACGAGGGGAACTGGTTAATGGGTCCAAACACTGCGACTAACTGTTGGTGAGTTTACGACCGAAGAGCCCTCTGTTGGCTCCCAATTGTAAACCTTACCAATGTTGTACCACACAGCCAATATAGTTAGTTTGGGGATAAATGTAGTTGGAAACTGGATTCAAACGGTCCCTTAAGGAAGGAGAACACAATGTTTCAATTTGAAAATATTATAGAACACTTTAGATCTAAAGAAGAACATGGCGCATATGAAGGGTACAGGGATAAAAAAAAACAAAATCACAAATATCAAATTTGTCAGAAAATACAATTTTTCAACATTTAAAACTAAATGCATTAGAAAATAGTCAATAAATTATTAAAGGTATAAATTATTTTTCAATTGGTGAAAATAAACATAAAGAAAAAAATTAAATATTTTGAGACAAAAGGCTTTTAATATTATCTGATATAATACCTTCAATAATTTGAAAATACATGTCTCTTGAATCGGAAACCTATTTGCGATCTATAGTCAATAAAATTATTCGGAATTATTAATATTGTTTAAAAATAGTTCATCATATATATAAAGCTGAAAATGTCTGTGCCTTGTACCGCTATAACTCACGAACGGCTTCATGCATTTGATTAATTTTTTTTAAATTTGTTCGTCATCGTCTGTGGAAGGTTATAGGCGTATTAGTACCTCAATATCTGGTCCATCCCAGCATCCACCCACGCAATCTTTGTAACTCAAAAACCACTGCAATGATTAATGAGGAATCTTTTTGAATAGATAAGTTTTATCTACCGGAAGGTTAAGGTCTATTTTTTAATCAACCCCTGGTCCATCCCAGCATCCACTCACGCAATCTTTGTAACTCGCGTTACTACAGTTGAAGGACTATAAGCCTTATTCCGTATGAATAATTGAAAATTATAACATCATGAATGTACTGTCGAGGAACTGAATAGCCTTATAGGAGATATTGGGAGAAAAGTCAAAGTTCCCCGGGCAACGCCGGGTATTACTGCTAGTCGTCACTAAAAATGTCCTCCTCTTCTTGTTGAGGCATATCATCAACATTTTGATTACCGAGAAGTTGAGTGTAATACTCTTTGGAACCCTCTTCTTCGCAAAAGTGCATCAGTACTTCAAGATCCTCGCTCTTTTCTTTGGGCAGAGGTATAGATTCTAAGTAGAGTGGATGAAGTAACGGGCATGACTTGGTCCTACCTTTTTTATTATCCTTCACCAAGCCCGGAACGAATGATCCGTCATAGAATTCTTTCTGGGATACAGTTTTTTGCTTTTGTTGTATTATCCTTATTTGTTTAAGTGGTCTAAGTGCAAAAAAGTAAACAACTTAATGGATAAAGCAGAGAGAAATGGCAAGGTGTAGATAAGAGATAACGCCTGCGCTAGCGGACTGCGCGTGACTTAGTTGGTCTTTCTCCTACCCTTCATATATATATTACCTCGTTAATGATTGGACAGCCTACCACAAGAGTGAGCGTACCAGCGTACGGTGAATATGAGCCAAAAAAGTCTTAAATTTTGCCTACCCAGGTTTAATTACACAGGGGGGTCTTTAACGAGTACGTGATATCGCACAGTATAGGGACGGCGTGCTCAAGGCTTTTTACCTTCCAGATAAAAAACCTAAGGACACTAGCTATTGATTTTCAGCCATTTCGGCCAAAAGAAGGGCGAATTTAGTGGGGCTTAACACAAAACATCTAATAACTGCCGTTGTAATGAATGTATAAGAAAGGCTCCTGCCAAATTTTGCCGTTAGAGGCGCCACAGAGAAAAACAACTTTTATTTACATGCTCCACAACACGAGCTGTCCAGCTATCAATGACTGACTAAAATAAAATAAAAATAGTAAGAGGCCAATGCATATTGTTTCCGGTTGCACAAATCGTGGTGGACACCGATTCCCTAAAGACAGTCATCTTCGGTCTAAGAGGGTGATAGCATTAAAACGATGAAAGGTTGTCCTAACAAATCGATCAGTTTAATGTTCAGAGCATTTTGCAGTAGAAGATTTTTCTACCGAAAATTTTTCAATAGGTACAATTTGAAAATAGTCAAAGAATTTTGTGTATCGCACATTGCAATAAGTCTTTTATTCTGTTATCTATTATTTAAGCTTAATTAAATTTCTCATGGGAATTTATAACTATTCCTTTGAAAGTTGTTTAGATTCAATAAATAAATTTAAGTGAATAACAATTGATATTGAAACTATAACAAACGTTTGCAAAAAAAAAATGATGTACCATATACTTTTCACCGCCCGACTTGGTTACTTTCTTGGTGCTGCCAGCTATGTACTTTAATTGGCCGTGTAGCCTTCCTTATTGACACGAAATATATGTAAATTCAAAACTCCATTAATTTTCAGCGGCATCAGCCGAAAGTAAGGGGGAATCGAAAATCCTAATAACTGCCGATGTGATAAATGTATCGATACACAATTGATTGCTGTAGTTATTGTTAGAGCCCGGATTTCGTGCTGTAAAAAAATTAAAAAATGTGCAATAAAAAGGTCAAACCGTGCAAAAATGAGCAACAAAAAATGAAATCCTGCCATTAAATGTTTTTATGCGAAAAAAAAATTGCATCTAATTTGTAAATTAAATAACTCTTTTTGTCAGCATAAAATTGGGTAGGATTTAAAAATAAATCTATAAAATAAAAATCCTAAAGATTCCTTTATGAATAAATTCTTATTTATACAATTTATAAAAATTATTTACAGAAAACACAAGTTTTTTTTTATCTTCTTCCACACCCAATTGCTTTCTCACATGACGTGCAGTGGGGGCCCTATGTATAAATATACTGCTAGCTCATTAACGGTTGGTCGCATCATGATGAAATTTCACATGTAGTATTCTTAAAAGCCAATTGCAATATAGACTACCTGGCGTCCCAACATTCTTAACGTGAGGGGGGGGGGGGGTGAAGGGGGCTAAGCATAAAAATTGTTCTAGCCCATTATCGGATGGTCGGATCTTGATGAAATTTCACATGTAGTATTTTTAAAAGCCAATTGCAATATAGACTACCTGGCGTCCCAACATTCTTAACGTGAGGGGGGGGGGGGAGGGGGTGTGTGAAGGGGGCTAAGCATAAAAATTGTTCTAGCCCATTATCGGATGGTCGCATCATGATGAAATTTCACATGTAGTATTCTTAAAAGCCAATTGCAATATAGACTACTTGGCGTCCCAACATTCTTAACGTGAGGGGGGGGGGGGGTGTGAAGGGGGCTAAGCATAAAAATTGTTTTAGCACATTATCGGATGGTCGGATCTTGATGAAATTTCACATCTGTAATTGTTATTATTATTATTGATATTCATATCATACTGGAAAGTTTGCCTTGTGGACCTCACTTATTGTTAGTTACAAATGCCGATTTTATAAAGTCTTAATAAAAGGGCCATATATTTCCTCTGATTTGGGGTGCAGAGAGGCGAAACCCACACATCCGAGAACCTGCTTGTTAATTATGTCCTGAATTTTCCAAGAATCTATATCTAAATAAGAAGGTAGGATAGTTATTCCTGGAAGAATATCCGTCCTGCCCCACTTTTCGCCTCTGGCTGCTTCCAGGAAGTGTCCTCATTATTTTTGTTGTTGAGAAGTGCCCGTTCCTAATCTTTCCCCGTTTTGACCAGGGGAAGACTAGAGTTTCCTGCAGGCGGATTGAAGGTTTTCGCACTTTGAGAAGGGCACAACTTCTGTACTTATGTTTCCATGCAAATCTAACTACGTCTCCAGGATACTTAAAGGAAGTTTAAACAAAATTTGGTCAATAATAGAATATGGTCAAACTGTGTATGGTGACATCTGGCACAAAGTTGTTTTGAAATAAATTTTTTTTGAGATTTGCTTGATTTAGGTACCCAAAAACGTTAAGACCTATGGAAATATTGGTAACACCGATATTTTGCGAATCGATTATGGTCCTTAGATTGGAGACCAATGAGAAGAAAGTTTTAGTGCTCCAAAAAATGAACAATAATTTTAATTAGAAAATATTTCAAAGTAATGTTTAAATTGTAACGCTTAGATATGAATTTTAATATATATTTTTATTATAGAGGCGCCGGTAACTCGGGGGTAGCGTTCTTGCCTACTGAGATCGGGTTCGAAACCTGGCGAAGGCCCTTATCTTTTCTTTTATCTGAGAAGTGAAAGAAACATCGAGCACTCAATAGCTCTTTCATTAGTATACATGCAAGGTTCTATCAGGTCAACTCCAAGCGATTTTTCTTTAAGAGGAAGAACAACCCGAACTGTTTGTGCTACGGAGTCGAGACAACAGAGCTTGGGGGCCTCGAATGTCCGCTGTGCGACGGGCCTAGGGTGGAGTTGATACGCGGGAAAGCATCGTACCTGCGACTCGACCTACGAGAGCTGGTGACAGAAACCTGCTACCCAGTGTTCAGTCGATTTGTCACCGTCTTACAGCCAGCGAGCGCCCCCTTTCATCCCGAGCTCTCTCGGCGCGCCAAGGAAACAAAGGTGGGCTGGTAGTGACCGCCGATCGTCACAGATGGTTGGCGGCAGTCGCTCCAAGCCGACCACAGCAACAGAAAATTAATATATTTCAATGGTAATAAACTTTTAGGCTCTCTTCCCTGACGTTTCGGCGAACTGGTGTCGTGGCCTCCACCGGAGGTCGGCAACCCAAAAAAAAAACAACATAAAAGCAGTCCTTCGGATGGGATGTTAAGCGATGGTCCTGAGCCTGTACGATATCAAATACTCGTTAAAGATTCGATATCCTACGTAAATAAATCAGGCTTGGCTAAATTTAGGCCTCCTAGAGTGGAGTCAGGCTCATGTCCACCATAGTAAGAGATGTGACCTCTAGTTAAATGAGCTACACATTAATTAATTATTTTTATCATAGGTAGTGTTTTTTTATTAAAAGGATAATTAATAAAGATATATTATTGTAGCATGTCTACCCTATAGACAATTTTTATCATTAATATACAGCAAGGACCAGTGACACTACGAGCGAATCGAGGCCACTTGGAGCTGATTTAAAGAAAATTTTATTAGAGAGATTAATGCTCGGAACTAGCGATGCCTGCGAGTGAATCGCGATCGCTAGGAGCGAAACAAGAGCGAATTGTGGGTTGTTTGGAGTTAAATTGAAGATAATTTCATTTGGAAAAACATGCTTGGAACTAGCGATGCCTGCGAGAGAATCGCGATCGCTAGGAGCGAAACAAGAGCGAATTGTGGGTTGTTTGGAGTTAAATTGAAGATAATTTCATTTGGAAAAACATGCTCGGAACTAGCGATGCCTGCGAGAGAATCGCGATCGCTAGGAGCGGAAACAAGAACAAAGGACATAGAGGAAAGAAAGGAAGCAAGATAATTGTTTATTTCCGGAGTTGTATGAACGACCAGGGAGGGCTGAGCTCCCCTATTCTTAGAAGAAGCTGATGCAACCGGTGATCGGTGATTGGCTGGAGGTGGATTTGGCGGGAAGTAACAACCAATAAGATGTCGAGAATCATCCCCCACGCCGAGTTGTGCCCGGGAAGAGGTCAGTCCTTCTTCTGTCAACGTTGAGTGTTGGGGCCGCTAAGACCACGTCAGTTTATATTTTACAGTTTCAAATATGTGATACAAGTCAACTTTCTCTCCTCCTTCATGAAGATTTTACAGTTCAATTTTAAATATGTGAGTAAATCAACTCCTCTTCATGCTTGGGGCCGTACAGGCCACTCGAACTACAGTGAATTATAGTGTATTTCGGACGGTGTAAAGCCAGTGAAAAATGTAACTTCTAATGTAGCCTCGAAACCAGACAGATCTTCAAGAACTATGTGATTGGATGATTTCTGCGGGATGTCCAGATAAAGATGATCACTTCGCCATCGCCAGGGATATCATTATCGAGGTACCTCGTAGTTAAGTTATAATTAAGTCCTTCAGACATACGGCCAAAATTATATATTAAATTCTTTTTTTTGTAAATATTATATGTTTCTTTTTAAAATAAATATGTTACAGTTCTAGGTTTGATTCATTCCATTCCCCCCCACTAGCTGACAACAGTAATTAATTATTATTAATTACTGGTGACAACACACATTAGGATAAAAAATAAAATAAACACCTTCCTTACAAAATAGACTTTATTAATTAATGCATTTCGAACGCAGAAGCGTTCATCATCAGAGCTACATATAAACTGTAAACAATAGTTCGGAATCAAAACGGCTCTAAATTTAGTCTAACAACAATCGATTAGTAGGTACCAAAATTAGTATGAATATCATTAAAACATATTTTAAAAAATTAAATTAAAATCAAGTAAGAATTATGAAGGAAACATTGCACATAAATATCAAATTAATAAATGCCATTCCTTAAATTAATTGTTCCACTATTAATATTGCACTGTAAGAGATTATAACACTCCGTACAAACTAGATGTGGGTATGGGGCCATTATCCAGGTTCATCAAGTTGATACCTTTCTTCTTTGCTTGGTGGATGAACAAAGACTCCCATGCATCCAGTTGATTTGGGTTGTGAACTTTTTTCACCAACTTTAATTTTTCTTTGGTAATAAGATGGGAAGCGTCCCTTTTGTGAGCTGCGACGCCACTTAAAATGAACTCATTTTTCACAGCTCTTATGTGTTCTTTGAACCTAACCTTTATAGCTCTCTTAGTTTGTCCTATGTAGACCATTTCGCATCCATTACAACCTATAGAATAGATTCCTGAGCTCTTTTCATTAGGTCTTTTCTCTTTGGTGTTCCCAAGTACATCTTTAAGTTTAGTGCGTACCTTCCATCCACACATTAGGAACTTGTAACCGTTCTTCCCTTGAGGAGTGTACTCAGCTATCCAAGGCATTTTTTATTTAAAGTCGTGATTTAATAATTTTCAATTTTCATAATTTTCCGATATTAATTTTATTTTTACTATTTAAGTAATTTTCACTCTAACGCAGGATAAAACGTTTACAATATATATATATATATATATATATATATATATATATATATATATATATATCTCCCCCTCCCGTCTCTCAAATTCATGTCATACTGTCGTTCTCGGAACTATGAGGTACAATGAAACATAGAAAACTGCTGACGCCAAATATAGATTTATAATTATTATAAAAGTAATGAAGTCAAGCCTCTAAAATTAATTTCATACTGGCATTACTGGGTATATGAAAGTAATGTATTTGGGATTGAGGGAGAGGGGGATTATCTCGTTTACGAACATACCATGGCCAGGATTACCATGGCTACGCCAATTTGAGTTTATTTTTGATATACAGTTGTGGCTCTGCTGGTGATAGCCCCAAGGGCTTTGGGCAGACAGTGAGTGCCCCATAGATCAGACACAGTCCAACCTCCAGTCCTTCCTCTTCTACTGTATAAATAATTCACTGAGACTGAGTTCCTTCGGGGGAGCAACTTTTCTCAAGGGACCGGGTGGGACTGTGGGACAGGGTGGGTTGAGGGCTTCAGGGGTGGGACACAAAATAAAGAACCCATAAAAAATGATTCATTTCCTTCCCAGGCTCTCTTCTGAGTCCATTAGAGACAACTGAGAGCTCTTTAGGCCTCCTGTCCCCCCCCTCCCCCGTCCACTTTGAATCTTTGAATTAGGGAAATGTTGAGGGGGAGACTGCGTTCTTCTTCTACGAAACCGAACGAAATTTCAAGCCTTCATTAGAAAATAATAATAATAGTTATTATTTCCGTAAAGTATAACTTACAATTACATATACGTAAAGTAAAAATCTTGAGCATGCCGTTCTTCGGACGTTAACCGATGGTCCGTGCCTACACGATGTCAGGTACTCGTTAAAGCCCTTAGGTGAATAAAAATTTAGGATAAGCTTGAGAGCTAAAGACCAAATGTTGTAGAAAAAACTGAATACTTTTTTATATGAAATAACATTTTTTGCAGGTCGTCCGGTTTTTGAGATATATGCCGAAAACCGCCTTGAAATGTAGTTTTAAAACATATTTTTAGATGTTCCCTTGATTTACCCGAAAGCGGTAAGTCCTATCGAAAAATTGTTCAGAAATGTTCCTTATAAAATTTTCAATCGCTAATAAGTCTTACATTGAGAGAGGATCAATAAGACAAAAGTTATAGCACCTTAATAATGAAAAATAAATGACCGTAGGAAATATTTCAAAATAATGTTTACATGGTATCGCGTACCAACGAATTATCAATTTTTTAAAACTATTGGTAGTAGTGAGGGCGCCGTTAGCTCAGTGGTATGCGTGCTTGCTGATTGTGTTCATCAGGAAGGAGAAAAAACCTTGAGCATGCAGTGCTTCGGATGGGACGTTAAGCGATGGTCCCGAGCCTGTACGATATCAGGTTCTCGTTAAATTTAGACTACCAAAGTAGACTCGGGCTCATGTTCACCAGAGAGGCGAATGAGCGGTCTGGTAGAAATATTGTCTATTCTATAAAAAAAAAAAAGTATATATGCTATCGGTTTCGGTATTACACCATCATAATGCGAACCATTCTTATAGGTACCCCAGGTAAGAAAGGAAAATGTTGAATTTTGAACTAGGCTTTACAGTAAAGAGTGGCTTTACTCTTTATACCTATCTTATAAGAAAGTATTATAATCGTGGAGAAATCCGAGATCGAGTTTTCAAAGGATTTTCACGTTTCAAGCTCCTCTCTCCATGTAATCAGAATTTTGTGAGCACACTTACTTATAAAGAGATCAAGTTATCACTTTTAAACTTTTTGGTTAGGTCCAGAACATCGTGAAATTCTGACGAATTGTATTGAATAGAATATTCTAGATTTGAGTAAATCCTATATATACCGGAGATTGAGGCGGTAGATAGTTATCTTCTTTCTTTTGGACTAAAGTAATTTTTATATGGTGATAGGGTATGTGGTGATAGAATATATGGTGATATGTTATGTGATGATGTGATATATGTATGATGTGATATATGTATGGTGTTATGATATATAGGATACGTGGTCATATGATATACAGTGATAGTATATATGATATCTTATGACTGATCGTCGCCATGATGCTACTTGTCACCACCTCCACCCTTCACCGTGATAGGAACAAGCTGGACTTCATCCCGTCTTTCGAAGCACTTCCCCCCTCGATATCGCTTCTGCTTCGCCAACACTCTTCTTTTTCTTGGTCGATGTCAGGTTTCAGTAAAGCAAAGCGTGTCTCACCTCTAAGTACAGCTTTGTTTGATAATCCCTTGTGTGCTGGTTGTCCTGTGGGGAGACCTGGGCCCCGGATGGTAGATTAAACCGGAGAGCCTAGCTTAACGTAAACAGAGCTACTACGTCCTCTTCACAACAATGACAGGAAACGTCAGTGCCTTGTTGGGAGCATTAACTTATACCTGTCTATGCAGCCTATAGACACGTCACATCCGCCGACTGGTTGGGGCTTGGCTTTAGTACACTAGAATAAAAAAATCGTCGGTGCATCACCGGCTATTTTTTTCTTCAGCTCTCTCCCTTAAGTCCCCCCTTCCCTTTGGTCGATTTGACTGAAAACCAATAGGTGTCCGGAGATGGCTTTGAATTTACAGTAAATTCATTACAACGATAGTTATTACAGTTTTTGTGTTAAGCCTCCCTCCTAATCCCCTCCTCCTTCCCTTTTGGTCGATTTGACTGGACACATTACTTTCATGTACCAGTAATGCCAATATGAAATAGTTTTTAGAATGGGGAGGGGGAGAGAGTAGGTTCTGTAAAAGCGTGGTTGCTATATTTAATTTCTGTTTATAGCCACATCACATATATTATATTTTTTTCTTAATTTTTTTTTTTCACTATTATTGTTAGGACTAGTCCCATCCTAAGGGTTGAGAACTGTTTATGTATCTAATTTTCCAGCTTGATTGATTAAATTTTTTATGGTATATCCCATTAGTTTATTAGTTTTATGGTATATCCCAGTTTAACGGAAATTAATACTATTATTAATCCTGAGAAAGACATATCTAGCTTTGTATCTACACAAATGTAAAAAATAATTATCGTTTGCATTTTTGGAAGATCGAAAATAAACTGACTGTTGGGGGCCATGGTGGCCGTGTGGGCTAGAGCGTAGGGCTTTAATCGCATGGTCTCACCATGGTTTGCGGGTTCGAATCCCGTCCGGGAGTGAGTTTTACTTCATAGATAGAACTCCCTCCCGGGGCCATGGATGTCATAAATGTAACAAGATAACACAGTGACATGGCTAATATTCATCGTGCATAACCGCCCCAAAAAAAAAATTAATTTCTTCCAGTTAATTTGACAAAGAAAATATTCAAGTGAAGTAAATAAAGTAAAAATTGGAATAGAAAAATAGATGTTTGATATTTTCTTTCAGGCGCTGAATATTGCTTGTCTATTATTTATGTAGACTTATTGAACAAACGCCTTCAATTACAATGGCTAATTAAATTGAATAATTTAGTAGCGAGTAAATTGGCTTTGTCATTATTCATTATTTCAAAGAGAAACATTGCTTTTTATTAGTAGGAAATTAAAAGAAAATTGACTTTATTTAGCATGCAGATGAGATGAGACAATGTTGGTTCCCTTACTTGAGGCCTGAAATAATTTGCTCTTATACTCAACAAAGCATGCCGTCCTTCGGATGAGACGTTATGGTCCCGAGCCTGTACAATGTCAGGTACCCCTGTCACTTCAGGTACCCCTGTCACTTAGGGGAATAAAAATTAGTAGGCAAAATTTAGGGCTCCCACTGTTGAGTCGAGCTCATGTCCACCGAGGGATTACCGCTCTGGTAGTAGGCGATATGACCTCGTAGTTAAAGCCTAGGCATGAGTCGCAATAACTAACTACCGAACAAATACCAACATTAATGTTTATTTTAATCATTGAAGTCTCGGAAAAGTTTCTGTTTTTTTGCACTTTATTTGTACCTACATCATCAGTTTAAATCGTCTTCACCCTTCTTTGAAAATACACCTGCCCTCTTGTGTTTACCTTAACAAAAATCCCATCCCTTTAAAAAACGAAGTCCGCTATTACTTGATAAACGACTAACTTGGAATTCTCACTGAAAAGACAAGAAATGAACAGACGTTATAAACTTTTATTAAGACTACTAGACAAAAGATCCAAACTAACTTTGAAAACAAAACGACTTATATACAACGCAGTACTCAAACCTATATGGACTTACGGACTTGAACTCTGGGGTTCTGCCAAGGCTTCCAATCTCCAGCGCATCCAATCCTTTCAATCCAAAATCCTTCATAACATAGCCAATGCTCCTTATTATGTCTCGAACAAAACTCTTCACACTGAACTTAAAGTACCTTTTGTCACCGAAGTCGCTAAATCCAAGTATAAAAAATTAATTTTCCCTTCTTAGTTCCCACAATAATCCTCTTAGTGCCCTCCATTCTGTCATACTTCCCTAACGACGGCTTAAGCGTCAATGGCCTAGAGACCTCCTTAGCAGCAGCAGTGACGGTGACAGTGATTAGTTACAAATGAGAGGAAATCAAAGACTAGGGAGTGTCACCACTGGGTCACCTCTTGACATTTGACTGCGCTAATAATCAATAGTTGACTTACATAGGAGCTCCTAAATACTCCTAATACATTTTGTGTCGAGACATTACATCGGCAGTTATTAAGGTTTTTGAATTGAGCCCCCTCCTATGAACCCCAACTTCCCTTCTGTCGATATCGCTGAAATTTGTCATTGTATGTTCTTATTTATCGATTATTTTATTAGATCGGAAGTTATTGGGTTTCTGAGTTGAGCCCCCTCTGATCCCTTCTTTCCTTCTGTCAATTCCGCTGAAAATGAATTTTTATTCAGATCTGAATTCAGATGTCCATTCATAACAACAGCAGTTCTTAACATTTTTGAGTTAAGATTCACCCCTAATTCCCAAAGGACTGCAAACACAAATAATTCTATATTTAAATTCAAACCCCATAAGGACGGCACCTTTTAATTTCCCGAGATGAAAGGAAAGGAGGATCAGAGAAAAGGGACGTCGATGAACTGTCAATTTGTCTGAAAAACAATAGGTGTCGACGTTACAGGGTTCTAAATTTACGTATACAATTTTTTTTATTTTTCTGGAGGTCGAAAATTTTTGACCGATTACATAACTTCCCCTATATGCCCCTAAGTCCTACATAATAGAGAATTTTTTCTTTATGTTTGTCTCAGAAACGGAATAAAAAATTGCCCCCCTAGGATTGAAGTTTTTGCCTATGCCATTGTATTGACTGGTTCACATATTATGTTGGCTTCTCCGAAGAGATGGAAATTGTACTGTAATAACATGGTTGTATTTATTCAGCCATGTTCTATTATTTTCTAATATTGTATTTTCATGAAAATTAATTACCTCTCTGTGTCTATATAATATGTTTCCCGTTTATATTGGTCCAGAAAGCAATGAAAATTATCTAGTTAAGTGAAAAATAATATATATCCTAAATTTATTTTCCCTTGATAAACAGTTTGATATCACTGCTCAATATAAATTGGAAATAAATCCTTTGTTTAGTTGTTTCCTCCCAATACTCGTAATTTTTCCAACAAAAGGGAAAGTTTCCACCACAAAAAGGAAATTTCCTCCCATGAATGGAAACACTGAGCTGTTACTTAGACAGGGGGAATTTCATACGCAGTGTGAAGTGACTCAGTTTCTGCCTGCCGTGAGTCTGCGAAGGTCTGTGTTCGTTCACAGTTTTTACGGCGGTAAGTTACGACACTGAAGACTACATGAGAACTAGATTTAAATCAGAGATATGGGAAGAAGTTGCGACAGAGATTGGGGTGAAATCGGATAATAAATCTTGTATTTTTTTTTCATTAGGGATGTATTCTTCATGGGTCTTTCTTTTTTTCAAAATCACTGCTTTTCGGAAGCTTCTTATGATAATATGAAGTTGCAATTATTTCGTCGTCGTTATCTTCAGAGTCAGATTCTGACCTTAATATACAATTTAATATTGCACTCATCGCACACATGTTCGACACAACGTCACAGACACGCAGTTGTGATAAAACTGCGCCTTCAACTTTCGCTCTCTCCTGCGCACAGTTCATTCAGATCCTGCTTCACCGAACTGCGTCTCAACTTGCGCCCTGCCTTAGAGTTGGATGATAATGCCTGGGGAACTTTGGTAGACAATTTTCGTTTTTTTGAAGAATTCTACCTAACTAGCCGCCATGTTTGACAACTTTCTGCCCATTGTTTAAATGCAGGGGTGGGTTTTTGTACTTATGTTATCCAAGGCCTGAAGATCCATATAACAGCCTCTTCTTTCGATGCTCTGTTTCCTCAACTTTCTACTATTATAATCCTGATGTGATAGATAGTTTACAGTAATAAAGCCAGAATCCGAAATATCAAACAATACATTAACGGAACCGTCATATCGCTTTGATTTCTTCTTCGCTGGATATGCATCAACTCTTCTCAGAAGTATATGATCTGATGGAGGCGAACAGACGAACTAACAGAAATGAAACTTGATTTTGACCACATCAAAACTCCAGATCAGTGTAGCCCCAGTAGGAATCCATGTGTGTGACCGACCATATGATCCGACTGACCTATTCAGAGTTGACCGAGAACGATTAAGATGCCCTTCCATTCGTGTTCGGTCAGCTGGAATGACTCCAGTGCACTTGATTACCTTTTAAAACTTCTCCCTTTAAAGTTCTTTTTTTTTTTTTTTTTTTCATTCTTTTCTTTCATTCAGCATTTGATTGCACAAATGAACTTACTCATTCGTTTATATTGATTAAAAAAAAAAATTGACATATTACTGCAATGGTCTATTAAGAAAGAATTGGAAATTGCTATGATTGCTATGATTTAGAAAAAGAATATATAACATATGAAACTGGGCGCCCGTAGCTCAGTGGTATGCCTGCTTGTCTTCTGAGCTCAAGATCGTGGGTTCGAAACCCGACCGAGGCCCTTAGTTTATTTTATCTGGAAAGTGAAATAAACTTAAGCAAGCCGTCCTTCGGATCTGACGTTACGATGACAGGTACTCGTTAAAGACCCCTGCCCTAGATGAATAAAAATTTAGGGTATGCAAAATTTAGGACTCCCACAGTAGAATCGGGCTCATGTCCATCAGAGTGACGAAAGAGCGCTCTGGTAGTAGGCGATATGACCTCGTAGTTAAAGCCCGGGCATGAGTCATAAAACCTATCCTAACCTTTTCAGGTATTTCACTTTTACTTACTGATTTCAGCTAAGTCGGGCAAAAGGAAGGGGTGGCTGCAAAACCATAATTGGGTTGAAAGTATAGAAGGAGAAAGAAAGACTTTTATTGACTGCGGATTTTCTGATACAGTAAAACCTCTCTGCAACGAGAGTCACGGCGCCAAGAAAATTGTCCGTTGAGGAGGGTATAAAAAAAAACTTTATTATATGTACGTAGGATATATAAAACGTTTAATTTGCTTTTATGTTTAATACTACATAGGTAAGTAGATAAAACACACATAATAATAATTATTATGGATTTTAAGTTAATATATATACAGTAAGGTATGTATGCCTGTTACATAAACAGCGAATTCTACGAATAATAAAAAGCATTCAAAATTACATTTTTCAAATGAATTCTTTTGTAAGCGTCCGCTTAGGAGAGGTAAATTTATCTCTTGTTGACGAAAAATTGGTAGTCAGCGTCCGTTAGAGGGGTGTCCGTTCCGAGGGGGGTAAACATACATTGTTTTCCTATACTTCAGGCCGGGATATCGCAAAATTGTCCGTAAGGAGAGGTGCCCGTCGGAGAGGGGTGTCCGTAAAGAGGGGTTTTACTGTATTTCAGTTTTACTTACTGATTTTCAGCCAAATCGGGTCAAAGGGTTAGATTTGTGTAGAAGAAGTACCTTAGAAAGACTTTTATTGACTTTCAGCTAAGTGGACCAATGTTGAGGAGAGTTTATAGGGAGAGCGAAAACTTATCACATGTGGATTAGTAATCGTAATCAAAGTTAGTCATCGGAAACATTATCACACAACTTATTTGTTTATATACAGTGCCTCATCGCTCCTCGTCGCGGTGCATCATCTACGCTCCTCGCCACGGTGTATCATCTACGCTCCTCGCCGCGGTGCCTCATTTACGCTCCTTGTTGCGTTGCCTCATTTACTCTCATCGCCACGGTGTATCATCTACGCTCCTCGCCACGGTGTATCATCTACTCTCCTCGCTGCGGTGCCTCATCTACGCTCCTTGTTGCGTTGCCTTATTTACTCTCCTTGTTGCGTTGCCTTATTTACTCTCCTCACTGCGGTGCCTCATCTACGCTCCTCGCCGGGGTGCCTCATCTACGCTCCTTGTTGCTTTGCCTCATTTACTCTCCTCGCCACGGTGTATCGTCTACTCTCCTTGCCGCGGTGCCTTATCTAAGCTCCTCGCCGCAATCGTCACCCTATGACACCATCCTCTCACTTACGCCGTCCTCCTCACATAAGCCACTGTTGAAATTGTTCTTCCATTAAAAGAAATTTGAACTTTGAACACTATTATCTCATCTTCAGTGGTACATCACCAACACTAATCTTACTACTTATCTTTTATGAACTTGAGGGCTCAACATGTGTCCTTCTCGAAGCCTAGAATTCGGGATAATCTACTTTATGATAGGGGCTTCTTTTACTAACAAAAGCATGTCTCAATGATGGCGATTGAGTTCTATAGTAAGACAAAGTGCCGTTCTTATGACTGTGAAATGAGATAGAAATAAGGGCAGTCAGTCATTCATAAAGAAGACCCAAATGCCCTTCTCGGTCTAAAGCTCGGCTTACATTATTAAAGCCCCCATTCTATAGAATTTTACTTCCCCAGTTACACAAAGTATAGGGGAAGTTATTTAATCTTCTGTTAGAAATTTAATGTTGAGTTATCGCCGGAATAATATTTTTTCCAACCCCCTTATCATAGAAATGAAAACAAAATGTGTGTCTGTGAACACGATAACTCCCGACAGAATGAATAATAATAATAAAAATAATAATAATAAACGTCTTTATTTCTTTTCTTTTTACAGATGTACAATAATAATAATATTGACAGACAATACTCATGGTCAAATTGACCTTCTGAGGGGTTATCTCTTCTATTTCTACTCACACATATATAAAAGTGACAAAATAAAAATAAAATAATTCAAATACAAATGCAGTAATTTACAAAATTAACTTAAATTATCCTTTAAAAAACTAACAAAAAATAAGAATAAAAAACATCTTCTTCTTTATATATTAATAATAATTAAATTCGGAAACTAGCTCAAATCTATAATTCCAGGCGGCTTTGCAATAGTTAATTAAACTTTTGTAATTTCGTCTATTTACATATTCAATAAACTGAACATAGCTTAACTCTGCTTTACTAAAATAAATAAAACGAAATTCTTTTAAGATGGGGCATGACAATAAAGTGAAACACATCTTCTCTTGCTTGTTATTACACATGGAGCAAAGTTTGATTTCCTTAGTGTAAGAATACTTATTTAAATAGAGAAGTTCACCTCGTACCTTCAGCACGCAGCTTATCGAATTCGCATCAATCTCTGAGAAAATAACTTTATAAATAACTGTTTATATAAAGTATGCTTGGTACTATTTATTGATTTTAATTTATATTCATTAATACATTTATTTTTTACTTTATTTACACTATCATTCCCTTTTATTCTTCCATCCAAAAACTCAGTTATATTAACATTACAGTTATTACAAATAGATTGCACTTCGTTGTACCAAAAAATACCTTTTTTTTCGATGACATTCCTCGTAACAATGTTTATATATCTATAAGATGGGAGATTTACAGATAACTTTATAAAATGTAAATGTAATTTCAATGTAAACAAGAAAACAGGCATTAAATCAGATTCTAAATATAAGAAGAAATCTGCTCTGTTTCTGGCCAGCTTTAAACATTTTATAATAAATAATTTGAAGGTTTTTACAATATTACTGTTCATCCGAAAGAATGAGTATATCGAAATGAAATTTTATATTCAAATTCAAAACTCCATAAGAAAGGCATCTAATAATTTTCCGCGAAAACGGCCGAAGGGAAGGTGGAGTTCAGAGAAGGAGGGCTCGACTCAGAACGTCTAATAACTGCCGATGAGTGTATCTACAAAAATGTATTATGAAGATTCTGAAGCCTTTATGTTAGTCAACTATTGATTTTTAGTCCCAAAGGTCGATTGGTTTTGATAAGAGGGAACATAATTTGATTAATTCCTTCTAAGTTGAGAAACGCGGACATATTGTGGAAACTTGTAATAAATAAATAAAACAAACTTGTTTTTGAAATATTGTCTATTCCACTAAAGATATATATACATATATAACTACCGGTTTCGGCTTTATACCATCGTCAGGTCTAGTTTTAGTTCATAACTAGACTAGGTATAAAGCCGAAACCGGTAGTTATATATGTATATATATCTTTAGTGGAATAGACAATATTTCAAAAACAAGTTTGTTTTATTTATTGATTAATTCGTTCTGGGGAAGTACGTTGGAACGTTTTACCGACGATTTTTTCTGTTAGTTCAAAAACAAAATCTTCAGCTCCATGTGAAAGCCACTTACAGCTTATAGCTAGTCGAATTTTGGCTCATTTATCCGACAAAAGCGTGACTTTGAGAGGTGGCCAAGCACCGTTTAACCACTTCACAAAGATGGAACTTCTATTGATTAGTCAGAAAAAGCGAGAATTAATCTCTCCTTCAAATAGTCGGTTCAAGTTTTAAGTGCCTTCTGAGTTGCCACTTAAGCCCGACCCAGCGGCCTCTTCAAGGCAGCTCCGACCAACCATGCAAATCAATCTAAAACTTTCTGCTTGTTTTAAATATTTTAAAATGCTAACTTTAGAGAATATGGAGAAGACAAACAAACCGGTCAACTAAGTATGAAGTTTCATATGTTGAGCGTTCCATTCTTCAACTGAGGGTCCATTCATACTATGAGAATCCCATGCATGCGCTGAGGGTTCTATTCATACCATGAGAGTGCCATACATACGCTGAGAGTTCCATTCATAGGCTGAGGGTTCTATTCATTATATGAGCGTTCCATACATACGCTGACAGTTCTATTCATACTATGAGAGTTCCATACACACGCTGAGGGCCCTATTCATATTATGAGAGTTTAATACATACGCTGAGAGTTTCATTTATACGCTGAGGGTTCTATTCATACTATGAGAGTTCCATACACACGCTGAGGGTCCATTCATACTATGAGAATCCCATGCATGCGCTGAGGGTTCTATTCATACCATGAGAGTGCCATACATACGCTGAGAGTTCCATTCATAGGCTGAGGGTTCTATTCATTATATGAGCGTTCCATACATACGCAGAGAGTTCTATTCATACTATGAGAGTTCCATACACACGCTGAGGGCCCTATTCATATTATGAGAGTTTAATACATACGCTGAGAGTTTCATTTATACGCTGAGGGTTCTATTCATACCATGAGAGTGCCATACATACGCTGAGAGTTCCATTCATAGGCTGAGGGTTCTATTCATTATATGAGCGTTCCATACATACGCTGAGAGTTCTATTCATACTATGAGAGTTCCATACACACGCTGAGGGCCCTATTCATATTATGAGAGATTAATACATACGCTGAGAGTTTCATTTATACGCTGAGGGTTCTATTCATACTATGAGAGTTCCATATACACGCTGAGGGTCCTATTCATACCATGAGAGTGCCATACATACGCTGAGAGTTCCATTCATAGGCTGAGGGTTCTATTCATTATATGAGCGTTCCATACATACGCTGAGGATCCTATTCATATTATGAGAGTTTAATACATACGCTGAGAGTTTCATTTATACGCTGAGGGTTCTATTCATACTATGAGAGTTCCATACACACGCTGAGGGTCCATTCATACTATGAGAATCCCATGCATGCGCTGAGGGTTCTATTCATACCATGAGAGTGCCATACATACGCTGAGAGTTCCATTCATAGGCTGAGGGTTCTATTCATTATATGAGCGTTCCATACATACGCTGAGAGTTCTATTCATACTATGAGAGTTCCATACACACGCTGAGGGCCCTATTCATATTATGAGAGTTTAATACATACGCTGAGAGTTTCATTTATACGCTGAGGGTTCTATTCATACCATGAGAGTTCCATATACACGCTGAGGGTCCTATTCATACCATGAGAGTGCCATACATACGCTGAGAGTTCCATTCATAGGCTGAGGGTTCTATTCATTATATGAGCGTTCCATACATACGCTGAGGATCCTATTCATATTATGAGAGTTTAATACATACGCTGAGAGTTCCCTTTATACGCTGAGGGTTCCATTCATACTCTGAGGGTTCCACTCATACGCTGAGGGTTCCAATACATAAGCTGAGGGTTCCATATACGTTTCATTCATAATATAAGTAAAGGGTGTTTTTTTTAGAGGTTTGTTTTTCCAATTGGGATCAAACTGTCATACAGTGGTCATATCAGGCCACCCGAATGTCATTTGTGCTCGGTTTGGTTTGCCATTTCACCATGAAAAGACTTATGCCAGAACAACGCTTGCAAGTTGTGCAAATTTATTTCCAAAATCGTTGTTCGGTTTGCGAAACTTACCATGTGATACGTCCATTTTACGGTCGACATAATTGTCCATTCGAGCAATTAATTCGAATAACCATGGGTCTTTTTTTAGTGTGTTCGGGTGTGGCATGAACTTGTGTAAAGCTGATTTCGTGTGAAAATGGTATATTCAGGTCAAGATGTGTTATGTCCGAAACGTAGTATGGACATTGTGTAATTGTTCGGAGGATTTTATTTTAAATAGCTTGAATTCTTTTGGTTTGTGAGGGCTTAGCTAAACCCCAGAGCGTTCAGTCATACGTCCAGAAAGGTCTGATAACGGTCTTGATGACTCCCAGTTTGTGGTTGAGGCGAAGTTGAGATCGCATTTCTAGCAGTCTTTTGAGTAGTCCAAATTGCCGTTTCATTTTCTGTCGAGTCTGCGTAATGTGTTTATTCCAAGTCAGTCGACTGTCAAGGTAGACTCCCAAGTATCGTATGTCTTTGTCGTGTTTCAGAGGAACATCATTCAGCCATACCACGTCTCAAGACGATTGTAACATGAAGGGATTAGATCTCATTTATTTTTATCTTCCATAAACGCAGCCAACCCTCTAGAAGGTATAAGTGCCCCTGCAGAGATTTGTATGCGTCCCCAGCCGATATATTGGAAGCTAAAATTGCTGTGTCATTAGCAAAAGTGGCTAACTGTCTCATGCGATCTTGGGATGCTGGATGTGCCTGCTACATAGAGAAGTGGACCCAGAATGCTCCCCTGTAGGACACCATTATGGAATGAATCAGAGTGTACACTGCCCTGTGAAGTGTTTAGAGTCACCAAGACCAGATAATATTTGGAACATCCAATGATCAGTACCCGAGTAGAGTCCAGAACCTAATGATCCGAATGATGAGGAGAAACATTCAAAAGTGGCGCGCTCCTTCCCCTCAACGAAGATTGTTGGTTGCCAATTAGCAACTTCAATACAAGTTTGGTAATTGTCGCAACCCCCCCCCCCCCCCCCCCCCCTCCCCCCCCCCTCTGTTGCAAGTTGAACAACTGTCCCTGGTTGCTTCAGCTGATAACCTAATTGATAGTCCCGAGGACATTGCCTCCTACCCTCCTCCAGCTTCTCCGTCTAATCTCTACAACTTCGTTATCAACTAAATAAGCCCCAAAGGTTCAAGCATCTATCTTCTCATATTAAATAAAACTATAATAGTTTCACTGCCGTAAAATTATCCAAGTTTGGAAATTGGAGTTTGATCATTTACTTTGATTTTAAACTTGAGACGACAGATCTGGGTTATCAGATATTTCGTGATCTCAATTGATGAAATCTATTAATCGTATTTTTGGAATAATAACATTTAATATTCTTACAAATAAAATCACTTATGAAATAAAATGAAACTTTATTGCTTATAGAGATACAAAAATCTCATAGCAAGGGTTGACCTTACTCGTTCACACATAAATGTAATACATTTTATATACAGTAGAACCTCTATAAGTCGAACATCAAGGGAGACGCCAAAAAATTCGAGTTACAGAGTTTTCGACTTATAGAGAATTTCGACAGGCGGATTTTGATTCGACTTGTAGAGGTTAAGATTCATTCTAACTAATTTTGAGTTAGAGAGGTGAAATAAATAAAAATTCAAGTTACAGAGGTAACAAACATATTTATATTTATTATAAATCAACATTATTTCAAAACATCCTTAAAATAAAAAAATACGTAGTACATATATGTATGTAGGTATTAAAAAAGTCAGTAATTTTTTTTTGCTTTCTCTCGCCTCAAGGCCGATCGGACCGAGTGGACGGGTGGGAGGTAGGACTCGAGGCGATTCAGTTTTACTCTAGTTGTGTGTTAGAAGAGGACGTGTTTGATTAAATCCAGTTTTCACGTAAAATCATGGCCCGTGCAAAACAAAATCAAGAGGAATTGATAGCTCTGTTAAGAGAATAGAATAACTCATTAATGATATTTATTATTTTATTTAGTAGTTACAACCTGTAGATACCTAAATGGAAAATTAATAACATTCATTCAATTACACTTGTATTAATTGGGATAAAAAACATTTTCCTCCGAATGAGATTGTTATTAATTAATTGGGCACATTAATTAATGACAGCGCAAACATTTTTATTTACTGCCTAGACAAACAGTTTACTATCATAAAAATATTAATTATTGCCGTTAATATAGTCACTTTGCCAAGGTACTGCACCTTCGTTTGCACTTTCCTTTTCTGTAACCAGTCTTTAGTCCACAACTTTCGCTTCACTTTTTTTTTATTACTTTTGATAGCTAACAATAAACCAACAACAGCAAGAGCATCATCTGTTGACGCCATTGCGCGAACACACAAACTGGAGTGCCTTAAGGCTGGCCTTCGGATATTCCGTAGTGTGTGGAGACCCCCCACTATTTAGGTTCGCCTCAAGGCCTGGCGCCTCGAGGCATGCCTTCGGTTTTTCCGTTGCGTGTGGAGCCCCCTTAAGGTATAAAGAGCAGAAAATTCTACTACTTCTGACAATTTTTCAATCGACACAAATGACTTGCTTCGCTAAAGTTCAAATGAAATCAATAATAATATCCTTTACCATTTCTTAGAATTGGTAATCCTATTTATTGTAAACTCCTAAATTGTTTTCTAAGAAACAATGGTGTACATTGTCTGCAAATTCTTAAAGTCGGTAACTTATTTTTCTTCAAGCTATAGAGGTAAAAAGTTTCAAATAATCGAGTTGTAAAGGTTGTAAAATAAAACATTGCTGTGTTCGAGATACAGAGGTCTAATTTATTTTTTCGAGTTATAGAGGGAAACTATGTACCAAAATAGCTTGTAGGGACTAACTGATTATTTCGACTAATAGAGGGTTGAGATTTCGACTAATGGAGGTTTATACATATATCACTCTGACATTCTCTTATTTCTACATTAACATTCCTTATATAATTATTCATAACAATCTCTTCCTTGGAAATAAATTTTCTTGCTACATCCCATTGACTGGGAAATTTCTTTTCTACGTCTATATAGGTCTTATCACTTTCAAAATTATTTTTAAAATTTATTTCAGCAATTATTTTGATTTCTTTTACTTCTACATCGAAATAATTTTCTACTTAGTCTTCCTCTGAGTCGCGACCCGTACTTCGAACGGTCAACACGTACTATAAGTCCCTCTGTTAGAAAAAGTCTTAAAAGTTCAGTTTTTTGTTTTTTTTTGTTAAATTTTTGTTGACTGTTATTTTTGTTGGTTTTCTTAATCAAGATGAGTTTTTTTTTTGTTTATCGTGAGTACATTTTAACATTCATATTTTATTTTGGAGTGTTTTCGTCTTTGGAGGCTTTGCAAGTTGGTTCCTGCTAAGTAGGGAGAAAATCATATAGTAAGTGCATATAGACAGACGGCCACGGCGGTCTAGTGGTCAGCCCGTCAGTCTGTAGTTCTCCGGGACTAGGTTCGATACTCGTCACGACCTTAATTTTTTTTTTTTTCTATTATTTTTTTATTTATTTATTTTTTTTGTTTGTTTATTCATTATTTTATTAAGATATACAAATTCACTTAATATGAACATTTTTAAATGTCTCTGTCTGACCTAAGTGACACCGACTTCCTACCAGCCAGAACGAAGTCGAGAATGGCAAAAGGTAAAAAAAATTCGGGCAAGAGACCACGCTCAGCAGAGCAGTACTCACCTCGTAAGACCAAAAAAGATGGCAACCTTACCCAGCCAAACAGTCCTGAGAAGACAGGAGGCCCAGTAGCATCTACCTCCGATATGGGAACAGCAGGCTCTCAGCCAAGCGGCATCAGCCGCATCACATCGACCATCACACCCGCCATCGACACCAGCAATAGGTTTCAGCCACTGTCCAATCTCCAACAGGAAGATATGGTCGTCAGCGAACCCAAACCTCCCCGGCCTCCACCCATATTTCTCAGGGGAGTTAGCAATTTCAAAGCCCTTTGTCAGACCCTCACCAGAATCCTTGGTCCAGGAAACTTCCAGTGCATATCAAGAGTGGCTGACCTCAAGGTAATGACCAACAGCTCGGATGGGTATCGGTCTCTCGTCCGATACGCGCGGGAAAATAAGTATGATTTTCATACTTATCAACTCAAAGAGGACAAGGCGTATAGAGTGGTTCTGAGGAGGATCCACTACAGCACTCCTGTTGAAGACATTAAGTCCGAGCTGGAGGAGCTGAACTTTTCAGTCAGGAGTGTAATTAATGCACTCCATCCCACCAGTAAGACTCCACTGCCTCTGTTCTTTGTGGACCTAGAGCCAGGGGACAATAACCCTGAAATCTTCAACCTGAAGACACTGGTTCACACGAGGATAAAGGTAGAGGAACCCAGAAAGAAAAAGGAAATTGTACAGTGCCACCGTTGTCAAGAGTTTGGGCACACCAAGAACAACTGCGGCCATCAAGCACGTTGCGTGAAGTGTGTAGGCTCTCACCCAACGAACCTCTGTACCAAAAAAGACAGAAGCACTCCAGCAAAATGTGTTTTGTGTGCCGGTGACCACCCTGCGAACTACCGTGGATGTGAGGCCCACAAAGAGTATCGAATGAGGCAGCAGAATCTGGTCAAACCTCTGGAGCCTAGAAAAACTAACCAACCCACGCCGCCAACTGGAGCCAGCCACTACCCTCAATTAGTCAGGAGGATGTCGACAGGTGAAGAAGTCGCCCCACCGCAGCCACAGCAGCAGCATCGCCCAGAACCCTCCTCCAGCTACGCTACCGCCACTGGTGCCGCGCCTGGCCTCAATTACCACACCTTATCCCATATCCCTCCTCCCCCCTCAACCGCCGATATCACCTCCCTCCTCAACTCCTTCTTCTCCCAATTCCAGAACCTTATCACCCCTCTCATCACTCTCCTCACCAGATTAGTGAGTGGCAACATTTCCCTTCCTAATCCATGAATCCCCAGACGCAAAACTCCTTAACCCTCATTCTTTGGAATGCCAATGGTATAACCAGACATACCAACGAACTCGACTTAATCTTACATGAAAAAAGAATCGACATTGCTCTCATTACGGAAACTCACCTTACGGACAAAACTAACTTCTTTATTACTGACTATATAACTCACCGAACTGACCATCCAGACAACACGGGCCATGGCGGCACTGCGGTCCTAGTCCGAAAGTCCTTATCCCATCATCCCCTAAGCAACATATCTTCTGATTCCCTTCAGTCGACAGCTATATCCCTCAAATCCCATCATTTTCAGATGTCTATTGCAGCTGTGTATTGTCCTCCTAATAAAATAATTTCCCTACAACAATTCCAAGCCTTCTTCCAGTCCCTCGGCCCTACATTCCTTGCAGGTGGCGACTACAACGCGAAGCACCAACAGTGGGGCTGCCGTGTCTCCAACCCACGTGGCACTGTCCTTCTCAACACCATCCTTTCATCCTCCCTCAAGTGCATATCCCCTCCCGAGCCGACGTATTGGCCAACATCCCGTGCCAAACTTCCCGATATCCTCGACATATTTGTCACCTCCCACCTCCCGTCCATCCATTCCGATATTTATTCCCTTCATGACCTATCCTCTGACCATAGTCCTGTCTTGCTCGTTCTCGACATCCGTCCTTTTACTGTTCCTCCTAAACCTAGCCTTATTACTGGACCTGTTGACTGGACAAAATTTCAAAACTTACTAGACGAACAAATAGACTTAAAAATCCCTCTAAAAACCAAAGACGACATTGACAGAGCAGTAGAACAGTTTACACATCTCATAGATACATCTATAAAAAACAGTACAATTCGTGTCATCAACAGGCCTTACTTCCTCACCCCCAGCATGCCCCTACACATTCGAAAATTGATAACTGACAAACGACGAGCAAGAGCATTATGGCAACGGACTAGGTACCCCAGCGACAAAACACACCTCAACAACTTGACTAACACACTGAAGAAGGAACTGCAGCAGATGCGAAACTTGCAATACGAACAGTACACACAGACTATGAATGAAAACAGAACATCTCTTTGGACAGCGACGAAAAGGCTACTTTCCTATAAAAATTCCTCCCGTCCTCTCCGTCATGATGACGGCTCTTGGGCCAAGTCTGATGAAGAGAAATCCAACATGTTTGCTTCCCATCTTACTGAAATATTTACTCCTCACCCCGATATTGTTGATCCCCATCATTCTTCATCAGTCGAAAGCGAGCTAGACAATCCACTTCCCCTTTCTCCCCCTCCTAAGTGCTTCCATCCTTCAGACGTAAAATACACAATTCAACACCTTCCCAAAAAGAAAGCCCCTGGTTATGATTTAATTACCTCCCCTATTTTGAAAAACCTCCCCAAGAAATCCATTATTTTCCTTACCTACATTTACAACTCCATCCTCCGTACCACTCATTTCCCAAGCCCCTGGAAGCACTCTGTCATAAAAATGATAGCCAAACCAAACAAGCCCTCCCATCAACCCAGTTCCTACAGACCTATCAGCCTCCTTCCTCTTCTAGGAAAAGTTTTTGAAAAACTATTTCTAAGGAGAATCCTTTCCATACTGGATGGTCAAAACATCATCCCTGATCATCAGTTTGGTTTCCGAAAACACCACTCAACCATACATCAGTGCCATCGCGTTGTAGACATCATTGCATCTACCCTGGAGCAAAAGCAGTATTGCTCGGCGGCCTTTCTCGACGTTGAACAAGCGTTTGACAGAGTTTGGCACCCGGGCTTGCTGTGGAAGCTCAAAGCAGTCCTTCCCTTCACATTCTTCCTAATCCTAAAATCTTACCTTTCTGAAAGAACCTTTTGTGTAAGCCAGGGTCTTGCCCTTTCTCCCGCGTCCCCACAAAATGCTGGCGTTCCACAAGCTAGTATCCTGGGTCCTATCCTCTACACAATATACACAGCTGATATCCCCACCCATCCATCAACACAACTCCACACCTTTGCAGATGATACTGCAATCCTCTCTCCTCATCCCGACCCTGTCCTATCATCCAGACACCTACAAGAACACCTGATAACCCTTCAGTCCTGGTACAAAAAGTGGAGAGTGAAGGTGAACGACACAAAATCAGTTCACATCGTCTTCACCCTTCGTCGAAAATATACCTGCCCTCCAGTGTACCTTAACAAAAATCCCATCCCTTTAAAAAACGAAGTCCGCTATCTAGGCCTCATACTCGACAAACGACTAACTTGGAATCCTCACACGAGACTGAAAAGACAAGAAATGAACAGACGTTATAAACTTCTACTACGACTGCTAGACAAAAGATCCAAACTAACTTTGACAACAAAACGACTTATATACAACTCAATACTCAAACCTATGTGGACTTACGGACTTGAACTCTGGGGTTCTGCCAAGGCTTCCAATCTCCAGCGCATCCAATCCCTTCAATCCAAAATCCTTCGTACAATAGCCAATGCTCCTTACTACGTCTCCAACAAAACCCTTCACACTGACCTTAATGTACCTTTCATTACTGAAGTCGCTAAATGCAAATACAAAAAATTATTTTCCCTTCTTGGTTCCCACAATAATCCTCTGGTCCGTGCCCTCCATTCTGCCGTACTTCCCCAACGACGGCTTAAGCGTCAATGGCCTAGAGACCTCCTTAGCAGCAGCAGTGACAGTGACAGTGATTAGTTACAAATGAGAGAAAATCAGTGACTAGGAAGTGTCACCACTGGGTGATTTCTCCCCTCATGACATTTTGACATTGCCATTATGTCTGTATTAGCATATTTGCTTGTTGTATATATTTTTATACAGTTGTAAATATCTCTTTGTAAATAAAAAAATAAAAAAAAGTCTTCCTCTACTAAACCTTCTAAGCTTCTTTCTTCTTCTATTTCTTGTTTTAAAATTTGAGAATGAACCTTCCTACTATTATTTTCAATATTTTCTACTTTATTCAGGACCTCTGTCTTCTCTATCCCATTATCTTTTCTTTTGATTATACTTTCTTCTACTTTTTTATTGTATAAACTTAAATTTTTTTCGAAATTTTCTATGTTTCTATTTAAATATTCCATATGTATATTTTGTTCGGCCATTTTCCTATCCATGTTGCTATTTGGCCGAACTCCTCTCCCCACAGGGTTGATTTTGGATTATAACAAGTGACACCTTCCTTTAAAACATAACTAAATGGGTTATTACGTCCAAATACATTTTTTGCGTTCTGTGTTGATATAGTGGAAATACTAATAAATAAAATAAAATGATAGATAAAACACTTTTTTTAACACTTATATTGTCTAATGCAATCAGGACGCAAATTTATAGAACGTATCAAAGAGCACATAACTGATATAGTAAGGAAAGGGGAAAAATCTACATTTGCGAAACATATAAATGATATGGGTCACTCATTCAACGAAACAACGGCATAAAATACCTCCACTTATGTGAAAAAGGTAGACCATTAGATTCTCTACAGCTAGAAATTAATAGGACTCGAAAAAATGGGAACTGTTTAAACGACCAGACACACTTCAAATTTTCTCCTTTGTTAATCCCTTTCAGATAACAAATATCCATGGCAATATTAACCTAGGTTAAATAATTTCCTACTTAGACATATAGTAGCTATATATTGTACATTTGTTATATTGTTTTCTTGGAATGTTAGTTTTTAGTTTTATTTTCTTGTTTTTCAAATAAGTGCACAGTTAGTTATTACCGTTAGAATAGAGACTTCCACCTCCTGGTTTTACCAGAGGAGGGGACCCTTTCACCTCAGGTACTCTTAAGTTAATATAAATATGTATGCCTGGCAAATATCTCAATTATTGTTGAACATTGTGCTGACGATGGCGTAAGCTGAAACCGGTACACATTTAAGTATATGTTTGTGGAATTAGACAATATAAGTTTTCAAAAAAGTGTTTTATCTATCATTTTATTTTATTGGTTATTAGGTGCCCAGTATAGAGAGGAACAAGAATTGTGAACAGTGTCTCTTGTCTGTTAGTTACTAGATCTAGTTGCAACATGTATCAGTTCATGTGTGAGACACATGTCACTGACGGCTTCCTTTCATTTGTCATAAGTCCGGTATTAGGACAGATTTATGTGCCTCATGAATGTATGTGGGGGAGGGGGGGGGGGGGGGGGGGGTATTGTGTGGTTCGCCTATAGCAGGAGTCACTCCTGTCTATAGTTGTTAAAACCACATCTATAGTTCGAAACACCCGTGGGTACATCACCGCTATACTTCAGATAATAATCTTTATAGACGGAACTGAACACAATATACAATTTACAATTTGTTAAGTATATACTAAATTTTGTGTCGATGCATTCCTTACATCAGTATTAGGGTATTTGAATTCAGCAGATTTTTCGGAAAATTAATAGGATTCTTGCGGGGTTTTGAATTTAAACATAAAATTTCATGTCAAAACATTCATTACATGAGCAGTTATTGGAATTTTTGAGTTGATCCCCATCTGATCCTCGCCTTCCTTTAGGTTGATTCTTTGAAAATTGATAGGTTTCGTCCTTATAGGGCTTTGCATTTACATATAAAATTTTATGTCAATACATTCATTACAATGGCTGTCCAGCTTTCCAAGGAAGAGATTGTTATGAATAATTATATAAGGAATTTTAATGTAGAAATAAGAGAATGTCAGAGTGTGAATATTTTAATGAATGGATGGAGAAATGACTTTACGAATACTTTACATGGAACAATTTATAATTTAGAGAACATTTTTGAGAGATTTAAAGTAGGTAAATTTTAGGCTAATAAAAATATTAAACCTAAAAATATTTAAAAATTATATTTTATTGATCTGGTACTTCACTGTTAGGCTTATACACCAAAGCCGAGCCGGGCCGGGCGATGCGATGCGAAGCCGAGCCGAGCGGAATCTGCCTGCGTTTGCACCGAAGCCGATTTGCTCTCAGTAGGTTTTCTAGCCTTGTAGTGAGAGGTGCTTCTTTCCTATTCAGTCTCAGTTGAAACGTGGTGCAAAATGATGTCATCAACTTTGATGATGATGATGTTATTGGATAGTTCATCACTTGATGATGAATGTGTGGCAGAAAGAAGGCGATACTGGACTCACAATATATATAAAGATCACTCATTATAATATTAAAAAATTTAAAAAACAAAAACCACTTGAAACAATAAAAAAACAATATATTGCGCAATATGATGTAACTCACTGGGCTGAAACACCGAACTAGACTGAATGACGGAAAAAAACGGCTTGGCAGAAAACGCTCGAATTGGCGGTAGGTAGTACTGCTCAAAACCGCTCGGCATCGCCCGGCGCGGCCCGGCCTTGGTTTGAATACTCTCATCTAAACCCTGCGTATCTAGCGCTCAAGCGTTTTCCGCCCGGCTTTGGTGTGAAACCCCACTTACTTACAAATGATACCAATGGTTTGTCGTGGGAATGTTAAATCAAATTTTTCTACAAAAAAAAAAAAAATTAACAGTATTGATGATAAACGTATTAAATTAATAATCAAACGTATTATTTTAACTCATAAACCGTATACAAATACGTAGCACACAACAGCTAATGCATCGACACCGACCTAAGCTCGTAGTGACTTTACGCATGCGCTATTCATCCCCTTATCACGTTTGATCTTTTATGTCGAGGTAATTCTGATTCACTAGTCTCGGTAAAGTAAAGTGTAGTTTCACTTCAAAAAACCTTCAGTATTCTTTGTTTTTGCAAAACTTAGAAATTGTTATGAACAAGATGGAAGTGAATCAAGGTACAGATGTTTGTGTCTTTCGAAGATGGCTGATTGTTTGCTGAAAGGAACTTTGCACAACCCAAATCTGTCAACAGTAGGTATATGACAAAAGGTTGTCAGCCTGCTTTGATTGTTATGACAACAAAGGGATTATCCTAAACAATATGGATAATGAAACAGCTGTCTATTCAAGACAGTTGGTCTAATGGGATCTCAAACTAACCTGCTCCGGAATCAACTTCAGATTCCATTAGGAATGTTCCATTAACACACCTCACTAACTTCATAACTTCTTCTGAAGTTATTTACTTTAACTTCTTAAGTCTAAGGGACGTTATGTAATCTGTCAGAAATTTGATGATGCTCATGTTTTATTACTTACTAACTTATTACTCATGCCCGGGCTTTAACTACGAGGTCATATCGCCTACTACCAGAGCGCTCTTTAATGGACATGAGCCCGACTCTACTGTGGGAGTCCTAAATTTTGCTTGCCCTAAATTTTTATTCACCTAGGGTAGGGGTCTTTAACGAGTACCTGACATCATTCAGGCTCGGGACCATCGCTTAACGTCCCATCCGAAGGACGGCGTGCTTAAGTTTATTTTACCTCCCAGGTAAAATAAATTAAGGGCCTCGGCATGCACGCATACCTCTGAGCTACCGGCGCCACTGCTGAAAAATATATTATTATAAATTCAGAATCTCTTTACACAATCCGAAAAGGGATAAATTATATATCAACTGTATTTTTTTCTCTCTATCGCGCCTCACTCCTACCTGAGAATGGGGAATATTCGATTTTCCGTAGGAACTGGGAAGACGCAGTGATTTCCCAAGGAGGCAGTAGCCGCCTTATCAGAAAACTTTGAGGGCGTCCTGTTTACTCCACCAAACCCTTCCTCCTTGGGGTAGGTGCAAACTAAAATAAGCTCTCAGAGTGTAGACAAAAGGCAGAGGGTCCCCGCCCTGTAAATGGTAGGATAAAAGGTTCTATCTCCCTTAGCATAGCATACAGTCAGGTTACAAAGGAAATGGATCCTCAACAAAATCTCACTTCAGTTTTTTTTTTTCTCCCTTTTTTACTTTCTTATGCCTATAGTATAAGGAAATATTGTATTTGTGTGAAAATCCGAGATCGATGAATCAACACATTTTGCGTTTGTCTGTGTGTGATTGGAAAGTTGTGAGTGCTCTACTGCAAAAATAATTTTTTTTTCTTGTTTATTTGGTATATTTAAAATCAGTTAAATTAGAACTATAAGTAAAAATGACAGTGAGTATGAAAAAAAAATAAATAAAAAAATAAAAATACAAAATAATAAATGGCAATATACACAAAATAAGATAAATTAAAATAATCTACAAAATAATACAATCTATACAAAAACAATAAGTAGAAGTATAGAAGAATAGTTAGTACAAATAATGAGAAGCAAGAGAGAAATGAATATGAATATGTAGAAAATAATAAAATATATACAAAAATAAATATAAAATATGTACAAAATAAATATAAAATATATACAAAATAAATAAATATATAAAATATGTACAAAATAAATAAATATATAAAATATGTACAAAATAAATGTAAAATATGTACAAAATAAATGTAAAATATGTACAAAATAAATAAATATATAAAATATGTACAAAATAAATGTAATAATTAAATAACTTTCAGCTCGAGACCCCTCGAAACACCCCCGATTATCTGCCATCCCAATTCCTCCAACTTTATGGAGGCAGAGGAGGCCACAGGGGGCAAAAATAAATGTAATTATGAATTTGGAATGTAGAGGTCACGTGTGATAAATTACATCTGATTAAATTTAGGCCGGAAACTGTCAAAAATTGAGACCTGTTCACCTCGAGGTCTAAGTACATTTTACAAGATACCGTTATGTTTATGACCTAATCAAAAATCTTTACAACAAAAAGTTGTAGAATAACTAAAATACATGCTTTATAGGTTATATAATTATTCGCAGAATGCCCGGTTTTTGAGATACATACCAAAAACCGTGCCGAAATGTCGTTTTGAAACATATATTTTTAAATGTTTCCTTTATTTACCCGAAAACGGTTAGTCCTATCGAAAAATATTGTATAATATAAAACAGTGTATAACAAAGTCCTGTAAAATGTCACGTCACATTTTTTTCCCCTCTTGTTTGGTACCTGTTCTGAAAACATAAACTCAGGTGAAAATTCAACATGAAATTTCTGACCGATAACTTCCATTACACTTCTTTTATTTTAACTGGGAGGTAAAATAAACTTAAGCACGCCGTCCTTCGGATGGGACGTTAAGCGATGGTCCCGAGCCTGTTCGATGTTAGGTACTCGTTAAAGACCCCTGCCCTAGGTGAATAAAAATTTAGGCTAGGCAAAATTTAGGACCATAGTAGAGTCGGGCTCAAGTCCACTAGAGTGACGAAAAAGCGCTCTGGTAGTAGGCGATATGACCTCGTAGTTAAAGCCCAGGCATGAGTCATAAAACCTAAACCTAGCTTCTTATGGCAGTGGAAGTAATAAATGAGTGTAGACAAAAGGGAGAGGGCCCCCGCCCTGTAAATGGTAGGATAAAAGGTTCTATCTCCCTTAGCATAGCATACAGTCAGGTTACAAAGGAAATGGATCCTTAACAAAATCTCACTTCAGTTTGGTTTTTTCACCCTTTTTTCCTAATTGGAAAACAAAAAGCCATTTAATTTCTTTCCTATTTTCTTTTCATTTACTATCTTATCAGATGAAATTGAAAATTCTTTATTATTTAAGTAAATATTAGTTTTAATGCAGAGTAATATCTAAGTGCACTCAGGCCCGGCTTTATATCAGTGCATCTCATGTTAGGAGGGGTGCGATTCATACTCTCCTCTGGTTCCGCCCTTTCTGGCAACCCTCCAATAACTGGATCAACGCAATATTGATTTATGAAAAAATTACTTTCATATTGATTATCGATATTTTGAGAGGGCGCCGGTAGCTCACTGGTATGCGTGCTTGACTTCTGAGCTCAAGAACGTTGGTTTGAAACCAGACCGAAGGCCTGAGTTTATTTTATCTGGGAGGTAAAATAAACTTAAGCACGCCGTCCTTCGGATGGGACGTTAAACGATGGTTCCGAGCCTGTAAGATGTCAGGTACTCGTTATAGAACCCTGCCCTAGGTGAGTAAAAATTTAGGGTAGGCAAAATTTAGGACTCCCACAGTAGAGTCGGGCTCATGTCCACCAGAGTGACGCAAGAGCGCTCTGGTAGTAGGCGATATGACCTCGTAGTTAAAGCCCGGGCATGAGTCATAAAACCTAACCTATCCTCGATATTTTGATGCCTAATATCGATGGCATTACGCATTCTGCATCTTGTTATCTACCAATGGTAGTTAGATAATTTAAGCTTTTGGAGTCAATGAAGAGCCCCTGACATATTGAAAACTATTTATTTATATTAAAAACTGCATAAAAGTTCGTATATTTATATATTTTTTTTTATACATTGACCAACGTTTCACCCATTCGGGTAATTTCAAAACTATAAACAAGAATTTACTGAGTTACTGACATCTAGTCATAGTAGTCAGTTATTGTGGACTCATGCTCGGGCTTTTTGACTACAAGGTCATATCGCCTACTACCCGAGTGTTCTTCCGTCGACCTGGTAAACATGAGCCCGACTCTACTGTGTGAGTCCTAAATTTTGCCTACCCTGAATTTTTATTCACCTAGGGTAGGGGTGTTTAACGAGTACCTGACATCGTAAAGGCTCGGGACCATTGTTTAACGTTCCATCTGTGGGACGGGGTGCTCAATTTATAAGACTCAAGGATCATATAATCTGAGAGAGTGATCCGTAAGGTTGGTTGGTAAAAGAAAGTTCTGTAATGACAACATCAAATTTTTTTTTGTCTTAATTTTTATAAATTTTCATAAAAATACCAATAATAAAAAAAAAATATTTTATAATCCATCGCTACTGGGTACAGTTCAAGGAACTAAACTAACTCCACCCTAGACCAATTTCCACACCAGTAGGTTGTTCTAAATATTTTTAGAAGGTTGGTTTCTATCCTCGGCGGGGTATGGGCGAGAGCCTCAATACCGCTGATGAGTGATTTCTACCGACTAACTTGGAATTCTCAAACAAGACTGAAAAGACAAGAAATGAACAGACGTTATAAAATTTTACTGAAACTGCCAGACGAAAAGATCCAAATTAACTTTGAAAACAAAACGACTTATATACATCGCAGTAATCAAACCTATGTGGACTTACGAACTTGAACTCTGTGGTTCTGGTAAGGGTTCCAATTTTCAGTGCATCCAATCCTTTCAATCCAAAATCCGTTCTAAAATAGCCAATACTCCTTATTACGACTCCAACAAAACTCTTCACACTGACCTTAACGTAACATTTGCCCCCGAAGTCGCTAAATCCAAGTATAAAAAATTAATTTCCCTTCTTAGTTCCCACAATAATCCTCTACTCCGTGTCCTCCATTCTGCCATACTTCCCCAACGTATTTTTATACAGTTGTAAATATCAGTTTTTTTAAAAATAATTATTGTAAACTTTATTATTCTATACATGAATATTATAGTTGGGCTGTCTATAACAATAATACCTACGCCAATGGCCTAATTAACATGAGAGAAGAACTCAGGTACAATTCATTAATTGCCCTAAACAAGTAACTTAAAAGTGGATAAAATGAACATAATATAGGGGGGAAAATGTATATATCGGAAAACAAGGGTGTTTAGCTGTGAAACTTGATGTCTTTTGATTAATTGATGAGAAGAAAATCATGCGGTCGCTTCTTTTTAAGTCTGCGTTCCAGTGGTAAAGGTGGTGGGTGTTCAGCAATTTCCCGCACCAGTGGATTTGGGTGGTGAGCCATTGTTGTCTGCATTCGTATGTAGGATTCTTTGAGGACCTTCGCTACTTCCGGTATTTCAAGATCAGCTTGTAGAACTGTGTTGCGAACATACCACGGTGCATCAGTGATGAGTCTCATGACGCGATTTTGAGTAGTTTGTATCCTGGTTATGTGGCTTTTAGCAGCTGAACCCCATAGGCCACAAGCATACTGCCAGATCGGACGTATATCAGCACCAAATATAGCAGTCTTTTTACTGATGAAGCAAGGGGTGAGCGGTGGTCGAGGAGTCACTTCAAGTTTTGTTATTCTTCCACGAGTCTTCGCTACTAGGTGCTGGACATGATGGGACCATGTTAGCTTCGCGTCAAGTATTAGTCCTAGGTATCTTACTCGTTCTGCACAAGGGAAATAAGAAAATATCAGTTTGTAAATATATATTTATATATATATATATAAAAAAACTAACTTCCTTATAGTAAATAAACAAATGTAATAATAATAATATAAAAATAACATTCAAACGCTTGATTTTGAAGGTTTTCAATAAAACTGCTGGTTTTTATTTGGTTATCTGTATCCATAAGGAAGTTATTTGAAATACATTTGTGTACATTAGATTTTCATATCCCGTATTAAAGTTTTATTAAACTTGTTTATTTCGGTTTTAGTAATATCACTATGATTCTCTAAACATTGATTTTTAAGTTAAACCAACATATTTTATGTGCGGTTTTTACAGTTAGGTACTGTAATAAATGAAAAAAATCCGAAAGTCTTCAAAGGCACTGACACGTAGTATAGGGGAAGTTATGTAACCGTTCAGAAATTTTATGTTGAGTCAATGCCTCACAATTGTCTTTATAAAGTTAAAATGGAATAGGAATGAGGAGGAGAAGGAATGTGTAGAAGTGTGAAGAGCATTTGGAGTATTAGCTGTGGCTTCTTTTGTATGTTGAGGCGGGGGGGGGGGGGGGGGGAGGGGTGGTGAGGTAGGGGAGGGGGGGAGAAGGAAGAATTTAGTTTTTCATTAGATCTACAGTGTGAGAGAAGACAAGAAGAGGGGGATAACAAGTGTAGAATTTAGTCCGGGTAACATGTGTGCAACATGGGGTGGGAAAAAAAGGAAAATAATTAAGGGTCCTTGAGGGTGGGTGGTGTAGTAGATAAGGGTGGGTGTGAGTGGGTGGGCCGGCCCAGATAAGGGAGCAGTGAATTCAACCCCTACCCTGGGTTGGCTATCTCAGCATCCACCCTAATTGTACTGTCCACCTTACTAGACCATCAGTAGGTTGTACCCTTCGAACTGAGTAGAAACCCGTACTTAGAATCAATATCGGCTGAACTCCCCGGGTGAGTTGCGACATCCATGACAATTACATGAACTAAAAAAAATAAGGTGTGAAATAAAGAATTTTAATTTAATAAAATACATTTTTATAAATAAATAATAAAAATAATAAAATTGACACATTTCCTGTAGACATTGTTGTCTGGTCTTCTACTAAATTTTGGAGGGCGCCGGTAGCTCAGTGATATGCGTGCTTGACTTCTGAGCTCAAGAACGTGGGTTCGTAACCCGACCGAGGCCCTTAGTTTATTTTATCTGGGAGGTAAAATAAATTTAAGCACGCCGTCCTTCGGATGGGACGTTAAGCGATGGTCCCGAGCCTGTAATTTAGGACTCCCACAGTAGACTCGGGCTCATGTCCACCAGAGTGACGAAAGGGCGCTCTGGTAGTAGGCGATATGACCTCATAAAACCTAACCTAACCTACTAAACTTTGGTTTCTATAGTAGTTTCCGAAAAAGGCCCTAATAAAAAAAATATCGAAACTTTATGACGTGCAATTTTGAAGAAAGTGCACTTATATAAATGAAACTTCAATTCGTAATTACTTCATTGGGATTTCTTCAAAAGTATAATACTGAGATGCCATCAAATTTTTCTGAATTTGCAAATATGTTCAATCTAATCCAAAGGAATTTTCTTATTTGGTTGACAGGGAAAATAAAAAGCATAGAATCGATAGCAAAATATTGGATTTATTTAAAGTTGACCTATATTATAAATATAAAAAAGTTTGAAAAATAAATAAATCAATTATTTACAAAAATTATACTACTAAATAATTCCTATAACTACAAAAATTAGACTACTAAATAATTCATAAAACTACAAAAATTATACTACTAAATAATTCCTAAAACTACAAAAATTATACTACTAAATAATTCCTAAAACTACAAAAAATAAAAAATAATCGGAATCACCGGCAATGTACTTTCCCAGAACGAGGTAGTCAATTAACTTTTCGATCCTCCTCCAAAACCACTCGACCAATTTAAAATTTCATGATGAATCCCATCTCAGTCACAACTGGGCTTAAGCCGAAGGGAGAAGCACTTAAAATTTTGAAATTCAGGGCACCAAAATCCTCGTTACGCTTACCTTATCAACAAATAGAGAAAATGAACTGCAAACAGTTTTATGATAAAGGGCACAACCATGTGTGCGTGTTCACTTCAGAAGAGTATAAAATGCATAAATTTGAAAGGCGGCCTCTTTGCCGAACCAGCATTTCTGGTTATTACGAGAGGTTATTTACATAGGAGAGGGCCTACTTAATAGAACACATTCACAAACCCGTTCTGCCCTGGCTCACCTCACGGACTACTAATTACATGCTGTAAAACAGAAACGCTTTTCACCTCTCTCGCCTTTTATACATTCACGAGCATATGCAAGTTATGTGTTTTGGTACCTCAACTCTCAATGTTCACAAGTACTCGTGTGCAGGGAGTGTGAAAGCTTATTTTATCATTTCGCTCTGGGGAAGTACATTGCACATCCGAGATCGAGTTTTCAATGTATTTTCACGTTTCAAGAAAAATTATAGCGCCTCAAAAAATATAAAATACTTTTCCATATGCAATATTCCAATGTGTTTAAGTTGTATCGCATAGCGACAAATTATAAAATATATTTTTATTATTGGTAGTGAGGACGCCGGTAGCTCAGTGGTATGCGTAATTGCCTTCTGCGCTGAAGGTAGTGGGTTCGAAACCCGGTCGAGGCTCTTAGTTTATTTTATCTGGGAGGCAAAATAAACTTAAGCACGCCGTCCTTCGGATGCGACGTTAAGCGATGATCCCGAGCCTGTATGATGTCAGGTACTCGTTAAAGAACCCTGCCCTAGATAAATAAAAATTTAGGTTAAGCAAAATTTAGGACTCCCACAGTAGAGTCGGGCTCATGTCCACCAGAGTGGCGAAAGAGCGTTCTGGTAGTAGGCGATGACCTCGTAGTTAAAGCCCGGGCATTAGTCATAATAACTAACTAACTATTATTGGTAGTTATCTGGGAGGTGAAAAAGCTTCGAGCACGCCATCTTTTGGATAGGACGTTAAGCGATGGTTTCGAGCTTGTATGATGTCAGCCACCAAAGACCTCTCATTATTGGTGAATAAACCTGTTGGATAACGAGCGACGAAAGAGCGGTCTGGTAGTAGGCAATATGACTACATAGTTGAAGCCCGGGCATGAGTCACTATCACTAACTGACTATTATTTGTAGTTTTTATTTTAAAAAAATTATAAAACTAAAGAAAAAATAAAATATATGTGTTTTGGCCATTACAGAACTTTCTTATACCAACTACGCTTACAGATCACTCCCTTCTCAAAATCATTTCATACTGACAATACTGGATATAGTTGTCACTCTTGTACTTTCATGTACCCAAAAATGCCAGTATGAAATGATTTAGATTAAGGAGGGGAGGAGGAGAGAAAGTGATCTGTAACTGTGGTATAAGAAAGTTCTGTAGTGGCTACATCACATATTTTAGTATATGGATACATTTTCTATGTTCATGTATTATATAATATACAATATGAAGTCTGAGAGTGGGCGGGTCATCTGTCGAGAAGGACTTTAATACTCTTTATTATATCCGCTGTGAGGGGCGGCAGGTACCTGGGATAAGAAAGTTCTGTAGTGGCTACATCACATATTTTAGTATATGGATACATTTTCTATGTTCATGTATTATATAATATACAATATGAAGTCTGAGAGTGGGCGGGTCATCTGTCGAGAAGGACTTTAATACTCTTTATTATATCCGCTGTGAGGGGCGGCAGGTACCTGGGATAAGAAAGTTCTGTAGTGGCTACATCACATATTTTAGTATATGGATACATTTTCTATGTTCATGTATTATATAATATACAATATGAAGTCTGAGAGTGGGCGGGTCATCTGTCGAGAAGGACTTTAATACTCTTTATTATATCCGCTGTGAGGGGCGGCAGGTACCTGGGATAAGAAAGTTCTGTAGTGGCTACATCACATATTTTAGTATATGGATACATTTTCTATGTTCATGTATTATGTAATTGTGATAAAAACTTGTTTGCTACCACATTTCCTGTAGAAATTTGATCTCTTTTGTTTATTTAAATTTTGATTTCTACAGTAGTTTGCCGAGAATTGCCCTAAAAAAATATTATCAATAATTTAAGACGTGCAATTTTTAAGAAAGTACACGTATACAACGAAAAAAATTCAATTAAACAAACTTTACACTTGGATTCACAAAGAGATACCAATTTTTAATAATTTTAAATAATATTAATTTCTAATCCAAAGGTTTTTTAAATGATACTACTGGGACTACAGGGAAGATGAATAGGATAGAATTTGAAGAGGACAAATATTTGGGTTATTTGTTTTATTTGCACATTCTAATAAAAACAACTAAACATTGAACAAAGCAAAAGAAAAACAAAGCAACAAAATCATTTAACTAAATACTTAAAAACTATTATTATTTTTATTTGGGCATATTGAAAAATATATATTATTAATTGTACCTTCTCGACGCCTCTACCACACAAACCATACCCCGTCAACTCTTCACACTTTAATTCCACCCCAGTCAACTTTCATCTAATTGTTCAACTTCATTTTATTTAAAAATATCAAAACCACATGCACCGTTTAAGAGCTAGCTCACGACTCCATTACATTTTACACTATTTCACAGCTGTTTTTTATATGTTTTCTTGTTTTGTTTCTCAAACACCTTGATATATATCTAATATATATATGATATTAGATTATAATAAAAAAATTACCTCTTTTCATTAAAATATTCATTAAAAAAATGTTCCGTAGTGTACATCACATTTGCCTTTTCCTTCTTTTTTAAAAAAAATGTTTGTTCACAAAATTTTTTTTTTTTTTTTTTATATAAGTTCTTTCAGATTTAATTTCTTCCAATACACAGGTTGATTTAGCTTCTTCCTCGAATCCACATGATAAGCTTCCTCCTTCAATACACAGATGGATTAACGTCTTCCTCCAATACACAGGTAGATTAGCTTCCTCCTCAAACGCACATGTTGGCTGGCTCCTTGGTGTCTTCAACTCATTGCTCAACGATGTATCGAAGTCTCTCTCTCACTTACACTCACTGATTTATTTTTATTTTTTATATGCCCAATTCGACGCTCTTTTTATACATATATGCCCATTTTTTTATATTTTTATAACTATTTACAATTATTAAACTTATATATATACGTACTTAATTTCTAATAAACAAAAACAAATCTTAATCTAAAAATTTACAATTAATCCTTAACCTAAAGAAAATGTTAACTTAAATTTATAAAAATTTGAACTAATTGAACATAAAAAATATAATACTAAATTTTTACATATTTACAGGATCAGTCATAGTCATGAAATCAAGTTTGGAAATAATCAAGTTGCATATAGATTTAAGAAATTGCCAATTAATTTTACTTTCCGCCTTTACCATCAATTTAACATTTGTATGTATTCAAAATAATTATATAGAAAGATTGTATATAAAAAAAAAATTTACTTGAAATAAAAATTAAATAAATCCTTCGGTTTTACTTCATCACACTTCCAAAATATTACTTAACAATCAAAATTAGGCCTCACGCCGGGTAATAAGAAATACAAATTTAATTTATTTAATATATATAGTACTTGTCTTTTGAGGTATTAAATTCTTTGAGACGTCCTTCATACTTCCTAACTAAAAAAAATGTATCTCACATATATTTTTACTTCAACTTCCTTCTCTACTAATAACTCCCTAATAATAATAACTTCATCGTTGACGTAGCAAAAATACGGTTCCTCCTATCTCAGGTAGGCAACCAACACTACATCATAAATCTCCTATATATATCGCTAGTTCTTTCTAGTCGACACAAAAAAAATCATCTCTCGCAGATCAAAAAAAAAATATAAATCTCCAATTAATCACTAGCTCTTACTAGGATTAAAAAAAATAATTTCTCCCAAAACAAATCTATATAATCCCGACGTCTAAAAGAATGTCATCAGCAATTAATTCAAAACTTCTCTAATTAATATTACCCTTTGTTTGTTCCTATTCCTAAAGTTATATAATTTGCTCCTACAACTCTTCCCATTCTCATCTACTCTCTCTATTAAACAAATTTACGTAGAAAAAACATGTTACTCAAATAATAAATTAAATTGTCTAAATAATAGAATTTATAATAACAAAAATTTACTAACCTATGCATACATACAATTTATATAATATATTATCCTTCCAAGGCTTCTATACAGTTTCGTTCGTCTTTCTAATTTATAATATTATTATGATTTAGTCACGTCCGGTATCCTAGCTGAACAGTTCCGAAACAGAAAATCTGTCCCCTTGACTCGGCCTCAGGAAGTTCGTCATGTCTCCAAAGAGATCTAGGCATCTCTCAGCCTGCTGATTATCTTTCTAACATTTGTAATAAAAAATATAATAAAAAAAATCTATCTTCTTCCATATTATGTTCGTTCAAAATCAATCAGTTATATGTATATGTTTTAATTTTCAATAATCATTATTAATAAGTAACTTCTAAATAAAAAAAAAACTTTCACATATTAAATTTGGGTGACTAATCCTTAAATATAATTCTCAGATAATTTTATACTGATCCTATCATATAATCTAATCCTAAAAAAATATAATTCCTAATTACTTTAAACACAGAACTATACCAAAATTCATTCATACTCTTCATGTACCAAAATTCTCTCATTCAAAAAAATAAATTTATCATCCATACTATTATATTAGTCCATGGTCACTTCGTCATATTTTAAATTAATCCTAATTCTGTCATGTTAGTCTGTCAGTCATTTCCTCAAACTCATCCGAGTTGCAAAAAAAATATGTTCACCATAAGAAGTGGCTAATGCAATTATATTGCAAAGCCCAAATTTAATTTTTTCTTTTTCCGGATGCCCCGGCGAATTATGTCTTTAAAAATCCCCTCCCCCTTCTCTAAATATTTGTTCAGTGTTAATTTTGTCCTTAATACCTGTTTGAATGCTTTTACTCTCTTTTTAAAATTGTTCTTATAAGTTTTATTAGCCTCCTTTCTATTTCCAGTTTGTCTGTAAGTTTTAACTATATTTTCTTTAAAATTAAAATTTGTCTTTTGTTTGTTGTCCTCAGTCTGTTCGTTTGTTTTGTCTAATAACATCAAAATGTTCCTTTCACTCTGTCCATCCACATCAATATTAATCCTATTTTCTTGAATTTCACTTAATTCTAATTTTTCTACATTTTGACTCTCTTCCTCCACATCTTTCTCTAAAATTTGGGTCTGTTCCTCCCCACTGTTATTCTCTGTTCCTTCTACCTCATCAACTTGTGACTGACTGTCAATAATAAGAACCTCTTTTTCTACTTCAGAATTCCCTTCATCCAACTTGTTAATTTTTTGAATAAAGTGCTTTTCTAAGTTTTCTCCTGCTTTATTTATCCTACTTTCAACTCTTTCATTTTCTATTTGAATTTTCTCTAATTGGTTCATCAAATTGTCCACCTTTTTATTTAATTTAACTTCTAAATTTTTAATGTCGCCTCTTAAATTTGTCTCTAATTTTCCTAATTTGTCCCCCATTTCCCTTTTTAAATTTGTCTCTAAATTTCCTAATTTATTACATTGCTCTTCCATTTTTTGATTCATATCCCCCCTTAAATTTCTACCCTGTTCTTCTATTTTTTGATTGATATTTCCAATATCCCCAGTTAACTTTGTTACAAAATTTCCTAATTTATTACTTTGCTCTTCCATTTTTTGATTCATATCCCCCCTTAAATCTCTACCCTGTTCTTCTATTTTTTGATTGATATTTCCAATATCCCCAGTTAACTTTGTTAACACAACACGGAGCCATTCCATATCAGGAGCAGCAATGCCCTCTTTTTCTTTATCTTTATTTACCCCCTCCCCTTGCGACTCCTCACCTGTACCCTGCATGGACTCCATTGCGGCTGGAGTCTCCCTTTCTCTATCTTCCGATAACTCCATATCGGATCTTTCCTCCGAACTTGACCCTTCCTCTCTACTTTCCTCCTCTAATCTTCTCGCTTGTCCTCTGGTAATTGGCATTTTCTTACTTTACTAAATATATAATTACTAAACAAAAACAATGTTATATAAAATAGTAACCTTCTTTTGAAGTTGGCAAAAAAAAAAAATTATTTCTCAAAATTAAATGTAACCCTTATTTGTCTCTATTCTATCCTTTTCATCTTTTTCAACCTGTTTCCCTACTTTAATTAATATAAAAAAAATTCTCCCATCAAGGTTTTGCCAAAATATGATGGGGCTTTGTGGCGAAAATCGTCCACACAAGGGATATGCCAAAAATGTGATAAAAACTTGATTGCTACCACCTTTCCTGTAGAAATTTGATCTCTTTTGTTTATTTAAATTTTGATTTCTACAGTAGTTTGCCGAGAATTGCCCTAAAAAAATATTATCAATAATTTAAGACGTGCAATTTTTAAGAAAGTACACGTATACAACGAAAAAAATTCAATTAAACAAACTTTACACTTGGATTCACAAAGAGATACCAATTTTTAATAATTTTAAATAATATTAATTTCTAATCCAAAGGTTTTTTAAATGATACTACTGGGACTACAGGGAAGATGAATAGGATAGAATTTGAAGAGGACAAATATTTGGGTTATTTGTTTTATTTGCACATTCTAATAAAAACAACTAAACATTGAACAAAGCAAAAGAAAAACAAAGCAACAAAATCATTTAACTAAATACTTAAAAACTATTATTATTTTTATTTGGGCATATTGAAAAATATATATTATTAATTGTACCTTCTCGACGCCTCTACCACACAAACCATACCCCGTCAACTCTTCACACTTTAATTCCACCCCAGTCAACTTTCATCTAATTGTTCAACTTCATTTTATTTAAAAATATCAAAACCACATGCACCGTTTAAGAGCTAGCTCACGACTCCATTACATTTTACACTATTTCACAGCTGTTTTTTATATGTTTTCTTGTTTTGTTTCTCAAACACCTTGATATATATCTAATATATATATGATATTAGATTATAATAAAAAAATTACCTCTTTTCATTAAAATATTCATTAAAAAAATGTTCCGTAGTGTACATCACAGTAATATACAATATGAAGTCTGAGAGTGGGCGGGTCATCTGTCGAGAAGGACTTTAATACTCTTTATTATATCCGCTGTGAAGGGCGGCAGGTACCTGGGATAAGAAAGTTCTGTAGTGGCTACATAACATATTTTAGTATATGGATACATTTTCTATGTTCATGTATTATATAATATACAATATGAAGTCTGAGAGTGGGCGGGTCATCTGTCGAGAAGGACTTTAATACTCTTTATTATATCCGCTGTGAGGGGCGGCAGGTACCTGGGATAAGCGGATTTGTTCCCGCTTCGTTCTTCTTCCCTTGTAAATCTTCATTTCAGATCAGATTCCTTTTTATGTTCACTTCCATTTCCCCATTCCCGCTTCTTGGTACCTTCCATTCCATATTCCATAACTTATGGAATTATTTTGGCAAATATAGAAATGAAATTTTATACTTTTATGATAAATATTTTTCATTTTCATTCAATTCAATGTATTTATTAGCTCTTAGGATCGTATATCTTTTAGGCAAGGGGTTCAGCCTGATTTATATATTTTTGAACATTAAACAGAAGGAAAACATAAAAAAAATCATAGAATAATCAAAGAAAATAATAATAACAAAATAGGTAATAGAACATAGCTCATAATGAACTAATACATTTCATTTTCCTAATAAAATTATATACTAATTAACGTCCCTTAGTTTTTAACGTCAACATTACGCAGAACATGACACTACTGAGATTATGATTTGTCCATATGAGATTGTAAGATGTTGTGAGACGAGATTTCTAATAGAAATAAAAGACGTTGTCTTCCCACTGTTTTATTTTATACCAGAACTGGTTTTCGACGCAACAGCGTCATCATCAGTGGTTCATCCACCCACACAGCACAGCGGTTGGAAGATAACTGGCCAGTATAAAATAAAACAGTGGGAAGACAACGTCTTTTATTTCTATTATTATGATTTGTCTTAATGCTGAAGAGGGTCGTGTGAGGTTGTGGGCTGGTCACTTCTCCAAGGTATTTTTCTCTGTTGACTGAAGGCTGGACACTCCATAAAGAAGTGGTGGATGTCGTCAGGTCGGTCTTCGTTACAGACACCACAGCTCTCCTCCCTGTTGAAGAGGTAGGACACTCCTCACACCGTCACTCCTAGCCAGCCGTATCTGGGATATCACTCTCGTCAGGTCGGTCTTCGTTACAGACACCACAGCTCTCCTCCCTGTTGAAGAGGTAGGACACTTCTCCCACCGTCACTCTAGCCAGGCTCCAACCATCACTCTACACAGCTGTATCTGGGATATCACTCTCGTCAGGTCGGTCTTTGTTACAGACACCTCAGCTCTGCTCCCTGTTGAAGAGGCAGGACACTCCTCACACCGTCACTAGCCAGCCGTATCTGGGATATCACTCTCGTCCTCTCGATGTTTGTCCTCAGCTTCAAGTACTCATTGTAGTCGTAGATATCCTTGTAAGGTTATAGCTAGATGCCAGGATGTGCTGAATGTTTCTGGAGCGGCTCCTTACTTCAAATCAACTTTCTTATGCCTGTTGATAAGATCAGGGTCCTGAGCTTCCTACAACCATGAGTAAGTCTACGGACGTTATGAAGTTGAAACACCAAGTTGTAGGCAGGTAGGTCTGAGAGCTGTTTGCTCAGGAACAGGTTCGTAGCACAGTCTAGGGTACCGGCATCTCCAGGGCTTGGCTTCATCAGCTCACTGCTCTTCCTATTACGATACCTCTGAGGTTGTAGCTGTCAGTCTCTACCTTGAAGAAGCTGTTAAGAGTTGACCTGGGAAGCTTCAGTACTCTCTTGTAGTATCTTGCAAGCACCGAGTCCAGTTTCTTCAGGTCCTCTTAAGCCCATATTTTAGAGGAGAGTGACCAGTGTGACTGACTCCAGCAGTTTCTTCTTGATGTCCCAACTGTCCTATCTTGCTGCCGCTATTTGTCAGTTTAATCATTTATTCTACTACTAAGTCAAAATGATAATTCGGTAATAGTGCGGCCCTGCCCCGAAGCCTCCTTCTTTTAGGGTTACGTGGAGGGTTATCCGGATGAATATGAGAGAACAGGATTCAATCTATCTACACTAATATATAAAGAGAGAAAGTTTGTTCGTGTATTTGTAATTTAAAAAAAAAGTCACTAACGTTTAGCCTCAAACTTAATGAAAGTTTCAACTTAATTCTAAATCAAGTACCTACCTAACTAAGTTACTAACTGACCCGATGTTACTAACCTGCTTAACGTTACTTCGGGCGGAGCCTGGAAACCTGCTAATATCTGATAAAAACGAGACTAAATGTTTTAATCTTTCTGCTTACATTTCACTTAGGATAATACTTTAACTTCCAACCGGAAGCATCCTCAAACTGCATTTTTTTCGAGAAGAATAAGGCACTATACTATGCCCCTGAAAAAGATATGAGAATCTGCCAAAAAATCAAACATACAAACATCTTAAGTCACTACAATCCATTATACTACGCCATATTGCCGATGCGCCATCTTACGTTTCCAATCTCACATTGCATAAATGACCTTAACAATCCATTTTTACCTTCTGTTATCAGGAAACGCTATCAAAATTTTCAAACTCTATCAACACCCAATCCACTTGATCAACAATTATCCACACAAATGCGCCCCGACGCCTTAAGCGCGTATGGCAGAGGGACCTCCTCCAGGGCTAGCCTGGATTTCTCTTCGGCCACGTATCTCAGCAGTAAATCCACGCACTTGACACTGTTCAATTTATCGCAATTGCTAATGGCAAATGTTATACCATTGTAAATAAATAAATAACATTTTCTCCCTGATTCTGAGGGAGACATTTGAGGTCTTTTTAATATGCAACCAATCACGGTTCACACCTGGATAGAGTCGGTTAATCAGTTATTCCATTGATTAAGTTAGTGTTCAGTTGATTAATTAGATAACTAAGAGGTAAATAGTTGTAAACAGTATTTCGGACTGAGTTCATGAACTTTGCAAAGATCAGTTTAGCAAGTTACGTTACGTAAATATTTGAGTTAATTCAAAACTATATTGTGAATGCTTAGTGTGTTTATTTTGTAGGTTACTCGTTTTACTTTATTTTGCCTTTAGTTTAAGAAAGTCTTTTAATCGTGTGGAAATCCGTGTTTTCAACGGAATTTCTATATATATATATTTATATACGAAGTATTGGGAATATCATATTTGCCGATTCCGATAGAATGAATGAGGAAGTATCGACATGAAATTCTAAATGTATATTCAGAACACCATAAGAATGACACCTATTAATTTTCAGCGGAAGAGGAAATCTCAGGGAGGTCTCCACTCAAAAACTCCAATAACGTAATAGTTAGGTATTATGACTCAGAGCGCTCTTTCGTCACTGGTGGACATGAGTTCGACTCTACTATGTGAGTTCAACATTTTTTTATTTTTATTCACCCAGGGTAGAGGTCTTTAACGAGTACCTGACAATGTACAGGTTTGTGACCATCGCTTGAGGTCCCATCCGATAAAAAACCTAAAGCCGGTGTTTGTCACATACAGAACATTCTCCATTCGTCTAGGTACTTTGCTTGATGTTCTCCGAATGCCGAGCACCTTGAAACAAACATGCGAGCTTTGCCGAATGTTCGCCAATCACCGATCGTTAGCGGAACATTCTATATGAATACTTCTCTTAGTAACAAGTGACTTGTTATTAAACAAAGTTATTTTTGAAATATTGTCGAGTTTGTATAAGTTTGTTGTATTTATTCATTACAAGTTCCACAATATGTCCGCGTTCCTCAACTGTGGACTTGTTGTTGTCTGGACATAAATACAATGCGTTTGTAGTCTAAGTTGTAGATATTTTATTGAAAATAAAAAGAAAAAAAAGACGAAATAAAAGATGGTGGATATTATCTGTTAACAAAAGCAGAAAAGTGTAAGTATTACATTTTTATTAGAAGATAGATAAATAGATTCACTAATTATTTTATACACAAGAATAAGTAATATGTACTTACTGTCAACTATCGCTTCAGTTTGGACTGACATTGTTGGCTTAACTAAATCAAAAGTGCTAGCGTGTTCTCTGATCAAGATATATCTCTGTTGTTATCAGCTATCCCTCCATTTATTTGCTATTTGGGAAACATTGAATGTGTGTGGCAAGGACCGACGATGCAGGAGGCAGGTGCTCGTCTCCTTTGATGTGGCATAAAAGACCGACAAACTACGGGAATAGCGAGCACCCAAGGGCGAGCACAAGCAAGCGACCCATCCTATTGACAAACACCGCATGTCTGGAGCCGGCTTAAGGGTCTCGGCTGGGTGTCGAACCCGCGATCTTGAACTTAGTAATCAAGCATACCACTGATCTACCGGCGCCCTCTCACGTAATGAATGTATCTTCGCAAAATTTTATATGAGGATTCAGAAGCCTCTATGTAAGTCAACTATGGATTTTTAGCACAAACGATCGATTAATTTTAGAGTGAGAGCAACGATTTCATTAATTCGAACTGGGGAATACATTGCTTGTGATTCACCGACATTTTTTTATTTTGAAATTGTTGTGATTTTTTTTTTTTTGTAAATACAACATTTTGAACATTACCTGAAAATTTCGTGGATTATGATATATATTATGAATAAAGCCTCTTATTAATTGATTAATTAGATTAATATATATAATTTGAAAGGCTGAACTCTCACTTGTGTGAGTTTCGCCACATTTTCCACTCGAAATATCATCTAAACTCGCATGCTCTAAAACTCGAGCCGTATATTGACATACTTGCCGGAGTAAGTATATTAAAGAATTTCAAACTCTCCACCCCCGTGGAGCTTCCAAATATGCCGCCCCCCCTCGCCGCCCCCATTCTCCCTCACTCATACTTCCCTTAATAAACTGTTTAATTATGAAAAACTTTTGTATGAAAAGCCGTTCCACTTATAGCGCTCTGCTTATATAAACCATTTTTTTTTTTTTTTTTTTTTTATAAAACTAACTACATTTTTACCTCAAGTTTTTTTTTGTAAATAATAAAATAGCAGAAGTAATGAAGTTTGTAGGGTCTTCGTTAATAGGTAATACTTGACCTCGTTAGCTCTGAGATTGTTGAAACTTTTCGAGAATGAATAACTTCTACCTGAAAAAAAAAAAAAAAAAAAAAAAAATTGTCTGTGAATCATCAACAATGTACATCCCCATCACGAATTATTCGATTAAGTTTTTGCTGTCCCTTCAAAACTTCACGATTCATTCATTACAAGGGCAGTTATTAGGGTTTTTGAATCTTCCTCTTTCCTTCCGATATTGCAAATAATTAAGAGGTAGCTGTCCTTAGGTTTTTTTGAGTTATTGGTTTTTTTGAGCAGTCTTTCCACTTTTTTTGTTGAAAACTCGAGATCGAATTTCGGCCCGATTACATAACTTCTCCTTGACTTCGTACGGGTGAGAAAACGATAACTCCCGATATATCTACAGTAATTTCCTAAAAGGGGTACTAATAAAAAAATGTAAACTTTATGACGTGCAATTTTGAAGAAAGTGGACATCTACAAAAAAAATCAATTTATTTATGTAATCCAAAGGTATTTTTAATTGGCTGACTGGAAAAATGAATATAATATATTTTTTTAAATATTTATTTATCTTAAGCCACAACTATGCAAAAAATGCACAACCAGCGCCTGGGCTGACATATATATATATACATATTATACAAACATAATAAGAATAAAATAAAATAATAAAAATAAATACGACATGAAAGGCTTGAGAGAGGAAAAAACATCACTTCATAACAGGAGATCTCTATGCCAAACTCTCTTTAATCTTCTTGTGGGATTGTGGGGTAAATTTGAATTTAGGATTTTGCGAACTTCCGGATTGGTGTGTATGTAAGTTCTCATGTAGAAACGTTGGTATAAATGTTTAATGGATGTGACGTTCAAGTCGCGGTGTTAAGTCTTGTTGCTAACGTATGGTGGGCATTGTGTGATCAGTCGGAGAGTCTTGGAGTGAAATATCTGAATTCTTTTAATGTTCGAAGTCTTGGCTGTATCATATATTTGTAAGCCATAGGTCCAAAGAGGTCGGAGAAGATAGGTATAACAATTCACTTTTTGTCGAGTAGTTAATTTAGAATGCCTATTCAAAATACTGTACAATAGTCTAAGGGCTCGCGTACACCTAATCCGTCATCGGCCGAAGTTAGCTCGGGCGACGACGGCCGAACTCGGACGATTGAATCAAACACTTGTAAAAGAAAGAGAGCGCGTACACAAACACGACCGTCATCGTCCGATGACGCCCGAAAACGGCCTATCAACCGTCGAGTCCTAAATTGTTGGGATTTCTCGCCAGTCTGCCGGCGTCTACAGTGCAAAATTGAGTGTATTTATAGTTAAATTTTGTTGTTATCTACCTAAACGACTATGGATATTGAAAAATTAATTAGTTGTGTTTATAATAGACCAACCCTGTGGGATAAACATTCAAAAAATTACAATAATCGAGATGTTTCGAAACGGTTATGGGCTGAAGTTGCATCGGAAATGGATATAGCGGTTCCAGACATAAAAAAAAAAATGGAGCAACTTAAGGGACCAATTTCGTGAAGAATATGACAAATGCAATGAACCAGGTAGATCCGGTGCTGCGGCGGATCACAAATCACCTTCGTGGACATATTACGAATCGTTATTATTCTTGGCGATACAAATCGGTTCGACTGCGTTTAAAATATATTGAAATGTGCTAAAGCACATTCTAAAATATTCGAAGAACTTAATGGGTTGTAATTTTAATTCTTCAAAAAGGTGGTGGTATTCACCCAGTTGTTTTCTGTACATAAATATTTCATTAATACACACACGCCGATGTCGCCGACGTTGACGTCGACGAATTAAATTGCGGTATGATTTTTCTAAAAGTTACATTTCTTCGAATTCCTCCATTTTAAAAACGCGTTTTCACTCTGTTAAGCAACACTGAACACAGTCAACTACAGAATACCGGCAACGTCCAATGTCGGCACAAGTGGTAACACTGTTGCAGTGTAAGCACATACACGTCCGAGTTACTCGTCCGGGTAGTTCTGTCCGCCATCGGCCGACAAAATCGGTTTTGGTGTACGCGAGCCGTAAGTCGCCGGTCTAGTGTGAGTCGTGTCATCCGAGTGAGAGAGGGTTCCAAGTCAGCCTTCTATAGAATATAAACCAGAACAAAATATTGGGTTTATTAACACTTAACCTACATTATAAATATTCTTACTACTAAAACCTAAAGTTACATAAGTCTTTTCTTTCAGGCCACTCTTTATTGGGCATATATAATTTAATAAAAAAAAAAGTACCTTCTTATATAGCTCACTCACAATTTTCCTTCAATCTTCTGTATCTTGCCATTCCTTATGATTAGGGATCTATCGATACAAGTAAATACAAGTAAAGTATCGATACTTTTATCCGACACCAAGTACTTTTAGTATCGATACTTTTATTTCGATATCAAGTAGGTATCAAATCAAATTTCAACAATTAAAAAAAAATTATATACATTATTCAATTCGTCAAAATCGTTCACCGTTTAATTTCTTACAATTTTCTTTTATTTGTTGTTGCAGTAAAATACTGAACTCAAATTCCGGTCCACAGACAAATGATACTCGTATATATCGATGGTGATAACCTCTTGTGTGATGTGATCACGCAGTCTGCATGATGCGTCCTTATTTCTTACCTTATTTACATTAAATGGTTTATCGTTTATACAGGTATACGTTTGTTTAATTTTGAAGAGAACCGTGAACATGATTACGATTTCATTATTTTATTTTATTTTTACATTCCATTTTGTCAATTACATATTATAATGCCGCGTCCTACGGCCAAAGTGTGGATTTATTACACTAAGAACGTTTCGATCTGAGCGACTTGCAAAAAGTGTTTTAAAATAGTGAAATATTGTCGAAATCCGAATGGTCTCCAGTAGTTTTATATCCTTAGTAAAATTAAATTGTATGTTTATTTTATTCCGACTTCTAGCTCAAATCCGTCTCCACAATACCAATAAAAATTTTAGAATATTACTTGGAGGGTTTAGGTATGAGTTTTGTCCTGAAAGTGTCTGCAGGCTCTGTACCTTAGATGAGAAGGATGATCTCATACACTTTTTGCTCAATTGTCCCTCCTTGTGTATCCCCAGGCAAGCATTTCTTCACAATCATCTCACCAATAGACCAGAATATAACTCAGAAACATTTGTACATATTTTAAATAATTTAAAAGTTAGAGAAATTAACGATTTATTTTTATTTTTTTCGGTTGCTTTAAAAATAAAGAATAATCTAATTTAATTTGTGCTTGTAAGATGGAGATATATATTTTTTGTTTTTATTATTATTACTTTATTTATTTATACATGTAGTATGTTTTTTTTTTATTTATTCATGTGTTTTTTTGTTTTATATAATTTTCGAATTGTTTCATTTACACTTCTTTTGTTATTTATTTTGTGAAAAAAAAACCCACTCATTGCCATGAGGATTGTAATCTTTTGTGCAATAAAAAAGTTTATCTATCTATCTATCTATGTTTATTTTATAAGGTTTTTTTATTATTTTCAGTATGTTTTAATAATATAATTTTATCTTTTTCGATTTGATTTATTTGTTTCTTATGCCCACTACAATATCTCATTTACCTATGTCTTTCAAATTGTATTGTGTTTTTTATTATTATTATATAGGTATATTGTGACGTGTAGTATGGGGGGGTCACAAAGAATAAAAGAAATGGTTATTCTTTATAAAAATTGTAAAAAAAAAAAAATAGTAAGTACAAATAAATAAAAATGTAGGTACATCTTGGCAAAAGATATTATAAGTAGGAAAAAAGAATATGATTAATTGTAAAAGAAAAGACTAACCTGATGACATTGGGTGGGGGAAAATATGGCGACAAGGGCAGAAGGAGCCGACTCGTGGTAGTAGAGTTTTGTAGCATCTTGGAGGAGGTCTAGTCTGTGTTTTTGGAGGAACTTGGAGGAGGTGTCGGGTGTTTTGAAGAGTGTAGAAGGAGCGTAGAAGATGGAAGGTAGCACATTTATATAAAGGAGTGTCGTGGAAGTAAAAGAAAGAAAAATCCCGAGAAGTTAAATTTTATATATGGAAGGAAGAAAAGGCTGAGAAGAAAGTGACGAAGAAGGAAAGATTCAGAAGAGGATATAGTATGCCGTGAGTTGCCAGAAATTTCTAATCCATATTTATAATCATCTAGTTTGTGTCATTTGCCAAGAGTACATTTTTTCTGTCTAAATTAACTCATAAGAGGTTTATTTCATCTATTGTCAAAAATTATAATAGTTCACTAACCCAGTAACCTTTTTTTAACCATTTACAAAAAGAAATTAAAAATATACAACTTATAAAACATTATGATTTAAAAAATGTAGTTATCATTTTTCCTTTATTTTCACATAAGCACTCTAAATAAGAAAAGGATGCCACCCCTGTTTTTTTTTATAGATTTATGAATTAAAGAAGGAATTATTTAAATCAAAGTAAATAAGAATCTTCTCATTGGCGCCCAACTAAGTGGCCAATTAGAGTGTGCGAATAAAGGGAAATCTAACAATTATAGTGAAAATATATAGATTTCTATGTTTAATGTAGTCCAGTATATTTTAATTTGATTAGAATTAAGAATATTTTTTGATCTGTAATATCTTGTAATTTTTTTTGTTGAATAAGTAGCATTGTGAAAAGAAAATGACCGACGAGCAGGAAAATAAGGTATCGCATGAGAATATCAGGGAGCAAAGTACAAGACGTGTATTCGAAATAGATGAGAGGGAATTAGAGACAGGAACGGACAGACGGACAAGTGAAATCATGGGTTCGGGGCCAAAACATGGAGATTTGAATGAACACGAGTCGGGATTTGTGGAAAGGACGGGGAATTTTGAAATTAGTCTAGAAGCGTCAACTCCATTTACTAGACGGAAACATTCGGTTGACGTAGAAAATACTGAAATAAATAAAGTTCAAGATACGCCCGCGCATTTTGAACAAATCATGTCATTTATGCAGATGAAATTTGAACAAATAAATAATAAACTAGAAAGTAATAAGAAAGAAATTATAGAATCAGTTGAGTACAGGCTAGAGGGGTTTGAAACTAAACTAAAAGACCAAAAAAATAAACTAGAAGATATGGAAAGGGGACTAAAAACTGACATACAAATAAATAAAAATAATACGATACAATTAGATAAAGAAATAAAGAATGTGCAACAATTGGTACTAGATAATAAATTAAATAATAACGCACAGATAGAAAGAAGCAGAGTCGACTTAATGAATTATATAACCGACGAAAAAATAAATACAGAAAAAAAAGAAGGCTCGATGTCAAGTAGGATCGATGAAATTAACAACGAACTTAAGATTATCAAAGAGGGTTATAATAAAAAAATTAATTATCAAAAGATGATTTTTAAAAGAAAATGTAGCCCGATTTTCAAATTAAATTGTGATAAACCCAAATTTAGAATAATTAATGATAAAATAAAATATAGTTGGATGTTAAAATCAAATCATGGGAAGATCGGATTTCGAAAAATAGAGTTCGCAAAAATTGTAAACAAGCGAAAACAAATTAAATCGGCAAAGCAATATCGTCATAAATTTAAAGTCGCACTGCTATTAAATTGTGTAGAAGGTATTCCAAGATTAAAGAGAATCAAAAATCATAAGAAATTAAAAAAAAAAAAAATGTCTGTAAATAAAAAAACAAATCGATTATTCTATGATAAAGGAACTTGTGTAATTGGATTTTTAAATGGACTTATGGCTATGGTTTGTGTTTTTTTTTAATGTATGTTTCTTAAATCATAATAAAATAAAATTTTAAAGTAATAGTAATCAGCTAACGAATAAATTGTTTTTGTTAAAGTAGTATCAAATAATAGCTTTGTTGTGTGTTTCTCACCTTGGAAATAAAGATTAAAAAGTCTTAAACTGAGAAGCCGTTATCCTGCTTATCTATAGATTTTTTGGGTCCACTCCCTGTAACAAAAAATAACAATAAATATATTTTAACCTGCCTCGATGTATTCACTAAGTATGTAAAAATTTACCCGATTGCTAAAGCAAATGCTAAACATGTTATAAACATAATCTTTAACCAGTATATCCCAACAATAGGGAAACCGGAGAGAATATTGTCAGATAATGGAACCCAGTTTAATGCCGTAAGTTGGATAAATGCGTTAAAAAAAAATAATATTATCTTAAGTAGGACATCTATAAGACACCCACAAGCTAATCCGGTAGAACGCACTCATGGGACCATATTGAAATTTTTTAGAATCCTGATCAAAGAAAAACACGATAGATGGGATACTGTAGTAAACAAAATAGAAGTTTGCATTAACGAGGTAATAAATGAAACAACACGTTTTTGCCCATATGAACTTATGTTCAAAAAGAAGCCTACTCGTATTTGGCATAAATGGATGGGGATTAAGATAGATGAAAATCAAGCGGAACCCGAAGTGCAAAATTTCCATTTGTTCCTTGCTACCCAAAATATAAAAAAAAAACACTTAAAACAAGTTGCAAGGTATGATCAAAATATAAAAACAAAATTGAAATTGACGATAGGAACGAAAGTTTTGGTTAAAGCTCTGCGGGTATCAGATAAGAAAAACAAAATATTTGCAAAGTTTCTAGATATTTATGAGGGACCATTTGAGGTTATGCAATGTTATGACAATGGGGCTTACTTATTATATGATACAACGAATAGGAAACAAAAGGGGACATATAATTTAAAAGACCTGAGGTTAGTGGAGGAGTTAGATAACAAAAATTGAAATCGATAATAAAATAATAAATAAATCAAAATATAATAAAATCCGAATTGGTAGTTTGGTAACGAACTAATATCACTTATAATACGGATATCACTAAAAACCAACATATTAAGGGAAGATAGATTCTAGTGGAGAGATGAATTGCAACTAACGGGATCCTGTGGGACAGAGAGGTAGTACACAGTTCAAAGAGGATTATGATAGTTTGACCCATATAAACAATGAATATAGGTCTGACCTAATGACCGATATCTAGCTAAAAAATTGTAATATAATTCGATTCTTGATATTTTGTGAATTTGTGATGTAGAGAGAATTTATTGAAGTCTTGTGTCATGTTGTAAAAAAAAAAAAAAAATAATAAAAATAATAATAATGTCTCATTATGTGAAATTGTTTGTAGTATGTCTGTCTAGTTAACATGACATTTTTATTGTATTTTATGTATTATTATAGGGTTCATTGCAAGATGTGATACATATAATAAAAAAAAAAAAAAAATTATAAGAATAAAAAAAAAAAAAAAGTTATAAGAATAAAAAAAAAAAAAAAACAGATAAATATCATTATGTGAACTTCTAATATGTCTATTTAGCATGAAATTTGTATTGTATATTATTTATTACCATAGGATTTATTGCATGGTGTGATAAAAAAAAAAAAAAAAAAAAATGTTGTTTACATATTCTGTTATTATAAAGAATGTGTCATAAGGTTCAAAGTATTTGTATGCATAGGGCTGTAAAGAATAACAGATTTCTTTTGTATATAGGAAGGGGATATGTGACGTGTAGTATGGGGGGGTCACAAAGAATAAAATAAATGGTTATTCTTTATAAAAATTGTAAAAAAAAAAAAATAGTAAGTACAAATAAATAAAAATGTAGGTACATCTTGGCAAAAGATATTATAAGTAGGAAAAAAGAATATGATTAATTGTAAAAGAAAAGACTAACCTGATGACATTGGGTGGGGGAAAATATGGCGACAAGGGCAGAAGGAGCCGACTCGTGGTAGTAGAGTTTTGTAGCATCTTGGAGGAGGTCTAGTCTGTGTTTTTGGAGGAACTTGGAGGAGGTGTCGGGTGTTTTGAAGAGTGTAGAAGGAGCGTAGAAGATGGAAGGTAGCACATTTATATAAAGGAGTGTCGTGGAAGTAAAAGAAAGAAAAATCCCGAGAAGTTAAATTTTATATATGGAAGGAAGAAAAGGCTGAGAAGAAAGTGACGAAGAAGGAAAGATTCAGAAGAGGATATAGTATGCCGTGAGTTGCCAGAAATTTCTAATCCATATTTATAATCATCTAGTTTGTGTCATTTGCCAAGAGTACATTTTTTCTGTCTAAATTAACTCATAAGAGGTTTATTTCATCTATTGTCAAAAATTATAATAGTTCACTAACCCAGTAACCTTTTTTTAACCATTTACAAAAAGAAATTAAAAATATACAACTTATAAAACATTATGATTTAAAAAATGTAGTTATCATTTTTCCTTTATTTTCACATAAGCACTCTAAATAAGAAAAGGATGCCACCCCTGTTTTTTTTTATAGATTTATGAATTAAAGAAGGAATTATTTAAATCAAAGTAAATAAGAATCTTCTCAATATATACATTAGACATGGTTTAAAATTAATTATAACGAACTACTAGATTCAATCGAGTAGGTATCGATACTTTTTATTCGATACTTTAGTAGTATCAAAAGTTTTAGTCGATACTACTCATGAGTAAAAGTATCGATACTTATACCCTACTTATGATATTACACTACTTACTATTTACACTTGTATACACTTACATATGTCTCTATCATCACTGTGATGTTACCTGGTTCATGTCTCCATTAACACTGGTATGACGTCTGGACTAGAGCAGACAGGTGTTAGAACATAGAACAGCTGGTCCGACCGGCTTATGTTTCGATCGTCTATTGTCCTTTTTTCTTTTTTTATAAAATCGAATCTATTTAATCTTTTCATATTTATAATCAATAATCAATTTACCTTCAACAGCTGTTTTTAATAAAAAAAACAACATGTGTGAGTGACGCGGTACTTATGAGAATTGATGTGTAAACATTTAGTTAGAGGGCGCCGCGGTAGCTCAGTGGTATGCGTGTTTGTCTTCTGAGATCATAAATGAAAATTTAGGACTCCCACAGTAGAGTCGGGCTCATGTCCACCAGAGTGACGAAAGAGCGCTCTGGTAGTAGACGATATGACCTCGAAGTTAAAGCCCGGGCATGAGTCATAAATCCTAAGCTAACCTCCAAAAATTTGCTGTTGTGCAATGATTTTGATTAAAATTTGTTTTATAATGTTACAATAAGAAAAGTAGTATGAGGAATTTAACTTTCAAATTTATTGTTCTTCAATTTCTTTTATACATGAAATTATAGGTTTGTGATAGCTACAATAATTATATTTTTTTAGATTTGCACTTCTAAATTATTTTCTTTTACCACAAATTTCATTTATTACCACAAATTTAAGCTATCGAAGCATCTTAATCAATAAGTTCCTTGCCGAAAGATCATTTTATAGTTTGTAATAATAATATTTTAGTTGAATTCACTATAACTGTAATTATGATCAATAATTTTGTAAAAATACAATGTTATACCTAATCATGTTGTTTATTATATATTTACCTTTACATTCATTCAAATTTGATGAAATATATTACACGATAATGCAGTGGATATATTATAGGTTAGGTTAGGTTTTATGACTCATGCCCGGGCTTTAACAACGAGGTCATATCGCCTACTACCAGAGCGCTCTATCGTCACTCTGGTGGACAGGAGCCCGACTCTACTGTGGGAGTCCTAAATTTTGCCTACCCTAAATTTTTATTCACCTAGGGCAGGGGTCTTTGACGAGTACCTGACATCGTACAGGCTCGGGACCATCGCTTAACGTCCCATCCGAAGGACGGCGTGCTTAAGTTTATTTTACCTCCCAGATAAAATAAACTAAGGGCCTCGGTCGGGCTACGAACCCACGACCTTGAGCTCAGAAGTCAAGCACGCTTACCACTGAACTACCGGCGCCCTCTAAACTAAATTAAATTATAAATTCGTTCTGGGGAAGTACATTGTCGGTGATTCACCGACGACATTTTCGTTTTATAGGATAATGATAATGTTTCCTATAGGGGCCGTGTAATATATATTATAATATAATATATAATATATCTAACGCATTATCGTGTAATATATATTATATATTACACTTTCTTCGATGATCACAACATTAAAATTATCACATGGAAATATATTACACACTTTCTTATTCCATGAACGTAGAAATGCTCAAAAACAGCTGACATCACGCTCTGACGGTCTGACAAATCCCCTACCGAGAGCTAAGATATTTGCACATCAAAAAATAATTTATTTTAACAGTACGTATTACAATATTTATAATGTGTGTACTTTTTTATTCACAATTAGTTACCTAAAGTCTTTGTCGAGTATCTGACATCGCATAGGCTCGGAGCCATTGCTTAACGTCTTTTCCGAAGGACAGCGTGCTCATGTTTTTTGGCTAGTACGTTACCTCTAAACTACAAGTGCCCTCTAAAATCTCTTTTTTTGATGATACCTCGGTCTTGGGTTATCTTCCCCAACACAAGTTCCCAGTCTTCCACAAATCTCTTTCTGTTTGGCTTCATGTATACTTGTGCAGATACTCTCAGTCTCTCTACTTAGCAGATATATTCAAGGGCAGGTCCCAGACAATGTATTCATGAGGCTAATAACGATATTGAACCACGTTTCCTTTTTTTATGATATTTTTCCTCCATACTGTTGAATTTTCATATCTTACGTCTTTTTTTAAAAAAACAAGAAAAACATTTACCCTAGTTCTCTATCTACTTTGAAAAATGGAATAATCCACTCAATTTTCTCTAACCTAATCCCGCTTCTCCAAATTTCATGAGAACAGGCGGCGCTGGCCGTAAGAACTCCTACTGTAGAAAAAATATTTACGGAGTGCCGGTGATGACCAGTTTTTTTTTTTTTTTTTTTTTTTTTTTTTTTTTTTTTTTTTTTTTTTTTTTTTTTTTTTTTTTTTTTTTTTTTTTTGTGTGGAGGGAGGTGAAAAACCTTTGATAGGCGAACATATGACAAGATGACAGTAGTCACTGGACAGTGTGAGAGTCTCCCTCATTGGGACTACTCACTAAAAAACACCTCCCTGTATCCTCTCCTGCCTCATTATCCCCGTGGAACCGCCATCACGCATTACTTCACGGGGGAGGCTCTAGCTGACGCTCTCCCTCAAAGACAACTAAGCATTACTCAATTCCACGCTTCTCCATCTCTCGGAGCTTCCTGAGGACTTCCGCAGCATACCCGCCGACCGCAGTCCACTTCTCCTGCGACTCCAGCATGCAGCTCACTAGGGTCTCCGGCGTGAGCGGCTCACCTAGAACTCTTTCGAGCTCATGACGCTCCTCGCTGAAGCGAGCACACTGGAAGAATATGTGCTCAACATCTTCCTTTGATCCGCAGCAGTGTGGACAGTCCGGGTCTTCTACTCGTTTAAATCTGAACAGGTATGCCCGGAAACACCCGTGCCCAGACAGAAGTTGGGTCAGGTAGTACCCTACTTCACCGTGGGGCCGGTTTACCCACTTCTCAATATTCAATATTAATCGGCTGGTCCACCTGCCATTCGGTGAATTTTTCCACCTTGTTTGCCACTGTTGCAGGCTGGTTGGTCTTCCTTTCTTCCTCTCGGATCTGTATTTTTTCTGCTTGATCAGTCGTGCGTCGCAGATAAAGCCTCTGGCGCTCTTCCGCAGTGATGTCTATCGGGGGCATTCCAGCTATGACGCACACAGCATCACCGGACACGGTGCGAAATGCGGCCGTCACTCTTATTGCAGCTATCCGATGCACAGCCGCCATCTTGCTTCGGTACGTTGCCACCTTAAGGGCTTCTGACCAGATTGGAGCTCCGTAGAGCAGTACTGAGCAGGTAACTGAAGCCAGCAACCTTCTCGCTACTTGTCTTGGTCCACCCGCGTTAGGCATTATCCGGGACAGTGCTGCATTGATGTTCGCGGGATGACCAGCTTACCTACTCTCATAGGAGGGCGACCTCAGTGGTTATTAGTTAGAGTGATTAGCTAATATTTTGGTATCCTGGGCCTTGTTGGTAATAACACCCACAGCTATTCTCGTACAACGCTGGCTGGTTATCTGTATAATTAACCATTTCATCCCTGTCGTGATGAAATTAGATGATTGTTGTTAATTCCAAATGAAATTTGGTATCCGTTGTTGATTAGAAGGCTCTTGTTTCATGAAATTTGTGTAAATAGGTCCTCTCCTATTGGTCTATAGTGGAACTACAGTATAAAGTAATACTAACCTTAATTATTTCAATAGTGGTCTAGTGGATAGCGTTGCTGTCTCCTCCTTCGGCATTAATATTGTTACTAAATGAAACATTTGTTTACATCATGTAATCATTGCTGATCCAGAATGGCCAAGGTCAAGTCCTATTTTGTAATCTTAATATTAGGTAAGCCATCTAACATCAAGCGTATCCAGTGCTTCCAATCCAAAGTCCTAACATCAAGTTGTTCTATTCATTTAGTTAGTTTATTGTGACTCATGCCAGGGGTTTAACTACCATATCGCCTACTACCAGAGCGCTTTGTCGTCACTCGGGTGGACATGGGTCCGACTCTACTGCGGGACTTCTAAATTTGTATTCACCTAGGCTCCCTACCCTAGACCTCTGCCCTTAACGAATAACTGACATCGTACCTACAGGCTCGGGACCATCGCTTGACGATCCATCTGAAGGACGGCGTGCTCAAGGTTTTTTCCCTTTAGTTACTTACTAACAACACTGGAATAATATATTTTCCATGAATACATTAATGAAAAACTGTCGTTGCAGTAGTTCAGTTTACAGCTACCTACAGTCGAGAGCTCATCCTTTCTGCCCGTTGAAGTAGAAAACTGCGAATAACCCAAGAAAATAATAATTTTTTTTTTGTTTACAGGTGAGAGTTAACATTCAATTCCTAATTTTGCAGACTACTATTCTGTAACTGTCTCGGTAAGTTTGAATATTTTTTTTTGTTTTTATTATTATTTTAAAGCACTATTCTGCTATTTTCCAAACATTTATATTATGTAATTTAAATAATATATGTCTGTGATAATGATAATGAATACTGTGAGATGTGTGGTCTGGAAGTAATGGACAGTATATACCATTTTCTCGCTATTTGTCCAAGACTCAGTGATATTAGGTTGAAATGGTTTGCAAGAGAACAACCGGGGATGAAATGATGAGGTACTTGAATGGAAAATGTTGGACCTCTCTTGCTAATTATTGTAGACGAGCCAAAAATATCATAGTTTAACCAGAATATAATTTAAATCATTATTGTGATCTATTTTTCCTAATATTATATATAATATCGCTTATTACTATTTATTCCTATTATTATTTACCATTTATTAATCGTTTTAAGTCGTATTAATTTTTATAATTATTTTATAACATTTATAATAACTAGGCTCAAATCTTATGATTCACAATTAATATCTGAAATTATTATTATTAAACCGAACCAGAAGATTATGATTATTCTGATTTAAATTTTAAAGGTCAAATTAAAAGGAACTGTCGGTCCATTTGGCAAGAGATGTATACCAGTAGTGACAAAGGAAGGTATAAGAGGATGAACCCGAGAGTGGGCTCAGAACCCTGGTACAGGGAGGCCTGTATCCCCAAGTTTGTATGTACTGTTATCAATAGAATGAAGGTGAACCACGGGATCTGTGGGACGTATCTCTGTTGGATAGGCAAGGCAGGCAGCCCACTGTGCCGGGTGTGTCGGGTGGAGGAGAACCTGGAACACATTGTACTTACATGTACCAAATATCTTACCCAGAGAGAACTTATGTTCACTGAACTGTATAAGCTAACCCAAGCCCCCTTTAACTATCCCCAGCTTTTAATATCCCGCAACATTTTTATTTACCAATCCATTTACAGATTTATAATGCAAATTCAAAATCAGCCCCAGATTCCTTAGCTATAAATTGAACCAATGGTAAGCTCTGACTGGGGGGCGGGTTCCGGTGGGGGGCCTGGCCTTGGGGTTGCTGGCTTGGCTGGGGGTCTGTGGGGGGCATTGGTCTATAGACCCAGGAGCTCCGAAGGTCTGGACGGCCGGTACTACATGCAGACCTTCCTTCAGGACCTTCCTTCAGGAGCCTCCACTCCAGTCACTGGTCGGCACTATGAATATTGTTTTGGGTGATGTGGTCCGGCGGTGCCTCCGGCTGTCCCCCGGCTTGGCTGGGGCCACTTGCCTGGGCCCTCTGTCTGGGCTCCTCCCTCCAGTATCCCGTTATTGGCAGAATTATATTTTATAGTGTAGTTTTAAGAATAGCAATGGCTAGTGTGGTGTCTGCCGAGGACAAAAAGAAGAAAAAAAAGGTCAAAGATATATATTTATATTGATAAGATCCTTTCTTGTTCTTAAATACAATTTATTATGTACTTAGGCGAAGGTATAATTTGATTTTTAAACAAGTTGTAATTGTATTTTGTTGTGCTATACTTGAACGCTAAGTGATAGATGTACTTAATTTCTTCTTTATTTGTAAATTATGACGACTACACTCTGACGGTCATGTGACCAAGAGGTCGTCTTTGGTATAAGATTTTTGATTTCGAATTATTTGTATAAGTGTATTTTATTTATAAATAAATAAAGACATAATAATAATAATAATAATAAATAAATAAATAATTTATGTCATGTAGATCCTGTATATGGACTTTCTTATACCAACGCTTACAGAGCACTCTGTCTCCACCTTCCTCTTCTCAAAATCATTTGATACTGGGGCATTACTGTGTATAGTTAGTTAGTTATTACGACTCATGCTCAGGCTTTAACTACGAGGTCATATCGCCTACTACCAGAGCGCTCTTTCGAGACATGAGCCCGACTCTACTGTGGGTTACGAGTACCTAACATCGTACAGGCTCGGGACCATCGCTTAACGTCCCATCCAAAGGACGGCGTTTTTACCTCCAAGATAAAATAAACTAAGGGCCTCAACCGGGTTTCGAACCCACGACCTTGAGCTCAGAAGGCAAGCACGCATACCATTGAGCTACCGGCGCCCTCTTACTGAGTATATGAAATTAATGAGTTGGCATCAGCTGTATTTCATTGTATAGCGTAATTTTGAGTGTCTTATACCCAGTAATGTGGGGAAGGGGGAGAGAGAGTGTGATCTGTAAACGTGATTAGTATAAGAAAGTCCTGTAACAGTTATTATTAATCCGGAATAATCGTTGGAATTTTGAGGTCTTAAATAACGTTCTCTTTACTAAAGTAAAATTTGGTTTTATAGTGTACAAAATGTTTTATTGGCATAATAATTGGAAATGTAGAGAGGGCCCCAAATTGGCGTTGAAGTCTTTCATTAACTATTATTGAATCCATTTGCAATTTGAAATAAATGTTACTCTAATTTCACTAACACAGGAAAACCACTTAAAGTTGAGTGCCCCAATTTGGGATAGTCCCACTTTGATTTGATCTGATCAGGTTCATCCAACTTACGTTCATTTTCGCTTTTTCAATTGAATATATATATTTTTTTTTTTGGAACGTGTAATTGGTTTTTTATGGTTCGTTAATTGACATTTGATGTAACGAACATTTTTCAACAAATGCTAATTAACGATTGATGAACTTTCAAAAAATGCTAACGATTGATCGGATTTTCAAATATCACATCTTTGTATGGTTCAAAGGCCATGAAGCACTTCAAAATGTTAAACAAGAGAGGGGTGGATTCGAAAGATACGAACAAAAAGTCGATTTCAGCTACACTCTATTACTTACAGTAGAAAGGGAGACAGGCTGTGGTGTACTTTACGGGCAACTGGTTCATTATTTTATATAAATCTTCTTTAATTTATTTTATTATTTTTACTTTTTTGTACCTATAATAATAATAATTTTTTTAAAATTGTTTAAAGGGATCACCCCTATACAATTGAGTGACCACTATTTTTACAATAATAACATTATAATGACACATATAAAGGAACCTTTAACAAACTAAATAAATAACATCATATATATAAAGCTGAAAATGTCTGTGCGTTGTACCGCTATAACTCACGAACGGCTTGATGGATTTGATTAATTTTTTTTTTTTAATTTGTTCGTCATCGTCTGTGGAAGGTTATAGGCGTATTAGTACCTCAATATCTGGTCCATCCCAGCATCCACTCACGCAATCTTTGTAACTCAAAAACCACTGCAATGATTAATGAGGAATCTTTTTGAATAGATAAGTTTTATCTACCGGAAGGTTAAGGTCTATTTTTTAATCAACGCCTGGTCCATCCCAGCATCCACTTTCGCAATCTTTGTAACTCGAAAACCATTGCAACGATTAATGAGAAATCTTTTTGAATAAATTAGTTTTAGCTCCAAAGCTAGCGTTACTACAGTTGAAGGACTATAAGCCTTATTCCGTATGAATAATTGAAAATTATAACATCATGAATGTACTGTCGAGGAACTGAATAGCCTTATAGGAGATATTGGGAGAAAAGTCAAAGTTCCCCGGGCAACGCCGGGTATTACTGCTAGTAAATAAATAAAATAAGTAATTATATTTACTGTCTTTGTTACATTATTGTTATTATTATTAATTTGTAATTACTGAATAAAAAAATGATATCTCAAATATTTTTTATTATTTAATCAGCGCTTTGAAACCTAGATCATTCATTGTTAATGAGTAATGTAATTGAATTGATATTCAATATCTATATTCCCACTCTATATTTACTGTCTTTGTTACATTATTGTTATTATTATTAATTTATAGAGTGGGAATATATATTCAATTACATTACTCATTAACAATGAATGATCTAGGTTTCAAAGCGCTGATTAAATAATAAAAAATATTTGAGATCTCATTGTTATTATGGACCAGGAGTAATGTATGAAAGTTGGATCTGTCTATACTGATACTCTGAGGCAGGAAGTGGATTCTAATGGGGGAGTATATCGCACAGGATATTAACAGGTGGTTTACATCTTCCAATTAATTTTTATTGGAGTTCAGCCAGTGTTTTTTTTTTTTTGTACCTACAGTATAAGGAAGTACCTATTGTAATCGTGCGAAAATCCGAGATCGAGGTTTCAACTGATTTTCACGTTTCAAGGTCTCCTGAATATGTTTTGACCATTTTCTCGATGATGTCTGTCTGTGCTTATGTGTGTCTGTGTGTGTGTATGTGATTGGAAAGTTGTGAGCTCTCTACTGCAAGAACGATTGTAGGGTAGGGGCGTCGCCGGCTTCCTCTCCAATTAAGAGCAGTGGGGGGGAACAGTCTAATCCCCACATCAAGATTCCTCTCGGACGAAGTTGAGTGCTCTCAACCGAATGGCAGGATTCCTCTCAGTTATGTAGGGGATAAGTAAATAATAAAGTTGAGATCACATACTTAATATAAATTGTAGGGGCGTAATAGCTGGCGTTCCACCGGCGGGACGATATATCCCTATCCTTAGTTTCTAAGCTATGAGGACAATTCAGGTTAAATAATTTTATTATATAAATAATGATAAATAATAATGTGAACACTGACCTTGACACTGGGACACTGAGCAAGGGATGATTTCCAGACGGATGCGTGAATGGTGAGGAAGGGATGGTGACGGAAAGTAAACAACTTAAAGTAAACAAGATCATAGGTGAGAGGTAACCTGCCATGGGCTAAACGCAATCAAAACTGCACATAGAGGAATCGTGGAGGTCGGAGAGGAATCGTGGATCTCCCGATTGTAGATATGAACTTGAAATTTGGAATGAAGAAGACACATGGCGCTAACAGAGATCTGATTAGATTTTGACCGAAATCCAACGAAAATTAAGTCCACTCTACTTCAGAGCCAAAGTACATTTTACAAGACACCGCTTAAATTTATGACCTAATGACAAATATTTTCCAGTAGAAGTTGTAGAAAAAATTAATACTCATATTCTATATGGAATATTATTTTTTGCAGGTCGTCCGGTTTTCGAAATAGATACCGAAAACCGTTCAGAAATGTAGTTTAATAACGACTATGTCATAAACTCTAATAACTGTTGATGTAAATAATGTATCAACATAAAATTTATTATTCGGAAGTCTATGAGTGAGATACCTACTTAGATACCTAAATCGGTAAGTTGGGTTCAGCGGGAGAGCGAACAACTTAGTTTATTAATTCGTGCTAGGGAAATATAAATATATAATACTAGCTGACCCGACAGACGTCGTTCTGTCAAAAGCTATTGGACCGGATTTTTTTTTTTTTTTTTTTTGACCACTTGGAACCACAGCTAGTTCCTACTTAAGAACGCCGGGCACCTTAGATAGTATGCGCCTTGCAACTCCGTGCCCCTCAACCCTCCCTCCCGTTCAAAATTTTGAAATGTCACGTAGCGTATTTTTTAATTTGGCCTTTAAGAATGGTACATGTGAAATTCCATGACAATCCGAGCACCCGTTAATGACAGCACTATCTTTATATTTAGGCCTACTCCCACAACCCCCCGTCACGTTCACTATTTTGTGACGTCACACACCCTATTTTTTTATTTGGCCTTTAAAAAAAACTACATATGAAATTCCATGACAATCCTCATCCGTTAATGACTTAGCACTATCTTTATATTTAGGCCTCCTTTACAACCCCCCCTACCGTTCAAAATTTATGGACGCCACATTGCCTATTTTTTAACTTGGCTTTTAAGAATACTACATGTGAAATTTCATGATAATCCGTCCACCCGTTAATGCGCTAGGGCAATTTTTGTGCTTAGCCCCCCCCCCCCCCCCCCCCAGTTGACCGCTAGGAACTCTCTTCATAAGAACCTTCCTCGGACTTCAACGAATATTTGAAAAAAAAAATTAGCCGAATTGGTCCAGCCGTTCTCGAGTTTTGCGCTTAGCAAAATTTAGCATTCATTTTTATTATATAGATTTATTATAGGGTGTGATCTAGAAATTATGTCATATGCCACAAAACGTTTATTATGGTGTGTTATAAAAGCAAAGTTACGTAGCAGTATATGGTTTTGCAGGACGAGGTAACTCTAATTCGAACTGTTCCAATTCGTAGTAAGAAAATCGTTTGAAGATTAGTAGTTCCCAGTTTATCATGTCTTCCATTCTCGTCAACTGAACACCCAAATCTTCCAAAGTTTCCATATTCTTTTCCACTCGATCATTGTGACACTCTCTCTCAACCCGTTCCCAGTGGAGATGATTTTTGGGCCAACCGGTCGTCATAAGAGGCACAAGAGTGATCTTTAACTGAAATATAGGATCTTTACGTAAATCGTATCGCCAATAGCCCCAACCCTTGTCCTTATTCATTACCCGATGAAACCAATCGACCAATTCGGAAAGAAGATACCGCGTTGGACCAACAGCTTGGAAGGTTTTACCTCGTGCTCTTCTGTCTTTCATTGCTGCAACGATTCCTGATGCAACATCTCCGACATAAACCGGCTGTTTGACTGTACACTTCCCAGATTTGTACAACGGCATCCATTTCCCCAGATGTCTTGTAAAACTACAATAATAGGTCAAAAAACTATCCTCTTGACCCCACATATCAGAAGGTCGAAAAATTATTGCTTCTGGAAATTCTTCACGAACAGCTTCTTCACCGTTCCATTTACTTATTAAAAATTGTGAACCTTTTTTCAAAAAATATTTTTCCGGACATTTACTAACATTCAATGCGGACACATGAATAAATGTTTCAACTCCGGATTCTTTGGAAATTTGTGCAATTCGGCGTGCTCCTTCACAATGAACACAATTAAAATCAAAATTTTTCGTTTCCCATTCTCTTCCAACCAAATTAATTACAACATTAGAGTATTTAACAGCTTTTCGGATTAGCTCATCGTCAAGTAAATGGTAATAAGTGAATACAACCTGACCTAGATCCCCAACGAGTCTGAGACGGCGTAAATTGCTAAAATCTCCCCGGTATGGAAGTATCAGTTGTGTTCCAATTTTGCCAAGTTTGTTGCAGACATACCGTCCCAGGAAGCCGCTACATCCAAAGACGGTAGCCACATTTCCATTGAAGCTACTCCTGCCCCCAGGACCTCTCTTCAGTGATGTCAGTCTCCTGTCCTTTAGATATCTCACATCTTCACTGTATCTACTTCGGCCCCCAATATGTTTTATCCCCCATACTGAGTTGCCATAACCTTGTTTCCACATTACGTTAACCTAGTATGTTCTTCACGAGTATTTATTTAATAATTGTATTTAACCATATGACACTAAATGTTTTTAATACTATAGTATAGGAAGCATTGTAATAGTGCGAAAATCCAAAAACAAGGTTTCAAAGGATTTTCACATTTCAAGGTCCCCTGAATACGTTTTGATTATTTCCAAAATATGTTTGTCTGTGTGTGTGATTTTTTTTTTTTGACTTGAAAACGTCTATTCGCTCGTTAAGCACAGTGATAGCCGGTCAAACTTTCTTAAATACCGTCAGATTTCTATCGATAATAACTACGAGACTAATAATGCGATAACAAAGGTTGAGGTCACAATGGATAGAACACGTCTGTACGTGTTTGTTGTGCAGTGTTTGTTTAGCCTGTGACGTTATCGGGCTAGTGTGGGCGCCGGCGGATGATTGTTGCGAATTAGCGTTGTGTAAAATTAGAAATTAGTGTAGCGTGATAACGCGTTTAGACAGGACGTTGATTGGGGTACTACTAGGACTCAAAGTGAAACAATAAAAATATACTGCCTAAATATATGTAAAAATCTGTATTAAATTGAAAATTGCAAAAAAATTAAAGATGTCGTCTCATATGCGCGGAATTATAGAAAACGCAAATAAGAGGAAAGCTCGCATCAAAAGGAATTTAAAAAACCTAAAAAGTCTAGTGCCGAGCAAATGCAAGAGCCACGGCAGCATCGAAAAGAAAATGAAAATGATTTTATCCCGACGTTTTCACGGAAAATTTATGGCGTGAACCTTGACTACGCCTTAATGTGTGAGTTTTTTTTTTTTTTTTTGTTTTTTGTACGGTGCATATTAGTTATGTTAATGTGTTATCTAATTATTTACGACATCCATGGCCCCGGGAGGGAGTTTTATCTACGAAATAAAACTCACTCCCGGACGGGATTCGAACCCGCAAACCATGGTAAGACCATGCGACCAAAGCCCTACGCTCTAGCCCGCACAGCCATCATGGCCCCTCCATGTATGTGATTAGGCCTGCTTAGATTTTGGCCGAAATCAGATGCAAATTGAGACTACTTTACTTCAGGGCGTTAGTACTTTTTACAAGATATCACAGTAGGAATAGATGGAGGACCCTCAGACCTTCTCCTTACCTGAGAGTGGAGGAGTGACCGTAAGCCGTCTTAGCTCCTCCCGATTGCCTCCACCCATGTGACGTCATAGATCGCTGGTTGGAGCTAAGACAGTTTACGATACCTACTATCGATACCTACTTATCATCTATAAATATGACCTAATCAAAAATATTTCATATAAAAATTGTAGAAAAAATTATGAAACATTTTGTATGAAATGTAGACCGTCCTGAAATGTAGTTTTTTTTTTTTTTTTTAATTATATTTAAAATCTATTTGTTGAGATCTTTTCAGCGATTAATTACACTAAACTTTGACGACAAATCTCCCATTTACTGACCTTCGTGAGACAATTGTCGACCGAAGTGATATATAAATCCATTCCAATTTTAAATCGATAGAAACAAACTGAGATACACGAATGAGATACATTAACGAAGGACAGAATAGAATGGGTATTTTAAGGGTTGTCGTTGGAGACTATGAACCCCAAAAAATGGAAAATATAAAATAAAAAATGAGAAAGAAAAATGACCATCTGACAAATTATGAAAGTAAATTAGAGTTACAATTTTTCAAAAGGTGGAGGGAAAGTTGTTTAAATTATGTCGGGCGGTCTCGCACAACTTGAAAGATTAACTTGATTATAAATATTCATAAGAGTCGTTCGTCAAGGAAGGTAGAAGTCTGTGGATCGGATAGTCAGTCGGGTGGAGTTAAACCGAGCTTTTGCGGAACTTGTTTCAACTCATCTATGAGGTCTGTTCAAAAAATACGCGGACGGTTTGAATTGCGCGGCTCCAGTTGGTTCCCGGAAAATCTGCTTGGTGTCGCTACGTTTGTACAGATCAGCTAATGATAACACTGTTTCCCGCTTGCAGATATCCTCATTTGTTGATTAGCTACGCGGTTTTTAGTGAAGTGGGATTTTTTCGTTTTTCGAGCAACGACTTGCTATGAAATTTTATGATAAACTTGGAAAATCTGCGACTAAGACATTTGCTATGCTCAACACGGCTTACGGTGATGTTGCTATGAAGCGTACGGCATGTTTCAAGTGGCATGATCGTTTTAAGGGTGGTCAACAGTCGATTGATGACGATGAGCGTCCTGGATGTCCTTTCACGTCAACTGACGACCCACACGTCGACAAAATCAACACCCTGATGCGGGCAAATCGACGTCTGACCGTCAGGGAGCTTGCTGAAGAGTGTGGGATATCAGTTGGATCTTGTGCGAAATTCAGCCCTCAAAACTCGTGAGTTTTTCACCAAATACTCGATCACTGTTCCGCCCCCCCCCCCCCCCCCCCCCCACTCACCTGACCTTGCTCTTTGTGACTTTTTCTTGTTCTCCAAACTTAAAAGGTTAAAAGACCCTTGAAAGGAAGAATATTTGAGACGATTCCCGAGTTTAAAGCAAATGCGACGAAGCAGCTGAAGGACATTACAAAAGAAGCGTACCAGGACTGTTTCAACAAGTTAAAACACCGTTGGGATAAGTGTGTGCGTTGGGGAGGAGAGTACTTTGAAGGGGACCCAGATATGTAACTGTATATTCTGTTTTATGACGTCAGTCCGCCTATTTTTTGAACACACCTCGTTTAGCTTGCTGTGGACATTTTAAAGTCCCCGTTGAGGTCAAAATTACATTCAGAAAATTGAGGGGGCACAGCTTTTGTAAATGCAATGACCCCATAAAAGTTAAAAAACTTGGTCAGTTATTGAGCGACAATGTACTTCCCCAGTATGTTTACGCTCTCCCTCCAAGACCAATAGAGCTTTACAGCTAAAAATTGTTTAAAAATCTATCCTCTTGACCCCACATATCCGAATGTCAAAAAATTATTGCAAACATATACATTGAGTTGAGCCCCCTTATTTAGTCGATTTGGATGAAAATCCTTACGGGATTCTAGATATACATAAAATTTCTTGTTGATACCATAATTATTTTGGAAGTTATTGTATATATCACTGGTCGCCAAACTTTTAAGCGACTGAGCTACCTTACAGCTCATAAACTTTACTGTGAGCTACTCAACAAAGTTGTGGGGGGGGGAATACAGGTTTTTGTTTAAATCACACAGTTGTTTATTACCTATAAATATACATTTCTAGTTTATGTTAAATCTAATTAAATGCAATTTCTAACATTGCAATAAGATATGCATTTATATAACAAAATATTTGCATTAGAAAAACATAGTTCAATGTGAGGGGTGGCACTCTTTTTTGTCATCAACAATTTTTTAAATGTTATGCTCATATGTTGTAGCAGCCATTCGAATGCAGTTGTCCAAATGCTCATCAGTCAACCGGTTCCTGTTCTAGTTTTTAATGAATTTCATACTGGAAAATGAAATCTCACACAGATATATTGAGGTGAACATTGCCTTCACTCGTAAACCAACCTGAACCAAAATTGGATATTTTTGCTTAGGAACAAAAGGTCAAATATTTTCATTGCTTGAAGTGAGAGATTTTAATGAAAGGATGAATAGTGCAGATTAGCCAACCCAAGCGCTGCGTCTGACATTTTCCCGCGAGCTACGGTTTGGCGACCACTGGTATACACTATAACACTCATGCAGACTTTTTTTTTTGTTTTTCATTTTTGGATTCAGAAAGTTGGAAAACATTAAATTTTAGTGAAAACTCAATCTCAAATTTGTGACCCATTACATAACGTCCCCTATACTTCGTCTAGCTGAGAAAGTAAAACTGTGATAACTGCCGATGCACAATGGAGCAATTCACCAACTTAGCACGAAAAAATTCAAGTTATGAATCTCTCACTACAAAGATGGGAACAATTGGTATTGGAAGTAGACTAGTTGTAGACATTGAACCCAAGAGGTGGGCCTCGGTTGTTTACAATTAGTGCGCAAAGCCGGCATGTAAACACAGGAACGCCACGTCATCTTTTCACATCAGTTACATTCTGACAGTTCATTTATTCCTCAAACCTTAGCTAATATGTCTGATTCATGAGACGCTAAGAGAGTAAACTATATTGTATATTTTGCCAAAATAGTGCATAAATTAATTAAATTCAATGCATAAAGTTGTTTATTGGAAATTTTGCATTTTGAAAGCCGCCCAAAAAATTGCATGCCTTCTACTTAGCATTTTTCACTTGATAATTTAGTATTCTAATTGTTGTAAAAGAAGCAGAACCTTAGCTCTCCTTGATAACCTACAATATTTTTTTTTCCTTTTACAGGAAGTTCTAATGTAGTGAAGAACTCTTAGGGTACGTGTCCATCTGAGAGAAAAGTCTCGAGAGAAGTGTCGGACACAAGTCTCAGAGCCGTGTCCACTGGCGACACTCGCTCTCGAGACTTCTCTCCGACACTCACAGTCAGTGTTTGAATTTCAACCCCGCATGTTGGTCCTACGCACAAAATGGACTCTCGCCAGGTCATGGCTTTTATAGTTGCCCATAGCATTTTAAAATAAAAATAATTTACACTTTACAATAATGATACACAAAATGTGTTTATAAATTCATGGGTCGTTTTTTCGTCGTTTTGTGATGAAACGGTAGATGGTGATGGAGAACAGGTGTCGGCGTGGTACTAGTAGAATGTGTGGAGGATGGAGTATTGGAGTACTTCTGTGTCGTCGCAATTAAATTTCTCCGCTATTTCTCGAAAAAAAAGTTGTTTTTTCACCCGATTTCTGTAATCCATGTCATTGACGTTCCAGAGAACTTCCTTTTCTTCATTTTCACTTATTAATTTAAATACATCCTCGTCAGACCACTCGCGTTTTGTAATAAAAACTTTATCCGTCATTGTTCGCTAAACTAAACAACTAATTAACGGAGCCAGTGTCGGAGACTCGCTGGACTCTTCAAGCGCTGTCGGGAGACTGGAGACTCTGTCTCGAGAGAAGGAAGTAGGCGTGTCCACCTGAGACTTGCCGCTCTCCGACCCTCTCTCGCTTGTGTCTGACACATCTCTCAGGCCCGTGTACATATGCGACTCGTCTCTCGAGACATCTCTCGAGACTTTTTCTCTCAGATGGACACGTACCTTTACATGTTTTCACTATGGTTGAAAGTATCGTTCTACAAGAAATATTACGGATGTGTTATCGCTGCTGAGAGAACCCAACTTGTAGTTACCAACCAACTCATCGGATGATTCATCGTATTATTTTAAAAAATATTTTATTATATTTTTATTATCAAACTGCTATTGTACAAGCAAGTGCTTTTGGCATTTTTTTTTTTTTTTTTTTTACCCCAATGAGACTCATCTTTTTAATTATAATCTTTTCCAGATGCTTGTAAAATATGAGAGCTGTACTTTTTAATTTTGTCGCGCTAATTATGCGTTTTGCCCCACTGTGAGCCGGCGATCAGCTGTTTTATATAGAGAAATACAGTCGAAGGAGAGTGGTGTTACGAGTTAAGACAGTTGAAGTTGTAGTACGGAGATGAGCCAAGGACAAAAAGACTGATCAAGTTTTAGAAAATAGTTAGTAAGAATTTTTGTAAATAATAAAAATTGTTATTTTTCAATGTTATTTTTTTTTTTATAATGTAGGTTATGAATAAATAAACCCAATTTTTGTTCTAGATTCTATGCTATTAATTTTCCCTGTCAACCAAATAAGATAATACCTTTGGGTTAGATTACGATTTTACAACATTAAAAAAAATTTGATGGCATCTCAGTTTATGTATATACAACGTAATTACGTAATTATGTATATATTATTAAACTGCTATTGTACAAGCACGTGATTTTTTTCATTTTTTTTTTTTTTACCCCAATGACACGTATCTCTTTAGTAATAATTTTTTCCTATCATATAGATGCTTGTAAAATATGTGTGCTGTACTTTTTAATTTTTTTCGCGCTATTAATCGTTTTGCCCCACTTTGCGATGTAAATAATGTATCAAGGAGAATTCAGAAGTTCCCGGAGTAAGAGACCTATTGATTTCCCGTCAAATCCGTCGTTTGGACTTACGGAGGGAGCGGAAACTTAACTGTGTTGGGGAAGTTAATTGTTGGTGATTCTATACACTTTCAACTGGAAACTTACTTTTGATTCATTTGGATGAAATGTATTTTAATTAAGTCAAATGTTAATCATGCCTGGTCTTAATTTGTTCTCTGAATTCAATTTGCGATACAATTTTCATGAAAACATAATGTTAATTTAAATTTCAAATAGATGAATCATAATTAAAGTGTGAATTTCAAAATGAAAAATCAATAGGTTTTATCTTCAATAAAATATTACATCATCATCGCAGAAAATGGATCATCAGTCATCGGTGAATCACCGACAATATGATGTACTTCCCCAGCTCGAATTATTCAACTAAGTTTCTGCTCTCTCTCTAAAACCAACTTTCTTTAACTACAAGGTCATATCGCCTACTACCAGAGTGCTCTTTCGTCCCTCTGGTGGACATGATCTCGACTCTATTGAGGGAGTCCTAAATTTTGCCTACCCTAAATTTTTATTTACCTAGGGCAGGAGTCTTTAACGAGTACCTTTCATCACACAGGCTTAACGTCCCATCCGAAGGAGGGCGTGCTTAAGTTTATTTTATCTCCCAGATAAATTAACCACGCATACCACTATAGATTTATTATACTGGGAGTTATCGTGTTCACACGCACACAGAGACAAATAGAATTTTGTTTTCTAATTAGTTCAAAAAACCAGCGCATTTATATCAATTATTAGTTGGCTGGTTTTGAGGAGGAAACAAAAATGTGTACAGGCTCGGGACCATCGCTTAACGTCCCATCCGAAGGACGGCGTGCTTAAGTTTATTTTACCTCCCAGATAAAATAACGACGCATACCAATATACATTAATTATATCCGGAGTTATCGTGTTCAACACACACACACATGTATAGAATTTTGTTTTTTTAATTAGGAGTTTAAAATACATCCGAATTTTGATCAATTATAATTGATAATTACTAGTTGACTGGTTTTGAGGAGAGAGCAAAAATGTGTACAGGCTCGGGACCATCGCTTAACGCCTCATCTGAAGGACGGTGTGCTTAAGTTTGTTTTACCTCCCAGATAAAATAAACTAAGAGCTTCGGCCGGGTTTCGAACCCACGACCTTGAGCTCAGAAGGCAACTGAGCTACCGGCGCCCTCATACGGATAGGTGTATACAATTTTGTACATTCATTATATCAACAGTTGGGGGCGCCGGTAGCTCAGTGGTATGCGTGCTTGACTTCTGAGCTCAAGAACGTGGGTTCGTAACCCGACCGAGGCCCTTAGTTTATTTTATCTGGGAGGTAAAATAAACTTAAGCACGTCGTCCTTCGGATGGGACGTTAAGCGATGGTCCCGAGCCTGTACGATGTCAGGTACTCGTTAAAGACCCCAACCCTAAGTGAATGAAAATTTAGGATAGGCAAAATTTAGGTCTCCCACAGTAGAGTCGGGCTCATGTCCACCAGAGTGACGAAAGAGCGCTCTGGTAGCAGGTGATATGACCTCGTAGTTAAAGCCCGGGCATGAGTCATAAAACCTAACCTAATATCAACAGTTGTGAGGTTTTTTTAGTTGAGACTCCCCTCTGATCCCATTGGTCGATTTGACTGAAAATCAATTTCTCGTCGATACATTTATTCTGTCGGGACATTAAATTCAGATGGTACTCAACATCAAATTTCTGATTGATTACATAACCTCCCCTATACTTCTTATAACTGCTCAAATAAAACATAACCATTGTTAGGAGGAAGGGAAGCATGGTTATTTGATAAACAAAAACAAACTAAAATAAAGGTTAATTGCGACTCAAATATCACTCCTGAACCATAGGGGGTTCTGATTGGAGGACCATCTTTATCTTTAGTGAATAAAATAGAATAGATATAAACAAAAAATAATAAAATAGAATAGATATAAACAAAAAATAATAAAATAGAATAGATATAAACAAAAAATAATAAAATAAAATAAATGAAGGGAGGAATGAAACTTGATGGATGAGCTACGCTTACAAACAAAAAAACTAATATTTAATGTAATATATATAGAAAAAACATAAACGGATAATACATTTGGTTGAAAGAAATATAAAGACACTTAACTTGGTCCAAAAAATGAAAATAACTCAAAATAAAACGTATTTCATAAAATGATATTATAAATAACTGTAGATGACAAAAATAAACTAATTATTGCTTAAATAATATATATGTCTCACAATGGAAGGCGGCGGAAAGGGCGGTAAAGAGATGAGCGGAGTAGGCGGTGATAAGTTAAGGCGATAAGGTGAGCAAAGGGAGCAGCGATAAGGTGAGCGAAGGGATCAGCGATAAGGTGAGCGAAGGGAGCAGCGTTAAGGTGAGCGAAGGGAGCAGCGTTAAGGTGAGCGAAGGGAGCAGCGTTAAGGTGAGCGAAGGGAGCAGCGATAAGGTGAGCAAAGGGAGCAGCGATAAGGTGAGCGAAGGGATCAGCGATAAGGTGAGCGAAGGGAGCAGCGTTAAGGTGAGCGAAGGGAGCAGCGTTAAGGTGAGCAAAGGGAGCGGCGATAAGGTGTGCGTAGTGATGGGTAGAAGGCATACAAGGCCGAAGTAGGTCGGGCTGAGATGTGCTTTTTGAGATGAGTTGAGCGTTCATAAGTTGGCCCGAACAGAGCTGGCAGAGATGTTGAGAGGCAGACTGCCGTGAGGTTGATCTGGCTCCAGGTGGACAATTGGGGGACAACTCCGGGATAACTAAACACATTGCCAGCTGTAATCCTCTACCGCCTGGTTCGTTATTATTGTTCTTGAACTACTCACCCCCCCCCCCCCCCCCCCTCCCCCCCCCAGAAATCTTACGTAAGATTGAAAATTTTGGCAATCACTGTACATTATCATAGAAAATAGGATATCAACACTGCTATATAAATAAAACGCAGAGTTAATGTCACTAATAATACTTTAATCACATCTGTTCCAATATAGCAATTAACAAAAAAACTTTGTGACGTATTATTATCGATAGGAATGAAGCTTTCACAATACTTAACACTTTTTCATTAGGAACTTATCTATACTGGTATTGCATTACGATATTCAAGCTGGTCCACGTTCTTCAAAGTTTTATAGAATTAATTGATGAAAAGCACGATGTAAACACTGTCAGCTGTTTGTCAAAACAAACACCAATGCGATCGATACTATCTATCGTGCGAACGATATCGTAAACGATAGTATCGATCACTTTCAAAAACCCACTTTTGCACTCGATATTTTCGGTTACAAAAGCTCGAAAATGGTCAGTTAATTTTATAAATCGCTTTTTCAGACCGTTTTCGATTCAGAACGAATACACGTAATAAAAAACATTTCTTTATTCATGTAATTTAAGTGAAAAAACAGCAATTTTGGCTAGTACGGAAGAAAAATTTTACTATTATGTTTATTGGAATATATTAGGTATTTTTTCTCTTACGTAAGATTTTCAATGACCCCCCCCCCCCCCCCCCCCCCGTCCCCCACGTAAGATTTCTTAAGATTCGGTCGACCCCTCCCCCCTAATCGCCTTACGTAATTTAGGGACGCTCCATAATATAGAGGGCGCTGGTAGCTCAGTGCTATGCGTGCTTGCCTTCTGAGCTCAAGACTGTGGGCACGCCATCCTTCGGATGGGACGTTAAGCAATGGTCCCGAGCCTGTACGATGTCAGGTACTCGTTAAAGACCCCTTACCCTAGGTGCATAAAAATTTAGGGTAGGCAAAATTTAGGACTCCCACAGTAGAGTCGGGCTCATGTCCACCAGAGTGATGAAAGAGCGCTCTGGTAGTAGGCGATATGACCTCATAGTTAAAGCCCGGGCATGAGTCATAAAACCTAACCTAATATATTATATATACATATAATAATAAAATTTACAGGATTGAACATATCGCCCACCAATAAAAAAAAAATTTATTTTATGTTTTTTTATATTTCTTATTTTTATTCCTATATTTATGATTGTCATCTTTGATTTATTTCATATATGGATATATATTTGAACTTTAATCGGCCCATACTATTAAAACATTTTTCTTTTATTATTAAAATTTCAAGAGGGACTGATAAAAGGGTAAATTGGTTGAACTTCCATTTAGTATTTGTTAAGTTGTGGCTGAAGATGGTAGCAATACCGAAAGTACTCCCATATACTTTATATATTTTGTTAAATAGACAATATTTTCTTATTTTCTCTTTATAGATAAGTTTTCATTTTTTTTTTAAATTTGTCTTGGTATTATTCCTTCCGTACTTTGTTTTTTTTTCTCTCAACTGCTGATGATTACACTCCAAAGCACCCCTTAGTTGAATGATAGAGATCACAATTTGAAGAGAACCTCCTCCTTAAATACACAATTTCCTTCGGCTATTTTCATTTCCTTTTCCCTGAATTTTCCAAATAATGGCTCGATAATTCTTCCCCGTATCCTTTGTCACGGCACAGCTTTGAAGCTAGTCTGCGCCTTTTTCGAACCATCATTTCTGTTCTGATGTTTGAAATTTCATTCATCTTCAAATCTGTGGTAAATTTAAGGGAATCCATTGTCAACTTCATAAAGCTAAGCACTACCAGAAAAAGAACAGACGGATCTTTAATTAGCACCCTTATACAAAAACCTTTGCTTGAGGTTAGTTCGAAGTGGGATTTAGATCTCAACCAAGCACTCTTCATTCAAGTGTTTTTATTTCTTGAGTGGGTTATTCAAGCTTTCTTGGAATTATATATACTTCAGAAAGAGGGCGCCGGTAGCTCAGTGGTATGCGTGCTTGACTTCTGAGCTCAAGGTTGTGGGTTCGTAGCCCGACCGAGGCCCTTAGTTTATTTTATCTGGGAGGTAAAATAAACTTAAGCACGCCGTCCTTCGGATGGGACGTTAAGCGATGGTCCCGAGCCTGTACGATGTCAGGTACTCGTTAAAGACCCCTACCCTAGATGAATAAAAATTTAGGGTAGGCAAAATTTAGGACTCCCACAGTAGAGTCGGGCTCATGTCCACCAGAGTGACGAAAGAGCGCTCTGGTAGTAGGCGATATGACCTCGTAGTTAAAGCCCGGGCATGAGTCATAAAACCTAACCTAACCTATACTTCAGAATAAATAACTAAAGATCCTTAATATTATAATCACAACTTATAATGATTACATTCTCACTAAAAGATATATGAATTGGCTAAATGATTTTGTTACAGAAAAATGTATATTGCAGACAATGCGGGAATAAGAATTGTTTTGAAATATTAATCGTTCACATTACATCATCTCAATCAAATAGAGAATTGGTGCAACACTTGGAAAATTAAACTCCATTCGGACAAATCGCAACATGTAACATTTTCTAAGTTGAGGAGGGTTTGTTGTTTTGCCACTATTAGTCTAGTAATATTGTTTTATGTAAATTTAGAACTAGGTTTTGTTAAGAAATATTTCATGAGTTAGCTAACGGTACAGCCGGGGGACTCCCAAGTTTTAATAGCACCCTTTGACCTGAGATGTATTTGAAGGGTCGCTCTCTGCAAACTGACTTAGTTCACAACTAGACCTGACGATGGTATAAAGCCGAAACCGGTATATATATATATATCTTTAGTGGAATAGACAATATTTCAAAAATAAGTTTGTTTTATACATGTAACATTTACATTAAGACGAGATATATGTGAGATATTTAGGTTAAACAGAAGACAGACATGGAACCCTCATCATAATACAATAAACAAAACTACTTAAAATGCATTATTATTTTCTTCACAGACATTCAAAATTACTGGCTCGCAAATTTACGGTTTGACTAAAAGAGCTAATCCGTAAGGTATGCAGGTCTTCCAGACAAAGACACTGAGACTCATTACACAATGCCCACTAGGGTGGTCGTTAATAATGCAAGGTTCAAATTTTAACGCTCTCACCCAAAAATCTCGATCAACATGATAAAAAAATCTTCTTCTTCTTCCTGTGGCGCTACGGTCCTGAAAGAACCCGGGCCCCCGTCACAATCCTCCTCCATTCGTCTCGATCTAAAACCTTCTCCCTCCATCCTCTGATGCCCAACACTCGGAGGTCCGTCTCGACGTCGTCCAGCCAACGGAGTCTCGGTCTTCCTCTTCTCCTGGCACCGCCTGGCATACCGTAGAGGGCTTGTTTAGGGAGTCTTCCTCCTTCCATTCTCTCTACGTGGCCCAACCAACGTAATCTCGCCTGCTTGATCACGGATACCAGGTCGGAATCCCCGTAGAGGTCTCTCAATTCTCTGTTCTTCCGGATACGCCATCTGCCGTTCTCGGAAACAGGTCCATAAATCTTTCTGAGTACTTTGCGTTCCCACAATAGCAGAGTCTCTTCATTTTCTTTTGTCAACGCCCAAGTTTCACCAGTGTAAGTTACAATTGGACGGACAATGGTTTTATAGACAATTAGCTTGGCCCTCCACGTTAATGTGCGGAACTTGAGTATTCTTTGGACCGCAAATAGACATCTGTTCCCTGCAGCAGTGCGTGCTCTTATTTCGTGGCTAACGTCATTATCTTCTGTGATGAGAGCCCCGAGATATTTGAATTCCTTGACTACTGGGAATTGGTGCTCATTGATGGAAATCACCTCAGGAGCGTCTTGCAGAGGGTTCCGTGAGGTCTTCATGTACACGGTCTTATCTACATTCAAATGAAGACCACGTTTCTCTGCTTCTCCTCCGAATTCCTGTAGAGCCCCGGCCAATGCTGCTATTGTGCGTGCTGTGACCACCATGTCATCAGCATACCCCATATGCTGCGTCAGGCGGTTATAGATAGTTCCTCCCGGATTTGTTTGAATGGCCCTCACAGCTCTTTCTTGAGTCAGGTTGAACAGAACAGGTGAGATTGGGTCTCCCTGTCTCAGTCCATTGCTCACCTCAAACTGTTCATATGTCTTATTTTGCAGCTTCACCCGACACTTTGAGCCCCCCAGAGTCATTCTTACCAGTCTAACTAACTTCCCTGGAATTCCCAGCCTTATCAGGTCATTCAGCAGCTCATCTCTCTTTACCCGGTCATAGGCCTGTTTAAAATCAATGAATAAGTGGTGAAGACGGACGTTATATTCATTGCTTTTCTCGAGCATCTGCCTTAAGGAAAACACATTGTCCACCGTTGATCTGCCAGCCCTAAAGCCACACTGGTACTCCCCAAGGAGTCTTTCTGCATGTCGCTTCATTCTTTCATTTATTGCTGTCGAAAGAACTTTATACGCTGTACATAACAAGGCAATGCCTCTGTGGTTATCACAGTTGAGGACGTCTCCCTTCTTGTGGATGGGGCAAACTGCAGCCACTGACCACTCCTCCGGCATTCTTTCTTCCATCCAAACGTCATATATCAGCCGGTATAGTTCATCCAGGATAGCATCACCACCATGTTTCCACAGTTCAGAAGGGATACCATCCACGCCAGGGGCCTTGAATTTCTATAAAAAAATACGATTGGCATTATTCCGGGCCCATAATAAATGATTTAACCCGTGCCGGCAGAGGAATCAAATTTTCCGTGTATTTTAAATGGCGTTTAGTGATGTTTCGGGTTTTTGTTCTATAACTATGAAACTGTCTATCGTAAATCTCTGAAAATTTGTACACTACTATTTTTGAAGTTGCTGAACACGAATATTTCATCAAAAATTATATGGGTCAAGTCAAAACTGTCAACAATTGGCTTCCGAATTTGCGAAAAATATTTTTCGATTTTTTTGAGGAATAAAAAATCTAATTCATATAATTTTTTTTTCTTTTCAATTTGAATTCTATTTTGCAGCTCAAAATGTCGATTATATGCTAAATAATAAAATGGTGAGTGAAAATTGAAAATTTGAAATTCAACCGCTTTTCGATGATTACGCGATATTTTCAATTTTCAATGTAACAGTTATTGTCTGCAGATTTGTATACGAATTTTGAAAAGTTGAAATCAAATAAAACATTTAATACTGTCAAAAGAATGATACAATTCCTTGTACAAAGGACATTTTTTTTTTTTTTTTAAAGTTAAGTCGTTTAGCTAAAACACGTGGTGGCGGCCGAGCTGAGCACTAAAACCGGGACATTTAACCTTAAACCCTGGACATGAGTCACAATGACTAACTTCACACTATGAGCCTCGTACTATACCCAAAAGGCTGTATACTTGAAGCCATTTCGTGACTTTTACCAATGAAATGTCTAATTATCACTTCGTATTCACACAAGCAACTTACTCGTATGTGAATGTTGGTATGTTTCGAAAGGCATGAAAGATAATTACTTTTGCGAACTAGCCAGGTATAACTTTACTAACTTTGAAGTGATATACTTGACCTAGTTGTTATTCGTTCTATAGAATTTATAGCAGTCTATGAATTATTGCTGAATAAGTGGATAGCATTACTGGCGGTTGTGCTGAAGAGCTCCTTTGTGGCTCCTCTAATCAGCCAAACGATTAAACACTAATTGATCTAATCAGAGCTACTGTTTGCCACATTCTCTCTATATTTGTGGTACCTATAATATACATGTTACAATATTTGATTAATTCATCTTCAAATCATCAAAAGTCCCACTGGTTGCCTGCTACAGCGCCAGTAGCTAATAATATGAATAAATAAAGATGTTTATTACTTCGCTAGATATACGTAGTACAGGGGAAGTTATGTAATCGGTCAAAAATTCGATTCAAAGTTTTCAACGGAATTTCATGTTTTCCGACCTCTAGATTCCAAATATGAAAAAAAAAAATTAAAGCATAGTCAAGGTCCACGCCGTAGATTTTCCGTGAGAACGTCGGGATAAAATCATTTTTCATTTTCTTTTCAATGCTGCCGTAGCTCTTGTATATGCTCGGCACTAGACTTTTTAGGTTTTTAAAATTCCTTTTGATGCGAGCTTTCCTCTGATTTGCGTTTTCTATAATTTCGCGCATATTTACCATTCATATGAGACGACATCTTTAATTTTTTTGCAATTTTCAATTTAGTACCTCAAATCGTGGGTTCGAAACCCGACCGAGGACCTTAGTTTATTTTATCTAAGAGGTAAAATAAACTTAAGCACTCCGTCTTTCGGATGGGATGTTAAGCGATGGTCCCGAACCTGTACGATGTCGGGTAATTCAGGGTTCCCACAGTAGAGTCGGGCTCATGTCCACCGAGTGACGAAAGAGCACTCTGATAGTAGGCGATATGACCTCGTAGTTAAAGCCCGGGCATGAGTCATAATAACTAACTATATAACCAACCGAAAAACAAAACACTACATCATTAGACAATAGTCATTTGACCGTCCGTCGGGACCATAATCTCTCCTACTCCATCCTCGCTACTGTTAGTATAGTTAAGATTATTTCCATCTTTATTTTATTATGCTTATGAGGTATTATTAAAAGGAAAGTATAATAATGAATAAAGAAAATAAGGTATATTAGAATAATTATAAATATTTAAAAAATAATTATAATGTTGAATTAAAATTAAATTTACCTACAAGACGTGTCTTTATTATACTCTTATAATAAAAATTTAGTGTAGGCCCCCCTGGTAGATATGAGCACATATCTACCAGAGCGAGTAAAGAACGTTCTGGTCGTTAGCAATATGATTTCTGAAAGTCAAAGTCCGGGCATGAGTCACAATACCTAACTATTGTAACTAAAAACAAACACTAAATCATTGACTAACTGTTCTTCTTGTCATTAATTTGAGTGATAAGTGACTCTTGATAAGAGAAAATAATCAATGTTTGCCTAGTTGATGACGACGCCAGCTGTAGATCTGGATACTGAATGCGACATATCTGATCTGAACTGTGTCGCGCCTGTTTCAAATGGCTATTAACTGATCAATCAGTGAAAAACAGTCGGAATCACTCTCATCTATCTGTCAGTTAGTGGGCACTCATCAGAATATTCATGATTTATAGGAAAAAAAAAAAAAAAAGAGATTGTTTAATCTTTGATTTTATGGAAATATTTATAAATAATAGGACTGCCCCGGCTCAAGTTGAAAAAAAAAAAAGTTGTGCACACCGTCCTTCTGGACTTCAAGCTATGATCTCAAACCTATAGAAGGTCAGGTACACTCGTTAAACACCCCCTACCTCAGTTAAATAAACATGTGTAGGCGAAATTTAGGGCTTGCACACTAGAGTCGATCTCTTGCCCTCCAGAGCGATGGAAGGTGAGCGAACTGGCGATTACAGGACTTTCTTATACCAACCACGCTTACAGATCACTCTCTTTCCACCTTCTCAAAATTATTTCATACTAGCATTATTCGGTATAAGAATGTCTACTCTCAAGATTTTCAAAAAACTTCCGATACATAAACCATATTTATAAGTTTTTTGCTATGAGTTAAGATTTAAAAATTACTTGGATATATTCCTTACAGACATTTAGTTTACATCCTTCGGGCGCATTTGTCCTATTGACCTCATTTCAAATCTGAGGACTTATAAGCGATTGGAAATTTTATGAGGAACAATTTTGGTGGGAATCAATTTTTCGATAGAACTAATCGTTTTCGGGTAAATCAAGGAAAGGTGAAGAAATATGTGTTTCAAAACTACATTTCAAGATGATTTTCTGTATGTATTTCAAAAATCGGGCTACCGGAAAAAATCGTATTTCATATAAATTATTTATTAATCTTAATATTCTCTTTAACCATTACTTGAAAAGATTTTTGATTAGGTCATAAACATAAGCTATTTTTTATAAAATGTAATTAGGTCCCGAGGGGAAGTGGTCTCAATTTTCGTTTGACTTCGGCCAAAATCTAATCAGACCTAAGATGGCACATGTGACCCGACCCCTTCATTCCAAATTTCAAGTTCATAACTACAATCTTTAGTGTGGGAGAGAGCTCACAACTTGCCAATCACACACACACACACACACAGACAGACACCATCGCGAAAATGGTGAAACGTATTCAGAAAACCTTGAATCTTGCAGATCCAGGGACAATAATTCTTTATACCATAAGTTTAGGAAAGTAATAATGAAAATAATAATCATTATTATAAAAGAGACATGTATCTCGAAAACCGGACGAACTGCGAAAAATGGTACCTATTTCATATAAAATAAGTACCTATTACTTTTTTCTCAATAACTTTTACTTGAAAAGATTTATGATTAGGTCATAAATATATATATATTTTTTTATATTTATTTACAAAGAGATATTTACAACTGTATAAAAATATATGCTACAAGCAAATATGCTAATACAGAGATAATGGCAATCTCTAGTCACTGTTTTTCTCTCGTTTGTAGCTAGTCACTGTCACTGCTTCTGCTCAGGAGGTCTCTAGGACATTGACGCTTAAGCCGTCCTCCATGGCAGAATGGAGAGCACGGACTAGACGATTATTGTGGGAACTAAGAAGGGAAAATAATTTTTTATATTTGGATTTAGCGACTTCAGTGATGAAAGTTACGTTAAGGTCAGTGTGAAGAGTTTTGTTGGAGACGTAATAAGGAGCATTGGCTATTGTGCGAAGGATTTTGGATTGAAGGGATTGGATGCGCTGGAGATTGGAAGCCTTGGCAGAACCCCAGAGTTCAAGTCCGTAAGTCCACATAGGTTTGAGTATTGCGTTGTATATAAGTCGTTTTGTTGTCAAAGTTAGTTTGGATCTTTTGTCTAGTAGTCTCAGTAGAAATTTATAACGTCTGTTCATTTCTTGTCTTTTTAGTCTCGTGTGAGGATGAACTTGAAAGAAATAAAACTTGCTTATTTATGATATTGTCTAATTTCACCAACTATATTTACATGGGAATACTTTCGGTATTTCTACCATCCTCAGCCAAAAGCATAAGAGATAAGACTGTGCTTTTGGCTGCTACAAGATGCTTTTGGCTGAGGATGGTAGAAATACCGAAAGTACTCCCATGTAAATATAGTTGGTGAAATTAGACAATATCATAAATAAACAAGTTTTATTTCTTTCAAGTTCATTTGAATTATTTCACAATATCTCTGCAATAATGTCAGTTTTCGTGTGAGGATTCCAAGTTAGTCGTTTGTCGAGTATGAGGCCTAGATAGCGGACTTCGTTTTTTAAAGGGATGGGATTTTTGTTAAGGTACACTGGAGAGCAGGTATATTTTCGACGAAGGGTGAAGACAATGTGAACTGATTTTGTGTCGTTCACCTTCACTCTCCCCTTTTTGTACCAGGACTGAAGGGTCTCGGTCATAAATATAAGTGGTATTTTGTAAAACGTACAAAGTCCCCGAGGTAAAGTGGTCCTAATTTAAGCCAAATTTCGGCCAAAATCTAATCAGATCTAAATTAGTACATGACTTTTTCATTCCAAATTCTAAGTTCATAGCTACAATCATTTTGGTGATAGAGCACTCACAACTTTCCAATCACATAGAAACATGTTTGGATAGTTCTATTTTTATAGAATTTTTTTGAGTATCTTTACTCCTCAACCCAAGAAGCGTTTGTGGAGCGTCTCGTTGGATGGTCTGAATTCCGCTTGGAGGGCCCCAAACCCCACTTTAACTTAACGACTCCAGGATCTCCAGCCAGTCCAGCCTGGTTGGTTCATGCCCTGCTATTAAGGGGTATAAAGGAGTTCAATGAGACGGAAATATCGGTAAAGAGTCACGCCTGGAAATATGGCTGTCACGAGAGGCCCCCCCCCCCCGCTCTGAAACGGCCATTTCATTCCTTTCCTTCATTTATATTTATTTAACGTATATTGCTATTAAAATCGCGGCCATTATTCGATCAATGCTTCGACGAAATAAAAAAAAGCAAATGTGTGAGTGACGAGAAGTGATGTGTAAAACATCTGCTTTAGTTTTAAAAATTTGCTGTCGTGCACTGATTTTAATTAAAATTTGTTTTATAATGGTGAAAACCGAAACCTATTAAATAGTGTATATTTAATCAAAATTAAAGGAATAAGCATTTTAATTGAAAACTAAGGGCATAGAAAATTAAAATAGTTTAGAAGATAAAATGAAACCAAAAGGAAGAAAGAAAACAACAGAAAAAGGTTAATTTTTTGTTCATATGTAGAAAAAAGGCTTAAAAAAAAGGAGACGAGATTGTTGCCTAAAATCTAGCCAAGATGACAGATTGAGTCGAGTTCTGATGTTCGTTTTCAAATATGTTTCTGATATTTAAAATGTTAGTGGATATGAAGTGATATTGATGGAAAGATGATATAATGAAGGAGATGATGTTAGTGGATATGAAGTGATATTGATGGAAAGATGATATAATGAAGGAGATGATGTTAGTGGATATGAAGTGATATTGATGGAAAGATGATATAATGAAAGAGACGATATGTAAAATAATTATGTATAATATTAGAAATCAGCAGTTACGTCATTGTGAGTAGAAATTATATTTCAAAATGGCCGCTCTAGAGATATATTTTGTTTTAAATAAATGTATAAATTGTAATATGTTTTAATTTCTCTTTAGCTTTCCACAATCTCTCTCAACAGATCTCGGAGTTCGAAACATATGATTTCTTCAGATTTATGCCTTTGGATTAGTACCAATACACATAGAAAGTTTTATTTAAATAATGTTAAAATCTGAAAATATTTTTTTTATTGATTGGTACAGTTAAAGTAGCTTCAAATTTTGCCCAGAGTTATTTATGTAATTTTTTTTTGAGTCTCACTCAAAATAATGTTTATTGAAATTTATTTTTAATTATTATTTTTTTTTTTAGGTACAGTAAATTCAAATCAGATTAATAATGATAGGCCACTCTCGCCTCACTCATGGCTTCCTGTTCGAGAGACAGGACCCGCCGGAGTGTGCAGCCTGTGGAGTGGTTCTGACCGTCCGCCACGTCATCGAAGAGTGCCGGTCATATACGGACCTCATGGAATTCCAAGGAATTTGTTTGAAGCTCTGGGTGATGATGGTGCTGCCGTAGATCGGCTGGTCGCCTTCCTCAATGCATCTCATCTATTCCATACACTGTAGTTCATGGAGATGTCTTTAATTCTCTCTGCAAAGTGTCCTTTACCTATCACTTTACTTCGTTGTTTTTCTTCATTTTCTCATTTTATTATTCATTTGGATATGGCAGTTTTTCGCACTAAAACCACAATACATAATAATAATAATAATAATAAGATTAATAACCATTTATATTCATTGCATATTTACGTAAATTCATTTAGATTTTTTTATTTAATTAACTTCAATTATTTATTTGAGATTTCATTTTATTATTAACTTCAATAATTATAAATTTATTTCATTTTATTTTATTCAACATCATTACAAGATAAACCTAACCAACCCTTTATTTATATATTTTTGTGGAACTAAACAATATGAAAGTTACAGTTGTTTGTATTCATTTATTTATTTATTTCATTAGCTTTCTACTAACTAAATCGACACAGATTACAGCAATGTATTCACACTACACGTGACAACTTCTCTAGGTCTGCTTCAACCTTCTCTACCAATCCCTCTCAGGCCTGAGACCTCCTTATTGCTTCTTTATTGCTTTATTTCGTTCTTTTAAATATCCAAGTCAGTTTAAAATGCCGTTATTTTTCCCTCATAAATTTCAATTTACATAATCACTAAATCATTTTTGGCTTATTGTAAGCAACATTTATGTGATATTTAAAAAATAATAATTTTTATATTTTACGAAGATAAACATTGCTTATTTTGCTTTTCCGAAGCTTCGCCACTGATTCTTACTTATGAAATGAAATGAAAAATAATCTTTATTCTGGGACATTTGTCCCCTAAGAATAATAATATAAGAAATAGTCAAAATAATTCAAGTATCAACGAGTTGAGACAGAATAAAAATAAAAAAGACGTCTCTAGTAATAAATATTAAATGGTAAAGAGAGGCAATGATTAAAATAATAAAATAAACTGGTGAAAATAATGAAAAAAACAAAACAAATAATAAAATAAATAAATAAAATAGAATTAAGAAAAAACAAAGTAAGAATAATTATGTAAAACATAGTCACTTTAGTGATTTATATATGAATTTAATCGCTAAAACTGGACAGATGAAACAGGAGAGTGACAATCTGTCCAGTGGAGTGAGAGATTTAAAGGAAGACGAGATCTATCCCATAGCCTTAGGAATCACAGGTTTTCTGAGTTATGAGATAATTGAAAAGTAGGGACTTAAATGAAAGAAGAGTAGGAGCATGGCGAATCTGGAGAGGGAGAGAGTTCCAGAGGGAGTTAGCCTGGATAAGGAAGGAGTTGTGGTAGGTTGTTGTCCTGTGGGAAGGGAGGTAAAGATCAGAGGGACGGGATCTAGTGACTTTCTACTTATATCGGTGATTGTGTACAATCACCACTAAATTGTGAATGTGATAAATCAGATCATGTGTCAGGAGGAAGGTTTTCACTATCACTGGTCAATTAGTATAGGCATTGCTAACGTATCGTGAATATAATAAATTCATATCTTGTGATAAATTTGCGAACGCAGGACCGATGTGAGGATCATAAATTTATTGTTTTGGCACATGAAACGATTTATATAGTTAGTTATTATGACTCATGCCCGGGCTTTTAACTAAGAGGTCGTATCGGCGACTACCAGAGCGCTCTTTCGTCACTCTGGTGGACATGAGCCCGACTCTACTGTGGGAGTCCTTAATTTTACCTACCCTAAATTTTTATTCACGTAGGGCAGGGGTCGTTAAGAAGTACCTGACATCGTACAGGCTCGGGACCCTCGCTTAACATCCCATCTAAAGGATGGCGTGCCTCGGCCGGGTTTCAAATCCATGATCTTGAACTCAGATGGCAAGCACGCATACCACCGGCAGCCTCAATTTATTTATGTGGAAATTGTTTATCGGGGTTTCTTAATAACAATGAATAACCGCAAGGAAATCCGGAGACATGACTTCATATTAGGGGATGATCCCTGAAAATAAGGAACCTCTGATCATCTTAGTCTACAGTTAATGACTAATAGGTGGCTCAGGAGTAAAATCAGGGACTTCTGTTCACATCTACAGTTGATGACTAATGAGTGAAGAATGTTTTTCTTAATATTAATAGTAATAATAAGGAAGAAGGATCATACTAAATTTTGTGTCGAGAAATTCATTACATCAACAATTATTAGGATTTTTGAATTGAGCCCCCTCCCCTGAACAACCACATATCAAAGGCCGATATTGCTGAAACTTGACGATACTTTCATTACACCGGCAGTTATTGAGGTCCCACCCCTTGTGCCGATTTCACTGAAAATTAAAAATGTGACGTCCTTATGGAGTTTTGAATTACCATATGAAATTTTGTATCGATACATTCATTCCTCTCTTTTTCTTTGGCCGATTTGGCTGAAAAACTTCGTACTTTTATATTCACAGACACACAGAGACTTTTATTTTTTCATATTTGAAATCTGGATGTTGGAACATGCGCAACAAATTTTTGACCGATTATGTAACATCCCTTATTCTTTGTAGCTGGGAAAGTAAAAAGGACTTAGGACTTTCCTTATGTCCATTGAGACGCGGCTCTAAGAACGTACAATGATACTTAAATATGCTCTTCGTTTTATACCCCTTTATTCTGTCTCTCCTAAGAGAATTTACCAACTATAAGAGTTCATTTTAAATTTTTCATTTTTATTACTAACTATTCACCATGTTAGAAGACAGAAGACGATGAAAAAAAATATGAATTTTCAACAAGAACATGAAATATACGATAGTCTTAACTGTAACTCCTTCTCCAAAAAAAAAAAAAAAGACCTAAAAATACGATTATCAAACCAAGGAAATAAAACTGTTGGACGCTAAGGGTTGTTGTAAAAGAGAAACATTTCTTTTTTTTTGTCACAAAAAACACAAAGAGTCTTGAAGGGAGAGAGAACACAACGATCCAGTGTACGTTTCACAGAGCGACATAAATGAAATTTTCATAGCTGCCATTGTCTTTCAAGAAAAGTCCTCTTTCTCCATTCTGTCTTTGGCCAAATAAAAAATAACTTGTTACCAGAGAAACGAGAGAAATAATGCTTACTTCAACAGGACTTAGAGAGGAATGCACTATTTATTTTATATGAGTACTTTTTGAAGTATTATTAAATAAAACTTTTTTAGTTCCTACAGTATTTTATTCTTCAGTTATACGAAGTGTAGGGGAAGTTATGTAATCAGTCAAACATTTACTGCGGAGTTTTCAAGCCTCCATATTCCATGAAAAACAAAATTTCTACAAAGACGATAAATCCCAGTATAATGAATGTATCCACGCGAAATTTTATATGTGAATCCGGAACTCTCTGACGACGATTTTCAGCCCAATCGGCCGTAGGAAAGGGGTGCTCGACTCAAAGCTTTGATAACTGCAGTTGCATTGAATGCATAAGACACAAACTTTCATATGTGACTTCAAAAGGATCAGAGGGGCACTCAACTCAAAAACACAATAACTGCCAATGTTATGAATGTATCGAAATGAAATTAATATTTGAAGTCAAAACCCAATGAGGACATAACCTGTCAAAATTCAGCCATACCGACCGAAGGCAAGGGGGATCGGAGGGAGCTCAATAACCCCAGATAACTACCGATGTAATCAATTTATCGACACAAAATTTAATATGAGAATTTAGGAATCCATATATAAGTCAATTATTGAATAATACTGCAAACGGTCTACCTACTGGTTTTGAAGAAGGAGCGAAAAGGTAATTGATTAATTCGTTCTGGGGAAGTACATTGCCGGTGATTCCCCGACGACTTCTTTACTTTCGTATACATTTAGTATAAGAAAGTACTGCAATCGTGTAAAAAATGTGTTCAATGTTTCAGGGCCACGTTTTGATCAATTTCACAATAATGTATGCCTAAAGTATGTCGTTTGAATTTTGTGAGTGCTCTAACTCAACTGGGCACATTTTATTTCAAATATGATTTTCCAAAAGTCGTCCGGTTTATCAGATACATGCCGAAAACCGGCCTAAAATGTCGTTTTTAAACCCATTGTTCTAGTTTTTTGCTTAATTTGCCCCAAAACGGTTGATCCTATCGAAAAAATTGGTTCACTAGAAATGTTCCATATTAATTTTTCAATCGCTTAAGTGTCCTTAACTTTAAATAGAACTAATACGACTAACGTCAAAGCACTACAAAGAGTGTACCATTATTTCTAAGTTATGCATGAATTGTAATGCATGATAACAGATTCTAAAATATGTTTTAATTATTATTAGTTTTTTTATTAAAAAGAATAAAAAATAAAATATAATCTGACCTTAACAGGACATTCTTATAAGAACCACTTTGTATGGGATCGCTCTTCCTCTCCCAACTCTCTCATGTATTTCAAACTGCCGTTACTGGGTATAAGAAAGTAAAACTCTCAAAATTACGCTATACAATGAAACCAAAGAAAACCGCTGACGCTTACATATTATTTTAATAATAATAATAAAAATAATAATTCTAGTATCTTCCGAGCAAAGTCTTGAGTAGGGTGAATAGACTGGTCCTGGCTCAGGTGGCAATCTCCCCATGTGGTTATCCCTGTCAGGTTATGTTACTTCCACTCTTCCACTCCCCACCACCTCAGTCATCCTATGAGAAAATGTCGATTGTAAGCATCGAATATACCAACTATCGATTATTGTGAATTTTTTTTCTCCAATTTGTTTTTGACCAAAGTATAAAGTAAGTTGTAACCAAAAAATATATATTTACATGACGTCGTGAGGTATTTATTTCATCAGAGTACTCTTTGAAGAATTATTAAATAAAATTAGCATTACATTCTTGAAAAAATCCAAGATCTAATTTTTAATAGAATTTCACGTTTCAAGAGTTTACATCAGAACTCGAATGGAGGGGGTAGGGGGAGGGAGGGTAATCTGTTCGTTCAAAGATGGTTGGTATAAGAAAGTCGTGTTATGGCCACATCACATATGTTTTACTTTACTCTTCTCTCCCATTTTTATGGAGGCAATAAAGGCATCTATAAAATAAATATTCATACGTGATAGCAAGCTGTTGAGGAAAAGATAACTCACTGAAAAAATAAATAGTCCTCTTCGTATGTGTCATCATCAGTAGCACATTACCCGTAAAGGATGGTGTCTAAAGGAATACTGATGATGACGCAGTGGCGTTGAAAGCTGGTTCTGGTCGGAAATAAAACAGAGGGAATACAATGTATTTTATTTATATGCAAAAATAAATACTATTTTAATTTTTTACTTTTTACGACGATGTTTAATTTGAACAATAGTTGTTTTGAATCATCGATGAAATAAAGTCGATTTTTTTTTTACTTTTGATGGCAAACAACGATGACAATGTCCTATCTCTAGTCTGAACTATTGTGCAGTGAGTTGTACCAAGTGATGCCACATCCTGAATATCAAAACGATGTTACTGTCGATTCGTTCTTTTGAAGTGTCACCCACCCTCCTACACAGGGATTCAATTCAAATGATTTCAATTTGAATTTATTGTCAATACCAGACCTCTTTGTACCCCTTTATTTATACTATTTTTCAATTACGTTCTTAGTTGTTTTTCTTCTTCAGCTATCATTGGCGTTGCTAGCATTATTCTTTGGGGGGGCCTGGAGTGGGGGGGAGGGGGGGGGCGTCAACACGACCGAGATGTAAACAATAGTTTACATTTCTTAATAATATTTTTAGTTTAAGTTTAATTCTCAAATTAAACGAAATTTCAGTAGTGATCTTAATAGACCTCGTCAGTATGACGTAAGGATAACCTGACAAAAGTCTCTCTGTATCTGAAGGTTACTTTACTTTCCTTGTGTTTACCAAGTGGTGTGTTTATTAATCTTTTTTTCTTTTCCATTTTTATTTATTGTTTAAATAATATCAGTTCATTTATTACAAACTTCAAAATTATGGAGTTTTTTAAGGAGTTGAAGATCCTACAGAAAGGAGAAAATAGTTGCAACTCCAACCATGTCAAGAAGATAGACATTAAAAGACCTAATTGTTCATCCCGTAGAAAGGGAAGTGGAATGGGAAAGAAACTTCACTATTTTAGAACAGTTTTATAAAAACCACTCAATAAATTATATTTTACAAAATAGTTAAACAGCTAAACATTGAATTTGTAATATATTGTACATATATAAATAGTTAAAAAATAAGTACCTACCTACCTAAATAATATAAATAAAACGTTTCCTTCACTACTATAATTATTATACTAGTGTTTTTTATATACCTTGCTTGATGTTGACATGTTGTATTGTAGGTACCTATTAATATAGTTCATCTATTCAAACTAGTCTTCTACACTTGGGCAATAAAACTCTTCGAGTTCCTTAATCAAAGGATATTGATACATATATATACAGTGTATTAAGGTACCTATTAACTTAATGTAGGTACATACAAATTCACTTGTAATACCTACATACCCTATTCTAATTCGTTCGTACAATGTTATTTTTATCTATGTACATACCTAGGTAGGTATCAATTCACAAATTATGGATTATATCCTTAATATTATTAGGTATTTACTATATAAATAATAAAATGCTCCACATGATATTTATCTCGGTTGTAAGTAAAATTATGAAATTGTATGGTAGCAAATCTTTTTCGAGTTGAATAATTCAATCAAACAATGTGTTTTCCTTACCTTACAAGTTGATAAGTACAACTTGTAAGGTAAGAACAAAACTGCAATAATGAATATCATTATCATGGCTACATTGTGGTGCAAAGCAAACAACCATTTTAAAAAAATTTTTAAATATTTTTTACTGTTAAATTATTTAAATTTCTAATAAAAGACAAATCAAAACACAAAATAACAAAGGCAAAATAACCTTCAGATACGACAACCGGAAGGTAATCATGACGTCACGACTGACGCAGTCTATTTTCGTCCGATTTCTGCCAAATTCTAACTACCTCTAAGTTAGCGCACGTGACATATTCATGTCATATAACAAGTTCATACCTATGGTCTGAGTTAGAGTGCTTACAAATTTTCAAACAAAATGGTCGACCTTGGAATGTAAAAAATCGTTGAAAATTCGATCTAGGGTTTTCGGACGATGACAATACTTTCTCTTATACTGGAGGTATTCCAGGATTGTTGGTTAACTATGATACTTGTTTTAGGTATTATTTTTATTTATTTACTACCCCAAAAAAAAATTGTAAATAAATAAATACAAAAAGAGAAGAAGAAAAAAAAAACCCTAGACATAAATAAGGGTTATGCCCTTAGTCCTAATGGAGGACCGAAGTAGTGTGAGTTTGTGCCAGAGTTTTTTTTTTTTTTTTTTTTTTTCCCCGCCACCACCAAAACCGTTTGCCGGGTAAAACAGGGCCAGGCTAAAGCCCTACAATCCTCTTCACGGTGGGATTTCTGGCGATTTTCTCCCGCCTAATCTGAAGTTACTGACAGTGCCTTCCACAACCAACACCTTTAGTCAACCTTAAAGAGGAATAAAAAAATAAAAAAATTGTGTTGTAGAATCACCACCGTTGTACATCCCCAGCTTGAGATGTATTTTGTATTAAAAGATATGTATTCATTTTCTCAGCACGAATTAATCAATTATGTTTTCGCTCTTTTTTCAAAACCAATCGACCGTTTGGGCTACAAAATTATTTGACTTACATAGCTTCTGAATTCTCAAACTATATTTTGTGTCGATACATTGATTACATCGGCAATTATTAGAATATGTGAGTCGAGTCCCCCTTCTCTCCCGATATTCCGCTAAAAATTAATAGTTGTCGTCCTTACGGGGCTTTGAATTGTAAATATGAAATTTTCATTCATCGTGACGACATTCATTCAAATAAATTTTTAATTTTTGGAATCTTGAGTTCCGTTGATCTCCGGATCTCCGTTGATCGAATTGTTTATCGATTAACTTCAGAAACCTGAAGCATAGGATCTGCAGGATGAGAAAGCCAGTTCAGATCTATTGGTGTAAGGCTCTTCAGAATTGGACCCAAGGGACTTTGAACAAAATTGAAAAGGTTTTTAGATATAGCAAAAATTATAATAAACCGTTTACGTTATATTTCATTTGAACCACTTATAACATAAATGCTATAATATTAAGGACTTTCATAATATAAGGTTGAATTTAGGTCCTTTGTCAGGAAATAATATCTTATTTTATTTACATTTATTTCTATGTCGGATCTTTCTTTGGTCTGAATGCCTCCTTTTCATCAGATCCTTTCTTTACGTCTACATTTTGAATAAATATTCTACTTTCTAACCTCTCCAAAGGATGACTACTTTTCTCGTACTTATTCATTTAAGTTTTTTTATATTTTCTTAAGTTTAAAGCGTTTTTTTTTTATTATGTATAAACACTGTTTTATAGGAAGGAAAAAATCTGGGATAATCCCTTAACAATATTTGAAGAAAAGCAGAATTATACTTAAAAAAAAAAAAAAAATCTGTGAAAAAATAGTTTTTGAACCTGCGATCATGGACTCAAATTATTTTGTACTTAATTCTGTGTATGTGCTGTTGGATATTTCAGTTTGAACAAATTCTGAAGGGCTATAACTGCGAGGTCATATCGCCTACTGCCAGAGCGTTCTTTCGTCACTCTGGTGGACATGGAGTTACTTAGGGTTGAGGTCGGCTGGTTGCTCAACGTCCCATCCAAAGGACCGCGTGCTCAAGACATTTTTTACCTCTCAGAAAAAATAAATCTAAGGATCTCGACCGGGTTCTGAAAACAGGGCTACTGAAAATGGTACTCTAAAAATCTTTTACAGGTTAATTTTAATAATTATTGTTCGTCTTCTCGTATCACGTACTAGCAATATCTTCAGAAATCTCTATTTTCATAAAATTACTTGGCTCCAGAACACGATTTGGAACTTCCAACGTTAATTTCAAAATGCGTGCATGTGATAATGAATTTTATAGAAACCTATTATTATCCACAAGAATTTAACTTTGGAAAATGAAAATATTAACATTAGGGCTTTTAATTAAAGCAGGCGTCCATGTTGGATTCTACGGTTATCTTTAATACGCTTCTCTCAATATACCCAGCCCGTAGGAAGTTCCATGTACTAATGTCCACTCTATGGTTAGGTATTGCAAGAAGAGAAGGTTTCTGGACGTGAAAGGATCTGGCATTATCATGAAGTTGCAGATCCCATATGCAACATATTTCTTGATCAGTCTGCTTTACTGAATATTCAGTATTTTAACAGTCATACAAGTTCCAGGACTGATTTTTTTTTTTAAATCAGAGTTTTCCTCAGAGGAAAAAGTCCACAAGGACCAGGTCTGGTGATTATGGGGGCTGAGGGATGAAGGCCAAGGCGGTTTTTGTGCAATAATCGCGAATGAGCAACGCAGAATGAACAGGCGCGTTGTCATGGTGCAACACCTACTCAGGTCTCTGCCTGCTCACAGCTATAAACCCCTTCCACCCTTCTTGAATACAATTGAAACAGTAAAAAATTTAAACTTCAACTAAAAATCTTTATATAGAGGAAACCCTCTATGTGGAAACGGATTTTTTTTTCTCATTGCTCAAAAATAATAAATTAACCACAATAAAAAAATCGTGCCTCATATGCGAAAACATTACCTGATACCTAGCTTTCATTTTTATTTTTTTGGCAGAGTTTATCCATAGATTCTCTCTAAGGTCTGTCGAATCTATCTTTTAATCAACATTTTTTATTACTTATATACTAATTTATTTTTTTTTGTTTTTCTCATTTATGTATTTTATTACCATTTTATTTATTTTTTTTAGTTTATTTATATATTTTATAATTGTTATTGTTATATTTTTTTTTCTTTCTCTTTTCTATATTTCGCACATTGTGACCTGAGGAAGGAGCTAGAACATCCCGAAATGTCGTCGTGAAAAAAAACACTTCCGGAAAAGTTATCAAACATTATTACCTTAATTTCAATGAAATAAAAACATTTATTTACTGTATTTATTAATATTATTATTTTTGTACTCATATTTTCAATTATTTATTTATTCATTTCATTTTTTTTTAGTGTTAATTCTAAGCCATGCGTGTCAGACTCTAAGAGTTAATATCTTTTTATGTATCTAATTTATAAGATTTTTTAATGTATACATTCTTATGATGCATCCTGTTGCCATGTTATGGTTTGACAGAAATAAATTTATTATTATTATAACTATTGTCGGAGTATTACATGTTGCCTATCCTGCTTTATTTATCTTCGTAGGGGTCATTTAAGAGTACCCGACTTTTCGATTATTACGAACATATGTTAAGACTTGAAAATTGACAATTTTGTCCAGGATCTTGTCTTTTGGCTCGGAAAATTGATTTTTCCGACCTATGGTACATTTTCCTAGTTTGCGAACAAATGAAGAGCACGGGCAAAGAACCAGGTTTGTCACCAGATTTTGAAATTGAGACAACTGAAATTTAACGTTTGAAAGTCCGTATCTATCAATTCCCCACGCGTCATATTTTCAGCTTCCGTTTTGGTAGTGACAAACCGTCTTTTTGAAGCCCGTAACGATGGTGAATCGTGAAATATGTTTAATATACTATACTGTAGTGGCGATATCTCACATTCGAGAAAAAAGTGACAAACCTGGTTCTTTTCTCGTCCTCTTCAAATAGGGAAGTCATACTGACACAATTAATGTTATCAGTTCATTTAAATTGAATGATTAATTCAATTATTAAATAACTGCCTTTTAGTTTTCTAATCAGTGCTAAAATTCCTTATCTCTAGTCTACATTTAATTATTTTTTATCGATTGTTATTTTAATATTAGTTTTAATTAAATTACTTTGAAACTATTGCTGATTCAGTATAGAACGGTATTAAATTTACTCATGCCCTGCTTTAACTGTGAGATGATATCGCCTACTACCAGCCTATTATCGCCGATCTGGTACACAGATCTGGTACATCTGTATGGAAGTGGTTGGTATAAGAAAGTCCTGTTTCGGCTCACTAGAATTATACTGTTGTGTTTCATATGATTCCCTGGGATTGTTGGTTACTTCTTCTGGTTACAATAAACCTTTGAAATTAACCAATGAAGGGACTTGATGGTCATGAGTCCGTCTCTATGTGAGAGTCGTAAATTTTGCATGTACAGGTTGTAACCAGAGCAGCAGCCCATGCATGAGACACAAAACGAAACAAAGAACTTTTAAATACAGATAATACAAATTATGCGGGATCAATCCTGAATGCTCTTTCAGAATTAGAAAACAGCTTTTAACATTGATTACCAAGCCCCGCAGGATTTTTATTTACAAGGAGGTGCGGGCAATCAAAAATGTATACCGGGTTACTGGCCAAAAGATAGGCGAAAATGAAAATTGGCCTTGTTTCAGGTGAAATATATTAACTTGGACACTTGGATCAACCACTGCAATTAGGACGTGGAAGTACGTCTTGAGGAGTGTGAAAGAGATCGGCTTCTCACCGCGAAATGCCAGAGTTACACCTCCTTTTCAACCCTCTTAGAAGATTGTGAAATGTTGCTTACGTATGAATATGGTTTTTCAGTGAATATTCTGAATGTCATTTAGATTAGGAGTTTTAGCTCAATGTAAATTCGCCCATGATCCCAGTTGTAAAATGTGACATGGAATCCTCCATTCCTTAAAAAGAACCAATGATCACCCCTTTTCCCTTACTCAAGATGCCCATGATACCAGTTGTACAACGCGACATGGAACCCTCCATTCCTTAAAAGGAACCAATGATCACCCCTTTGCCTTTACTCAAGATGCCCATGATCCCAGTTGTACAACGCGACATGGAACCCTGCATCCTTAAAAAGAACCAATGATCACCCCTCTGCCCTTACTCAAGATGCCCATGATCCCAGTTGTACAACGCGACATGGAATCCTCCATTCCTTAAAAAGAACCAATGATCACCCCTTTGCGATTACTCAAGATGCCCATGATCCCAGTTGTACAACGCGACATGGAACCTTCCATTCCTTAAAAAGAACCAATGATCACCCCTTTGCCCTTACTCAAGATGCTCTTGATCCCAGTTGCTCTTTCAGCTTTCACCAGTCATCAAAAAAACTCCGATTCCATTAATATTGTGAACTTTTAACTGTATTTGTAATTGAAAAGTTATTAAATAAAACTTATCGAAGTTGTTTCTCATGGCTGAATAAATAATATTTGACAGGATCCCCCGAGGGATGATGCTAAAGGAAGACAGAAGTCCATTAAGAAATGTCAAGTAGTCGCTTGGTAAGAAATGTTTCTTCAGTTCGATCTCAGGATTCAGAGGGAGAAAAAAAGAGAAACTTGAGTAGGAACTTAAAGGTCTGGAAGGCTGAGCCCTGGGGAGCTGTTACAACCGCAGTTCTCTCTGATCTGGAGTTCTGTTTCTTAAAGACTTTAGCATCTTCAGGGGCCTTACCTTGGGTGGGGTACTTGGGTAAAAAGAGATAATGAACAGAGCAGGTGTTTAACTATAGTCTAAAGCCGGGGTCTCGTCAAGGCGAGTCGAAAAAGTCCCATATTCGTAGAATTCATTTCCTGGCTACCTCTAGACTTGTTTTGTTTAAATTCTGAAAAATGCATTGCATCAAGAATTTATTTCGGACGTGTCAAAAGTAGTTATATAGTTGAGATACATTTTTGTTCGTGGTCGTGATAGTGTAGATAGCTTTACCCTGAAGAGTGAGGGAAGTACTGACTTATGTTTAATAGAATCGTCGGCATCTTTTGCAGAAAGTTGAACAATGAGATAGGTTAAACTTTTGTTATAATATGGGTGAAACAACATTTAGAGTAACAATAATAAAAAGTGAGAAATAATAGTAGAGAGCCAAGTAACAAAAGTTTTCTATTGCTTTGGTCAACAAAATCCGCAACTGAGTTCGGAGAGTCTGTCCGAGCTGTAAACATGTCTCATTGCACACTACCGGAGTGCTCTCTCGTCGCTCCGCCCGATTCTACTCTGAGAGTCCTAAATTTTGTCTATCCAGGTTTAGTTCCCTGGGGATCCCTTTAACGAGTATCTGACATTCCACAGACTTGGGACAAGCGCTTAACGTCCCATCCTAAGGACGGCGAGCCTGCTTTGTAATATTTAATAATTGAATACATTACTCTTTCTTTACCTCCCAGATAAATATTATAAGGGTCTAGGTCGGTATTTGTATCCGCGATTTTAAGTTTAGTAGGCATGCACGCTATCTTTAAACTACCGGTTCTTCTCTTGGTGCAGGAGATATAAGCATTCAGGAAGCTACTTCCTTAAGGTTGACGCATCTACAGCCAACACGGCTGAAATGTTTTTCATTCTTATACAGAGAAAAGTCCAAGAAGGAGTTTCAAGGGCGTTTTTTGCGTTTCAAGGTCCTCTATTCACGTTTTGACCATTTTCGCGATAATGTTCGAATGTGCATGTGTGTATGTGATTGAGAGTTGTGAGCGCTCAAACAATGCAACGATTCTAGTTATGAACTTAAAATTTAGAATAGACAAGTCGCATGTGCCCAACTAAAGTCTGAATACATTTGGGCCGAAATAGGACAAAAATTATGACTACTTTACTTCAGGTCCTGAGGACATTTTATAAGATACCGCTTATATTTATGACCTAATCAAAACTCCTCCAAGATGTAGAAAAAAAGAAAAGACACGTTTTACATGTGAGAGAATTTTTCTTAGGTCGTTCGGTAAGATAAATGCCGAAAACCGTCCTAAAATGTTGTTTGAAACACATATTTTTAGACGTTTCCTTGATTTACCTGAAAACGGTTGGCACTATCAAAAAATTGTTTCTTACCAAAAATGTTTCTTATTAAATTTCCAATCGTTAATAATTAACGATTGGAAATAATTATTAGTACTATATTACTTAAATATAGTTGGAACAAATACAAAAACAGTTATAGCGCGAAGAATATACAACAAATTTCCATGGAAAACATTTCAAAGTAACGTTTAAATTGTTTCGTGGCGTAGCAACGAATTATATATTTTTTTTTTATTTTGGTAGTTTTCATTAAGTCTCCGAACAACTCTCACAGTAGCGACCGATCTGTGGGTCGTTATGTCACTTGGTCTGACTGTCTGTTATACAGTCCAGACTACCCATCTGTCTGTAACTCTGTCCCCTTGTCTGCCTGACTGTCTGTCATACAGTCCAGACTACCTATCTGTTGTCAACTCTGCCCCCTTGTCTGTCTGACTGTCTGTCATACAGTCCAGACTACCTATCTGTTGTCAACAGTCCAGACTACCTATCTGTCTGTAACTCTGCCCCATGTCTGCCTGACTGTATGTCATACAGTCCAGACTACCTATCTGTCTGTAACTCTGCCTCCTTGTCTCTCTGACTGTCTGTCATACAGTCCAGACTACCTATCTGTTGTCAACAGTCCAGACTACCTATCTGTCTGTAACTCTGCCCCCATGTCTGCCTGACTGTATGTCATACAGTCCAGACTACCTATCTGTCTGTAACTCTGCCTCCTTGTCTCTCTGACTGTCTGTCATACAGTCCAGACTACCTATCTGTCTGTAACTCTGCCCCCTTGTCTGTCTGACTGTCTGTCATACAGTCCAGACTACCTATCTGTCTGTAACTCTGCCTCCTTGTCTGTCTGACTGTCTGTTATACAGTCCAGACTACCTATCTGTCTGTAACTCTGCCCCCTTGTCTGTCTGACTGTCTGTCATACAGTCCAGACTACCTATCTGTCTGTAACTCTGCCCCCTTGTCGGTCTGACTGTCTGTTATACAGTCCAGTCTATCTATCTGTCTGTAACTCTGCCCCCTTGTCTGTCTGACTGTCTGTTATACAGTCCAGACTACCTTATCTGTCTGTAACTCTGCCGCCTATCTCTGGATCAGCGAAGGTCTGGTACTGCGCTTTAGCATTCAGACATTTCAAAGGCGCTCTCAGCTGATTAATTACCCCACCCCTATCCTATACTCCTACTGTGCTGTAGTTTGTCGAGTCAGTGGTTCCCCTCAATTGATGTTCTGTCCCTCTGCTGGTCAGCTGGATGTGGCCATTGTCCATTCCCATATCAAACCCATCCCCTTTCATCAATAGCCAACATCGAATGTCTCCCCATTAACTCAGAGAAGGGGATCTGGTCTGTCCAATTGTTCCATTGTAAAATTCTGGCTTGCCATGTTCAAGAAAACACCTTGAAGACAGTGGTATCTAAATCATAGCAACTATAGTATCCTCGTCAGAGGCTCCAACTGGTTTTCTATTTGAATATACCTCCATATTCTTCCTCCCCTCTAGCCAATTTGGCTGAAAATCAATAGGTGTTGTCCTTAGAGGGTTCTGGATACACACGTGAAAGTTCGTGTCAATACATTCATTGTATCGAGAGTTAACGTGTTCACAGACAGACAGAATTGTTTTTTTTTTTCACTTTTGGAGGAGTTTGGAAAATATGAAATTTCGTTAAAAAATCCACATCGAATTTCTGACTGATTCCATAACATCCCCTATACTTCGTATAACCAAGGAAGAAAAATTAACAACTTAAAATTTCATGTGGAGACAGATATATTATTCCTATTCCACATCTGAGTCCCTACTGACCTAGTCAGATGGGGAATAAAAATAATGTATATATCCCATCCATGAAATTTTAAATTTTCTATTTGTTATTCATTTGCTTTTTAAATTACGTTCCTTTCAATCTTTTATCAGATCGCCTGATGATGAGAGCAGCCTCGAATGCCGGCCAGCATAAATTAATGAAATCTTTGAGAGGTCGTACTATTCCGTTTCTATTTAGCAAGCTGCGAAATAATCACTTCTCACTACATCAGCCATTCTCACATTAATATTAATTTCTGTTAAGCCCATACATGTCAAAAAAATTGATCAAGATAGCTTACAAATGTGATAAACAGTTCTTAACAGTTACGAGTTAGTTATTGTAACTTATGCCCGGGCTTTTACAACGAGGTCATATCGCCTACTACCAGAGCGCTCTTTCATCCGTCTGGTGAATATGAGCCCAACTGTACTGTCGGAGTCCTAAATTTTGCCTAAATAAAAAATCAAAAAAATTAAATTATGATAAATATTTTTTATATTTCGTCCAGAATTGTCATTTTTACGATGATATTTCGGACTGTTCTTCCGTCTTTTCCTCAGGTCACAATGTGGTAAGTATAAAACACAAATAAAATAATTGCAATAAAAAAAATTACATAAAAAATCAATCAACAGAAGTAAATTAGTTATAATTAATAATTAATAAATAATTATATTAGTAATGAAAATATTAAACCATAATTAGATATGCATTACCTTTAAGGTCTGTGGAGGAACTCTGCCAAGAATATAAAAATGAAAGCTATGTATGTATCAAATAATGTTTTTTTTAAAAATATGAAACTCGACTTTTATATTATGGTTATTTTATTCTATTTTTTTCTGAATGAAACAAAAAAAATACTCCGTTTGCGAATAGAGGGTTCCTCGAACATAAACATTTTTTACCAGTAACTGGTTTCGGTATGCCCCCCTAAAAAAGGCAGGGCAAGGTTATGAGTGTTGAAAACCTGTTTGCTAAGTCTGAAAGAGTATCCACACGATTGATCCCGTGTTTTTTTGTGACTCATGTCTGAGCTTCATCTATGAGCTCGCATCGCCTACTACCGAGAGGGGTCCCAAAGCAAAGACATTCAAAACTCTTAATAGCGGAACCCTCAGAGAAAAGGAGCCGAGAACTCCTGAATATGAGCAGAATGGATCTAAGAGCTATGACAGGGCTGATTACAGGACACTGTCATATGAACAAACACCTATACAATATGGGCATCGCTAGAAGCCCTCTGTGCAGGAAATGTGGCGAGGAAAATGAGACTCCGGTTCATATTCTAAGCCAGTGCGGGGCACTAGAAAGCAGACGTTTCCACAGCTTCGGGTCTGCCATAACAGAACCGAAGCAGGTAATGGAAGGAACCTGCAGAAAAATCCTGGACTATATCAAAGATACAGGGCTGCTGTAGGGACCAACACACACAGGGCACACAATAGGCCTACTCTGGCCGCGGTGACACAAATCAGCCCTCGGTTAAAAAGAAAAAAAAAAAAAAAAAAAAAAAATCGCCTACTACCAGAGAGCTTTTTTTGCCTCTTGGATGGGCAAAATTTAGGTCTCTCACAGTAGAGTCGGACTTTACGAAGTATAGAGAAAGTGGTCAAAAATTCGATGCGGAGTTTTCAACGGAATTTCATGTTTTTCGACTCCAGATTCTAAAAATGGAAAAAAAAAATTCTGTCTGTGTGTCTATGAAGACGATAATTCCCGATAGAATGAGTGTATCAACACGCAATTTCATATGTGAATTCAAAACCCCCTAAGAACGACACTGATTAATTTTCAGCGGAATCGGCAAAAGGATGGGGGATCAGAGGGGGCTCAACTCAGATACTCCAATAACTACCGATGTAATGAATGTATCGACATGAAATTTTATATTTAAAATCAAAACCCAATGAGGACATAACCTGTCAAATTTCAGTGACGGCCGATGGAAAGGTGGGGTTCAGAGGGGGGTTACAACTTGTTCAACCCATTTTTCACTTAAAAATGGGATAGAAAGTAATTTCCGAAACAAAAAAATAGAATATTAAAAAAAACTAGCAGCTAATAATAGAATAGAATAAGAGCGACCGTGTTTTTGAAGGTCACATATACAAATAGTGTTTTTGATGACATTCTCTGGATTTTTTTTTTATGTATCTACAAAGCACATCAATAAAAATGTTTCTTGAATCTAGAAATGTTTACAAAATATTATTACACATAATCCAGACTTGGTAATTACACCTAGGTAGGGAACATTTAGGTCTCTGACAGTAGAGTGAGCCATAAAAGCCCTCGGGTATTAATCGATATGATCTGGTGGTTAATGCCCGGGCATGAGTAATTTTAAGAACTGTTCTTAACTGAATCAGGGAGGGTATCCTTGGAGATAAAGAGATGAGTTCCTAATTAAGATGTCTCAACTGAGTGATGTAGTTGAGGTAAGTTCTTTAAATTAAGACGTCTGTTTTCAATGAACCTGACTAACCGGCTCCCTCTCAAAGCCTGGAGAACTCCTTATTCCGAGCCCTGCCTTTCGTTTACATATTAAATTGAATATCTCCCCAGGGCCTCCCTTTACCCGCGCCTCCCTCTACCCGGGCCTCCCTCAACACTCCTTACATATATTATGTAGACGACAACACGCCTGGGATATATTATGTATTATAACTTTTGTCGATAAAGAAGTGTAAAAAAGAATCTGACACTACTCTTCATATTATAAACCGAATTTGTTCCATGTTTTGCCATCTATGTTTTTTAAAATACTAAAAATTCCGTAAAGCAGACTGATCAAGAAATATGTTGCTACTTTATCTTTGACGGGCTTTGGATCTGCAACTCCATGGTAATGCCAGGTCCTCTCACGTCTGGAAGCCTGGTTGGTATGAGAAAGTCCTCCAATGACCACATATTTTTTTGGGGAGTTTGGTCGCATGGTTTCACTATTGTTTGCGGGTTCGAATCGCGTCCAGGAGTGAGTTTTATTTCGTAGTTATAACTCCCTCCCGGAGCCATAGATGTCGTAAATAACTAGATAACACCTTTATAAGGAGACATGGCTAAAAAGCATCGTACATAAGGGCAAAAAAAAAAATCTTTTGTCGAGAAAGAAGTGTAAAAAAATAATCTGACAGTTCTCCATATAATCAAACCGATTTTGTTTGTTCTTTTGCCATCTACGTGTTAAAATACTGAAAATTCCGTAAAGCAGACTGATCAATAAATATGTTGCAGCAACATTGTTGCTACTATATCTTTGAAGGGCTTTGGGATCTGCAGCTTCCTCATGCTTGAAAATAGCACCGAAGCAACATAACAAACAGGAACATCTTCTGGCAAAGGAGGGCTGAGCATGTGAAGAAAAGCGCACTGTCATAGAAAGCATCATGTATGGTGGGACAGAACATCCCCTAATGTAGACTGCACTGGAAATATGTTGCTACTTCATCTTTGAAATGTTCTGAAGAGCCTGGGTAACTCATTTTCAAAGTTATAGTTCCCTAGCTTTATAAAGCTACAGGCTGCATTACAGGTACTTCACTTGGTCTTGGACGGGGCTCTCACATCGTACTTCTGCAGACGGAACATGTTTTTAGAAGCATTGATGAGCTTTTACGCTTAGCCTTGGAGGAAAAGATGCGGGGATTGTCCAGGCAAGTGCGCTGCGAGGACATCGTCCAGAATTGGGTAGTAGAAACATGGCAACAACATTGATCACGAAGGTCGAATGACCGAACAACGTACGCATACTTCCTGTACGTCCGGGTACGCCTCGACTCTACGTGGGTACAGCCTGATCATTGGATGTCCCAAATATTATTAGGTCACGGCGACTTTAACTCTGAGCTCTTATTTTTTATGAGAAAGAACAACCCAAAATGTGGCATCGAGACTGCAGAACATGTAGTTCTCGAATGTCCGCTGTACGACCAAGCTAGGGTGGAGTTTTTCACGGACAGAATTGTATTTGAGACTGGATTTACGGCAGCTGATGACGGCTCCTGGAATTCACCATTGTACATAAACAGGCATGGTAAAATACACGGACTGGGAACGGCCCGATCTGCGCAGATTGTCCCAGTTCTTCAGTAACCCCTTGATCAGGAGCTCCCCACCCCACATTAGACAGGGTGATGTTGCTTTATAGCAAGGTCCACCCTATTTAATAATAATAATAATAATAATAATAAAAAAGCTATATAACGTATAGGAGAAGGTATGTAATCGGTTAGATATTAATTTTCCATCGGAATATCATGTTTCCCTCTGTTTTAATTAATACTATTATTTTTTCTCGGAATCGGCCGAAGGTAACCTTAATAATTGCTGATGTATCGAATGTATCGACACAAAATTTAGTATGAGAATTCAAAAGTCCCTTTCAGTTATTGATGTTTAGCTAAAACAGTCGATTGATGTTAGGGAACAACATTGATGATCGATTCGTGCTGGGGAAGTACATTGTCAATAATTCACTGACGACTTTTTAGTATTCAATTTTTTTTTTTTTTTTTTGTAGGCATGCGGCCTACATCATGATCATGCGGATCATGAGGGCAACCCCGAAAGCCAGCTAGCGTGCAAAGCTAGCACAAATAATAAAGTAAAAGAAGAGACAATGTTTTTATTTTACAATCTGTAAAGTATCCAAATGTAAATTTTTATTGTTTGAATTGCGGTTTAGGTTGACGTTTAACTGTTTAATGAGAGCTCCAGAAGTGTCATTAGTCTGGCCTGATGATGTTTAACAACTTACTTAACAGTGGGGCAGATCGTCTCTTCAGGCTTTGATGAATTCTCCAACCTCTCAACTACAGAGAGAGACGACTAACGTTATGATCCTATAAACTTCAAATAGCCAGTTCACCCAGGAACGTTTCATTATCGTCCAAGCACTGGTTTGACGCTGGCAAGGCAATTCAACAAAATAATTCCATTTCAAGGGAATTGTTGTTAGCATTTGAATAATTTATTCTTCTGTTCTTAGAATAATAATAATAATATTTATAGTTAGTTATTATGATTCATGCCCGGGCATTAACTACAAGGTCATATCGTCTACCAGAGCGATAATTTGACTCTCTGGTGGACTTGAGACCGACACTGTGGAGTCCTAAATTGTGCCTATCCAAGTTTAGTTACCAAGAATAGAGTATCGAGTATCTGGAAGTACCATCGCTTAACGTTCCATCCAAAGGATGGCACGCTCAGTTTTTTTTTTTACTTCCTAAATAAAATCCTGGCGAAAATCAAGACAATTATAAATATAGATGAACAAAGGATTAACATGAAAAAAATATAATATTAACAGCTTCATTATGATGAAAAATCCTGGGTCCTGTCTAGGAGGGACGAATCTTACTCAATACGTGGGAGAGGAAGGTATTGAGGAAGATATAAGGCCCTACTCCAGAGGGGGATAGATGGAGGATACGGACCAATAGGGAGCTGGGAGACCTGTACAAGAGCCCGGACCTGGTGGCCTTGGTGAAGCAGGGGCGGCTGGAGCATTTACTAGGATGGAGCCAGACAGATTGCCGAGGAGGATACTGGAGGGACACCCGGGAGGACAAAGAAGAAGAGGTAGACCCCGCTTACATTGGCTGGAGGACGACCTCAGAATGATGGGTGTGAGAAGATGGAGACGGGAGGCCGAGGATAGAGAAGAATGGCGGAAGATCGTTGCGGAGACCCAGGTTCTGCAAGGACCGCAGCACCAGGGAAAGTAAAGTAAAATAATTATGATGAAAAAAAATAAATAAAAAAGAATATGTAAAAAAAAAATCTATATAACTAAGAAAAAAATAAAACAGATAATAAAAATCTACAGAGCTTAATACAATGATGGATGATTATAAAAGAGAAGGGAGGATGCCCAGACAAGGTTTGAAATAAAATTAATTTTAGACAGTAGGGGCTAGATAGAGAAGTGTGAGGAGAGAGAAGAAAAAAAAAATAGTCAAAATAAAATAAAATAAAAAATAAATAAATGCATGATAAAAATATATAAATATGTAAAATTAACAAAAAATGAATACTATTGATTATGATCGAATAATTTAGGAAATATGATAAAAGAAATATAATAAAAATAGAAAATTACAAAAAAAAGAGAGAAAAAAATGGTATAAGTAAATAATTGAAATGATTAGATAATTGAGGTTGACGAATTAGATAATACGGGGGAGAGATCAAAGGGGAGTGGATTGTTTAGTGAAGAGGAATTGGAATAGTGAGGATTTGGAGGAAGCAGAATTAAAACTGAAGAAAATATAAAATAAATGAAAGGTGGCTATAACAGGGCTTTCTTATACGAAGTATTTATTTCATACTAACGTTATTGGGTATAAAAAAGTCACTCTCAGAATTACGCAGTAACGTAAGTAACGCCAATTTGAAATGAATTTGAGAGGGGGCAGTGAGAGTGATCTGTACAATGTGGTTGGTATAAGAAAGTACTATTATGACTATGTCATCAAATATTCTTTTGTTGATTTGCTAAATGATCTTCAGCATGAAACCAAATTACATCAGAAAGTAGAAAACGCTTCTTGCATAAGGGCTGATATGAGCTCAGAGGAAAATGACAACAAAGTGGCTGTGTTTGTGGCCTGGTGGAAGGGTAGCACAAATGGAAAGACAACATCCATTGAGACTCGTCTTTGTGCTAGCCTGAGGCTGGATTTAACAAATTGACGTTTTGAAAGCCATTCACAGATCCCAGTGTTGTTGAGCCCTCAAATACAATAGAATTGCCCTTATCAGTTTTCCCATTTGTACTAGATCTGTTTAACTGTGATATCTTTCTACTAACCATCTCTGGTAAATATTCATCCCTTATACTACTTGAAGAATAAAAAATAGGTCAAGTGCAAACTATACTTGCACAATTAGTGTTCCGTGCCATCAGCACCCGTTTGTTCACAACAATTGATCGCGTTAGAATTTTTCAATCCTGATAATTTTGACTCCATCTACACCTAATTTTTAATGTTCATGATCTTTTTTCTCAGCAATCTTTTTAATTTATGGTTTCCAGATTTACTTTGTGAAGCTCCATTCTATTAATAGATAATTATAATTCCCCCCTTCTTAATTTAAATATCACTAAGAGTCTGATGATTGTAGAAATGTTTGCCAACTGACATTCAGAGAATACTATAATTTTCATTTGATGTTTTAATTTGTCTTTAAATTCTATGTATTTGTTTTTATTCACTTTAATATTTATTATATTTTACATTTATATAATTCATGAGTCATACCTGTATAAATACCAACACTTTACTGTTAGTTTCGCTTTTTATTAGATTTTATATATATATATTTTCTTTCTTTTTTATTTTATATTTATTATTATCTTGTAAATATCTGTTTATTGGAATGTATAGAGTAACAAAAACAAGGGATTCCCCGTCACTACCTAAAAACCCCCTCCATAACTATACCTTCTACCCTGTCAACGATTCTGTCAGTTTGTAAGTGACTCTTGATAATAGTGAAGTTTGAAAAAGAAATTGTGTATTTTAATTATCAATCTTTTTGTTGATAAGGGTAAAGGACAGCAATTTTTAAGCGTTTTTGCCGAAAAATGTTTAAAAAATGTATAAACAAAAATACATCATGTATATTGTTGAAGTTATACTTCAATAAGCTTCCATATCAGAATGAAAATTCCCAGAATCAAAATTCAACTTTTTATACTTCACGTCTATAGATGGGTCACCACACTCTATCTCTCTGCTAAATTTCAACTTTTTACGTCGAATAGTTTCAGAGAAAATTGCCTGTGACAGACGGACGGACACCGAAGTGATTCCATAAGTGTTCCGTTTTGCTAATTTTGACACGGAACTCTAAAATGAATGACTCAAAAATGAAAAAAATAAATAAATGAAAACTAAAAAAACTAAATAAATTGTATGAAAAATGAAAAAAATCAATCTCTGATTTTTGCACGATTATTATACTTCCTTATATTATAGGCATGAGAAAGTACAAACGTCCTGTGTGTGTGTGTGTGTGTCTGTGAATACGATATCTCCCGATAGAATGAACGTATTGACACAATTAACTGTTCTTGAGATGCAATCGAAAGATGTATTTTTACATATTCAGCAATTGTGTTCATGGCTCATTGATACTCTGTTTTAATACTAGGAAGATCTGTAACTTGGTTACAAAATGTTGTCTCCAAAATTTTTTAAATGTGAAGAAGAAATGAAGAAAAATAATTTTAATTTCTTCCACACGATCATATGATAAAGTGATCATGAGCCTACTTCTTTGGCGTACCCCCTGGGGTACGCGTACCCCATTTGGAGACCACTACTTTAGACAGAGACCATTTGTCGCCAGCTTGTCCGGCCTCCTAACTGCCCCCTATATAGACACAATTAATGGGTGGTATCTTTGTCTTGGGACTCTAATGAAAACTTCTTACCCGCCTTCTCACTTAAAGAAATCCTCACACAGCCTCAATAATATGGTCACAAACGTTTTAGAGAAACTTTTAGTTGAATAATCGATTATGCGTACATAAAAAAAATAAAAGTGGTGAATCACCGGCAATTTACTCTTCCAGAATTAATCAATTAATTTTCGCTTCCCCCAAAGCCAGTCGACTTACATAGAGGCTTCTAAATCCTGATATTAAAATTGTTGTCTAAAACTCATTACATTGGCTGTTTTAAGGGGTTTTGTGTTCTGCACACTAATTCCTCCATTTTCTTCGTCCGCTGAAAAATAATGAATGTCGTCTTAAGAGAGCATTGAATTTACATATAAAATTTTATGTTGACACATTCATTACAACATCAGTTATTTCTGAAAACTGACATTATTGCAGAGATATTGTGAAAATAATTCAAATGAACTTGAATGAAATAAAACTAGTTTATTTATGGTATTGTCTAATTTCACATAATATGTATATATATGGGAGTACTTCCGGTATTTCTACCATCCTCAGCCGAAAGCATAAGATTATGATTTCGGCTGAGAATGGTAGAAATACCGAAAGTACTCCCATGTATATATATTATGTGAAATTAGACAATACCATAAATAAACTAGTTTTATTCCATTCAAGTTCATCAGTTATTACCTTAATCCCCTTCTTCCTTTGACCAAGTTAGCTGAAAATCAATAGATGTCGTCATTATAGGGTTCTGGATACACATATCAAATATCGTGTTGGGAGTTATCGTGTCCACAGACACATACATACACAAATTATATTTTTGTTTTTTGCATTAGGGTGTAACATAAAATCTCGGTGATAACTCAACTCCGACATAACTTTGTATAGCTGGGGAAGTTAAAAAAAAATGTGATTGAATGGTTATTTAGTTATTGTGACTCATGCCCGGGCTATAACTGCTAGGTCATATCACCTACTACCAGTGTGTTCATTCATCCCTCTGGTGGATTATGAGCCCGACTCTATTGTGGGAGTCCTAAATTTTGCCTACCCAGATATATTCACCTCAGGAGGGATCTTTAACGAGTACAGGCTCGGGACCAACCATAGGACGAAGTGCTAAAGGTTTCTTCCCCTCTCAGGGCCTTGGCGGGCTACGAATCCGTGATATTGAGCTAATTAGGCACACTACCCTCTATGTTTGAGATGATTAAATACAATGAATGGATTCAATTTTGAATATACAAAACCCTGTTGATTAAACAATCAACCGTGTGTATACTACATTTCTCAACAAGGTCGGGTGGTTTCATGGTTAGTATTTTTCCGTTAGGGATAATAATTTTTTAATTATTTTTTTATATGAATTCACCCTTAATTATGCGAATAATAATATACGTTTAAAATTAGGTTAGGTTAGGTTTTATGACTCAGGCCCGGGCTTTAACTATGAGGTCATATCGCCTACTACCAGAGCGCTCATTCGTCACTCTGGAGGACATGAGTCCGACTCTACTGTGGGAGTCTTGCCTATCCTAAATTTTTATTCACCTAGGACAGGGGTCTTTAACGAGTACCTGACATCGTACAGGCTCGGGACCATCGCTTAACGTCCCATCCGAAGGACGGCGTGCTTAAGTTTATTTTACCTCCTAGATAAAATAAACTAGGGCCTCGGTCAGGTTTCGAACCCACGATCTTGAGCTCAGAAGACACGCACGCATACCACTGAGCTACCGGCGCCATTTTAATGTTTATATTTTACTTGTATACTAGTATAATAATAACATATTCTCGGTTTCTCTACAAATGTATAGCTATCCTTATAGGGTTCTGTATACACATATAAAATTTTGTGTCGATACATTCAGTCGGTGAGGAGTTATCGTGTTCACAAACTCACACACAGACAGGAATCCGAGGTGACGAAAAAAATGGAATATTGGTGAAAATTCCACATGGAATTTCTAATCGATTATATAACTTCTCCTGTACAGGGTAGTTTAAAATTAAGTGTTGAGACTGCGCTAGTGGCAATTTAGAAAAATACAAATGAAACAGACTCAGTGAAGCCATAGGGGCGGAGAGAGTATGTAAGTATAGAGAGGCCGTGGGAGGGAATGAGTTGGCTAAGGAATGAAAAAAAAGGTAAGGGTAGCCCCCGCACTCTATGTGAATACAAACTCGCCTGCTCTTAGCCCCTGTGCCAGAACTGCCTTTTCTTCCCTACTCAACGTTTATACCAACGTGGCCGGTTGGTTTAGCTATCCAGCATATCGATACAATGAGATGTTTTTTCCCATTTTAATCAGCTCCATGTTTAAGTAGTGCAATATGGAATGTGTAGAAGTGCAGACACCTGAGTGTTCTAACAGCGCAAATAATTAGGTATGACTTTCTGAACTAGCCCAGAGACGCAAACAAACCCATGATCGTCGCTTGTAGCCCCAGGATTAACAGCACCGGTTTCTCTGATTTATTTATTTTTTTATTCACTTTTTTTATCATATCAATAATTATAATTATTTATTGAGCTTAAATTACAATCGACAAAAAACCATAAGTAAATCCGATGAGAATTATGAATATAGGAGAAAGTAAAAAAATAAATGTCAATAGGTACAATGATAATCAAATATAAAAAAATAAAAAAATAAATGAATAAAATACCTTAAAGTAAATATAAATAAATAGAAAATAAAAATGCCTCCGTCAAGTGATGGAGAATATGTACAAAATAATAACATACCTATATATATATATATATATATATATACAATGAGTGAGGGCGCCGGTAGCTCAGTGGTATGCGCGCTTATCTTCTGAGCTCAAGAACGTGGCTTCGAACCCCCACCGAGGCCTTTAGTTTATTTTATCTGTGAGATAAAATAAACTTAAGCACGCCGTCCTTCATGTCAGGTATTCGTTAAAGAGCCCTGCCCTAGGTGGATAAAAATTTAGGGTAGACAAAATTTAGGACTTCCACAGTAGAGTCGGGCTCATGTCCACCAGAGTGACGAAAGAGCGCTCTGGTAGTAGGCGATATGACCTCGTAGTTAAAGCCCGGGCTTGAGTCATAAAACCTAAACCTAAACCTACACAATGAGTAAAATATATACAATGCTAATAAAACAAAAACATTTTTTTTTTTTTTTTTAAATATATATATAAATAAATACATTTTGCTCGAGATGCCACCGCGATGAGACCATTTCCGTTTTACCAACTTAATGGAGGTAGAGGAGGCTAAGGTAGCCCGGATGATCCTTTGAACCACCTCACTCTGTCAACCTCTGACCAGCAGTGGTGACAGACCGAGAGGAACAAAAATCAGGAACTCCTCAAGGATTGATTTATAAATTCCCCTTTTCTTCCCTTCTTCCAAAGGTACTAGATTCCAAAGGGGAGAAGATATCATGTTCAAATGTCGTATATTCTGAAGAAAAATACAACGAGGGAGGGTTATAAAATGTCCTTTTGTGAGGAGCAAATGTAGGATAAGAATGCAACAATTGAAGCTTTCTTACCGTCTTAGAAGAGGTATAGTCGGAGCTATTTACTGAGATGAGTGGGAAAACGGGACAATAACTTTCCCTCAAGAGGTCTTTACCTGCTCAGCAAACAATGAAACACCATAGATGGAAGAGATTTACTTCTTCTACTGTCCCTCCCCTCCACACATATAATATCTAATAACCTTCCATAAACGTACAATAAATTAGAGAAGAACTTCAATTAATATATTTGTGAACTATATTTTCAATGCTTTTTATTCTGAAGGTCCTAAAAATGTCTTAAGTTCAAGACTTCAGTTAACTCAACTTCGAAAACTTCCAAAATTCTATTCCAAACTGAATTCCATCCCCTAACCCTTCCGTTCAAAAATCGATCAAAATTAGGTATATAACGAGAGTCCATTTTGGGCAAATGAGTCGTTGGTGAGGAAAATGCTTTTACAGGTAAACAATTTGTTTATAATCACTATGAGGTAGCGTTCTTGCCTACTAAGCTCAAGATCGTGGATTCGTAACCCGGTCGAGGCTCTTAGGTTTTTTCTGTGAGAACTGAAACAACCTTGAGCACGGCGTCCTTCAGATGAGACGTTAGGCGATGGTCTCGAGCCTGTCAGTTACTCGTTAAATATCCCTACTCAAGGTGATTTAACTTGGGTAGGCAAAATTTAGAACTCCCATAGTAGAGTTGGGCTCATGTCCACCAGAGCGACGAAAGAGCGCCCTGGTAGTAGGCGATATGATCTCGTTGTTAAAGCCCGGATATGAGTCGCCATAACTAATTAATCTCTATGAGGGAGATAAAATTCTTAAAAATATTTAAAACAACCATTTCGTTGAATATTATTTTCATATTTAGGGCTGACTACATTAAAAGTGCTCTTTCGTGGTTAATGGTTCCATTAACGGTGGTTGGCGATGGTTAAGATCCTCTTCAAAAGGGGGCAGCGGTGGTCAGGGCCTCCCCACCAGGTAGCAGAGGGGAAGGACGGTCCCCTCAGCTTATATAGGTTCCAAGACACCAGGGGAAGGGGAATGGGGGGGAGGAGACAGACAGATCTTTATATACATTTTAGTAAGACTGGTGTGTACACCTAGGGACCTAAGCATTCAATGCTCTTATCCCTTCCCTGTTAGTTCAACTGTGGAAGTCCTAAATTTTAGGTTTAGTTACCTAAGGTTGGGGTCTTTAACGAGTACCTGACATCACACAGGCTCGGGACTAAAGCTTAACGTCCCATCCGAAGGACGGCATGCTCAAGCACGCATACCACTTAGCTACCAGCTCCCTCCCAAACAGATGTCTAACACAAGTTAATAGGATATCGTATAGATCTTGGACTAATGGAACCAAAAAATTGAAGTATGAGTAATGAAATATTAATTTCAGGAGGTAGGGAGTGGAAAATGTGAAAGGAGATTAAAGTTAGTTATTATGAATCATGCCCGGGCTTTATGAGGTCATATCGCCTACTACCAGAGCGCTCTTCCGTCGCTCTGATGAACATGAGCCCGACTCTACTATGGGGCCCTAAAATTTTATACATCTAGGTTAGGAAGTCTTTAATGAGTACCTGACATCGTACAAGCTCGGGACCATCGCTTCACGTCCCATCCGAAGGACGGTGTGCTTCAGTTTATTTTACCTCCCAGATAAAATAAACTAAGGGCCTCGGCAGAGTTTCGAACCCGGCCGAGGCTCTCAGTTTATTTTATTATTATGTTTATTGCCAGGAAAGTTTATTGTTTATTTTATTTAGTTTATTTAAATGTATTATATATAATGATGATGGGAGTGTTTCTAGAAAAGTTTGTATATTTGCTATTTTTTGGGAAGACAAAATAAATGGTTGTCGTTATGCTGTAATAATACATTATAGATGAATTCGAAAGTCTTAAGAAGAATGTTAGACACTCCTAAGATTAGTCTTATTTTCTTGTACAATCAAGGATAGAAATAGTTTGTTATGGTAGAAAAGGAATGTTGTTTGATAGTCAAAAAATAAAGAACTCGTGTTGAAGTGTGTCCCAATCAAATCGGCCAATGGGAAGGGGGATTACGGAGATGATTAACCCAAAAAACTCTAAATTTAGTATAAGGATTAAGAAATTCCTGTATAAGTCAATTATTGTCTTCAGAGGGAGAGCGAAAACTTAATTTAATTCATGCCGAGACATGGTATTCACCGATGAGTTTTTCTCGTTAGAATCTTATGACTTTCAATGTCACAAAAAAGGTGTTACCTATTTGTGTTTGAATCACCCTTGCTACAATGTATCGGCTATCCCTTGGACATCGGCCCATGTTTCGATCTCTGTTTGTTGAGGTCGTCCGTTCTCACCATTCTACAAATATTTGCTTGTCTCTCTTCTCCGTCTAGCCACTCAGTTGACACAGATCATTACCTTCCTCTGTCTGTGTCCTCTCTCCAGTCAATTCTGTTTGCTCGACCTACTAAAGTCCTTATAAGGTGTCAATAGGCTAATAGTTACCAATTTCGATTTGTTTATAGAGAGTATTCATATTTCCAAAAGTTTTTTTTTTACTTTCTTATACCTTTGAAACTATTGTAATTGTGCAGAAATTCGAGATCGAGTTTTATGTGTGTTGCCGATATTGGACGAAAATTAAGACCAGTTATCTAAGTACGTTTTGCAATATACTGTTTATATTTATGATCTAATCAAAAGTATTTCAAGATAAAAGTTGTAAAGAAACTTAAAAAACACATTTTATAAGATATAAGATTTTATGAAGGTTACCCGGTTTTCAAGATAAATGCCGAAAACCATCTTGAAATGTAGTTTTGAAACACATATTTTTAGACGTTTTCTAAATTTACCCAAAAACGGTTAGTCCTATCGAAAAATTGTTATTTCCAAATTGTCCCTTATGAAATTTCCAATCGCTAATAAGTTCTTAGATGTGTACGCAGTACTCAAACCTATGTGGACTTACGGACTTGAACTCTGGGGTTCTGCCAAGGCTTCCAATCTCCAGCGCATCCAATCATTTCAATCCAAAATCCACAATAAGCCAATGCTCCTGACTACGTCTCCAACAAAGCTCTTCACACTTACCTTAACGTACCTTTTGTCACCGAAGACGCTAATCCGAGAATAAAAAATTATTTTCTCTTCTTAGTTCCCACAATAATCCTCTAGTCCGTGCCCTCCATTCTGATACTGCGTCAATGGCCTAGAGACCTCCTTAGCAGCAGCAGTGACAGTGATTAGTTTCAATCAGAGGAAATCAGTGACTAGGGAGTGTCACCACTGGGTGATTTCTCCCCTCTTGACATTTTGACTTTGCCATTATCTCTGTATTAGCACATTTGCTTGTTGTATATATTTTTACACAGTTGTAAATATCTCTTTGTAAAAAAAAAAAAAAAAAAAAAAAAAAAAAAAAAAAAAAAAAAAAAAAAATGCGGTGAGTTAGGATCATTATGACAAACGTTATAGCGCTCTGCAGAATGTAAACTAAATGTCTGTAAGGAATTTATCTAATTGTAAGGAATTTTTAAACCGTAACTCATGACAACGAACTTCAAAACATGGTTCAGGTATTGGTAGTTTTTTTGAAAAATTATAAAAATTAAGAAAAATATATGTGACGTGGCCATTACAGGACTTTCTTATACCAACAACACTTATAGATCATTCTCTCCCATTCCCCTTCTCAAAATCACTTCATTTTGTTTCATTGTACAATGTTATCTTGAGAGTAGACATTCTTATACCCAGTATGTAATAATTTTGAGAAGGGGAAAGAAAGTGATCTGTAAGCGTGGTTGGTATAAAAAACTCCTGAAATAGCCACATCACAATTTTTTTTACTTTCAAACACCTATAGAACATGAAGAAATCAATATACTTACGAATTAATCAATTAATGTTTTTCTCTTCTTCCAGTCCATAATTGATAGTTCGTATACGTATAGGTACTTGAAAGGCCATAAAACACAGAAAAATTAATTTATTTATATGAAACTAGAGATATACGCTCAGTAAGTGATATTAAATCGTGGGTAAAAAGATTGAAAATTAAATAATAGTTATAAAAAAAATTACTCTAGTATATTTTCTAGACGATCGGTGTCAACAGCAAACGACATATTACACTTGATCTAACATCAAAACTAAAACTGTATTCTTTATTATCCTAATTCTGGAATTATGCGCTATTTCGAAGTAATCGTAGACACAAGACTCTCAAAAATAACACAACAGTTAACTGCTACGATTTACGATTAAACACACTACTCTCGTGCTAAAAGAAACATTCCACTTACATCAAACATTCCTACTTCTTCTCTGAGCACGCATACGTCTCAGTTTGGATTGGCGCCTGTAACATAGTCATCTGAAAAATAGAATTGCTCTCTGAGTTTTGAGATTTCACTAATATATTTAAGGAAACGTGTAATTCCGTTGAAAACTTGATCTCGGATTTTTGCACGATTTCAATAGTTCCATACTACAAGTATAAGAAAGTAAAAAAAAAAAAAAACTTTTGGAAATATTGTTAGGTATAACGTATTGTACCTTCGATAAACGAATTCAAATTGGTATCTATTCTCGGCAGCTCACAAAAATCAGAACGAAAAAATTCTTTGTAGTTAAGCTACCACATTTTACGTTTAAAAAAAAAGTTGTTGAAAAATGAAAAATAAACTGGAATAAATCAAGAAAAGTAAACGAAATAAGTTGAAATTCTGTTCTGAGTTTGAAAGTGACTTAAATCTATAAGAGGCGGAGAATTATTTGACTTTATTTGAGGGTTGAAAAAATGTAAAAAATAAAAATATAAAAAGGAAAAAAATGAAAATTTATTTTCAACTTTGGAACTCTTTGATTTTTCTTTATTAACTCAGGTTTTGATATTTCAACGTTAAAATGAAAGTTGAATCTTATCGCTTGGCAGGATCCTGCTCCCATGTTTAAGTTTTCTGTTCGTTCTGTTTATGTTTTACATGCCCCACTGAACTTCGTACAGTGGAAGTAATCTGATGGGTTAAAAATACGGTGTCGAGTTTTCATCGGAATTTCATTTTTTTTTCTCATTTATTGGCAATTTTTGTACAATATTACAATTGTGCTAAAATCAAATAGAACAAAACATCTGATACTTAAATGAGGCGGCTGACCAACGGCAGTCTTCTTGGTTAAGGTCGCTTTGATGCTTCCTCTTCAGTCGACGTTCTGGTCTTGGCGGAGGCAGGTGGAGAGGGATGGTACGTAGCAGAGGATTTTGATGATCTTGCATGGTCCGCAACAGACTGGCGTAACAAATAGACAGACATTTTTTTTTACCTCAGGGATCTGAAGATCAGTGTGTTTCGTTTTGTTTCGGAAAAAAGCAGGGTGCACTGGTGATTATATTTTGGAATTTCTGAATACGCTTTATTTGAGAATCGGAGGCAGAACACCAGATAGCGCAGCCGTAAAGCCACATGGGCCTGATGAGCATCATAAAAAAGGATTTTTTTTTTTATTTTTATTATTTTTTTTTTTTTGGCCTTATGTACGATGCATATTAGCCATGACTCTCATTAATGGTGTTTTACCTAATTATTTACGACATCCATGGCCCCGGGAGGAAGTTTTATCTACGAAATAAAACTCACTCCCGGACGGGATTCGAACCCGCAAACCAAGGTGAGACCATGCGACCAAAGCCCTACGCTCTAGCCCGCACGGCCACCATAGCTCCCAAAAAGGAGGTTCTCGAGTGTGAAGGATCAAAACCATAAAATATAGCAAATAACCTCTATCAGTAAAAAAAAAACAATTATCTCAGTTAATATTGTGATTCTGAAACTTTTTTTTTCAGAATCAAAATTTACTGTCTTAATTTCAATGGACTATTTATTGCGTACTATTATTTGAAAAAAAATTGAGATTGAGATTACAGGACTTTCTTATTCGAACCACGCTTAAACACTCTCTTTTCCCCCTTCTCAAAATGATTTCATACTTTCATTACTGGGTATAAGAATGTCTACTCTCAAGATAACGCTGTAGAAAGAGAAAAAATGAAATGATTTTGAGAAGAGGAGGAGAGAGATTGATCTGTAAGTGTTATTGGTATAAGAAAGTCCTGTAATGGCCACGTCACATCTCGAAAAATGGTATTCTCTACAACTATTACTCAAAAAGTGTGTTGATTTGGTCATAAACATAAGCTGTATCTTGGTAAACGTAGTTAGGTCCTGGGGGAAATTTGTCTCCATTTTCGTTCGATTTCGGCCAAAATATAATCAGACCTATCTTAGAACATGTGACCTCTTCAATCCAAATTTCAACTTCATAGCTACAATCGTTTTTGCGGTAGGGAGCTCACAACTTTTCAATCATACACACAAAAACGCACAGACTATCTTCGCAAAAATGGTCAAAACGTATTCAGGGGACCTTGAAACGTAAAAATCAATTGGAACCTGGATTTCGAATTTTTGCTCGATTACAATACTTCTTTAAAAAAGTTTTTTTTATTTATTTTTATTAGTGTAGAAATAAAATGATTTGTTCGATAGCATTTGAAGTCGATTTATTTTTTCTACAACCGAATTAAAGAGAGAAAGTGAAAAAGATGGTTAAAAATAATTTGAGCTGGGGAGGTACATTACCAGTGATTCGACAGATGACTTTTTTTTTTAAGTTACTGAAACTTACGATTAAGGTGGATTAAATAAGAATTAGCGGATGATTATTATAAAAACAACAAAAACGGCAGAAACGTTGATAAGTTATTTTTATTCGTGGTTATATTTACATTCGTCATAATTACGTTATTTTTTATATATTTTATAATTTATATAATTACATAATGAAATTTAAGCGATGACTTTTCGACGATGCAAATCGAGTCAAAACTTTCGCCGGATTCATCTCCTTATCCTGATGATGCTTTTTTGCTTAACTGTAGCGACTGTAGCTGTAGACTCATTCGCCCACAACTAACTTCATGCCACGTGAGTGGCAAAACGTTATCAAATTTCGTAAAAAATCCGACAGATGTCACCCGTTATGGCGCCAAAACTTAATTTTATTTAAATAACAATTTTTTTATGCGATAAAACGAAATATTAAATTTTTATTTATTCATCTGTAATTTGACAAGAAATGATATCTTAAAATTTTAAAAAACAAAATCTCTCATGGGGAGGGGGCGATGTCAGGTAGTCAAAGACCCTTACACTAGATGAATAAAAAATTTAGGATAGACATAATTATGGACTCCTATGCCCCGGGCATGAGACACAATTTAAAAAAAAAATCAAGAGAGAAGAAATGCTGTCTACTCAGCTGATAATTTTAAAAGCCATAAATAAACTAAAAAAAAAAATTACTGTTTGATTTACCGTTAATATAAAAGTATAAAAAAATACCCTATCATCCCAAGGTTAGATAAACGCAACATGTTTCCTGTGACTGTTTGCAATAAATAAGCAATAATTTACTGCGATATAAACTGTGCAACGTTTTTAATTTTCAACTTTTAAATTATGTATTTTCGCTACAATGTTTGTTCTATCTCCGGGGTCTCTTGTCTAAGTAAATTCGATTTGCATTTAGTAAATTAACTATTATGCACCTTTGCATTTTTTATTAAATTATATACAAATTTCAATGTTTGTATGAGACACAATCTTGCAATTTATGACACAAAATATGACTGCGATGAATAGGATCCGAAGACTGAACTATGTTCGTACATTTTGTAATTTTTATTTTCTCCTCATATATATATTTACCTTCGTATATCTTTAGTATAAGTATTGTAATCGTGCGAAAATCCGAGATCGAGTTTTCAACAGGTTTTGACCATTTTGTCTTATATTTCTACTTCCAGTAGAAATTGGCTGGTCTTATACTAAATTTTTATTTCTACAGTGGTTTCCAAAAAGGGTCCAAAAATAATAGTATTGCGGTATTTTTACTCCAGTAAAGTTTCGGTCAAGTACCTGGGGTACCATCTTGACAGAAGGCTTACCACGGAAGTTCCACATCAACAAGAAGCTGACCGAAGCCTATGCTCGACTCTTCTTGCTTTACCCTATGATGAACAGGAAATCTAATCTAAAGCTCGAAAACTGCCTCTTACCAGGGGCGTAGCCAGGGGGGGGGGGGCAGGGGTACGCACGCGTCCCCCCTGGTCAGACCAAAAAACCAAGATAAAAATTAAATAAACTAAAAAAATTGTTTTTATTAAAAATGGATTGCTTGCAAGTTGCCAATAGGGTCTTCTAATTTCCTGTGCGTCTAATTCCTGAATCAGCAATCAACTGTCACATAAATGTACATGTACAAAACAAGTCATATTACATTTATTTAAATATACATGAATTCGATCATTTCATTTCCTCGCTCAAAATCGTCATTTATGTTATACTTTATACTCTAAAAGCTGATTTTACATGCGCAGTAAAAATGCAAAGCGCAGCAGCAGCAAATGCACGCTATTGGCTATGAGTTATTTAATCCTAAAAGCACAGAAACCACAACATGCATTTGCTGCTGCTGCGCTTTGCATTTTTAAGTTACCTCAGGGGGAGCTTCTAGAGGTCCGAGTCTCCCAAATTGATAACAAAAAGTCTGCAACGCTAACCACGGAAACTGCGGGCTGTGCCCTCCGGGAGTCTATACCCCCCACCCTCGTAGCCTAACTTTGCCCCCCACGTAGGAGGACTCACAAATCCCTGAGTAAGATAACTCTCGATAGATCGACATGAAATTTCATTTGTGTATCCAGAACCCCCATAAGGATTAGGAGAGAGGATTAACAAAAAAAATGCCAATGTAATGAGTGTATCGACATGAAATTTAGAATGAGGAATGAAAGTCAACTACTAAATTTTAGCCCAAATAGTCGCTCAAAACTTAATTAATTAATTTGTTCTGGGGAAGTTAATTGCCGGTGATTCACTGTCGACTTTTTTCTATTTTATTTATAAGGGCTGACTGCTTCCAATAAGATGTATTTGTATTATAGACGGAATAAAGAATAATTATTATTACTCGTTGGACTGAATCGATATCTGTCTCTAAAGTTTCTTATGATCGATTTTCTCACTTCGATTCTATATTCTTTCTTTGAGATCTGGAAATTTCATTTCATCTTCCCCATTAATTCTGATTTTCTTCTCTAGTTGTCTTTTTTTTATTTTTATTTTTTTAAAGTCCGCAGTTTCTTTTTCATCTTTTCTTCTAATTTCCATTTCAATTATTTTTCTTTATCAGAAGCTACAATAAAGTATTTTTGTAATCGGGTCTTTTCCTTTCCCTATTTGAATTTTTTTTCTTTCTTATGCAAAAAAAATATTAATTAAACATTCTAAATTCAATTGCTCAATTTCTTATAACTCTCCCTCAATTCTGAGATTGGTTAGCCCCTAAATTTCTAGCATTTCAATAATAAATTAAAGTGTCAAATACATAAGCACCACCCCCATTGGCCTCTTGGCTTGTCCTTCATTCAATTTTCCAAATCCCTGAAAAGCTGTCCTGACTTTGGTCAGGTAATTTCACAAAAATCAGATCAATACAGTTTTAAAAGGATTGAAACTCTAGGTTAGGTTAGGTTTTATGACTCATGCCCGGGCTTTAACTACGAGGTCATATCGCCTACTACTAGAGCGCTCTTTCGTCACTCTGGTGGACATGAGCCCTACTCTACTGTTGGAGTCCTAAATTTTGCCTACTCTAAATTTTTAGGCAGGAAGAAGAAGAAGAATAAGTAGTTTAACGAGTACCTGACATCGTACAGGCCCGGGACCATCGCTTAACGTCCCATCCGAAGGACGGCGTGCTTAAGTTTAGTTCGGCGGCCTCGAATGAAATTATAAAAAAAAAAAAAAAGACGTCGGTGAATCACTGGCAATGTACTTCCCCAACACATGTAAGTTTTCGCTCTTTCTCTGTCACCCTATGACATGCAAAATTTCAATGCGTTGACCAAGTAATGAAATTGAGATTTTTAGCAGTTTTATGACATTACGATTGCATATTCGATGGAGCATGTTCATCTCCGAGACACTTTAAAAGCAGGCATAAATAGCAAAATAAAAAAGGTGTCGGTGAATCACCGACTTCCTCAGAATTAATCAATTAAATTTTCGCTCCTCCTCCAAAATCAGTCGACCGTTAGCGCTAATATTCAACAGTCGGTTTACATAGGTACTTCTAAATTACTCATACTGAATTTTGAGTCGATAAAATCATTACATTGGCAGTTATTGGGTTTTTAAGTTGAACCCCCTTTTGACTCTCCTTCCCTTTGGCCGATTTGCCGGAAAATTAATAGATGATGTCCTTATGGGATTTTGAATACACATATAAAATTTCGTGTCGATTGTTTTCTATCGATGGTTATCGGTATTCACAGGTACACTCAAAGGCACACAGACACACAAACAAAAAGATTTTTTTTTTTTCATATTTGGAATCTAGAGGTCGAAAAAAAATGAAATTCCGTTGAAAACTCCGTATCGAATTTTTGACCGATTACATAACTTCCACTTTACCTTCGTATAGCTGAGGAAGTAAAACGTAGTCAGATTGTTGTGAGCTGACGTAACTGATTTTTCTTGAGTCAGGGAAAAAATTGTATACGTAAGTCGGAATAAAAATTGTCAGTTCACTCATCTATACACTTTTCTATCGTAGATAAAATGGAGGAAACCCTTATGTATCGAAAGAGAAGAAAACATTGATCCAAAAGGTTCCCAAAGAGAATGGTTGTATTTTTATTTATTTATTTTTTTTGAGTGTATATGCATTTTCTGTACATTTTTCCAAATAGAAAAAAGTAGTTTTTGGTTTCATTTTTAGATTGCATTAATTGATAAACGCTGAGTTTTGCAATTCCCTTTTTTATATCAAGCCAATTTGAGTATCTGCTATGGAAATTCTACAAAATTATGAAGCTTTTTAAAGTTCTGATCACATTTTTCCCATCTTCTAAAGCGTCTTCCCTCTTAGACAAAAACAAGATGTAATAATAGAAAAAATTATTTTTGATCCGAATAAATGAGAATTTTTGAATCTCTCTTTGTCAGCCAAACTCATGATGAGATTTTGCCCGTGCCTTTGCTTGAGGTAGAAGGAAAGCAAAATGAAAATGGTAATTAATTTTGAACAATGAACACAAAGCTTTTAAAAGATGTCCACTTAAGGAAACGATTAATAAATTGGGGAATGAAAAAAAAAAAAAAAAAAAATGTAAAAATAAAAAAGTAAGGCTACAAAGACTGATCCATGGGGAACACCTCTTTCATTATTTGAGATGGGAAGGAAGCCATTAAGGTTCTCTTGCAAGATGTACCTTAGACACCAACAAGACTTAGATGTCAGAGCCCCTTCAGTTGTCATTAATTTGGTTCCATCTGCACCCCCTCTCATCATCCCTCTCTACAGATGTACACTTAATATCTTCTTTTTATTTTCGCTGTTTTATGCTGGAATATAGCATTGAAAAATATAACCATGGATGATTTTCTGACCACATCCCCACTCAGTTGTGTTTAACGATAAATTTTGAATTTTAAGAAAATATAGTCTGCAAGAAGCTAGGGAATGTTAGTGACTAGTTTCTCACATCATTTGGCGTACTATCTCCCCTGTCTAGTCCCACCATAGTCTGTCTCCGCTGCCGATCAGTGCTTGGAGGGGGAGATAGGCCAGGATCTCGCTACTTCCATTAAGTTGGACTCGGAATGGCGGAACAGCGAAGGTGATTCCGAATGGACTCGATCTAGTTTATTATTGTCTGTGCATTTTTAACGGACATAGACTAGATCTACTTGTGTTATGAGTCTTCATGTATATATTATGTATTATATGTATCTACTTACTAATATATAAAGAGTCTGTGAGGGATGTTCGGGCTAATCTTCTTAAAAACTACTGGACCGGTTTTCGATATTTTTTTTTTCCATTAATTTCTTACGTTTCCGCGGTGGTTATAGGCCGAAAAAAATTCTATTTTACATTTTTTTAAATAAAATATTTGATTTTCGTGTATATATTATCGATAGACGTAATCGAATCTCTCAATAGTTCTCTTTTTATGGTTCCGAAGTCTCTGTATGGAAAACCTATTAACGATTATTTGTCTCTGTTTATTGTGTTGTTTTCAATTTCTTTGACATGAATGTCAATTCAGCTTTCTATAAATATATTGTAATGTTACTTCTAAGTTGAGGAACGCGGTCATATTGTGGAATTTGTAGTAAATAAATAAAACAAACTTATTTTGTCTATTCCACTAAAGATATTTATAAAAATAAAACTACCGGTTTCGGCTTCACACCATCGTCAGGTCTAGTTATGAACTAAGTTAGTTTGCAGAGTGCGACCCCTCCAATACATCTCTGGTGAAAGGTGCCACTTCAATTAGGGAATCCCCCGGCTTAACCGTTAGTTACATCATGAAATATTTGTCAAAACACCAATTTTTTTAAATTTATATAAAATAACATCCTTTGACTAATAAGTAAAGAATAAAACTAAAAAACATAACGGATAATAACATATATATGGAAACCTATAATAATTACAGATACTAACAAACATAGGTATATGTGGAAATAGAACCGGTTCAGGGTGTTAACAAAGGGGAATAGTTAAAATAAATTTGTTCATTCTGGTTCAAATTCATCTGATGCCAGTTCCCCCCTGCAAGGGCGTAAACAATTGTAGTTTAGGACAAATGAACCTATCTGATTGGATGTCGTGTAACGGGTTAAGCCTGCCATTGCAAACCGAAAAATATAAGTTCAAATAAAAAGAAGTCAAAATTCATCTTCAAATTAATTCCAAGAACATGAGTTGACTTTAACTTCTTCAACCTCAGCAGTACAGCGACACACTTGCCACAGCACATCATCACGATCACTAGTGACAAATGTTGTCGTTGTGAATATGTAAATAAATAAATAAAAAACAATTTAAGAAAATGAAAGGGGATTTAGTTTACAAATTCAATTTCCGATCTCTGGAAACTCGCTCCACACAAAACAAAAACTTCTTAAAAAGTGAGCTTCATATTTTTTTTTTTTTTTTTTGGATACTTACCTACATATTTTTTTTAGTATGTACATATTAATAGAATAGAATAGAATAGTTTTTATTTATCGGCGTCCAATGACAAAGATTTTTGACGCCTTTAACTCGATTAAATTAGGTCTATGAGGTGTGTTGCTTTCATCGTGTTTAGGACAGCTTCAATAGATGAGTTGTCGTCTCCGAGCATCTCATGTAGGTCCCTTTTATGCAAACCCATGGCCTTTAGTATATCCTCATATCCAGGGCACTCCTCCAGAATGTGGCTCACTGTGAGAGGCCAGGCCACACACCCACCAGAGCCCGGGGCCATCGCCCTGGTTATGAGGTGGCCATGGGTTAGGCGAGTGTGACCTACACGGAGCCGCATCAAACATACCTCCTCCTGTCTATTCTGTCTTTCAGAGCTTTGCCATTTGTCAACATTAGCTTTGATGGACATATGTACATATGTATTTTTTTGGTTTAAATTTGTGCTCATAAATATATTATCTATGTGAATATGTTTATATTACATGTAATCATAATAATAATAATAATTTCTATTGTTTAAAGGGATCACTCTTATACAATTGAGTCAGTGACCATTACTTTTACAATATTAACATTCGTAAAAAAATTATATACTTCTTGGACGATCAAGGATGGTAATAGTTTGTTATAGTAGATAAAGGAATGTTGTTTGATAGTCTAAAAAATAAAGAAAGAACGGTATCAGGCTCAATTCTACATAGAGTTGTCTTTTAGCTTGATTAAAATATACTTAAATGATGACTTCTGTGAAATTATAGTAATATTCAAGTATACTGTACCAGAGACAATACATGAAAGCACAGACTACCCAAGAGAGGGGTCTCTTGAAGTATGACAACAGAACTTCACCGCAAACCGCTAATCAAAATTCGTGGATTCATCTTAATCACATAACTGAAATATATCTCATTGAAGGAATAACTAGTAATAGGTATGTGTCGGATACATTTGCATTTATTAGTTTTTTTTTAGTTATGCACCCCTTCTCCCCCCTTATCTTTGGTCAATTTAGCTGAAAACCAATGTGTTGTTCTCATGGGATTCTGGATAAACTTATACAATTTCCTGTAGATATATTAATTTTATCGGTAGATGTCGTATTTATATACACAAACGAGCTCATGCGCACATACACAATAAGGATTTTTTTAATAGAAATAATTGCAAATTGCTTCGGTTGGTTAAAAACGACTGATATCAGTATATACCTTTTATATAAAGATAGAGCGTTACTATGAGGTCATATCGCCTATTACCAGAGCGCTCCTTCGTCACTCTGGTGAACATGAGCCCGACTCTACTGTGGGAGTCCTAAATTTTGCCTACCCTAAATTTTTATTCACCTAGGGCAGGGCTCTTTAACGAGTACCTGACATCGTACATACTCGGGACCATCGCTTAACGTCCCATCCGAAGGACGGCATGCTTAAGTTTATTTTACCTTCCAGATAAAATAAACTAAGGGCCTCGGTCGCGTTACGAACCCACGTTTTTGAGCTCAGAATTCAAGCACGCATACCACTGAGCTACCGGCGCCCTCTATAAAGATAGATATATCTCATATATAAATCTGAATTTCCAAGTCCACTAAATATCAGCTTTGGAAGTGAGTAAGTTACACGGTCCTTAGGGAAATTCACATCATCAATTATAATAAGTTAGACAATTAAGCTCACTTATACATCACATATGATAAACCGACAGCGGACTTATTTAGGTTAATAGTCCGGCTATTGCACACCGTTTTTTTCCAACTTTATTTTAATGTAATCTCCTATCTCTGTGTTGGAGAGACTCCACCAAGGAGTTTTTCTTCTTTACACTTTTTTTCATATTTTTCAAATTATGTTGTAAGAGGGAGATTGCTTTACTTAAACAAGAAAAAATGAGATATCATTTCTTTTCTTGCTTCTAAGTAAACTTTGTGATAATATTTCATACATTTAAATATATAACACAGATATGTAAATTATATACGTATATAAATAAATGTATACACTTTTTTGTGTAAATATTCTGTACAGATGAAAGTAATGTGTTGGCGTCATCGTTTTCCTTTAGGTGTCTTTCTTATATACAGTAATGCCAGGATTTTGTGATTGGAAAGAGGAGTGATCTGTGTAGAGGTTGGTATAAGAAAGTCAGCGTTAAATATTACATTCAAATATCTTCGCTTCTTCCAGGTCAGACAGGAGAATGTCCATTCTGACATCCCATAAGAGCTGGCGTCCCACAGGGGAGCATTCTGGGACCACTTCTCTATGTTGCAAGCACATCTAATATCCCCTAACATGGTATTAGCCATCTACACTGGTGACATAGCAATTTTAGCTACTAATAAATCGACTGGAGACGTATCCAAATCTCTACAGGAGCACTTACACCTTCCAGAAGTTTGGCTGCGTCTGTGGAAGGTAAAAATAATTGCTTCATATTACAGTCGCCTTGAGTGAATGAAACGTGGATTTGGACTGCTAAAAAAACTAGTAGACAAGCGATCTCATCTTGGCCTCAACCACAAAGTGGAAATCTACAAGGTCATTATCCGACCTATGTGGACGTATGGTGTTCAGCTCTGGGGTTCTGCTAAGCCCTCGCACAACATAATAATTCAAGCCATTCAAAATAAAATTCTTCGAACAATCAAACAATGTTCATACTACGTTTCGAACATAACATTACACCACGATCTCAACATACCATCCTTACATTAAGTAACATTATGGTTATACAATAATTTGCCCAAAATGTTTATACTTCACCTGAACACACTAGTGGAAGCAATGTCGGCTCGGTTCTTGCCGGGCGGCCCTCCATGACATTGAATCGTCGTTGGCCGCGTGACCTCTTGCCTGAGGAGGACCCCTGAGAAGGTCCAGCCGACTCATCAAGATATATTTTTTTTTTCAATTCACTTTTTCACTTTTCTTATGTTCATATTTTCTTATTGTGTTATCATAGTTGAAAATTGTCAAAAAAAAAAATCTGAGGGCTAACAGAAGTTTGAAACTTAATAAGGTACATTTTTGGTGGGGGTATTTTTTTAAATTGAATTAGCCGTTTTCGTGTAAATCAAGCCAACAGCTAAAAAAATGGATTTTGATGTCATTTTAGTGACGGTTTTCGGCATGTATTCTATAAAGCGGGCGTTTCTCAAGTTAGGCCTGGGGCACACTTGCAATTTTCAGTTGATTGAATGGTTGTGTCATATGAAGTGCTATGGACCTGCGCACACATGCAACTACAACTTATTAACCAGTTGCAGCAACTAAACATTTTGTGGTCTGGCTCAAACTTTTTAGTTGCATCTAGTTGCGGAATCGCCTTGTGACACATTGGATTGAATGGCGGTGAGCTCACTTGCAATCAAACAGTTGCAGGTTGTATATGTGTAGTTCTAGATTCACAACATTTGCAAATATTCCTACCACAAAATGGAAGGTGAGTAAATTTAAAAACCTTTTAATTATTATTTTATGATTATTACTGTAACTGAAAGCCGCTCTTGCGGAGTAATACTCCTCCTCCATCTCGTGTCTCGTCGAGTAATACCGAGCTCAAGATGCTCGTCAAAAGTATTCAAGCTCATTCAGTAGTTTAAAAAAAATTTCACTGGCTAACTTGTTAAATCTGCATACAATTTAAATTGCAAGTGTGCCCCAGGCCTTACATGCCCTTGAGCCATGTTTTTTTTCTCTTCCCTCCCTCGATACAGCCTGGCTAGCCTTACCATCTCTTTTCGACTTCCTGATCTGAACAATAGCCCATCACTTCCGAGTCTCTCCCCCTATCTTCTTCTTCGACCGCCTTCCGTTCTTATTCACATCATTTTTCACCGTTAGCTTCCCGTCCGACAATGTTCCTTATCTGAACTCCGGCGACTGACCCAACATTTTTCCACACAGACATCTTTCTTCCTAAGAGTCTTTTATCCCTCCTCTTATCCTTTGAAAAACCTTTTCTATAGACTACCCTATAGAATGATAAGAAAAGGATATGTTTAAAAAAGGATATATTAAAACGGGACCATATGCAAGTACTTTTATAACAAGAGCTCTCTGAAAATCATTGGTACAATTTCAAAGTGCGCTACTGGCACTGACTCAGTCCTATCATCCAGACATCCCCAAGAACACCAGATATCCCTTCGTCCTGGTACAAAAGGTGAATGACATGAAGTCTCTTCATACATTGTCGAAAATATACCTGGCCTCCAATGTATCTTTACAATAATCCCATTTCTTTAAAAAAAACAGAGCCTCATACTCGATAAACGACTAACTTGGAATCCTCAAACGAGACTCAAAAGACAAGAATTGAACATACTAGAGATGTTTTCGCCAGAGATCTTGTGGAAGTTCATTGTAAATACTACTGAATAAAAACACTTAGAACAAGTCAAAAAAATTCCACTATATTTATATAAAATACACAATATATTTCGCTGGTTAAATCATTGTCAAGTGTACAGGATATATAGTCATTATCTGTATCCTGTACATTTGACAGTGCTCTAACCAGCGAAATATATTGTGTATTTTATATAATTATAGTGGCATTTTTTTGACTTGTACTAAGTGTTTTTATTCAGTAGAATTGAACATACGTTATAAACCGTTACTAAGACTACTAGACAAAAGACCCAAACCTTTGAAAACAAAACTGAACTCTGGGGTTTTGCCAAGGCTTCGAATATCTGGCGTATCCATTCCTTTCAATCCAAAATCCTTCGTACAATAGCAAATGCTCCTTACTACGTCTCCAAGAAAACTCTTCACACCTTAACGTATCTTTTGTCACCGAAGTTGCTAAATCCAAATATAAAAAAATATTTTCCTCTCTTAGTTACCACAGTATCCCTCCATTCTGCCATACTTCCCCATCGACGGCTTAAGCGTCAATGGCCTAGAGACCTTCTTAGTAGCACAGTGACAGTGATTAGTTACAAATAACAGTAACTCAATAACAGTGAATGTCTAGGGATTCCTCCCCTCTTGACATTTTGACATTGCCATTATCTCTCTCTTAGCACATTTACTAGTTTTATTTTTAAAACTGCGAATGTAATGAATTTATCAACACAATTAGTATGAGGATTTTGAATCCGGTTTGAAGGTCAACTGTTGAATATTAACGCCAACGGTCAACTGGTTTGGAGGGGGCGCGAAAAGTTAATTGATTAATTAGCTATGGGGAAGTGCATTGCTGGTGATTCACCGAAGACTTTTGTATTACACTATAATATTTAGTTGAGCCCTTCTTCTCTTTTCTCTGTTGTATTTCTATCCTTTATTGCGAGAAGTACACAATAAACTTTTGTAAAACGGAGCTTATCTTTAATCGTTAAAGTATAACCCTTAGGGTCAAAAGTATTGTAAGTGTTATGATGTTGTAAAATGATGTTATTATGGATATAACGACAGGTCAGTAAAGTTAAAGCACAATAACTTAGCTACTTTGTCCGTTAATATTACCCTGTTCATTATTTATTATTGCTGTTCCACTATTTTTGAGGAATGTTGTTACGAGCGAAGTTAGTAAGCCGTCATAAGTTAAGTCCGTAAGTCCTTAAATTTGAGATAGGATTAATTTGACTCTAGTAGGTGATAGCAACTGAACGAATGTTTCAAAATAATATATAAATTGTATCACCATCCAACATCAAGCGAATTCAGGCGTTTCAGTCAAAAATCCTCAGACTGATAACACAGTGCCCCCCATACATAAACAACAGAACACTTAATAACGATCTTATGATACACACAGTACCCGACACAATACAAACTACTTACATAAATTTTTTTTAGAAAACTTTACACACATACAAACTCAGAAATACGTACAATATCTTCACAACACTTACCACAAAACCCCTCACGAAGGTTGAAGAGAATATGGAACCGCGACTTGCTGCCACCTTAAATCCTATTCGTTCTTAATATTTTTTATTTTTTACATTAGTTTCATTTACTTTTATCATCTCTCTTACCCATCCATCAAAATTGTCTTTCAATTCTTTTTTATTTATATATATATTTTTTTTGTATAATTTTCTTATTTATTTATTTATTTTTTTCTGTTCTTGTCCTAATAATTAATATAAATTTTCGTCCCGAGGACCTACCACTGGGTGGCCTTCCTCTCACATGCCCTTCACGCCAACATATCAATACCATCATAGATGCTGGTTGTTGCACCCTAGCAACAGTTGTATCTTTCTAAATAAAAGACAAAAAAAAAAAAAAAATTGTATCACATAGCAAGGAAATATAAAATATTTTTTTTATCATTAGTTGATATTTTATGAAAAATTTTAAAAATTAAAAAAAATATATGTGACGTGGCTATTACAGGACATTCTTATACAAATCACACTTACAGATCACTCTCTCTCTCTCGGTCCTCCCTTCTCAAAATCATATACTGGCATTACCGGGTATATGAAAGAGAAAATGATAATTATATCCTCAGGAAAATATATTTTTTAAATAATATATTAGGTATTGATGAAGATCCTTTGAATACATTTTGACCATTTTCGCAACGATGTCTGTGTATGTGATTGGAAAGTTGTGAGCGCTCTACTGCATACATTAAGTCAAGAACTGTATTATAAAAAGTATTGTTACTTTTTTTAAAAATTCATATTATTCTATTTCTTACCAAGTTCGTTTCGTGGGTTCGCCAAAACTCAACAGTTTTGAAAAATTAAGATGACATGAGGTAGCTAAAATCACAAAAGAAACTTACACCATGGTTATTTGAATAAATATATTTGATGAAAACATTATTGATCTTTATAATTATTTTTCAGAATCCTTTCAACCTTTACTACTATCATAAAATATATTTTTATATTACTTATAATGTAAATGTTGATTAGCGACTGTGGATTCTAATTGTAGGAATATTGAGGGTCAGTCAAAGATGGAAAAAAAAAAACACTATTCAGATGCCAACGTTTCGATATATTTTATATCATCATCAGGGCCTACAAACATAGGGGGGAAATCAAGATAAGAATCAAAAATAAACCAAAAAAAAAAAAAAAAAAAAATGTTTTTGTTGATAAACATTACTGAACGTTAAAAATACACTATAACAAGTTAAAAATTGAAACTGACTTACTATGAATAATTACTAAACATTAAAATTAAATATGATTACATTACTATGTTTAGTAATGTAATCATATTTAATTTTAATGTTTAGTAATTATTCATAGTAAGTCAGTTTCAATTTTTAACTTGTTATAGTGTATTTTTAACGTTCAGTAATGTTTATCAACAAAAACATTTTTTTTTTTTTGTTTATTTTTGATTCTAATCTTGATTTCCCCCCCATGTTTGTAGGCCCTGATGATGATATAAAATATATCGAAACGTTGGCATCTCAATAGTGTTTTTTTTTTCCATCTTTGACTGACCCTCAATATTCCTACAATTACTTATAATGTAGAAGGACGAGGTTCTGTCGTGTAAAAGAAAATTCAAAATTTGGCCAACGTTTCGAAAACTATTTATTATCTTCTTCAGGGCCTTATATTAACTTGAGTGGATGTGTGTGGTGAAGATGTTGTGAGTTTGTGTGACAGCTGAGGGCAGACTAAACATCCGGTTTGGCTAACAATGTACAGATACTTTTCAGACATGTTTACTAACACAACAATAAAATCGCGAGAATTGGACTAATACAATCGGCGAAATTACAAAATTCCCGTTACTTTTTGAACACACTTCGTATAGTACCCTGACAACATTGGAATACTGTTAATAATTTTTTCAGATCTCCTAAATTCAATGAAAAAAGTATGATCAGTTTTGTCACAAGCCTACTTGTTCAAAAAATTATTTCTTGAAATAATTCATCACTGAAAAACAAATAAAAATTTCAATTGATGTCAACACACAGACAGACTTTTTGACGTGAAAACGTCTATTCGCTCGTTAAGCACAGTGATAGCCGGTCAAACTTTCTTCTGTTACAAAATACCGTCAGATTTCAATCGATAATAACTACGACACTAATAATGCGATAACAACGGTTGAGGTCACAATGGATAGAGCATGTCTGTACGGGTTTGTTTTGACGTTATCGGGCTAGTGTGGGCGCCGGCGGATGATTGTTGCGAATTAGCGTTGTGTAAAATTAGAAATTAGTGTAGCGTGATAACGCGTTTAGATAGGACGTTGATTTGGGTGTCATTGTAAAGAGCTTGAGAAGCACTACTAGGACTCAAAGTGAAACAATAAAAATATTCGCCGAAATATTTGTAAAAATTTGCATTAAATTGAAAGTTGCAAAAAAAATTAAAGATGTCGTCTCATATGAATTGTGAATATGCGCGGAATTATAGAAAACGCAAATCAGAGGAAAGCTCGCATCAAAAGGAATTTAAAAAACCTAAAATAGCGAATTTAAAAAACCTAGTGCCGAGCAAATGCAAGAGAATCAAAAATAAAATGAAAACATGTAGGTACCCCTCATTCTCACAGGATACTTGACAAGGACAGCGATAAGGCAGTGCTGCATGACTTCATGCTCGCGCAATTTGGTACGATGCCCATGACGATTCCTTCCCCTACAACACTCGGCAACACCAACATCGATATGAATTTTACTAGACACTTGAATTCGATACAGTGTGAGGTGTACGTGTGTTACTTTAGCTACCACAGACCCTTGCTACATGCAATAAACTTGTGATTTATCTATTCTGTAACCATACTACTCTGTATAACCATTGTATTAAAGAGATTGATAATTAAATTACATATTAATACGAAACACTTGTTATGATTTTATCCCGACGTTTTCACGGAAAATCTACGGCGTGGACTTTGACTATGCCTTAATGTTTTTTTCTTCATTTTTTGAATCAGGTCGAATTTATCCGCATATATATCGTATAGCTGGAGAAATAAAATTGTGGTCGGATCAATAGAATGGTGGTTATAAAATGGATCACCATAACGAAGATTAGTGTCGTTATGTAAAAAAGGTAACGAAACGACTTGAAAAATAAGGCTCTGATATATGAATGTGTTGGGGAAGGAAATATATTGTAGTGGGAAAATAGGGAAAAAAAGGAGGGTTGGGGAAAAACACAAAGTAAATAACAATAAATAATGATAAGAGAAAAGGGTTGGAGAAAATTATCTCTCCAGCCTCGCCACCTTATATAAAAACCTGATAAGAAAGGTTTTTTTTTTTTTCTTCTCCTAGCTATACCAAATATAGGCAAAGTAATGTAATCGAACCGAAATTTGATGTTGATTATGCAGCGGAATTTTTTGTTTTTCGAACATCTGATTCAAAAAATGAAGAAAAACGAGTAATCGGTGACACTCCGGCTAATATGTAGATGGCTGATGTAGTCAGAGGTTGTAAAATAAAATATTTTTGCTAGTCGGCTTTCGAGGTTTCCTTCTTCATCAGGCAATCTGATAAAATTTTATGATGACAACCTTGAAAGCTGGCTAGCAAAAAAAAAAAACAGTGTAGAGGTCAGGCTATATTTTTTTTTTCAACCTGTGAAACTTACCGGTTATGTATCTACTTCCCTATCAAGAATTAACCTATTAAATTTTCGCTCATTCTCCAGTCGACTGGAAGAGCTTTTAAATCCTCAAACTAATTTTTGTGTCGATACATTTATTATATCGGCAGTTATTAGGCTATTAGAGTTGATCCCTTTCTGTAATTCCTCCTTCACTTCAACCAATTCAACTGAAAATTAATAGGTGTCGGTTTAATGGTGTTTTGAATTTACTTATGAAATTTCGTTCAACGGCAGTTATTAGAGTTTTTCATGTTAAACTCTCTTTCCTTTGACCAATCTGGCTAATCAGGGCGTCAGAAAACATGAAATTCCATTAAAAACGAATTTCTGACAGATTACATAACTTTCTCTATACTTCGTATAACCGGAGAAGTAAAACCTAATAACTAACAATGTAATAAATGTATCGAATCGAAATATTGTAATAATAATAAAATTTATTTCCTACATCTGGGGAAGTAAATTAAGTCATGAGCCAAAATGAATAATGTTTAGGAGACGGGAAATGATAAATGTAAAAACACAGTGGATGGCAGATGACGGAAAAGTACCTAAATATTTTATTTATAGATTTCTTTAATATAAAATATATATACATAGTTATTTTCTAGTGAGAAGAGTAAAATATAGAGACATAAATAGGTATAACAATAGATATTCTGTAGAAAAAATAATTTTTATGTGTAAAAGTGAAATCTCATAGGAATGATACCTATAAATCTGTCGAATCGACCAAAGAGAAGAGGGGGATCAGCGGAGGGGGTGAATTCAAAAACCCTAATAACTGTCAATGTAATGAATGTGTCAACATTAAACTTTTTGGGCGGCGCCACCGGGTTCTCTGGACTGATACAGTCCCGGGCCTGGAGGATGTCGTCGGTGCCCATTACAAGCACATTCTCCTTATCAGGCCTAGCTTGCTTCTCCAGGGCCCAAGTTCTTTGCCTATATATATATATATATTTTCAATTAGTTATATTTATTTCCCAGTTTCGCCGTTCCTTGTCCCCTGGTCTGGTTGGGACGCCCACTAGGTCCCCCCGGGTTCTGGGCTGGGTTCCCGTCTGGTTCCCCCCTTCGCCTCCATCGGGGATCCTATTTACTGTTATAGTATCTAAGAATCATGACCAATAAGGTTGACATGCCTTAAAAAAAAAAAAAAAAAAAAATGAGGATTTTTTTTTTGTTGCCTTATTTACGACATCCATGGCCCCGGGAGGGAGTTCTATCTATGAAATAAAACTCACTCCCGGACGGGATTCGAACCCGCAAACCATGGTTAGACCATGCGACCAAAGCCCTACGCTCTAGCCCGCACGGCCACCATGCCCCCCCCCCCCCCCCTTTAATTATCTTAGTAAATATTTACTTATTAAATTTATAATGGGAATAAGTATATTACAAAAATGAAAATCTCATTACTTTTTTTTTTATTCTAAGTCAAAATAATAGAATGTTTAATCGATACAAAAAAAATCCCGGTGAGATGGACACGTAGAGATTGTAACACGAACTCGGAGGTAGATTGCGTGACCCAGGCTCCTTTTTATATTTTCATACAATTTTTTTCCCCCACTAAGGGGAGGATTGTGGCTTCCTGTCAGTCATTGTACCCCATCTTGTGACAACCGAGCTGTCACACTATGGGTAAAGTAGGCACATGAGGGATAGTTAACTGTCAGTCTGTTGTTTATTTGGAGAGAAGCAACCAAAGTATGGACAATGTGGCTCCACGGGGGTCTCTGGACTGACATGACGTCTCTGATTTGGAGGATAGCTTGTCTTCTGAGCTCAAGATCGTGGGTTCGAAACCCGACCGAGGCCCTTAGTTTATTTTATCTGGGAGGCAAAATAAACTTGAGCACGCCGTCCTTCGGATGGGACGTTAAGCGATGGTCCCGAGCCAGGTACTCGTTAAAGACCCCTACCCTAGGTGAATAAAAATTTAGGGTAGGTAAAATTTAGGACTCCCACAGTAGAGTCGGGCTCATGTCCACCAGAGTGACGAAAGAGCGCTCTGGTAGTAGGCGATATGACCTCGTAGTTAAAGCCCGGGCATAAGTCATAAAACCTAACCTAACCTATAACCTATGTAGGTTCATTTGATAAATCTAATCTAATCTAATTTAAAAACTCCTAAGCAGAAGTCTAGAAGCGTCCTGGAGCAGAGAGGGTAGCTACACACATCCAATCAATTGATTACATTTTTATTCTTGGCTCTGCTAAAGACATTCGGTGGATTTAGATTTTAGGAGAATTCGATGCTTTATCCCTTCCCCTCTTCATTCAATATGAATTTCCCGCACTTAAGTTCTTGGAGTCTTTTCTCTGCTTTGAATAATACATCTGAAGTTGTCAGTCTGATGAATTTATGAAATAGCATCCTAATAATCCAAGTCTTCGTCTCAAATAAAATATAATTTACCAATGAAAATTCAGAATGCTTCTTTGTCTTTTCCACTGCCTTGGTAGCTCTGTGGTATATGTGCTTGCTTACTGGGGTCATGATCGCGAGTTCGAAACCCCGGATGGGAGGTTAAGCCTTTGCGATACTCGTTAAACACCCCTACCTAAGATAACTAAACCTGGGTAGGCAAAATTTAGGACTCCCAGAATAGAGTCGAATTCATATTCGAGAGACTGATGGAAAGAGCGCTCTGTTATTAGACGATATGACCTCATAGTTAAAGCCCGGGCCGTCATAATAACTAACACCAGTAGTTCGTTCATCGTTGATAGTGTTTACAAGATTAAGTATCTAGGGTATCACTAATCATCTCTCTGTTTTAGGTTAAAGCTACAGTGGACGCGTTTTTTGACAGCCAATCTGAACACCTCCGACTTGTTATTCAAAGAAGGATGATTAGTGTGGTTAGACTATATCATGTGGTTGCGTGGATCGTTATTCGCAAACTATACTCTTATAACAAGGGCATTTGTTAGAGCTAAAACTCAATATTTGACTTACATAGTGCCTTCAGAATCCTCAAACTAACTTTTGTGTCGATAAATTCATTACATCGGCTGTTATTTGAGTATTTTAGTCGAGCCTCCCTTCCGTTCGACGGAATCGTGGAACATTAATAAGTCCCATTCTTATGGGGTTTTGAATTTAAATATAAAATTCATGTCTATGCATTTATCACATCGGCAATTATTGGTATTTTTGAATTCTTACTTCTCACTTCTGAAAAGTATAAAAAATTATTCGATTGCACAAATTTTCAATGGAAATTCATGTTTTTCGACCCATTCCAAAAATAAAAAAGCCGTCGGTGGATCACCGGCAATGTACTTCCCCAGAAAGATTTAACTTTTAATTACCTTTCGCTTCCCCTCCAAAACCAGTCGACCAGGCTAACAATCAATAGTTGACTTACATAGGAGCTTCTAAATTCTCATACTAAATTGTGTGTCGATAAATTCATTACATCGATATTTATTACAATTTTTGAGTTGACCCCTTCCCTTCGGCCGATTTTGCTGATACTTAACAAATATTGTCCTCATGGGATTTTAACTAAAAATTTGTAATATAATGTCGATACAATCAATACTTCGGCAGTTATTAGGGTTTTTGAGTTATGGCCCATTCTGAACCCCCTCCTCTTTGTCTGATTCCGCTGCAAATTAATAAATGTCGGCCTTTGAATATATGAAATTTCGTGTCAATACATTTATTAAAACGGCAGTTATTAGATTTTTTGTGTTGAGCCTCTCCCTTCACTTCGGCCGGTTTAGCTGAACATCTATAGTTGTTATTAGAGGGTTTCGAATATAATATATTCGAAACCCTCTAATAACAACTATAGCCCGGGGGGGGTCCTGCGTGGGACCCTCGGGTGGCCGGCGGGCACGGCTGGCTGGATGGGGGGGCCTGGGGCGGCTCCGCCGGGGCCTCTGGACTGGAACGGTCCCGGACTTGGAGGGTGTGGACGGCTTTCCTCACATGCACACCCTCGTCCTCAAGTCCCATTAACTTCACGATTAAGCTAAATGCTTCATATACTTGAGTGAGTGGCCCGGCGGTGCCGTTGTCTTTGTCCCCCGGTCCGGCCGGCCTGTTCGTTGGTTGCCCTTGCTCCTGTGCTTGGCCTTCCCTGGGCCCCGTGGCCCCCTGCGGGATCCGTTCATGTCTGTTCCTGTCATCTGCATTAAGAGTTCGCTGGCTTAGTTAGTGCAAGGAATGTAACAAGATAGGGCGATAATAACCGAAGTAGTTGTTCGCCCAAAATAATCAACCAACCAACCAACCAACAACTATAGATGTTCAGCTAAGTTCAGATATATTATATCTCGATGCGTTCCAGGCAAAAGGCCCTAACCCACATAAGGTTAACTTTACAGGAGAAAGAAAAAAACTGTTTCATTATTAAACAAACCAAGTTGGCTTTCCACGTTAGTTTAATTTTAATTTTTAAGAATCTTTTCTGTTACATAGAACAATTATTTTTCATCAATACTTGCATCTCTTTACAAGAAATAACAGTAAAGTGAACCACTTTGTTGATTTGGGCCTTTGTCACCTTGTAGCAACGGGGCCTGTCTCATAATGTAAACTGCCAAAAGCCAAGAATGTTCAGAACGAAAGCCCTAACCCACTTCTATCATTGGTAAAATAAAAAATTACCTTTTATTCAATTTTTGAATTTATTTATATTTAACAAAAAACCACAAGAAATATTTTTGAACAAATGTTTGGAAAAATATAGATCATCATTTGGCATTTGGACTCGGGGATAGGTCTTTTGGTCTCTCAAATGATTTAAAGTTTTCTGAGAGTATGTGGGTTAGAGCCTTCAAATTGAGGGTTAGCGCCTTTTCCATGGACCACATTTTGCAATGCCAAAGGCCCTCCAATTTCTAATTTCCTATTTTTATAAATTTTGTTAAAAATTATTACGAATTATTATTATGAATTTCGTGTCGATACATTCATTCTATATGGAGTTATCGAGTTCAAAGACAGACAGAATTTTTATTTTTGGAATCAGAAGGTCGAAAAACATGAAGTTTTTTTGAAAACTTTGCTTCGAATTTTTGATCGATTACATAACTTCCTCAATACTTCGCCGGGGAAGTAAAACTCACATTTTTGTGCCATAGTGATTTCTTGGAAAGTGCTATTGTGATGAGTTTGTGCGTCTGACTGAGGATACATTTCCAGTATGTCCCCCCCCCATTACAGTTCAATCGCGTGATTGTTCGAGCATATCGTCAGAACGACTGTTTCTCCAGAGCACGCTTCCCCTGTTACTTTAGATTAAAATAGCCCCAGAACAGGAGCCGGAACGATTGTCTTCATCTCATGTAGTGCCTACCTCGCTAAGTTCAGAAGGAAGAGTGGAAAGCAGCCAAATTGGATCACCATATTGAAATCAACCTATTCAAAATCCCATTTCTCTACCTGTATTTAGTGTGTTAGTCTTTACAGCCGATATGACATAAGTATATAATCTACAGTGTGCGACGTTGTATATTGGACAGACTGGCCGAAAATGTTTTTAGTGCGTAAAACTATAATGGTTATCACCGCCTGAACCGGGTGACATGTATTTAAGTGGGAGTAAAAAATTAAAAAAAAACATATAGAGGTTAGGTTAGGTTTTATGACTCATACCCGGGCTTTAACTACGAGGTCATATCGCCTACTACCAGAGCGCTCTTTCGTCACTCTGGTGGACATGAGCCCGACTCTACTGGGGGAGTCCTAAATTTTGCCTACCCTAAATTTTTATTCACCTAGGGTAGGGGTCTTTAACGAGTACCTGACATCGTACAGGCTCGGGACCATCGCTTAACGTCCCATCCGAAGGACGGCGTGCTCAAGTTTATTTTACTTCCCAGATAAAATAAACTAAGGGCCTCGGTTGGGTTACGAACCCACGTTCTTGAGCTCAGAAGTCAAGCACGCATACAGATATATATAGATATATTCAGTCTACAATAGAGTCGAAAATATCTTTTCAATGTAGAAGGAATTCGAGGTTCTGTCGTGTAAATGAAAAATTCAAAATTTGGCCAACGTTTCGAAAACTATTTATTTCCTTCTTCAGGGCCTTATAATGACTTGAGTGGATGTGTGTAGTGAAGGTGTTGAGAGTTTGTTTGAGTTAACACAAACTCACAACTCCTTCACCACACACATCCACTCAAGTCATCATAAGGCCCTGAAGAAGGAAATAAATAGTTTTCGAAACGTTGGCCTGCCTGCCTGCTCGTGTGGCGGCGTTGAGACTGCGGAACACGTAGTTCTCGAATGCCCGCTATACGACGTGCCCAGGGCGGCGCTGATTCGCCAGAAAGGATCGTACCTAGGACTGGACCTGCCGGGACTGATGACAGAGGCTACAATTATACCAATAGATTTTAGGAGTATTATTTTGACTTTTTTTTAAGGATTCTTAGGAACAATTATAAAGTTTTAAGAATGTTTATAACGAATGTATTTAATCAAATAAGAATGGCGTAATTGTTCTTTTATGTATTTTGCTCCTCATGTCATCTTGATTTTTCAAAACTGTTTAGACTTGGCGAACCCACGCAACCGAAGAAGGGTAAGAATTAGAAGCATATAGAATCATTATTTATTTATCAAGAACAACATATTTTTACAAACCAACAATAATTATAATTTACAGGGCTATAGAGTAGGGTTCAGGTGGGGCTTTAGATAATACGAAAAAATAGAGATATTACAAAATTACGCGATAAGAAGAATATTCGCGCTGCCAAGGACCTTACCGAACTACGGGCTGTGTCAAGAAACGGGGCCAAGCCCTCATACGCTTTCATGCGAGCACACATTATGAATGTATATAGCAATAGGCTTATCTTCCACTGATGAAAAGAATAGCCACAAAAGGGTTAGTAGTGCCAGGTTGGGAGATCATTCCATAACTATGGATGTGCAGAGAGGGAGACAGCCTTCTGGAAAGTATGAAAACTTGGCTGATAACTCTTCTTTCCATCACGTATATAGAGGAGGTCCTTTTCTAAGGATATAGATCTTTTCACAAGGGCCTGATTGCTACATCCTCTCTTCCGTAGGGTAGCTTAGAACTTCTCGGACACTTCTTTCTCTAGGTCAACTCTCTTCTCACCCTCTTTCCTGAGCTCGCCCTCCTAGCCCACTGTGCATTCTTTCATAAACTACTCCAGCGCATTGCAGGTTTCAGTCCAAAGCCCATTCCTGGACAAATAGACTATTTCCTCTTCTGTCTGATTGCTATATCCTCTCTTCGGCTACAGGTGCTGATTCCCGGGTTATCCTCTAATGGGTATGGATTACTGGAGCACTTACCCGTTAAACCCACTTAGCGTCCCGTTCTCGGCAGCAAGGCCATCTCCCAACATGGAATCCACACTTTTCTCTCTTTTATATCTTTCAGTCTATCAAAAAAATTATATTACTTTTTATGCCGGTTTAAATAATAATAAAATGAACATTTGTCTGTTGTTTTTATATAATTAAAGCTTGAATTTTTAGTGGTTTTGTTCGGAAGAATGTTTTTTCTATTTTCTTCTGTTTATAGAAAAAAACAGTTTATTATAAATTTTTTTATTAACATTTTCACTCGAAATAATGGAATTGCAATGCTAGAAATATCTTGTGACAAATTTCATGAATTAGTAAATGGTTATGTCTGCGTACACATGTGCTATAAGCGCGCGAGCGCGTTCGACAATGATGTAGTCAGAGAAGACGATCTAACTCGAAATGTACAAGTATATTTTCCTTCTATTCCTTGAGAAAATGTATCATGATTTCAGATCTCTCTTGTTAATCTCTTTAAGTAGATAGAGCTATCAATTCCCCAACATTTACCGAACGGTTCAACGCGGTCTGCAGAACGTTTCGAAAACATGGACATCTACAAACGTTTTCCTTTTGACTAGTTAATTTTAAAGAGAATAAAGAATCAGCCATTAATGTTGTACATATGAAGTTGAGGTTCTATTCGAATAAGTAAGTTTCAATCGAACTTTTAAACTATTTTTTTTTCTTAATCAGCGAATAGACAAATCGTCGTCGATGAGTCAATCAATGTACTTCCCCAGATCAAATTAGTTAATTAAGTTTTCGCTCTCCCTGCGAAACCAATCGATCGTTCAGGGTTTTAACCCTGAAAAAAGGGAACTGAAAAGTCAACAGTTGACTTACATAAGAGCTACTGAAGACATAATGAACCTGAAAAGTCAACTGTTGACTTAAAAGTGTTGACATAAGAGCTACTGAAGACATACTAAATTTTTTTTCGATACATTCACTATCTGTTCGTACGAGATGATATCAAATATAATTTAAAATAACAATATAATTATTTAATAATATCTTTAGGTTAGGTTAGGTTTTATGACTCATGCCTGGGCTTTAACTACGAGGTTATATACAACCAGATAGCTCTTTCGTCACTCTGGTGGACATGAGCCCGACTCTACTGTGGGAGTTCTAAATTTTGTCCACCCTAAATTTTTATTCACCTAAGGCAGGGGTCTTTAACGGTTCTCTGACATCGTACAGGCTTGGGACCATCACTTAACGTCCCAACCGAAGGTCGGCGTACTTAAGCTTATTTTACCTCCCAGGTAAAATAAACTAAGGGCCTCAGTCGGGTTTCGAATCCACTTTCTTGAGCTCAGAAGGCAAGCACGCATACCACTGAGCTACTTGCGCCCTAATAATATCTTTAAAAAATCTCTTTACAGTTACATCCATGTTGTTTTTTCTTATTTTTTTTCTCGTATATCTAAATGAACATTTTTTTTATTACATTGTTGTTTTTTTGTTTATAGTTCCATTTTATTACTATTATTATTTATATTTGCTACTTACCTGTATTGTTATTATTTTTTACTTTATATTCTTTATTATATATTTTTTACTTATTGCTGCTATTATTTTCATTATTTACTCGTATATTTAATGTTATTAAATGGTCCTGGCCATTATCAGTATATTTATGTACTAGATATTACAATTATATAGATTGATATTAGATCTTCATTCTATCGGGAGTAATCTTGTTCACACAGACTTTTTTTTTAAATTGATAGAATTAGTTATTGTGGTACATTCCTAGACTTTAGACTTTAACAACGAGGTCATATCGCCTACTTTTTTTTTTTTTTTTTTTTTTGGCAGGAGGGGGAAATGCCAATTACGCACATCCAGGGAGGATAGCCCTGGATAGTGTGGGACTCGAGCTCCATACCCACTAAAACCCCCTCCTTCGACGATCCTGATTCCCTTCCGCGGAACAGACTGCCTGTCATTACTTCACGGAAGGGAGGATGGGTGGCTGGTAACGCCCCATCTTCTGCTTATAGCCGCCGCTAAGGCGCCTACATATCGCCTACTACCCGAGGTCATATCGCCCGACTCTACTGTGAGAGTCCTAATTTGGCTAACCCATCTTTATTCACCTAGGATTAGAGTCACTAACGAGTGCTTAACATAGTGCTCAAGGTTTTTTCATCTTCTAAAAAACCTAGGGATTTTGACCGGGTTTTGACGCTACCGCTGAGCTACCAGGTCTAATTGAGGGGTCGGAAAACATGAAATTACAGTGAAAACTTCATAAAGCTGAGGATGTAAAAAGTAGCCATATTTCACAATTTTTCCGATGAAAAGGTGATATTGAAACAGAGTTCGACGGGCCGTATTATTCCCACCCTTAGTCTAGGACCCACCCTTTTTATAGATAGAACGAAGGGTGTATATTTTCTGAATTATTAAACAGTTCGATGATATTTTACCCCAACCGCTGTATAGAGAGTATTTTTAATATTTCTTGTTATTCAGTTAGAAGGAAGCATCTGAATAGAAATGGACCCTTTAATAACGCTTTAAAATTCAGGACCAGGCTCCTTCTCTCCAGAAGTAAGTGCAGTCTTGTCTTGCTTCAATTGTTTTAGTCTGTTATCAACGATATTCTCCTTTCTGAATATCCAAAAGTGTGGCCGGAATGCACTTTTAAGGGCGAAAAATCGAAAATATTTCAGGAACAATAATACGTTTCTCCTACACCCCATTTCCTAAGAAAGTATATATTCGACGGGTCCATATGAGATAATACTCCATGCATTGTTGTTATATATAATATACATATTATGTTAGTTAGTTATTGACACTCATGCACGGGCTTTAATACGAGATTATTTTGCCCACAATCGCTTCAAGACATCAAGACAATCCCTTAAAGTCTCATTCGAAGGACGGCGTGCTCAAAGATCATGTTTGAAACCCGCGAGCTCTGTAAGCAAGCAACCTCTTGTGGCGTCCGGTCTGTAGTGTGGCTATAACAGGAAGCAGACAGTCCAGACTTGAGCATTGACAAGGGGACATTGAGGAGAAATGACAACAGCGGTGGTCACGATCATCAAATGGCCGAATATCCTATGCATATTTTCCGGAAATCCGGGTATGTCTGGACTCTACATGGATACTGCCTGACCACTGGATGTCCCAGATACTATCAGGTCCAAGCTGTTCTTTTTTTAAGAGAAGAACAACCCAAACTGCAGAACATGTGTTCTCGAATGTCCGCTGTACGAAGGGCCTAGGTTAGAGTTAATATTCGGGACAGGTTCGTACCTGGGCCTCGACCAACATTTCACATATAAAATTTTATGTTGAAACATTCATTCTATCGGGAGTCATCATGTTACCCCACACAGACAGAATTTTTTTTTTATATTTGGAATCCGTTCAGATCATATTTACGTTGATACGCTTCGATTGGCACCAAAACGGAGTCGATATAATTTTTCATTCGTGAGATATCGTGCAGGAAAAATTGACCATGCACTCACGTACGTACACACACACATAATTCTTTCCAAAAATAGTGTAAAAATACTGTAATGACCTTGAAACATAAAAATATGATGAAAATTTTGATTTCGATTTTCGGACCCATTACAATAACTTCCCTATATGTAGGGAAGTTAATAATGTATTCGGACATAAGCATTTTTAGTTCATCATAACAGTTTTTTTTATAACCACTCGACTTTCCACTGGTTGCCACTCTATTCTCCCTCGTGAGAGGCCTATTTACCGTTGTACATCCCCACACTGGAAGCAGGACAGTTGTGAATTATTAAAACAGTCCCTGAAGCTGTTCCGAGTCCATTTCGCGTATTATTTCATAATGAGTGTTCTCCTACCGTCGCCCACTCTGCATAACGAATGGCACAACTTTTCTGTTTACCCTATTTTAAATGTTTAAAACTTTCAAGAGCATTAAAAATGAATAATTGGTACTTCAAAAACTGTAACATCTGTGCTGGGGCAAAAATTTAATTTTCTGACTATTATATGGAAGTTTAAATTGTGTAGTTTATCTTCAGTCATCCGAAACATCGGTCAAACGGTTACGGGTAGTAGATTCAACTTAGAAAATGATGTCGAATCACCTGCAGTGTACTTCACCAGAAGAAATTAGTCAGTTAATGTAACGTAAAAACGTTCCCCCTCCAAAACCAGTTGGCCGTTTGTGCTAATATTCAATAGTTGACTTACATAGGGGCTCTTAAATCCTCATACTAAATTTTTTTTCCGGAGTTATTGAATTGAACCCTTCCCTTCGGTCGATATCGCTGAAATATGACAGGTAGTGTCATCATTGGATATTGATTTTAAATATGAAATTTCATGTTGATACATTCATTACATCGGCAGTTATTGGGGTTTTTGAGTTGAGCCCTCCCTTCCCTTCTGGAAATTCAGCTAAAAATTAATAGTTGTCTTCCTTATGGAAATTCCATTTATAATATAAAAGTTTAAAAGCTCTAACAATAGTAAACAATATTAATCAAAGAACATGTAACAGAAATATTAGAAACACTTAAAATTCTGTCTTCATTTGCGCTGTTTATATTTGAAACATTAATGATCACTATACTTGGAAGAAAGGAAATATTAGAAACACTTAAAATTCTGTCTTCATTTGCGCTGTTTATATTTGAAACATTAATGATCACGATACTTGGAAGATAGAATATTTTTTGAATAACTAAACATTAACATTTTTTATGCCCTGCCCCACTTCTTAAAGATATTAGAAACAATAAAAAAAATTTAAACATTCACCTAAAAATCTTTATGTTACATAAAACCTTCTATTCGGGAAAATAATTTTTTTTTTTCACATAGTTCAAAAATAATAAAATAACCATGATATAAAAAATTGTATTTCATATACAAAAACATTATTTATATACAGTGAAACCTCTCTAGATAGCGAATAACTCTATTTATAGCTATAACGGTCAAAATTTTTATGGTCCCGGCAACAGACCACTCGAATCAATCCTCTGTTAACGGACAACGGACAGCCTTAATTGGTCCCATACGAAAAATCTACCTCCCGAAAACGGACTGCAGGCTCTTGGGAGAAGTTCTGGGAAATTATTGAAAAATAACAAATAGGTTTTCTAAACTTCTCAATAATTATGGAAATTTCTTGTTTCGTTTTCGTTCGCATTTCGTAAGATTTTATTAGGTTTGCTTCCAACCATGTCTCAAAACAGAACTCGGCTAACGCTCAAAAATAAAATAGAAGTAATTAAAGTTTATAATCGAGAAAAGCCCAGCGTCAGGGACTTAGCGGCAAAGTTTAAGATGGGAAAGACGCAGATCGCGGCCATTTTGAAAGAAAATAATGAACTTTCACTAAAATGGCAGGAACACGGAAATGTAGAAACGAAACCGGCTTTCACATAAAAACACGGTGAGGGTTTTGAAATTGATCGCCATTGTTTCGAATGGTTTTGCCGAGTAAGAGCCAAAAATATCCCTGTTTTTGGCTCTATGATACAAAAAAAGGTGTCTGATGTCGGCGAAATTTTGATGATTTTAAATTTCAAAGCCTCAAATGGTTGGTCCCACATCTGATTATCACATATGAATATTATATATATATATATGGTGGGCTGGTGTATTACACCTAGGGACCTAAGCATTCAGTGCTTTTATCTCTTCCCTGGAAGCGCTTAGCTTCCCCCTTATTATATTAACTATATGCCTATATTTATACTACCTGACCCAAGTCCTTCATGGAGTGCTCAGTCTCCCAGTTTCCTTAATGAACCTAAGAATGCTCTCATAGTCCAATCATTTAAAATCTTCCTCTGCGACTGCATCTCTACCAAAGATGTGGAATCTCTTTCGCTCATATCCTGAGCAGATGCCCAGGAAGTGTGCCGCCGTTTCGTCTTCTTCCCCACATCTATCGCAGGTAGGACTGTCCTTGACTCCCACAGTGTGTAGGTGTCTATTGAACGGACCATGTCCGGTGAGAACTCCAGTCAGTTGCCTGAGCTCGTTCCTTTTGAGGTTTAGGATCCCGTCATTCAGAACCCTGGACTCCCCTCCCAGGAACATCTTCGACTGCTTGCATGTGGTCTTTTCTCTCCAAGTACGCTCCAAAAGGTCCTTAGTCCATTCTTTGATTCGGGTTCGGTATGTTTCCCGAGATACTCCCAGCACCGGTTCTGGCCCCATGAAAGGTATACTTGAACCTTCCTTGGCCAGTCGGTCCGCCTCTTCGTTTCCCTGGATCCCCGAATGTCCGGGAACCCAGTAGAGTCCAACCTTCTTGTAGTTTCCTAGGATGTTTAACTGATTTGCGCACTCTCTTACCAGCTTTGATTTGATTTCTGCGCTGGCAAGTGCTTGGAGTGCTGCTTGACTATCGGAGAAGATTTTCACCTCCTCCATGTCACTGTTTATTACCTCTCTTCTAGACGCACACTCCAGGATGGCCATCACCTTCGCTTGAAACACCGTAGCATGGGATCCCAGCGGGATGACGGCCTCCACCTCCAGACTCGGGATACATACACCCCCTCCCGTGAGTCCTGTGTCCTTCTGCCTAGAACCGTCTGTAAAGCAAAGTATATGCTTCGCAGTAACTTCTGTCGCTTCATGCTGTGCTCTCTCTCTACTCCTGATAGTTACTGCATACTTCCTATTTAGGTTGGTGCGCTGTACCATCTTATCTTTTCTCCATTTAAATATGGGATCTATTTCGCTTAATACTTCCTTGATTCTAGAGTGTCCCCCTCTGAACGCCCTATTCCACTCTCCTTTAGCCTCGAGACTGCAGCAGGTATTCATTGCTGAATTCCGTACACTTACATCCAGAAGTCAATTCCTACTATCATAGCCACAGCAGCCATCACATATGAATATTATGATCGATATTTTTTCGAGAAAACGTTGACCTACATTTAAAAAAAAAAAAAAAAAAAAAAAAAAACAATAATTTAAAAAACGAAAAAAAAAGAAATAAAAAAATGTAGCCTTGGTAGCTGAAGGAAGTGACATGAGAATAGCGTGAAGGGAGTAACGACCCTTGAAACCTTGGTGCACGCTAGCTGCTAGCTACACACATTCAGTTAACTTCAGGAACAAACCGTAAAATTTTGTGACGAAATGCCATTTTACAATTTTTCCCTACTTTTACAGTTCCCTATTTGCTATAGTTTAATAATTATTATTTGATTTTGTCATCAGGAGCTCCGGCAGTTTGCTCTTCTCTTACTCAATCGCTGGTTCTATGAATGTTACAACAGTGACGATGTTTCTTTAAAAATGTATTTAAATATATATATATATATGATATACCCACAGGACGTTCTTATACTAACCATGTTTTTGGATGTATGAAAGTATTTCTTATATTCACCAGCAATGACAGTATGAGATGAATTTGAGAAGGGGGAGGGAGTGAGTGATCAGTAGACGCAGGGTTGGAATAAGAAAGTTTTGTAATAGCCACGTCACATATATTTTTTAATAAAAACCTACCTGTATCAAATTAGTTAGTTATTAGTTATTAAGAATCATGCCCGGGCTTTAACTACGAGGTCATATCGCCTACTACCAGAGCGCTTTTTCGTCACTCTGGTGGACAAGAACCCGACTCTACTGTTGGAGTTCTAAATTTTGCCTACCCTAAATTTTTATTCACCTGGGGCAGGGGTCTTTAACGAGTACCTGACATCGTACAGGCTCGGGACCTTCGCTTAACGTCCCATCCCAGGGACGGCATGGTTCAGTTTATTTAACCTCCCAGATAAAATAAACAAGGGCCTTGGTCGGGTTTCGAACCCACGATCTAGAGCTCAGAAGGCAAGCTCGAGCTACCGGCGCCCTCTCGAGTTTTTTTAAAATATATTTTCATTAAAAAAATTCAAAATTGATGTGAAAAAATGTTTTATGTTGTTAATTGTCCACTTTTTAAATATCGGTAGCACCAAGTTGAGAGTCCAGTCACGGAGTCCTTCAGTGTGTGTTCTCTCATGCAATTTACGTGGAGATCCGTATGGTTAGATAGTGTGAGGTTCCTACTTGACTATGAAATATCTTGTTAGTAGGGAGATAAAGCAGGTCCCTGTAAAAACACCACTTTTATTACTTATAAAAAGACGGGGTGGCCGGGTCAGGGCTATCGTTCTTTCATTTAGCTCCTTTCTTCTCGCTTCGTCTCCCCCCCTCTTGTTTTTCACACCTTGTCATTTTTCTAAATGTAATAAAACTTTTTTTTTATAGCGTAAGTTTTTATTTATTTTTTTTATCTTTGTTCCTTACATATAGGATGTGTAGGAAAAATGATGGGATGTAGAAAACTGGTATCAGTCTAAACGACTTAAAAAATATCGTGGGTCTCTTCCTAAACGTTTCATTAATCCTAAGATGTATTAGTTACCAAAAAGCTGCTGCAATAGGCACGGGGGCGAATAATATCGACGGAGAGGTTTCAGCAATATTGCTAGCTGTCAAACATATCGAAGATACCCCAAAGGAAAAGTTTGTCCTCCTGATTGACTCGCAGGCTTCAATTAAGTCCCTCACTAAACCGGGAGCTGACCAGCACACTGGTCCCTAGCCACTGCGGGATCCCAGGCAACGAAAAGGCTGATAGGTTGGCTAAACAAGGATCCCAGATGAAACAGCCTACCACGTCTACAAATCTGGCTATGGCAAAGAAGCAGATTGACAAGATCTACAAAATGCTGAGGGAACACCAGATAAGAGCAGCTGCTGGCAAGAGATGGGGAGTCCTGCTGGAGGAAAAACATGGCTAGGAGGGTGGCGGTGGCCAACTTCAGGATGCTCACAGGACACGACTGCCTCCAGAAACATCTGAAGAGGATAGGAGTGGCCGACTCACCGATATGCCCGCTCTGCAACGATGGGGAAATGACAGGGGCCATCTTCCGACCTGCTCTGCGCTGGTTGATATTGTCCTAGTCCGGGATAACATGTCCACGATAAATACGTGGCGTCACTGTATTGGGCTGCAAGACATCGCATGGCTGATTGCCAAAGGTAGACGTAGGATAAAAAAAAAAGATTTATTGGTTTATTTTATTTGGGGAGAAATATTAAGAACTGTGTGCATCATGAGATCATTATGAAGTGTTCTGTTGTTTATGTATGGGGGGCACTGTGTTATCAGTCTGAGGGTTTTTGCTGAAACGCCTGAATTCATTTGATGTTGGATGTTTTTGCTGAACCGTATGTCCATAACGGTCTCAGTAAGTGTAACAGTTCCTTTTTTGTGTCATGTATAATTTTGATCGTGGATTTCTAAGTCCTTAGAGTATTTTGAGTCGAAGGTTCAGCGTGTGTGAGGGTTCAATGTCCATCGTACAAAGATCAAATCAAAAATATCTAATCAAAAATATCAAACTACAAAATAACAAACGATAAAAAATTTAATACAACAATATCCGACGACAAAATTTCTAACTACAAAATAAACAAACGTCGAATAATTTTTATAACTGGCAAATTTATAATGAAGAAATAAAATAAGGAATATTACAATACATTATTATAATTTAATATTAGCACGATCCTAAGGTACAGTTGCACAGTAAAATGTAACACTGTAAATAAAATGTTAACCCAATAACTAAAAATATATTGCCTAGTAGGTTAATCCAATAACACGGTTAATAAGGCGCAGTAGGAAATTTCAGAACACTCGGTAAAAAATTTGAATGCCCAGTCAAAAAAATGAAAGACTAAGATTTAAAATGCACAGTACAAAATTGCAGTTTACCAAGTAAATCCAGTTGATGTATCCGAAGAAATAACATGTTGACCCTCCCGTCGGTCCTTTTAATGCAACAGTCCAGGTTCTCAAACCACACTTTGAATGCAGAAATAAATGCTTGTTCAATGTCAACGATCAAAGTATTTGATTTCAGATCTGGTTCCAACTTTTTTAATTTCTTAAGGACCTTTGTGTACAAACGAGATAATTTGTTAGGAGCTAAAACTTTACCATTACGCACGCCATGAATTGATTATAATTGTAAAGAGAAAAAGTCATACGCATTAAACTAGGCATAAACATTCCATTTCGAACTAAGTGAATCATGATAATTATTTTAACGACCAATATTATTAAATCGATATTACAGAATATATTTATGTTTTAGATATTATTCACCATGATATTTTTAAATTAGATATTTTGGATTAGTTATTTAGACTTGATACCCAGTATTAGTTTGAGGGAGGGGCTTATCGTAGATAAAAACGGTGGGGCATGTTTCCCGTCGAAGTGTAAATGTGATTTGCTGTGTTTTATCTGTATGATGCGAAAATCAAAATGTTACATAATGATTATTGCTCAATTTCGTAATTGTTTTAGTTTTGGCTGGCTGGTTCAAGCTTGAAAGCCTCTTCAACTTAAGGATCTACAAATTTAATTCGAATAATGTAGTGAGGTTGGGTGTGCTGTTATTGGAGGGGGCATTATTTGAACAGCACTTCTCAATTCTCACCTCAACCTACACAAACATCTTACTCTGTTGTTTTTACTTCTTACTTCTCACTTCTGAGCAACAGATCCAATTCTCTAATGGCCTCTTCTTTTATGTTTCTTTCTTACCAATTCTTATATCTTTATACTTTCTTATCCCAAACTTTGTAGAAAATATTCTTTCTTTCTGTCTATTACACCGAATATAAAAATAAGGATAATGAAAGAAAAGTATAACAAATAATTCGATTTCACTGCCACAACCCAATCGCCATTCTCTCGATATCTCTAAGTGTGATAACATTCAACTTATTAACATTCTATAAGTTTATCAATTTTACTTCTCCAGGCACAAGTAGTATGTGGCGAGTTATAGATCATTCAAAAATTCAATATTCAGTTCTTAACGGATTTCATGTTGTCCCAAACCCTGATTTCGAAAATGGAAATAACAAATTTCTGTCTGTAGAGACAATAACTCCTGACTGAATAAATGTTTCAACACGAAATTTTATATGTGTGCCTCACTTCTTGAGCTTAAGAGCATGCCGTCCGTCCTTCGGATGGGACGTTAAGCGATGGTCCCAAGCCTGTACTATGTCAGGTACTCATTAAAAACCTCTAACCTAGGTGAACAAAAATTTAGGGTAGGCAAAATTTTGGACTCCCATTGAGTCAGGTTCATGTCCACCAAAGTGACGAAAGAGCGCTCTGGTAGTAGGCGATATGACCTTCAGATTTTCAACCTAATCGGTCAAAGGAGAGGAGAGGATTAGGGGCGGATTCCTGAGCAATGCCCTGGTCTCGACTGTCCGCGCATCTCGGTATATTGATCCTCCAAAATTACTCACAGTAATAATTGTATTAATAAATCTAATAATGTAATGTCTATTTTTCAGGTAAGGAACAAGGCGTTCCGCATAACAGTAAGTAGTAATTTATCATCTGTGTGTAGAATTATTATCTAGCTAGCATTAGATTTGTTTATCGTAATCAAGTTTTCAACGGATTTTTACATTTCAAGGTCCCCTAAATACGTTTAGTTTATTTTAATATGACTTTTGAAAGTCGACCGATTTGCATACATGTCGAAAACCGTCCTCAAATGTCGTTTCGAATAAGTTTAGACGTTTGCTCGACGCGAAAGCGGTTAGTCCTATTAAAAAATGTATTCTTACCAAATATGTTCCTTATTGAATTTCCAGTCGCCTATACGTCCTTATATCTGAAATGTATTCAATACATACAAAGTTATAGCGCACCAAAGAATGTTGTACTGTATGTGTACTCATGACCCATTTTGCTTCTAATATACACCCGGCCTTGGCTCTTAGGTTTTTTTTATCTGGGATGTGAAGAAAATTTGAGCACGCCGTCCTTCGGATGGTCCCGAGCCTGTGCGATATTAGATTTTCGTTAAAGACTCCTACCCCAGGTAAATAAATCCAGGTAAGTAAAATTTAGGACTCCTACGAAAAAGCGCTCTGATAATAGACGATGTGACGTAGTTGTAGTTAAAGCCCGGGCATGAGTCATAATAAATACTTATTATGATAAATATTTTTAAGTTACTATACTGATATAAATTCGTTATACCTCTCTGGAAAATATATTATTATACTCAAAATGGTATTGGTACACTCAAAATCGTATTCACATGTGATATTAAGATGTTGTGGAACGAGATTTCTCATAGAAATAAAAGACGTTGTCTTCCCAATGTTTTATTTTAGACCAGAACCGGTTTTTGACGCAACAGCGTCACCATCATTGTTTCAGCCCACCCACACAGCTCAGCGGTTAAAGAACAACTGACAGTGTTGTGTGGACTGAATGAACCACTGATGGTGACGCTGTTGCGTCGAAAACCGGTTCTGGTCTGAAATAAAACAGTGGGAAGACAACGTCTTTTATTTATATGCAAAATCGTATTTGTATACTCTAAATGGTGTTAGTATACTTCTTGTGTTGCACAAACGCAAGATGCACCCGAAAAATAAAGACCAATAATAAAGATGGTATACTTCTTTAAACAAGTCGTATACAAGTGCCCCATTTTCGTATATACATTCAGACATTTCTATGCCAAAAAAAGTGTTGAATAATATATATGTATATAAAATTTAGTAAGCCCACTTCGGGCTTATATTTTTTGACAGTTAGAGATGGAAGAAGATTAGCAACAATCCGAGGATTAAAGTATTAATGTTTATTCAGTGTTCGGAGAATAGGGATTATATCTGTCTGAAATGATGTTAAAAAATTGGATTTTCTCCAATGGGTTTTAAGAAATGGAAAAGTTTATTTACATAAATGTCAACTTTTGGTTTAACCAAAAAAACAAAGAAGTTTCGTGTTTTTGAACTATTGATCTTTCAAATTATTGACAATTTCTGACGTGTTCAAGGTTCATTTACCTACTGGATAGAACATTATGTGCTTGGTTTCGAATCCGTGATCTTGAGCTTAGAAGGCAACCTCTGATCTACTGGCATTATTATTTATATTATTATAAATATTTTTACCAGCTATATGAGGTATCGGGGAAGTTATAAAATCGGTAAACAATTCGATACAAAGTTTCCAACAGAATTTCACGTTTTCCGGGACGTCCCTTATATTACTTATGACCCTTCCTCATGTCTGTTATAATAAAAAAATTATGTAGGTAATTAAAATTATTAATAATTAGGCAAATAATAAAATTACCACATTTCCTCTAGAAATTATAGCTGGTCTTTTACTAAATTTTTGATTTCTACAGTAAACTCCGAAAAGGGCCTTAAAAAAATATCATAAGTTCAAGATGTGCAATTCTGAAGAATTGGATTTTTTCTAAATTTACTAAAGGCATGCCATATTGTTTCTGTTTTAAAAATGTTCAATCTAATTCAAAGGTATGAATTATCTTTCTGAGTTCACAGGGAAAATGAATAGCATAGAATAAGAGAACAAATATTCGGGTTTGTTTTAACCTACATTTTCAAAATAATCAAATTATCAATATCAAATAAAAAAATCAAATTATTTACAATAAAAAAAAAAATCTTACAACCTAATTTCTACATCTACTTTCTAATATTTGTGGACATTCTTTAATTAAATGTTATTTTGGGCATATAAACATATAAATAAATACAAGTATCTTTGCGCACTGTTATTTTACTCCTACATGGGTCACTCCACCTTAAGTCTAAAAAAACTTCTCTCTCTAGACTGTCTCACTCTATTAGAACAGGTGATGGTCGTCATTTGTTCTCCATTCAAAATGTGACTAGTCCTTTGTAGTTAGTTAGTTATTATGACTCATACCCGGGCTTTAACTACGAGGTCATATCGCCTACTACCAGAGCGCTCTTTCGTCACTCTGGTGGACATGAGAAATTTTTATTCACCTAGGGCAGGGGTCTTTAACGAATACCTGACATCGTACAGGCTCGGGACCATCGCTTAACGTCCCATCCGAAGGACGGCGTGCTTAAGTTTATTTTACCTCCCAGATAAAATAAACTAAGGGCCTCGAACCCACGTTCTTGAGCTCAGAAGATAAGCACGCATACCACTGAGCTACCGGCGCCCTCTAGTCCTTTGTATATTTATTCACTAATTAAGTTACTTCACTTCTAACAGCTGTTTTAATACAAATAATAATTATTGATTTTTATAATATATTAATAATTTTAATGTGTGTAAATGTATACGTCACAGGTCATGTCATTTCATACCTCTCTCATTTCATATCACTCTTGAAATCTAACTAATTTCAAGAACATTCCAATTCAAGTTCTGTTTCATTCCGAAGGAACTTAACTTCATATCCAAAATGGACGTAAATAGCAGACAGAAAACCATACTGACTGTTGTATTCCAGGGTACATTAACATGGTAGCAAGTTGACAAGAAAACTAAGTTAATATTGAACAAAGTATGGGACGAGAACTTACGGTTTGAGCGGAAGTCCACGGTCTATCATTGAGAACTAGCGACTCAAGATCAAACTTTTGTCTTAGATAATGTAGATATAATTGAGAAAGGTAATTAATTTTGTATAACATTTCTCTGTCTTCAATGTCTGCCGGTTGTCAACTCCACAAAATTGAATTAGCTAAGACAGAAGCCTTTCCTCCTGCGCAACTTTGTTTGAGACATGTCTTCTTAGAAACCAACCTCTATTCATACTCAAGGATGGAATACACATGAGAATTCCTCGTAATTAGTCGTCATGAATTAATAATTAAGCTGAACAAAGTACTCGACTCAGAATCACACCACATTCTCTTTCAGAACTTCTGTATCGCTTTCTTCGTGATGTCTACTATAAACAGCTAACTTTACATCCGATTTACTAGGTCTTTTCACATTATTGTCTTTTAGGTCGTCATTTAACTAAAGAACTGTTCATACGAACAAAAAGTCGATATCAGATACTCTGTATTTCTCAGAATGGGAGACGTGGGCTGGTATACTATTGCATTATTTTATATAAATCTTTTTTAATGGACTTCTAAATAGACGATCAAAATTAGACATGACACAAAAACGGAACTGTTAAACTTACTTACTTAGACCATAATGGACATACGGATCACAGATATACGGTTCAGACAAAAACATTCAACATCAAACGAATTCAGACGTTTCAGTCTAAAACCCTCAGACTGATAACAGTGCCCCCCCATATATAAACATCAGAACACTTCATACCGATCTTATGATACACACAATATCCAACACAATACAAACTACTTACATTCGGTTTTTTTAGAAAACTTTACACACATTCAAATGTATACTCAACAATAATAATGTATATTTAACTCACTGGAAATAGAGCACTAAATAAAGGAAATTGTATGTACGATCAGACCAATCTCAAATAATCACCCCTCTTATCGCCAGTCTTTGTGTAGACGTACCTACTTCCTCAAAAAATTGTAAATCTTTATTTTATGTATTTTTTTATGTTTCTATATATATTTTTTATTCTTATTCCTCTATTTATTATTGTCATCTTTGATTTATTTTATATATGCATATATATTTGTATTTTAATCAGCGCATATTTTGTTGATTTTTTCCGGCATTTCTTCCCTTCTTGTGGTACAAATATTTTCAAAAAAGAAGAAGACACCTCTGGAAAAAATCAACATTTCAATATCCCAGAGAAGTTTAAGAAACACAACGCATACTATTTCAAGATTTTTCTTTTATTATTAAGATTTCAATTTGAGATGAAATATTATTTTAAATGTTTGTTTTTTTCATATTTTAAGACATAATATGTCTATAATATTTTAAGACATATTATGTAACTGTACAGGAGGGATAGGGAAAACCCCCGTGAGGACTGAAGGAAGGGTACCGTTTGGAAAGTACTCCCATATTATATGTATATATTTTGTGAAATAGACAATATTTTTTAAAAACATTACGTTTTTTCTTTACTTTTTATTAAGTTTTTCGCAATATCTTTGCAAAAAAAAGTTAAGTATCATTACTGGACTATAAAAGGCACTTACAGAACTACGTACAATGAAACAAAGAAAACAGCCTAAGCCAACAAATTATGTATTTTTGTATTACCAGTAAATGCCTGTATGGATTGAATTTTAGAGTGGGGAGGGGGAGAGAGAATGATCAGTGAAAGCGTGGTTGGTATAAGAAAATCCTGTAGTGGTCATATCATTTTGTAAATGCACACGGTGGATTGCATATTTTGAGGTATATTAAAAAAAAAGGGGGTAACTTCTCCCTGCATTAATTTACATTTAAATCCACTTTTGAATACATTTATATATAGAACTTAATAAATGTATGTATATAACTTTTATGTATGATATAATTTTAAATTAGCCTTCTGACTAGCGGTTGATGCAAATGATCTCATGAATACAGGCTAGAGGCTGTTCTTCCTCTATGAATTTGTATATCCATATTTATTTTGAAACTTTTAATGCCTGTATGCTCCTGTGAATACATTTATCTAGTAGGACACTCGAGAATATGAAATAATTGATTCTCTTTTTTTCCACTTTTTTCACTTCCATAATTGTTTTTACTTCTATTTTATTTTAGTTCACTTTTTTTCTTCTAAATGTTTTTTTTGTTGGTTTTATTTTCAAGTGTTATTTTATGCATTGAATTGCTTGAAAGGAATGACTACAGTTTTGTATACAGACATTAACCACCTGCCACCTCAATTTTTCAAAAAAAAAAAAAAAATTGAAAATTTTGAGAATGGTAATTTGAAAAAATAAGACTTTCTTATACTACATTTTTTCAAATCACTCTCCTTTCCGCTTCTCAATATCATTTCATACTGATATGACTGAGTTAAAGTAATGTGTTGGTATTAACGATTTTCTACATTGTTCATCGTAATTCTGAGAATGACTTTCCAGTCAGTATGAAATTATTTTAAGTTGATAAGAGGGGAAGAGGTGACATATAAGAATGACTTGTTATGGCCACATCACATATCGTCGGTCTAATAATGATACCTCATATGTGCAAAAAGTCGACTTTACAGAAGAGAAAAAATACTGATAAAAAAAAATTTCTTTATAGGAAACCTCAATTTTTTCGACATTTGTATTAAGTGAGATGTATATGCACGCCATGAATTATTTTTAAGATAGTTTGCAAATCCAAGTAAATAATTAACCTACTTGACGGAGTCTCCCCTCTCCACTAGTTGGAGAGTGGTATATGGCAGTGTGCTGGAGTCCTACTGGTGCTGTCCTCGTCCAGTTTCTTATATTTTTAAATTATTTTATTTAGTTATTTTTAGTTTATTTTATTTATTTTATCTCTTTCATTTTATTATGTATTCTGTTTATTATTTTTGTATATGTTTGCTACTATTTTGTATTATTCATTTCTTTTTTTTCCTTCTTATTATGTTTTAATTATTTTGTATTACTTATTATTTTATAATGCCATCTTAGTCATCACTTCTGCTTATTGTTATTGGTTGTACAGATTGTAGAATAGATAAAAAAAAAAAAAAAAAAAAAAAAAAACGACGGAGTTACCACAATTTTGTTCCCATTTCTTTTGCAAGGTATTTCATGGTTTTTTCGTTTTATGTCGTATACGAGGTCCCAACTAGATCAATAGTTTTTTTTTTTTTGGTATAAAAAACGATTTTCAGAAAAATGTAGCTTACGAGGTATGACATCTCGGCCGACGATACATTTTATTAATTTTTCTATACAATTATAAGGACATTGTTATTTATTCAGTTCAATTTCTTTATTAGGCAAGGGGTTCGGCCTGATATATACAATATACAACATTTAAAAAACAAAAAAAAAAAAATAATAAAAAAATAATAGATTAATAAAATAAATGAATACTAATAAAATACAAGGAAATAAAACTTAACTCTTGATTAACAAATAAATATCATTCTTTTAAATGTGAATATGTTGTTATAAAATATGTGATGTGGCCATATAAGAATTATCTTATACCAACCACTTTTTTACAGATCACTCTGTAGTAAACACTAACTTCCCCTTCTCAAATTCTCTTTTGAATTGAGCCTCCTCCCATGAACCTTTTCCCGTTGGTCGATATTGCTGAAATTTGACAACTTATGACCTCATTGTGTTTTGACTTTAAATATGAAAATTCATGTTGATACATTCATTACATCGGCAGTTGCTGGCTTTCTGAGTTGAGTCCTCCCTTCCCTTTGGTCGATTCCGCTGAAAAATAATAAGTGTCGTCTTTATGGGGTTTTGAATTTATATTTGAAATTTTGTGTCGATACATTACTTGAACCATTTGGCTGATAATTTTAGATGTTCTTCTGAGGTTTTGGTCACACATATAAAATTTCGTATACATTTATACTATCGTCAAGAGGGTAGCTCAGTGGTATGCGTGCTTGACTTCTGAGCTCAAGATAGTGGGTTCAAACCCCACCGAGGCCCTTAGTTTATTTTATCTGGGAGGTAAAATAAACTTAAGCACGCCGTCCTTCGGATGGGACGTTAAGCGATGGTCCCGAGCCTGTACGATATCAGGTACTCGTTAAAGACCCCTACCCTAGGTGTATAAAAATTTAGGGTAGGCAAAATTTAGGACTCCCACAGTAGAGTCGGGCTCATGTCCACCAGAGTGACGAAAGAGCGCTCTGGTAGTAAGCGATATGACCTCGTAGTTAAAGCCCGGGCATGAGTCATAAAACCTAACCTAACCTAACCTACTATCGTCAATTATTAGGGTTTTTCGTTCGAAAAACATGAAATTCCGTTGAAAACTTCGCATCGCAATTTTGACCGATTAAAATAGAGTACCTACCTGTTTTGAAGAAATACTCGCAATGTATAACATGGTCTTGAGAAAAACGTAAAAAAGATTTAAAACTTTCTGTATAACAAAATCTGATATTCTTATCTTACTTTTAATCTGCTATTCCAGATCCTTAAAGTTAGCTTTCTGCAGCAGAATAATCCTCCAACTTTTAAAGCCCGTTAACTTTTTAAGTCTAGCTTCTCTAAAGTGATCCGCTCAGTCTCATTGCGCCTCTCTATACATCTCTCTAACTTGGACAATTTTTGGAATTTTGACTTAGACGATTATTTTGGAAGAACGTATTTTTTTGATAGGACTATTCGTTTTCACGTATATCAAGCCAACGTCAAAAGAATGAGTTTCAAAACATCATTTTAGAATAATTTTCGGCATGTATTTCGCAAACCGGGCTACCAGCATAAAAAAAGGATATCGTATAAAATGTACTTCTTAGTGTTTTCTACAACGTTTTGTGATAATTATAAAATACGTTAAATAAAAGTATATATAATATTATATTATAAATATTATTATAATATTATATTATAAATAATTTTTTTTTTTTTGTCTTAATAATGTTGGTCGTAACTGTTTCCATGACGCAACAACCGGCTACCAAGAGGCCTTGATTGAAAGTGGATGTCTTGATTGGCGTGAGAGAGGAAGGCCGAAAGGGCGAAATTAAAAACAAGAAATATTATGGTCATGATCAATGAATGGGGATATTATGATTTTATTTCAAGTGGGGGGTTGCAATTTGGGATTATAGTAAGTCACGGTTCCACCTCCTCTTCAATCTCCTGGGAGGATTGTGTGGCAAGTGTGATGAAGAAAGTTAGTGGATGTATGGATTTGGGTGTGAATGCAATTTGCTATGGAAACGTCTGTAAAGGTCCTGAATTGTGTCGTGTACTGTGTTTATCATGAGGTCATTGTGGAGTGTTCTGTTACTTACATATGGTGGGCATTGTATAATGAGTCTGAGTGTATTTGACTGAAAAACCTGGATACGTTTCAATTTAGATTTTTTTTAGCTGAACCGTAGATTTGTGAGCCATACATCCAGAAATGTGTAGCAGTTACGCTTTTGTGTTAAGGGTAATTTTGAATGTATGTGCAGAAGAGAATAAAACATCCTTAATAGTTTGTTTAGTGTACTACGTATGAGGGTTCCATGTCAGTCGTCTGTACAGAGTAAGTCCCAAATATTTTACTTTGTTAATTTTCCAAATGTTGCACCAGTTCTCAATTTGAGTAACATGATGTTGTAGAGTGAACGAGGCATGTATGGAAGATTCAGCAGCAGCTAAGATGGCAGTATATATAAATTATAATTGAATTAATAATATATAAACACATAATACAATTAAATAAAATTACCACATCTCCTGTAGAAATTGTAGCTGGTCTTCTACTAAATTATTATTTGAATTGGATTCCTTCTATATTTACTAAAGAGATGCCACTTTGTTTCTTTTTTAAAAATGTTAAATCCAATCCAAAGGTATAAATTATCTTACTGGGTTCAAAGGGAACATGAATAGCGTAGAATAAGAGATCAGATATTGGGTTTATTTGCCTAAACCTACATTATAAATAAAATCAAAAATCAAATTATTTTACAAAAATAAATCTTACGAACTAATTACTTAAAACTATATAAGTATTTTTTCTGTTTTCTAGTGGCCACTATTTATATTTCTTTTATATTTTGGGCATATACATATATGTAAATAAAAAGTATTTTTTCTTTTCTACATAGTTCCAATGTTATAATTTTCACTCCTACATCTCTCACTCAGACTGGTTTCACTACTCCTTAACTCTAAAACACTTCTCTCTCTAGACTGTCCACTTCCACAACACAACTTAGACTCTTTCTTATTTAAAACAGCTGATCGTCGTCATTTGTTCTTGCATTGGTTATTCACATTTCGTTTTAAAATAAAATGCGACTAAGTCCATCTTTGTATATTTATTCACTAATTAAGTTACTTCACTCCTAACAGCTGTTTTTATACAAGTAATAATTATTGATTTTATAATATATTAATCATTTATTTTATTTTATTTTTTTCCTCTTGGCCTGATATTAATAATCTAAAAGTGTGTAAATTTTTTTTTACATCACAGTTTATTTGAATACATTTTTGATTAGATCAAAAATATATGTATTTTTGATTAGATCAAAAATATAAGCGGTATCTTGTAAAACGTACTTAACAGTCCAAAGTAAAATAGTCCCTAAGGGCCCTTATACACCAAAGCCGAGCCGTGCCGGGCCGGGCGATGCGATGCGAAGCCGAGCCGAGCGGAACTGCCTGCGTTCGCACCGAAGCCGATTTGCTCTCAGTAGGTTTTCTAGCCTTGTAGTGAGAGGTGCTTCTTTCCTATTGTCTCAGTTGAAACGTGGTGCAAAATGATGTCATCAACTTTGATGATGATGATGTTATTGGATAGTTCATCACTTGATGATGAATGTGTGGCAGAAAGAAGGCGATAATGGACTCACTAATATTTCTATGTCAACACTCATTATAATATTAAAAAATTTAAAAAAACAATATATTGTGCAATATGATGTAACTCACTGGGCTGAAACACCGAACTAGACTGAATGACGGAAAAAAACGGCTTAGCAGAAAACGCTCGAATTGGCGGGAGGTAGTACTGCTCAAAACCGCTCGGCCCGGCCCGGCATCGCCCGGCGCGGCCCGGCCTTGGTTTGAATACTCCCATCTAAACCCTGCGTATATAGCGCTCAAGCGTTTTCCGCCCGGCGCGGCTCGGCTCGGCCCGGCTTTGGTGTGAAACCCCACTTATTTTTCGTCCAATCTCGGCTAGGATCTAACTATATTTTAGTTAGCTCATGTGACTTCTTCGTTTAATTATTTTTTGCCCACTAACAGAATTTCAATTATTTACACACTATTTTTGCACCATAAAAATACTTTCTTATACTAAATGTATAACTCATAATTACCTTTCTTGAATACACTTCTTGTCGACGATCTTTTCCTCATTATTGTATGACTTTGACTTGAGTTCACTACTTTACTTAGTTAAGTCAAGTCAAGGATTAGTAAAGTAAAATCAAAGTAATAAAATATTCAGAGGTGGATTATAATTTTGCCGTCCTAGATTAATGGATTAACAGTGATCAAGTTGAATATAATTAAGAAAAACAGAGGATTAAAGTGGTTAATTTAAACGGAACAATATTAATTTTCTAATGGAACTATTTTATGTTGTACTTATCTTTAGAGGTTACTCAAAGAGCAATGGAGAGAAGCATGCTGGGAATTAAGAAAAAGGATAAAATACGGAACTCCGAAATAAGAAAAAAGACAGGAGTACGGGACGTGAAGGAAGTGGTGCTGCAACAAAAGTGGAAATGGACAGGACATGTGGCGAGGATGATGGGCCAAGAGGACGACAGAGTGGTACCCGATTTACCTGAAGAGAAGAAGGGGAAGACAACTGGTGAGGTGGCGGGACGATCTGGACAGGACAGTGGGGAGTCTCTGGCACAGATCGGCCTGGGACAGGAGTGCATGGAAGAAAATGGGAGAGGCCTATGCCCAAAGATGGGCCTAGTTTCCAATTTATATAAATATCTAGTAATACTATTGTTATATTACTATACTAAGGAAGAAATAAAAAGGCTGTTATTATTATTACTTATCTTTAAATACAATTTTCAAGTTGCTTACTGAGCTCAAGATCGCTGGTTCAAGACCCGGCCGAGGTCCTTAGTTTATTTTATCTGAAAGGTAAGATAAATTTAATCACGTCGTCCTTCGGATGGGACGTTAAGCAATTAATTTAGGGTAGGCAAAATTTAGGACTCCCATATGTCTACCAGAGTGACGAAAGAGCGCTCTAGTAGTAGGCGATATGACGTTGTAGACCGGGCATGAGTCATAATAACTAACTCTATTTTTTGGGTTTATTTAAGATGTTATAAACATGGAATAACAGCTATATGAAGTATAGGGGAAGTTATGTAATCGGTCAACAATTCGATGCCGAATTTTTAATAAAATTTCATGTATTCTGACCTCCAGATTCCAGGTTTTGAAACCCATTTTTTTAGACATTTGCTTAATTTACGCGGAAATGAGTTTTCTTAAAAAAAATTGGTTCTAACCAAAAAGTGACTTAGGCAAATTTGAGATAGGTCAATACGACCAAAGTTATAACGCTTCAATGGATATACAAACATTTTTTTGTAGATAATAGTTCAAAGCGTGCTTACATTTTTTAAATAAATGATTAATAAATTATTTAAATAAAAAATCAATTTGATATATTTTGAAAAAAACCAAGAAACTGAAATCAACGTTGTATGCTGCATTTTAAAGAATATTATATGTATATACCTCTTAAAAGGGGGCCAGACGTTTCCGCGGGACAGTTAATTTACCAATTTGGTTAAAAATCAATGTGTCTCACTCAGGGACTTCTGAATGAACATAATAAATTTCGTGTTAACATTTTCGTCATTAGGGTTTTTGAGTTAGTCCCTTTTCCCCTTCCGACAGGTATCCTCCTTGTGGGGTTTTGAATTTTCATACCAAATTTCGTGTCAATACATTTATAATGTACACGTATAACATTTTATTCGCTCTATCGGAAATTATCCACTTCAAGAGACACACAGACAGACAGGACTGATTTTTAAAAATGTTTGTATGAAATTCTGTTGAAATCACAATATCGAATTTCTGACAGATTACATAACTTTTCGTCTACTTCATATTGTAAATCGAGGGAAAATAACGCAAATATTTTCTTGTAAGTCAAATGAAACTGGGTCAAACATAAATAAAAGTATAACTGTAAAATATCTTAAAAGAATATTTTTCAGAATGTCAACAGGACAAAATAGATGTCCTTGACATTATTTAGAAAAACGTCATCTTCTTCCAATAAGCAGTCGTGGCCGAGTGGTTAAGGCGTCTGACTAGAAATCAGATTCCCTCTGGGAGCGTAGGTTCGAGTCCTACCGACTGCGTCAATTCTTTTTTTTTAATTTTTCATACTGCCAATTTACAAATATTTTAACAGATGACATCTGATATATAATTATGTGAAATAACGAAAAAAAAATTTCTTCTCTGGTCAGGCAGTGACAGTGATTCGCCATAAATGACTCAGAGCTTGAGAGTGTCACCACTGGGTGATTTCTCCTCTCTTGCCATAGCCACTTTTTTTTCTCCCTTAGTACATTTGTTTGTTTTGTATAATTTTTACTTTCTTATACCTAGAGTATTGTAATCGCGCGAAAATTCAAAATCGAGGTTTCAACTGATTTTCACGTTTGAAGGTCTCCTGAATACGTTTTGAACATTGTCGCGAAGATCTCTGTCTGTGTGTGTCTGTGATTGGAAGCTCTCTACCGCAAAAAACGATTGTAGCTATGAAATTGCAATTTGGAATGAAAGGGTCACATGTTCTAACTTAGATTTACTAGGTATTATTTTGGCCAAAATGAAAATTAAGACCATTTTACCCGGGGACCTAAATACATTATACAAGATACTACTTAAGTACGTTTATGACCTAATCAAAAATCTTTTCATGTAATAGTTGTAGAAAAAACAAAATACATATTTATTATGAAATAGGATTTTTATGCGTTTTCGGGTTTTCGAGATACATGCCGAAAACCATCTTGAAATGTAGTTTTGAAACTCATATTTTTAGACGTTTCCTTGATTTACCCGAAAATGGTTAGTCCTATCGAAACATTTATTTTGACCAAAATTGTTCCTTATAAAATTTTCAATTTCTAATAAGTCCTCAGATTTGAGATAGGATCAATACAAAAAAGGTATAGCCCCCCGAAGAATGTAATTTTTTTTTAAATCGTAACTCAATAGCAACGTACTTTAAAATATGGTTTATGTATTGGTAGTTTTTGAAAAATAATAAACATTAAGAAAAAATATATATATGTGACATTGCCATTATATATCTTATACCAACAACGCTTACAGATCATCTCCCCGTTCCCTTCTCATATTATAGTATTTTTTACCCGTTTTTTACTTGACACGCATCCCCCGGAAAATACGTTGTCGTAGACTTGGTATTATTTGAGCCAAATTCCTCTGGTCGTCCCAGGTTGTGTAATTATTCATTTGAAAAAGTAGGATTAAACCCGTCGAAGGGTGGTTGGCTGGTAGAAGTTTTAGTAATCTATTTAAACATGTAGAAGCAGGAGCCATGTAGAACGAGGTGGCCCACCATACATGGTTACATATTCATGTGGGGCCAGATTGAGGTCATGTCATACCGACGTGGTTCTGCCTCTTGCATGAAGCTAACCAATCCAATAAATTATATATGTTTGTCATTCATTTTATTAGCTGAATATAAAATTGTGGGAAATTTGCTTGGCGTGCGGAGATCGGAAAACAAAAAGTCATTAGAAAACCTATGGCTACCTGATTAACAGGGTGGCAGCCCCAGGCTCGGCCCTGGAGGAGTGTCTGATGCGGCTCTGTCTCGGCTAACCCATGGCCACCTCATCTACAGGATGGCAGCCCCAGGCTTGGCCTGACCTATCAGTAAGTCATCCTGAGGAGTGCCCCGGATACATTGTCGTAGGGGCTCCATACAAGATACCTAGATAAGGGATGCTGGAGGGCGACAACTTGACTATAGAAACCATCCTAACAGCAATAAAAGAAAGCCGCCCCATCAAAACCATCTCATACATGATTGCACAGCTTAAAAGATCTTGCCATCGGACGACTACAAATAAACCTATTTATATTCTATTCTATATTTATACCTTTATTAGGAAATATTGTAGTCGTTCCAAAATACGAGATCGAGCTTACAACTGATATCAAGGCCCCGTATACATTTTGAACATTTTCGTGATAATCTCCGTTTGTGTTTATGGAATTGGAACGTTTTGAGAATAAGTTATTTTTTTCGCAAAAACGTTGCACATATAATAATTAACTTCATTGTTTTACTTTATCAGGTTTATGAAGTATAGGGGAAGTTATTTGATTTGGTCAGAAAATTGATGTGTTCTAACTCATTGATACCAATAATGTCCTATCTGTGTGTGTAAAAACTCCCAATAAAATGCAAATTTCGTCACAAAATTTTAAATGTGTACCCTGAATCATATAAGGACGACACCTATTAATTTTCAATCAAATCGACCAAAGAAAGCAGGGAGGTGGGGGATTACCTTAACACAAAAACTCTGATAACTGCCGTTGTAATGAATGTATCAACATGAAAATTTATACGTAAATTTAAAAACACATAAGGACGGCACCTGTCAATTTTTCCACAAAATTGGAAAGGGGGGATCAGAGGAGGGGCTCGACTCAAAAACGTCAATTTGTAATAGTCATGAATTTTAGCCCAAACGCTTGATTGGTTTTGGAGGGAGAGCAGAAACTTTATTAATTCATCTAGGGAAGTACAATGCCGGTGGTTCCCCGATAATTTTTCTTCTAATATAAATATGAACAACCCTTCATCTATGTTTCACATTGTCTTTTGAAGCGTTAGAATCATTATGAAATAACTGCTGGAGCTCACATAAAAATAATAATTCGATTTAAATTTTTTAAATTTTTCCTTCTAAAAAAGTCAAAATTATTAATGCATTTATGCAAAATGAGAGAATGTAAAATTTATTGAATGTAGACTAGGGAGGGGGGAATTGTCCGGATAATAACGAGGTTTTTCCATTATCCAAGTAATGAGATTGTTTTGTAAATATGTCATAAGACAAATGAACTATTTATTGGACTGTTTAAAGGTGTCAGGCGCGCAATACTAGCAGGACTGTCACATTCGAAGTAAGTGATAAAATGTCCTATATTAAGGAAAAAGATGGAACAAATGGGATTTTCGGTGGCTCGGAATGACCGATGACAAGCTGAAGGTCATCAAAAGCTGCATTTGAGTCTGGAACAACTCATTAAGAGAGAAAAGGAAAGAAGAAGTAATTTGGTCACGGTTACGTAGAGGGCACACCAGGCTGACCCATGGATATCTGATGGCTCGGGAGTCCCACTGTCAGACACTCCGTGCCGAAGGCATAGCGCATAGTCCCCAGTGGGAGAATTTCAACCTTGCGGTGGATATTTCCGAAATCCTATCTGATAATAGCTCTCAAATCACACAACTATTTAGCTTCCTGAAAATCACAAACCTCCTATCTGCAGTTTTTTTTTTTTTTTTTTTGGTGCTCCTGACCCCCTGAGGGGGTCGGTCACATCACCCTATTGCGTTGGGAAACGGGTTCTTCAGCTGTGGACCGGCTCGATGGCTATGGTTGAGGATAAAATGGCGGCACACTTCCTGGGTATTTGCTCAGACATAATATGTTATGCTGATTCCACATTTTCGGTAAATATGTGATCAAAGAAGATTGGACCACTGGAGCATTCTCAGATTTGTTAAGGAAACTGGGACACTGGGTCCTTCATGAAGGACTTGGTATTGGTAGTGTCAGAATTCTTAGGCCTCTAGGCGCAAGCACCAGCCCAAGAATATATATATACGTAATAATAGTAGAGACCATTGGACTGAGAAACCCTGTTTTCCGTTATTGGATTGAAGGATCAGCATGGAGTTGTGCTATATCTTGAAGAACCTCCCTGGTCTTCCCTTTGATGCTGTTGGCGTCCTATACTTTGCCAACTAATTCCCTAATGGATTAATCCTCTCTCTGTCAACTAGTCACTCTAAGGCAGTATGTTTGACCCAGATACTCAAAATGTTCAAATTGTGGAGACCATTCTATAATCCAGAGAACTCTATTTTTTTTTTTGTCCGTTGTCGGCGGTGAATCAATGTACTTCCCTAGCAACAAATTGCTCTCCCTCAGAAGCCAATCGGTCGTACATTGGCAGTTATTGGGATTTTTCAGTTGAGCCCCCTCTGATCCTCCTCTCCACTTTGACTGATTCCGCTAAAAATTGATAGATGTTGTCCTTATAGGACTTTTAATATAAATATGAAATTTCGTATCAACACATTCATTATAACGGCAGTTACTAGAATTTTCGTGTTGAGCCTCCCCTCCAATCACGTTACCTTTGGCCGATTTGACTGAAAATCAATAGGTGTCATTCTTAGAGCGCTCTCAATTCACATAGGAAATTTTGTGACAATAAATTCATTTTTTGGGCAATTTTCGACCGATACATCGTATACCTTGGGAAGTTCACGATAACTCGGCACAAATTATTCAATTTGCTCTCCCTCCCAGACCCCGATTACTTGTTCAAAACTTCAATACTTGAGCTTCTAATTTTCCCATACTAACTTTTGTAGCTAGCGAGCTAGCCTATTGAGCTCATGATCGCGGGTTCGAATTCTGGCCGAGGCCCTTAGATTTATCTGTGAACTGAAAGAACCTTTACAGTGTCCGACGGATGGGTCTTTAAGCGATGGTTCCGGGCCTGTGCGATATTAGGTACTCGTTAAAGACTCCCTTAGTCGGGCTCATGTCCACCAAAGTGACGAAAAAGCGATCTGGTAGAAGGTGATATGCCCTCGTAGTTAAAGCCCGGGCATGAGTAATAATAACATAATAACTATCTAACTAAATTTTGTATGAATACATCATTACTGTCGAGCCCTCGCCTGATCCCCTCCTCCGTTCGACCGAATTCTAAGAAAATTAATAGGTGCAGTTCTTATGGGGTTTTGATTTTAAATAGTTAGGTTATTGTGTCAACCACCAGAGAGCTCTTACATCGCTCTGATGGACATGGTCCGACTCTACTATGGGAGTTCTGAATTTTCCCTACCATGGTTTCTCCACCTAGGACAGATGTCTTTAATGAATACTTGACTTCGTACTGATTCGGGACCATCGCTTAACATCTCCTCCGTAGGACGGCGTGCTCAAGGTTTTTTTCTCGAAGAGCTTCTCCTTGTTAAAGACCTCTGTTTAAAAATAAAATTTCTTGTGTATCTCAACTTTTTTTTTTTTTTTTTTTTTAAATCAGTGTCGGAAAACATAATATTCCGGGGAAAACTCAACATAAAATTTCTGGCAGATAACTTTTCCTATGATTACATAACTTTTCCTATACCGAATTAGAAACAGTTTATCTAGCCAATATCAGTTGTCAAAAAAAAAAAAAAAAGAAAATTCATTTATCCGGATAAGAAGAGACAAAACCCGGGGTCTTCATTTTAAACGACACTTTTTTTCAAATGAGCATTTAAAAAATGTCTCATTATAAAGGGGTGAGGTTTCACTAACAACCCTCACCAAAATATATTTTTAATTTGGTTAATTGCTTTCATTGGTTAAGGAAATTACTTTTATCAAAAAAAAAGATTAATTAACTTGAATGAAGAGGTGACAAATAGATGAAAAAGAAAACGGAATGAAGAGGGGGAAGATTTATTATTAAAAATGAGAATTATTATTAATTTATTATTTTTATTATTTATTTATTAATTTTTTTTTTTTCAAATATGAGACTGGTCTCTTGATAACTGAAGGAGAGAGGCCCATCTGTTCCAGGAAATTTTATTTAAAAAAAAAGTTGTTGAATATGCGGCGATGGACTTGCCAAGCACGAAATAATAAACAAGTTTCGCTCTCTCTCTAAACACTATTAACTGATATGGCTGAAAATCAATAGATGTTTTGTTTGTGTCCAGCCAGATGGGTGGTCTGATTAGTGATGTGTAGAGAAAAATGCTGCAAGTCTACTTGAGTGACGATCTTCTGTTGATGAGGGGATAGCGTTGCGATGGTCTGGTTTGTGATTGCCTGAGTTTTATGTTTATGTGGTGATTCCATGTTAATTTTGTTTTCAAATGAATGCGGAGATATTTAATGGTTTCGTGGTTAGGAATGCACATTATGTAAGCGTTGTTAATGTGTAGTTTTGTCAGAGTGGTAGTGTCGATTGTTCGAGGAGAGACAACTCCCTGTTCAACCGGTACCAAACTAAATGTTGATACCTGTGATCCCCAAATTCTCTTTATATATATATATATATATATATATATATATATATAAATATATTGTGTGAAGCCTTTCCCCACTCTAATCCTTTTCTTCCCTATGGCCGATTTGACTGAAAATCAATAGGTCCTAATAGGGTTCTGGTTACACATATAAAATTTCATATATTCATTATATCGGGTTTTATTGTGTTCACCGACGCACAAAAGCCTTTTCCTTCCCCTGCTATACGAAGTATAGGGGAAGTTATGTAATCGGTCAAAAATTCGATTTTGAGTTTTCACCGAAATTTCATTGTTCCGAAAATAAAAAAAAAAAAAAAACCGTCTGTGCGTATGTTTGTTTGTGATTACGATACCTCCCGATGGAATAAATGGACACAACATTTAGTATGATCCCTTACGTACCTCAACTATTGGTTTTTAGTCAAAACTTAGTTTAGAGGGATCGTGAAAACTTAATTGACTAATTTGTGATGTACATAGCCGGTGATTCACCAACAAATTTTTTTTTTTTTTGGTTGTTTTTTGAATAAGGAAAAGATGAAATTCTGTTGAAAACTCATCAAATATCTGACCGATTACTTATCTTCCTTTAGGTTAGGTTAGGTTTTATGACTTATGCCCGGGCTTTAACTACGAGGTCATATCGCCTACTACCAGAGCGCTCTTTCATCACTGGTGGACATGAGCCCGGCTCTACTGTGGGAGGGCCTCGGTCGGGTTTCGAACCTACGTTCTAGAGCTCAGAAGACAAGCACGCATACCACTGAGCTACCAGCGCCCTCAATCTACTTCGTGAGAATGTGAAATTTGTTTCCACCATGGCGAATTGATAAGTAAGCAATGAACTGAACAAATGCTATACTCAGATGCAATGCATAATTGCATAAAATTCTGTACCTATAAATTTTAACTATTTTTATGCGAAATGTCAATTAATCTTGTTGAAGGTAGTCACTAATGTGTGAAATTGACCTTATGCAAAGGGGCGTTAACATCTCAACAAACACATTCATTGATTTTCTCCTTCTAAAGATGACCCCAGGATAGCCTGAAACTCAGTCAATACTTATTTTTCAACGTGGGATTATACAATATATAATTCTGAAATTTTGTAATATTGTCTTCAGTTAAAAATATTTCATAAGAGTGTCATTGGATTACACATTGAAGAGTTCCGTAGATGAAAGTTTTGATGAACTAAATAATCATATATATAAAGCTGAAAATGTCTGTGCGTTGTACCGCTATAACTCACGAACGGCTTGATGGATTTGATTAATTTTTTTTTTAATTTTTTCTTCATCGTCTGTGGAAGGTTATAGGCGTATTAGTATCTCAATATCTGGTCCATCCCAGCATCCACCCACGCAATCTTTGTAACTCAAAAACCACTGCAATGATTAATGAGGAATCTTTTTGAATAGATAAGTTTTATCTACCGGATAGTTAAGGTCTATTTTTTAATCAACCCCTGGTCCATCCCAGTATCCACTCACGCAATATTTGTAACTGGAAAACCATTGCAACGATTAATGAGAAATCTTTTTGAATTAATTAGTTTTAGCTCCAAAGCTAGCGTTACTATAGTTGAAGGACTATAAGCCTTATTCCGTATGAATAATTGAAAATTATAACATCATGAATGTACTGTCGAGGAACTGAATAGCCCTATAGGAGATATTGGGAGAAAAGTCAAAGTTCCCCGGGCAACACCGGGTATTACTGCTAGTATGTACTAATATACTTAAATGAAAACTTCATGTTTATTGTTTCTGACTCAAACCTGGGGTTTTAACTATGAGATCATATTGCCTACTACCAAAGCGTTGTTTCGTTGTTTCGTCGCTATGGTGGACATAAGGCCGACTCCACTATGGGAATCCTCTAAATTTTTTTCATCTATGTAGGGCTCTTCAACGAATATCTGACATTGTTCAGACTCTGGACCCGTGGCTTTACTACCATCCGATGAACGGCGTGCTCAAGGTTTTTTCATCCAATAAATAAATAACCTAAGGGTCTTGACAAGGTTTAGAGCCCACGATCTTGAGCTCAGTAAGCAAGCACCCGTCCTCTGAGCTAAACCGGGTTCAATTGCTGTATTGCTTCTCCAGCTATTTCTCCAGAAGTATAGGGGATGTTATTTAATAGCTCAGAAATTTGAGGTTTTTACCGGTATTTTGTTTTCGACTCTGTTATAACAAAATTTAAAAAAAAATCTGCTTTGTTCTATGATAACTTCTGGTAGAATGAATGTATCAACAGCCTTTCCGGCACGATCGCTTAACGTCCCATCCGAAGGAGGGCGTCCTCCTTAGGTAACTAAATCTGGGTTGGAAGACAAAGTTTAGGAATTCCCCACAGTAGATTCGGGCTCATGTCCACCAGAGCGACATGTGCTCTGTTAGTAGACGGTATGATCTCGTAGTTAAAGCCCGGGCATGAATCACAAAAATAAACAATTATAATATAGAGAACATCTGTTTGCTTTTACTGTCAACTTATTATTAAAAGTTATGAAGCTGTAGGGAATTAATTATGCACAGATCTCACCTACACTGAGAATTTGACACTAAATAGCTCTTATTGTGACACTGAGAGCAATATATTACATGGAATATTCGATCGTGACCACCGTTGTTGCTATTTCTCCACTATTCATTACTGGACAATGTGCCTGCAACGCACTGATCTGAACTGTCCGCTAATTTCTTCCTCCAGAGCTGGACGTAAGGACTCATCTCTATATTTATTCCTATATCTCCTCCTTGCGTCTACAGAAGTACGATGGGACAGCCTCGTCCAAGGCTATGTCTATGGGCGGGGCTCCTTGGAACGCTGTGCCTTCCGCACCTTCGGGCATCCGATGATCGTGATCACCGTTGTCATACCCTCTCATCGCTTTTCTGCTTTCCACAACTCGTTCCTCGTCCAAGCCTCCTCTCTGTACAACTCCTTGCCTCCCTACGTCCGGCCATGGATTCCTTCAAATCCTCTCTTTTCCAATTCCTACAATTTTTGATTTACCCTCACTTTACCACCATTTAATTAAGTAGTATAATAAGGGCGTATTGATATATTTTATTTCATTGTTTCATTAATATATGAATTAATATATAAAATTCGACAAACAGCCATATTACTTTTATGATATTTTTTTATTATCGCCTAGACATTAATTTTATTATTTATATAGATATTTATTTTATTTATTGTGTTTATCATATTAATTAAATTCATTACATAGGCAAAATTTAGGACTCCCACAGTAGAGTCGGGCTCCTGTCCACCAGAGTGACGAAAGAGCGCTCTGGTAGTAGGCGATGTGACCACGTAGTTAAAGCCCGGGCATGAGTCATAATAGCTAACTATTAATTTCGAATGAATGTTTAGGTGTTTGTGGCATGTATATAGAGAGAGTAAAGAAACTTCGTATCCCCTTCATTGTGCTTTTAGTCAATGTCCCTTTATACACACCACACTCTACTTTTTATTTTATTACTCTGTACCCTGATGTTTTATTGTTTTCGCCAATTACTTCTCCATTATATATCTTTTATATATATATTCATAGATGTGCCACTTATGATGACACAGTTGAGTTGAAAGCAGATTCTTACTGTAGCATTGTTAGTTACCGGAGGCTGTAGGACACGAAGGACGAAATGGGAATTTTTTTTTGACAGACGAGGAAGGAAGGAAGTGAGAAGGCTCCAAATTGTATGCCAGGGGTCCTCTCTATTACCTGGTCACATTTGTATGCATTCCTTTCCTTGTCATATACAAGAAACATGGCGGTCTGGCACAAGGGGCTATCCAATTGTCTCCACCCAACCACTACACTCTATATCACAAAGCATTCCAAAAAAAATATTATTTCGGTCCAATCAGAGGAAGGGGTCTGTCTGTCATTTCACTAATATACTACATACGTGATACAGATACATTATTTTTTCATACTAGGGAATAACGCCCGTGACGTAGGACGTATAACTATACACGTGAAGCTGTTCGTGAAAACCAAATTTAAGTAAGGAATAAAGGAACCATGAGTCACAATAACTAATAAAAGACTGGTTTTCAACGCAACATCAGTGGCACATCCCACCCGTACAATATAGAGTCTAAAGGAATACTTTCCAGTATTTTAATCTTTACACTGTTCGGGTGAGATCATGCGAAAATTCGAGGTTGAGTTTTCAATGAACTTTCACGTTTCAATGTCCTCCTAACTATTTTCACAACGATGTCTGTCTGTGTGTGTATCTTTGTGTCTGCGAACACTCACAACGTTCTTGCGATAGAGCGCTCACAACTTTTCTATCGCATACACACACAGACAGACATCATCGGGACTTTGAATCGTAAAATTCAGTTGAAAACTCGATATCGGCTTTTCGTACGATTACAATACTTCTTTATACTATAGGTATAAAATTGTAGTAAAAATAAGTCAAATTTATACAAAGGGAGAATACATTTAATGATTAAAGGCATACGAGATACAAATACATTTATATGTATACATTATACTATTAATCTAGAAACAGAGTGGTTTTCTTGGAAAGAGGGAAAAAGAACAAACCCCGAGGCGAAATTGGATTAGCTAGAGAGGAGCTCAAAGGGAAGAGCGATTATCAAAAACAAGGAGAAATTTAATTCCAACACAAAGAACAGAAGTGGCTACTGGAGGCTGGAGGCTGGAGGGGAAAAAACAGATCTGGAGAGGCCTCTCTCTAGCTACACATTCAATATAGGATACAATGTTCAGCTCTAATTCCCCACCTTTATGAGGTATGGGGGCAAGTATGTAATCTGTCAGAGATTCCATGTTGAGTTTTTCTTCTGGAATGCCATGGAGTCCCATTTTTTAAACTAAAAATCTTCCTAATCAAATTTCTTATAGCTAAGAATTGAGATAAAGAGATAGAACCAATACGACCATAGCACCCCAAATAATGTAAAATAAATTTCAGAAATAATTTATTGCGGTTCATGCCCGGGCTTTAACTACTAGGTCATATCGCCTACTACCGGTAACTCTGGCGTACATGAGCCCCACAGTGGGAGTCCTAAAGTTTGCCTACCTTGGTTTATTCACCTAGGGTAGGACTCTTTAACGATATGACAACAATAATTTCATTGGCTGTATGGTGGAAAAATTTTTATGTTACTATTATGTACAGACTTCTTGTATATATTAGAATGAATGGTTTTTGCATGTTGAGAGAGTGAGTGAACCTGGCTATCCCCACCCCTTAGAGCTTTGCCAGTTGTCTTCTAACCGCTGTGCTGTGTGGGTGGGGTAAGTTAATTTTATAATTTTATCTTCTTACTCTGTACCCTGATGCTTTAAGAATTATTTATACTTTTTATTATTTGTATATTTTGTTATTTTATGATAGATGAACCACTGATTATGACGCTGTTGCGTCGAAAACCGGTTCTGGTGTGAAATAAAACAGTGGGAAGACAACGTCTTTTATTTCTATTAGAAATCTCGTCCCACAACATCTTTCTATCACATATAAGTACCTGACATCGTACAGGCTCCGAAGGACGGCGTGCTCAATGTTTTTTCACCTCCCAGATAAAAAACCTAAGGGCCTCGACCAGGTTTCAAACGCGAGGTCTTGAGTTCCCTTATGCAGGAATTATATCTATCTTTAAATTGTAACGCATTGGAAGTAATTTTAAAATATGATTTTATTAATGGTAGTTTTTTAATAATTATTAAAATTATTATTTTATATATTTATATTATTATTATTATTATTTTATATATTTATATTATTATTATTATTTCGAATTATAATTCGAAATACAACTCCCTCTTCTGATTGGTCAGTGCTTTAGGGTCTCAGGAAAGCTATCTTTCATTAAACTGCCATATTGAAAAGCTCCGATTTCTAGCTCAAATTCGTCTCCACAATAGCAATAGAAATTTTAGAATATTACGTGGAGGGCTTAGGTATGAGTTTTGTCCTGAAGGTGTCTGCAGGCTCTGTACCTTAGATGAAAAGGACGATCTCATACACTTTTTGTTCAATTGTCCCTCCTTGTGTATCCCCAGGCAAGCATTTCTCCACAATTATCTCACTAATAAACCAGAATATTACTCAGAAACATTTGTGCATATTTTAAATAATTTAGAAGTTAGAAAAATTAACAATTTATTTTTATTTTTTACTGTTGCTTTGAAAATAAAGAATAATTTAATTTAATTTGTTGCATGAAAGATGGATATATATATTTTTTATTATTATTATTTATTTATTTATTCATGTTCGTCATATTTTGTTTTATATAATTTTCAAATTGTTTCTTTTATTATTTATTTTGTAAAAAAAAACAAAAAAACAACTCACTCATTGCCATAGAGGTTGTAATCTTTTGTGCAATAAAAGTTTATCTATCTATCTATTTAGTTTTTTAATAATATATATTAATATCTACACCATTGGGAATCAAGCCAGCTATGTTAAACAATAAACTAGATCAGACTTTGGGGTTCACATCAGTTTTCTTCTAAATTCTACTAGGCTGTGCTAAATTCCCGATGGTGTGATGGTTAGCATCCCTGGCTGGATTCCCGATAGTGTGTTGGTTAGCATCGCTGGCTTGGAAGTATAACGGTAAGCATATCTCAGGGGATGAGGCTACGTTGAAGGAATGTGAAGAAACTTCTACTCACGATATTAAAAATGTCTGTTTCACCATTATTGGTTTTCAACCATCTAAGGCACTTCCCCCAATGCGGTCACTCTTCCCCACTTTAAGAAACCTCGTGTTACACAATCCAAAACTTCTAAAAAGAAAACTTTGGTTTTTGCGGGAATGTTCTCATCAAAAATTATTATACCAACCTCGAAAGCCGGCTAGCACAAATATTTGAATTCTGTGATAGGTCAATCAACTTTTTTTTTATGCGACCTTAATAATCTCACTTTTTGATCTTATTGTCTCATCATATACTATTACTTCCCACTACTTATACGAAGTATAGGGGAAGTTATATAATCGGTTAAGTGAATCGCCGACGATGTACTTCCCCAGAACGAGTTAATCAATTAACATTTCGCTCCCCCTCCTAAACCAGGACCGTTTGTGCTAATATTCAATAGTTGACTTACATTGGGGCTCCTAAATCCTCATACTAAATTTTGTGTCGAATAATTACATCACATCGGCAGTTATTAGTCCCTTTTCTTTAGCCGATTCCACTGAAAATTTTAATAAATCCTTATGGGGTTTTGAATTCACATAATATTATGACCTTCTGTTTTGATACATTCATTACAACGGCAGTTATTGCAGTTTTTGAATTAACCTTCTGTCCTATTCCTTCGTTTCCTTTGACCGATTTGGCTGAAAAACGGTAGGTGTCATCGTTAAACGGTTCTGGATTCACATATAGAATTTCATCGTACATTTATTCTATCGGGAGTTATTGTGTTCACAGTCACACACATAGACAGACTTTTTTTTAATCATATTTGGAATCTGGAGTTTGGAAAATATGAAATTTCGTTGAAAACTTCACATCAAATTTTTGACCTATTACATAACTTCTCCTATACTTCCTACAGCTGGGGAAATAAAATTAATGAATGAATAATTTTATTGCTTATAAAAAATTATCTTACAGCAAAGAGTTCGATACAGAATTATGAATACATAGATTCAATAACTGATAACAAAAAGAACACACAAAATAAAAAAAACAATACTTATATTAATAAAAAGGTTAAATAAAAATTAAAATTAAAATAAAACCACAGGTAACATTATTATTCTTTTAGAATTTTTCTTAACTTCAAGCTTGTTAAAACAAACAAATAAATATGATGAAGCTTCTGTTCACCTGAAACTAATAGTAAGTTGTGGAGATGTGCCCTCTGCTGAGAGACATCCACCCGAACATCTCCCAAATAGCTAGCCATAGACCATTTGTCTGTAATCATGGCATATATGGGGTAGCCTATCGGCCAGATCATCCCTCTCCCCCAGAGAACACAACCCACAACCAATCTCAGGAAAAAATTCATGCTTTTCGTTTCTTATATAAATCCGTGTTCCCTTTTTCCCTGTTAACTGAAGCTGGAGAAGCACTCTGAACTTGTTTATGTGGCTCTGAAGGCGGGTATGTGGTTCTATGATCCCCAGACTGCTGGCATCCAGGTAATAAAGTCCCGGTAATAAAGATTAAACCTCGAGTTCAACATCGCATAAGCGTCTTTACTGATCAGCTAGTTCCATTGCTGGAGAAGTAAAAATGGCGGACAGATTCCATTTTGGCGTGATCCCCTGTCCGCTGTTTCTGTCTTCTTCTGTATAGAGCTGTCTTGAGATCTCCACTAGATGTGTATAATTTTGGCGTGATCCCTTGTCCGCTGTTTGCGTCTTCTTCTGTATAGAGCTGTCTTGAGGCCTCCACTAGATGTGTATAATTTTGGCGTGATCCTCTGTCCGCTGTTTCCATCTTCTTCTGTATAGAGCTGTCATGAGGCCTCCTCTAGATGTGTATACTTTTGGCGTGATTCCCTGTCCGCTGTTTCCGTCTTCTTCTATATAGAGCTGTCATGGAACTCCACTAGATGTGTATAATTTTGGCGTGATCCCCTGTCCGCTGTTTCCGTCTTCTTCTATATAGAGCTGTCTTGAGGCCTCCACTAGATGTGTATAATTTTGGCGTGATCCCCTGTCCGCTGTTTCCGTCTTCTTCTGTATAGAGCTGTCATGAGGCCTCCACTAGATATGTATAATTTTGGCGTGATCCCCTGTCCGCTGTTTCCGTCTTCTTCTATATAGAGCTGTCTTGAGGCCTCCACTAGATGTGTATAATTTTGGGTGCCCTCCTCTTCATGGTTTGCTTATACATGCACTTCCTGGAGGATTGCGTGGCCATGTATCTTGAGAATTAATTTGGAAAATAGGGAACCAGGGCTTCATGAATATATTACCATGGCTAGAGAGCCCACGTAACCCTGGAACCACTCTGCTTACCTACTCAAGTGTGAGGAGAAACAGATTAATTCTACCAATAAGGGGGATTTCAATTTCGCAAAATAGATTTGAATATATCAGTTAATATTTCAATAATTTGTGAGACGCTTAGCACTTAGAATACCGCTGCGTAAGCATGAGCTTAAACTAGTATTGTCCCGTTCCGCACATCCAAAATTGTTTTTGGTAGGCTAGCTGCTGAAAATAAAATATGAAAACGTCAGAGTTTGCTTCCATTTCAGTAAGTACTGTATTGGTGCAAAAATCCGAGATGTTTTTTTTCAACGGAATTTCACGTTTTAAGGTCCCCGGTCATACAATTGCTTTACTCTCGTTCTCCGTCACAGTTACACAAAACCAACTGTGATAATAAAAAATATATTAATAATAATTAAATAAACAAAATTAATAATAAATAAACAAATGATAAAATTACCACATTTTCTGTAGAAATTATAGCTGGTCTTCTACTAAATTTTGATTTATATAGTAATTTCCGAAAAGGGCCCTAAAAATATCGAAAGTTCAAGACGTGCAATTTTGAAGAAAGTGCACATATTTAAAAAATGTCAATAAATAATTATTTCATTTGGATTTCTTCTAAATATAATAATGAAATGCCACAATTTTTTCCTAAATTTGGAAAAAAATGTTCAATCTAATCCAAAGGTATAAATTATGTTACTGGGTTCACAGGGAAAATGAATAGAATAAGAGAACAAAATTGGGGTTATTTACCTAAATCTACATTATAATTAAAATCAAAATATCAATATCAAATAAAAAATCAAATTACAATAAAAATCTTACAAACTAATTTCTACATCTGCTTTAGTCTCTTTTCTTTTCAAATATTGTGGCCATCTTTAATTCAAAGTTATTTTGGGCATATTTTTTTTTTTTTTTTTTTTCTCATATAAATAAATAAAAGTACCTTTGCACATCTATTTCACTGTTATTTTTCTCCTACATGGTTCACTATGCCAAGGTAGGTTCTGTCCAATTTTATTTGTGGTAATTCTCATAATATTCAATTTACATCATTATATTACATATCAGGGGATGTTATGATGGGTAATTTTCAACAAATAGGGGGTTACAATTTGGGATGTTAGCAAATCAATTTTGGTATCAATTTTTTAATGTGCCATTATCTGAACTTAATTATTCCTATAGTAGTCCTCTAGTCTCTACAGTGTACGGGTGGAATGTGTTACTGATGATGACGCCGTTGCGTTGAAAATCGGTTCTGGTCAAGATAAAACAGTGGGAAGACAACATCTTTTGTTTCTTTGAGAAATCTCGTCCCAGATTTTCTTACTAACACATATGAAAACAAAACATCAATGTTTAGTGTATAGATGAGGCATATAAGAAGTGTGTTATGGGTGGGGCATGTGTAAGGGTTCCATGTCAGTCTTCTGTCCACTATGTCCTAAAATTTAGGACATAGTAGTTATTTAATATCTGTATTAATGTAAGGAGGACCTTTTAAATAAAGATGATGGGTCATGTATTTCTTCTTAGTCTAAATAATATATAATAGAAATTTGTTCGTACTAATTCTCAAATTTTTATAAAAAAAAAAAGCCTATATCACAATAATAAACTGACTTTTAGGTTGATCTGTCATGGATATTGGTTAAGGGGGATGTGACAGATCCCCTTCCATTTGTCAAATAGGCATTCAAGCAGAACACCTCGTTCCAACTTGGTCCTTCTACAAATCTTATTGTCCGTCTACTCTGATTAAAAAAAAAAAAAAAAAAATTGTCTATTGGCAGATGAAGTTTTTTTTCTTCTAAACTTAATTTCTTTTTATTTTTTTTATTTTTCCTAACTTTAATCTTATATTAAAAGTCAAGACACGATTTTCCGATAGACAATGTCCCGTCTCCCTTGGGTGATCTAGACAAAATACCGCTGAAATGTCAAATTATAAAATGAATCACCGACAGTGTACATTCCCAGCACAAATTTATAATTTTTTTTTGTTTTCTTTTAATATAATTTGAATGTTTTGTCTATAAATCATTAGTAGACTTATACTCATACTAAATTTCTTGTTTACATTCATTGTTGCGTACGAAAAAGACCAGATCAATTTTCCCCTTTTCTGGATATGGTAGAGGATAGAGATGGTACTCTAGGTTGATATAGGAAATAGCCTGCCTGAAGAGATAAGGACGCTCTCCCCTCCCTTCCAAGGGGACCTCAGTATGTAGGAGGATTTTCCAGGCTCTGGACGTATGTAAGAGGCGCCTCTGTAGTCAACAACTATATAAGAGGACCCTCCCGAGACCAGACGTATGTGAGAAGAACCTCCGGACTCAAACTCGTACATTACTGTATGGAAGTAGACGAGAACCCTGAACACGCTGGCTGTCTCGGCGTATTACCTCAAATTAAGGTGCTTTCTATAATCAACCATTCCCTCCCTCTATATAATTTCATGTTCATTTTCTCTAATACAGTCCACTTGCTTCCAATATAAAAAATTGCTACCATTCAAAACATTCATTATTTCGGCAGACAATAGTGTTTTTGTATTAAGTCTCTCCCCTAATTCCCCCTTCCTTTAGGCCGATTTGGCTAAAAATCTATTATGGGTGTCGTCATGAGAGGATTTTGGATATACACATAAAATTTCGTGTAGATACATACATTTTAACGGGAGTTATCGTGTTCACACACACTGTTGGGGAAGTACATAGCTAGTGATTCACCGACAACTTTTTTTTCCCGTGAAAACGCACTTAAATTTCATATAGATAGAGATTTAAAATTTGTTTAAATAACTGGTATTATCTTGAGAAAGATTGCCAATTTAAGAGATAATATTGGCACTTACCACTTTCCATATCAAAGCTGCTAAGTTCAGTTTCGATATAGCGGATAAGTTTGGTCGGCGGGTAAGTACCCTCACTCTGCTTTGACTTGAACTTATGCATGCAGACAAGAATGAAGATAAAACAAAAAGAGAATAAAAAAAAAAAAAAAAAATTCTCTACAAGCAATTTATATGCTGATGAGTTGTTTTAAAGATGAAATATGGTTTTTAAGTAGTTTTGAAATTCATCTGAAGGCTCATTTTGACCTTGTTCAAACAGTAAAGCCCCAAGCTTGCTAACAAAGTCCCTAATATATTGGTGAAACTTGGTCCAATTTTCGACAGGCACGCGTCAAAGTATTCATTGGTGGGCGATATTTAAAAGCATTGGAAAATAGATTTGGGGAAGTTAAATGTATGTCTACATTTTAGAAAAGAAATTGATTTAAAAGAAAAAATAATCATTTATTTCCTGCTTATGGATTTTCGGCAATTATATTTGGAGTTCTGTCGGTTGAATTGAGAAAAAAAAAGGTCGGTGAATCATCGGCTATGTACTTCTCTAGCAAGAATTAATTAAGTTTTCGCTCTCCCTCCAAAACTGTGTCGATTCATTACTTCAGAAATTTTCGTATCCTTTTAAATAAAAATGACCAATAATAAAAATATATTATATAATTAGTATGGTACAATTTGAACAGGTTAGGTTAGGTTTTATGACTCACGTCTCCAGGCTTCAACTACGAGGACGGGGGCCATGGTGGCCGTGCGGGCTAGAGCGTAGGGCTTTGGTCGCATGGTCTCACCATGGTTTGCGGGTTCGAATCCCGTCCGGGAGTGAGTTTTATTTCGTAGATAGAACTCCCTCCCGGGGCCATGGATGTCTTAAATAATTATACATAACACATTGTCATGGCTAATATGCACCGTTCATAAAGCCAAAAGAAAAAAAAAAAAAAAAAACTACGAGGACATATCGTCTACTACCAGAGCGCTCTTTCGTCACTCTGGTGGACAAGAGCCCGACTCTACTGTGAGAGTAACCCCCTACCCTAAATTTTTATTCACCTAGGGCAGGGGTCTTTAACGAGTACCTGACATCGTACAGGCTCGGGACCATCGCTTAACGTCCCATCCGAGGGACGGCGTGCTTAAGTTTATTTTACCTCCCAGGCCTCGGTCGGGTTTCGAACCCACGTTCTTGAGCTCAGAAGACAAGCACGCATACCACTGAGCTACCGGCGCCCTCTTACAATTTGAACATTACTTTGAAATATTTAATATGGAAATTTATTTTTACATTCTTTGGGAGCTAAAGCTCTTAACTTTATTGTCGCCTTAGTCCTATCTCAAACCTGAAGATACATTAGCGATTGAAAATTTAGTTAGAAACATTTTTTGTAAGAAAACAAAAAAAATTGTTTTAAAACAACATTATTGGATGATTTTCAGCATGAATCTAGTATGCGTGCTAGTCTTCTGAGCTCAAGATGCGGGTTCCGAACCCGTCCGAGGTCCTTAGGTTTTTTGTCTGGGAGATAAAAATCTTGAGCACTCCATCCTTCAAATGGGAGGTTAACCGATGTCAGTTACTCGTTAATGACTCCTACATTAGGTAAATAAAGCTTGGTAGGCAAAATTTAGGACTTGCATAATAGAGAGCTAACAGGGAAGAGATAAGAGTATTGGATGCTTAGGTCCCTAGGTGTACACACCAGCTCTCCCAATATATCTACATCTACTAGAGTGTTGACATATTAACGAAACTCCAACCGAATAGGATGTTTCTAATCAAAAATTGTGAATTTAGATTCCGAACACTAAATAAAATACTTATTATAACTCAAACCTGAAAAAGGGTTGATTAATTGCAGGGGTGGGTTTCGTATCCATGTTATCCAATGCCTGAGGGCCGATATAACAGTCCCTGGCTAGTAACCTCTCCTAATCTCTTTAATGAAGAGCAAGATCCTCTCGATGCTCTGTTTCCTTCCTGAGTCAAGGAACTGTCTCTTCGAAGATTCTCCATCAGAGATGTGAGTAACCTTCACATTCCCATATTATATATATTGAACCAAGGGAGCATACTGAGGTTCATCAAGGAGACTTGGGGACTGGGACTTCATCAAGGACTTGGTTTAGGTAGTTAAACAAACAGGTAATAAAGTAAGGTGGAAGCTAAGGTTCCAGGGAAGGGTGTGGTGATTGGATGCTTAGGTCCCTAGGTGTAAGACATTAGCCCACCAGCAGAGATGTGAGTAACCTTCATATTTGCTCAGAATGTGTAGCGTGTTTTCCTCTATCACTTATATACTCTTTATTTATAGATGTGGAATCTCGACCGCGCATATCTCGAGCGTATACCCAATGTGTAAGTGTCCTGTGAGAACTCCAGTTAGTTGCCGAAGCTCGTTCCTTTTGAGGTTCAGGATCCCATCCTTTAACACCTTGGACTCCCCTCTCAGGAACATTTTCGACTGTCTGCATGTGATTTTTTCTCTCCATGACTGCTCCAAAAGATATTTTGTCCACTTTTTAATCCGCGTTCGGTATGCCTCCCGAGATATTCCTAGGACTGACTCTGGCCCCATAAAGGGCTTACTTCCTTGGCTAGTCGGTCTGCCTCCTCATTTCTTTGAATCCCCGAGTAGGAACCCAGTAGAGCCCAACATTCTTGCTGTTTCATAGGGAATTTAGCTAATGTGCGCACTCCCCTTACCAGCTTGGATCTGATTCCAGCGCTGGCAAGTTCTTGGAGTGCTGCTTGACTATCGGAGAAGATTCTCACCTCTTCTAGACTCACCTTCTAGGATCGCCATCACCTCCGCTTGAAACACAGTAGCATGGCATCCAAGCGGGTTGGCAACTTCCAACTCCAGACTCGGCATTCATATACCACCTTCTGTGACTACATTACTTAACATCTTGTGTAGAATAGATCCGGAATAAGACCCCATTTTACGGAGATGTTTTCTTACCTTGTGTCCTGTTAGTTGTCCAAACACGTTTCTAAACAGTGATCGGAATTGGGCTAAAAGTCTGATGGGAGAGTCCAACCTTTTGGACTATGAGTACACAGGACTGTTTACCTCGTGATAAAGGTTCCAGCATCAGTTTCAAGGGTTAAGGTTCCAGCATCAGTTTCAAGGGCTGGAAAAGGCCCTCAAACAGGATTAAAACTTAAAGTTCAACTTAACATAAAGTTAGTTTAACTGTTAACGTGGGGCCCTGTAAATACTTTGAAAGTTGAACGAATAAAGAGAAGCTTCTTGGAGATGAGAAAAGTTCAAAATTGGCGAAAGCAAAGAGTGGGCTACAGAAGAGCTCTTTTTAACACAGCAGGCAGCTTGTAAACCTATGGCTTAGCTCAGATAGTGAAATGTATCAGCGTAAGTAAAAAATTGTCGGTGAATCAGCGGCAATCTACTTCCCGAGAAAGAATTAATCAATTATCTTTTCGCTCCCATCCCAAACCAGTCGACCGTTTGCGCTAATATTCAACAGTTGACTTACATATGGGGCTCTTATATCCTCATACTAAATTTTGTGTCTATAAAATCAATACATCGAGAGTTATTATGGTTTTTGAATTGAGCTCTCTTCCCTGAACCCTCCCTTCACTACAGCGATATCGCTGAAAGACAGGTTATGTCCTCATTGGGTTTGGGCTTTAAATATGAAATTTCACGTCGATACATGCTTTACATTAGTAGTTATTAGGGTTTTTATGTTGAGCCCCTCTGATTCCCCCCTTCTCTGCAGCCGATTCCGCTGAAAATTAATAACTGTCGTGTTGATACAATCGTTATAACGGCAGTTATTAGAGTTTTCATATTAATCCTCCCTTCCCTTTGGCCGATTTGGCTGAAAAACTGTGTCGCCATTAGAAGGTTCTAGAATCACATATAAAATTGCGTTTGATACATTCATTCTACCGGAAGTTTAAAGTTTCAAAAATAACATATCTCATGAAACATTCAAGAGAACAAAACATTTCAAAAAAACAAATGAATAAATAAATTAAAACCCCAATAAATATAAATTACAAGAGCTATAAAAACAATTATCAAATTAAAATTTCATGGATCGGTAGAGATACATTATTCCTGTTCCATAGCTGAGTCACAACTGGAAGGACGAAGTGCGTGACAATCTAATCCCGTCTCTAGAGTTGAAGAGGGGGGTTCTCCCTTCTCCCTTTCCAATTTAATCCTCATACTTTCAATTATCCATCGTTCTACTTTTCTGGATATGGTGTAATAACGAGGGCAAGCCGGCCTCATGTCCCGGGCTTTGGAGGTGCTAGAAGAATTCAAAGTCGCCTCTCCTCAAATGTTCCCCCAGTCTAGTCCCCAGTTTCCGGCCGGTCTGTCCAAGATAAAAACAGTTACAATTTTTACAATTAATTTTATACACGCCGGATTTGTCTGGGAGGTTTTTGAAAGCATCCCCTTAAGTGATATTCATTTATATTTTATTTTATGTTATTTAATGAATAAATGATCTGTTTAACAACTTCTAAGTTGAGGAACGCGGACATATTGTGGAATTTGTAATAAATAAATAAAACAAACTTATTTTTTGAAATATTGTCTATTCCACTAAAGATATTTATAAAAATAAAACTACCGGTTTCGGCCCCACACCATCGTCAGGTCTAGTTATGAACTAAGTCAGTTTGCAGAGTGCGACCCCTCCAATACCTCTCTGGTGAAAGGTGCCACTTCAACTAGGGAATCCCCCGGCTTTACCGTTAGCTACATCATGAAATATTTGACAAAACACTAATTTTTCTTAATTTACATAAAATAACATCCTTTGACTAATAAGTAAAGAATAAAACTAAAAAAACATGATATAATAATATATATGTGGAAACCTATAATAATTTTTAATGTATATTAGTTAGCTATATTAGTTAATATTTCATGATGTAGCTAACGGTAAAGCCGGGGGATTCCCTAATTAAAGTGGCACCTTTCACCAGAGAGGTGAACCATTCCAAAAAATTGGAGGGGTCGCACTCCGCAAACTGACTTAGTTCATAACTAGACCTGACGATGGTGTAAGACTGAAACTGGTAGTTATATTTTTACAAATATCTTTAGTGGAATAGACAATATTTCAAAAAATAAGTTTGTTTTATTTAATAATTATTTGTTTTCTATATTTATGCATTTCAGTGCATGTAGCCTGCGTTTATATGAGCTTGTCTTGGCAATTAAAATTTTGTAGCATTTCACTAAGTGGTTAGTTTTTTTTGTATGATGAGGGCAACATGGAAAGCCGGCTAGCATAAAATAAAATAAATTAATATAATATAAGAGATAGAGTATACTTTTATTTTGCAACCAGTGAATTAATCACTTCTCACTACATCAGCCAATATATAATATAAATGTGAAGATGTTTCCTTAATAAATACATTTTTAATTATATTTACTTTTTTTTATTTTGTTTATTAATTCCCAGAGATCAATATATTTCTTTGATGAGATTTAATATTTGTTTTTTCTTAGATGATTAAAAAAAAATGAAAGAAAAAGTATATCATAAATGAAATAAAACATTTCTGAGAGGCTAAAAGAACAATCATGAAATAATTAATTATTTATCATGAAATTTTCTTTTCCAAGTTTTTTTAATGATATTGTTGCATAATAAAAGCACATTAATTTTTTTCTTCTTCTAAAGCTATTTAATTTTCATTTTTGTTCAAGTTACTATGAGGTGTTGACTGAAGTTCCTGCAACGAAAACATCTCCTTGAAAACGAATCATTAAATATACATACAGCAGGGGAAAAAATGACCTAGAAAGGTCCCAAAAACGACATTTTCACCAACCAATGACCAAACTGGTCTCGTTTCTACAACAAATGGGATAATGAGATTCTTAAGAATAGCATGACCCAAATTCTACATAATATGGAACTTATGAGCTTGAAATTTGAAATTATGATACCACATCTCGTAACATAGGTATGATCACATTTTGACCGAAATTGGAAAAAAAATTGAAACTAATTGAGAATAGGTGAATAAAAATTCAGAGTAGGAAAAATGTCGGACTCCCATAAAACCAGTCGGGCACATATCCGCCAAAGTGATGAAAGAACGCTACGGTAGTAGGCGATATGACGTCAAAGTTAAAGCCTGGGTATGAGTCACAATAACTAAATAACTAAAAATCGTTTCTAATAAAAGTTGTAGAGAAAACTAACATTCAAAACACTAATTTTATAAGAAATACGACTTTTTGAAGGTCCCACGATTTGCAAAATACATGCTGAAAACCATCTTAAAATGACAATACCCCATTTTTTTTTTTAGACCATTGCTTGTAATACACGAAAAATCGTTCTCAAGGACGTTCTAAGGTTATAGTTACATTGTTTTCTTTCTTTTCTATATCTCGCACATTGGGACCTGATGATGGGACGTAAGAACGTCCTGAAACATCGTTGGGGTTAAAACATTTCCGAAAAGTTTTTTTTTTAAAATAGTTATCTTAATTTTTATTAAATTAAAAATGTGTCTACTTATTATAAACGTATCATGTATGAATTTTGTTTATGTACTCATATATTTTGAAGTATTTATTTTACTTTTTTAAATAGTTTTGTTATTATTAATTATAGGTGTGTTAGACTCAAGTAATTATAAATCTAATTTATAAGTTATCTTAATGTATAAATTCTTTTGACTTATCCTATTACCATGTATTGGTTTAACAAAAATAAATTTACTATTATTATTATAATGTCGATTGGCTTTAGAATGAGTGTCCCGGGGTGTTTCTGAGCTAAAGAGTTGTTTTTCTTATGATTTATCATTTTGTATATATTACATTGTATAATTGATGTCTTATACTATATGTTATTTACTAATGGTTTCTTTTGACCATTGTATATATTGAAAGGTTTTATTATTAGTTATGTTTATTAAATTATCCCCACAAGCAGGATGCTATAATGAAAGGTTTTAATAGTTATGTAAATTAAAATATCCCCACAAGCAGGATGCTATAATGAAAGGTATTGTTATTACTATAGTTATATCAAATTGAATAATAAGAGATCAAATGAATTTAATTTTCCACACAAGGGATATGCCATAATGAAAGGTATTTGGTTAAATGAACTTTATAAAAATAAAAAAAAATTTGAATAATGAAAAATTTGGATTTTAATGGACTCTAAAATTTTCAAAAAAATATAAATAATCTATCATATGGTTGAGTGAAGCTCTTAATAACAAACTAAAAAAAAACATATGTCATAAATAACCCTACAAAACTTGCAATTTATGTTAATAGTACCAATAAAAAAATCAAAATATCACCCGATATACTAATTCTGAAATTTAAGATTATTAAACATTATGTCCCGAAAAAATTGGTACTGACCTCAAAAGCGTAGTCCGTGGGGCCCCATGAGGTTCGAAATTTGAACTTCGCTGAGAGAGATTTGGGGAATTAAAAAGAAATTAAAACATGGTTATGAATTTACAAAATTGGAAAAATTTATTTATAATTTGCTGATCAGCCATTTTAAAAAAAATATAAAGGTTACTCACATTCATGACGCCATGGAACTAAATTAAAAATTAACATTATTTACATACAAATATTAAACAAAAAAATTTACGTCCTCCATCAGTTCGCCTCTTTTCAAAGATACTTTACATAATCCTCCACTTTTCACCACTTTTACAAGAGTTATAACTTTTAAATTAGACACCTCGGAACACAGGTTTGACCTATACAATGACTGGAGGACAACTGAACAACACCTTCCAATGGTGGCTTGAGATTGTCTTTTCGCCGGTGTTTTGTCCTTCGGAACTTGATATTTTTTAACTTTAAACATTTTTTGACGTTTTCTTTTTTCTCTTCCTTTTCTTCTGTCTTCTTAATTATTATTTTAATTTTCTGTAGCTCTGTTTTTTAATTTTGACTCCTATATTTCTTAAAAATAGCATTCAAACTTGGTGATATACACTCAATATACGGCCTTGGATTGGATCCGTGCTCTATGATTCGACGCTTTCTGGAACAGGCTTCGTTTGTATATTTTGTGGAGACTGAACACACCAAGCGGCAAGAATCCGAACTAACTCTTGGTCAAGACTCCTATATTTTATAAATTTTCCCTAAACGGCTCTTTTCTTCATGTTTTCCTTTTTCAATTTCTTCTTAATAAATGTTGGAATTTTTATGTAAAATTCCAAAAGATTCCTGTTTATATTTCTTCTTTCAAAGTGGTTCAAAAAAAAATTATAACGTTGCTTAACGTTTGTCGTCATGGCAACGGGTTGTTTACATTACAAATACGTAAAAAAAAAAAAAAAAAATGTAAAGAAAATGAATGAGAGCGAAAACCTAATTGATTAATTCGTGCTGGGGAAGTGCAGAAGGTGATTCACCGCCGACTTTTTTTTTTTACATCTGTTTCAGATTTGATGATTGTATTTTTTCATTTAATGGATTGAAAAAAAGAGACAACGAAAAAACAAAAAAAAAAAAAGCTGGGAGGTTTGTTAACGGTGACAGTAACAAAAGAGCAGATATGCTCGACTGAGTCAACGAATCGGTCGGGAAATTGGTCAAAAAACTGACGCCTGGTAACTTCATAAAGAGACCGAACAACGACTAATAACTTATAGTCTCCCGATCACTTCTATCTCTTTCAATTGTTGAAAATTTCCAATTCTGAAAAACATTTTCCTTCCCCCCTCCTCGAATTCATCTTTATAAAATGTACCTTTTATTTTAAAAATGTTTACATTCAATGTTTTAGCTACTTAAAATTTAATTTCAATGGTTTTTCCTCGATTAAAAGTTACTTTGAACACATAGACTGTGCATGACTCTGTGAAGACGATTCACAAGATAGAGTGAATGTATCAACATATTTTTGTCAATGTGAATCCAAAACTCTTCATATTGCTGTTGTCTCGTACGACTACCGTAGACGTAGTATACGAGTAGATGTTGATGAGCCCTTACGCTCAGCTCGTCCGGACCAGAGCATTATAGAGACATTGTGCAGAAATTGTTAGTGAAAAAATGACAAGAACGTTAGTTAGAAAGTTCCAAAGGCCGAACGACGAACGCATACTATCCAGACGTTTGGTTACGTCTCCACGCTGCATGGGTGACTGAATATCTCAGAGATTACCAGGGCAAGGATATTTTAACTCCAAACTCATGTTTTTTAACAGAAGAACAACCCGGATAATTGATGCGAGGCCATCGAGATTGCAGAACATGTAGTCCTTTACTGTCCGCTGTATGATCAGGCCAAGATGGAGTTGCGACATTTGACTTGCGACATATGATGAGCGGGTGATACTGCACCCAAAAAAAGATAATAATAATAAATAACAGGTACCCAGATCCCCCTAACAACACCTCTTGATTTTCAGCCAATATGGAGAAAGAGAAGGGGGATTAACTTAACTCATATAACTGCCGATATAATCGATATGAAATTTTATATTTAAATTCAAAACCCCATAAGAAAATAACTCTTAACTTTCTCCAAAAATTGCCGAAGAGGAGAGGATGAAACTGAAACGTGAATAGTTGAGAGAAATAACGGCGATAAAGTTTTCGAGGCGCGGAGGAGAGGTTGGTGGGGCAGAGGGCGAAACAGAAAGGGGAGAGGTTGGTAGGGCAGAGGGCCGGGAAGAGGTTGGTAGGGCAGAGGGCGAAACTAAGAAGGGGGAGAGGTTGGTGGGGCAGAGGGCGAAACTAAATAGGGGGAGAGGTTGGTAGGGCTGAGGGCGAAACTAAGAAGGGGGAGAGATTGGTAGGGCAGAGGGCCGGGAAGAGGTTGGTAGGGCAGAGGGCGAAACTAAGAAGGGGGAGAGGTTGGTAGGGCTGAGGGCGAAACTAAGTAGGGGGAGAGGTTGGTAGGGCTGAGGGCGAAACTAAGAAGGGGGAGAGATTGGTAGGGCAGAGGGCGGAACTAAGAAAGGGTAGAGGTTGGAAGGGCAGAGGGCCGGGAAGAGGTTGGTAGGGCAGAGGGCGAAACTAAGAAGGGGGAGAGGTTGGTGGGGCAGAGGGCGAAACTAAGAAGGGGGAGAGATTGGTAGGGCAGAGGGCGAAACTAAGAAAGGGTAGAGGTTGGTAGGGCAGAGGGCCGGGAAGAGGTTGGTAGGGCAGAGGGCGAAACTAAGAAAGGGGAGAGGTTGGAAGGGCAGAGGGCCGGGAAGAGGTTGGTAGGGCAGAGGGCGAAACTAAGAAGGGGGAGAGATTGGTAGGGCAGAGGGCGAAACTAAGAAAGGGTAGAGGTTGGTAGGGCAGAGGGCCGGGAAGAGGTTGGTAGGGCAGAGGGCGAAACTAAGAAGGGGGAGAGGTTGGTAGGGCAGAGGGCGAAATTAAGAAGGGGGAGAGGTTGGTAGGGCAGAGGGCGAAACTAAGAAGGGGGAGAGATTGGTAGGGCAGAGGGCGAAACTAAGAAGGGGGAGAGGTTGGTAGGACAGAGGGCAAAACTAAGAAGGGAAAGAATAAACTTAATATAACAAAACGCACTCCCCGGCAACGCTACATAACACGCTAATTAAGAACTATTATTTGTTTTTATTTTACTAGTTCGGCAAATTGCATGCTACGCTAGTAAGTATAAAAACGAAAACTAATAGATTAATAGGGAAATACATTGCCGGTGATTTACCGATAACTTTTTAGAAAATACAAAAATCAGTTAGAGCATAACGACTAGGTTTATGGGTGCGGGTATATGTCATTATGTGAGGAGATGCATAAACGCGATGCCGGGGTCCTAGCTGATGGCTCAGCCCAGGCAAGTCTATTCTACCGATAAATGGATTTGTGTGATTAATGCTCCCGCCAAGTGGTGTCTAATTGGCAACACTAACACTAACACAAACACTTGACACCGTTTAAATTAACCAACTCCGATATGACGTATCGGGAAAGTTATAAATTGTTTGCACAACCAAAGAAAAACAGACAGAAATGTTAATTTACACCCCCGTCTGACAATGAGAAGGATATATTAACAGAGTTCTATTCACTGAATATTGGAGGTGAGTTCGATCCTACTTTCAATTCGCAACCTCGACCTTCGTTCAAACAATTCAGATTGTATAAACAGTGAGGCCACTACATCTTTTGTCCTTAGAAGAGACCACTCGACATTTGATAGAAGACTGTATCGACAAGAAATTATTAATCAAAACGTTTCTGTAAAGAAAATATCCGTCCACGATTTTAAATTATAATCTCTGTTTTTGAATGTTTATTAATTTATTTTCTATTCATTTCAGTTGCTTTGTATATCCTTTTTTTTCTTTTTTTAAAGAGTTTTTTTAAAATTTACTCTTAAGCAGTAGCATTGTTTTTAATTTAACTGTATATTTTTGATTTGTATTTAGTGTTTAAGGGTATTGCATAATTGTACCTCTGTATATGCGATTGCTACAACTAGGTGTACAATGCATTCTGCTGTTTGCAAAAACTGAGCTAGGTCAGTCTAAATTTATTGAATCATACTGTTAATGTGGTCAGTTAACATACAAGTAGTGCATTTGAAATGAGGCATATGAACCGGATGGAACCAATAGGTTTTAAAGTTTGCGCACTTTTACTGGAACTTTTTCTCGGTGTTTAACGTGAACATCTGTTCGACCAAACGACACAATTTCTAGATTCAGTTTTCTTAGGTTTGAAGTCAGTTGTCATAGGCGTTATGGTGAACGGTTTGAGATGTGGCTGTGGTGCATGATTCCTGTGGATATAAAAAGTGCTGTCCGATGGTAAACCGAAAAGGGCTTCGCCCGGATTTTTACATTTGAATTCGAAAAATTCTTTTTTGCTCGAGAATTTTATCTCTCAATTGATTTCAATGGGAATTTCGTTTTTCGGTGATTATTCCTCCGTGGTATGTTCGATTTCAGATTTTTTTAGTAGTAAACTATCGTCACCGTGTCCACTACCATCGTGGCAAATTTCAATGTGATCGGTAAAGGGATGTAATCCCAGGAGTACGAGTACAACGAATTACAGGAGTCGCCTAAGAAAGAGCTTCGTAAACTCAGCTCAATAAACTCTTCTTCTTCTAAATGATTAATTTTTCAATAAATAAAACAAACTTATTTTGCACAACAACTTAGAAGTGATTAATTTTCCCACGAAATCGGCAGAAGAAAAAAGAAAATTCGAGGAGTGGGGTCAACTCAAAAACTCAGTAACTGACCATGTAATGAATGTATCGACATGGAATTACGAGATGAAAAAGATTACCAATAAATTCTTTTATACTTTTTATAGTTGAGAACTCTGCTACCATGGCAACAAGACCGAGTGTTTAAGGTTTTACTTCCTCAGCTTTTACGAAGTATAGAAGAAGTTTTGTAATCGGTCAGAAATTTAATGAGGATTTTAAACGGAATTTCATGTTTTCCGATCTCCTAATTTCAAAAATGAGGAAACAAATGCTTTGTGTTTGTGTCTGACGCCTTTCGGAGCCAATTCGGCTAAAGGTCTCGGGGGTTTTAGGATGGAGGCAACACAAAAAACTCTAATACCTGCCGTTAAACATGGTCGACACCTATTTATTTTCAGCGAAATCGGCCAAGAGGGAGGGAATGACCAGGGGAGGAGGCTTGACTCAAAACCTTAATAACAACCAGTATGCATTGATTAATTCCTTCTTGGGAAGTACATTGGCGTTAATTCTCCCCAATCCTTTTTTTTTTTTTACAGAATTTGACTTAATTGATTAATATTCGACAAAAATGTATTTTATTCTCGTATTACGTTTTATTTACTTTACTTGTCCAGAGTTAAATGGGTATTGTTGATCCTGGGTGAATTCGCCATCTTAGTTATAGTGACTCATGCCCGGGCTTTAACTATGAGGTCATATAACCTATTACTAGAGTGCTCTTTCGTCATTCCGGTGGATTTGAGCCCGACTCAACTATGGTAATACTAAATTTTGTCTACCTAGATTTATTAAACTTTAACGAGTATCTGACAACCAATAGGCTCGGAACTATCTCTTAATGTCGTATCCAAAGGACGGCGTGCGAAAAATCCAAGGGCCTTGGCTGGGTTTCGATCTTGAGTTCACAAGGCAAGTACGGTACCTCTGAGCTTCCGGTACCTTCGAAACGCGCCGCCATTCTGCTCTTTAGCCATTGTACCAAAACACACTTATCCCACCTACTAACATACCCTCCTGTCTTGAGTCTGGTAGGTACACATTTGATTTTATGCCTCACGGTTCGTGATTTTATTAAAGTCGAAAGGATTTTCTCCTGCTAAATCTATAAAGCCGTGTTGTTATTAAACTTCCCCCCCCCCCCCCTCCCCCACTTCCCCCGTACTTTTTTCTTATATTTTTTTGATTCAACAAATACTTTATCTGAGGTAAATATCAAACAAATCTTTATTATCTTTGAGTTAAAGGGATTTGGAAGAAATACCAGCCTAGAATATATAACTATGTTTCTTCAGTTTTATGTCATCATGATCACGCCGTTCCATAATACGTGACAATACTCACTTACCAGACGCCGTCTTATCGAACTTTTATTCATATCGATTTTACAGCGCCTTTGAATATGTACTGCCTGTGAAACACACAAATATCTTAATATTCTGTTCGCAGAAGGTCAAACTAAAATCCCTGTATTTTTTTTTTCTCCATAAGAAGTATAACGGAAATTATGTAATCGATCAAAAATTCGATGTTACTCCCTTAGTTCTACCTCCTAAACCTATCGATCATTTGGACTGAAAAAATCAATAGTTGATTTACAGATTGGCAGTAGGGTTTTTGTCCAATGAGGACACCCTCTCAGATTCTCCCCTCCTGCCGATTTCACTGAAAATAATTATATTATTGTTTTTATGGGGTTTTGAATCTATAAAAAAATTTAAACTTCAACTAAAAATGTTTATGTTAGAGGAAACCCTTTACAGGGAAACGGAATTTTATTCTCACTGTTCGAATATAATCACAATAAAGAATCGTGATTCATATTGAAAATAATGTTTTGATACAATACATTTATTTTTATTTTTTGGGCAGAGTTCCTCACTTTAAAGGTCAGTCGAATGTATGTTATTGTTTTATTTATTCATTTATATATTTTTTATGTATTTATTTAGAAAATGAGTGTATTATTTATTTTATTTAGATACTCTAATAGTCTTGTGCTCACTTTCATTCAGCTGATAAATCTCTAATTTTGATAATGGCTTTAACTAAGAGGTCATATCGCCTACTACCAGAATGCTCTTTCGTCACTCTGCTGGACATGAGCCCGACTCCACAATGGGAGACCTAAATTTTTATTCTCTTAGGTAAGGGGTCTTTAATGAGTATCTTACAGCCTCGGGACTATCGTTTAACGTTTATTTTAGCTCCCTAAAGACATCGGCACATTTTTTAGTTAGTTATTGTGACTCATGCCCGGGCTTTAACTACAAGGTAATATCGCCTACTACCGGAGCACTCTTTCGTCACTATGGTGGTCATGAGCCCGACTCTAAAGTGGGAGTCCTAACTTTAGTCTTCACATGTTTGGTTAGCTTGTCTTTAACGAGTACATCGTACTTGGGAGCATCGCATGTCTCATCCGAAGGACGGCATGCTCTAGGTTTTTTTCACCACTCAGATAAAAAACCTAAAGAGCTTGGACAGGTTTCGGCTAAGTAGACAAGGTCTCTTTACAACAATGTATATCCAATCAACGATTTGTCAGCAATGTCATTAAGAATATTTGGATGGTGTCTGCTTCTTTCAAACCCCCTTCATGACCCAATACTTTCCGCCCCAGATAACGATTTTCCTCCCCTCTTGACATAGGACTATTTGAGTTGAGTCAACATTGTCACCGCAAACCTTCACACATGAAATCTTGTTTGGTTTTTACATTTTTGTGCTGAGTTGGCTATCCAGATAAGAGAGGGGAGGACCACAGAGATAAAAGGTTAATTTTGAAAAACAAACACGGAACTATCATTAAGGGTATTGGGTTTTTTTTTTATGGAACGATACCGCTGTTTCAGGAGTTTAATATTATATTTTGTTTTGTTTGTTACCATTAGTTAGTTATTGTGACTCATGGACTTTAACTATGAGGTCATATCGCGTACTACCAGAGCGCGATTCTTCGGCTCGAGATCATCGCTTAACGTCTCATCCGAAGGACGCGTGCTCCGAAAATGGTTACAATACTTCCTTATACTATAGGCATTCAAAAGTAAAAAACCAATAAAAATAAAATAAATTAAGTAATAAAAAAAAAAGAGATTAGTAATGAAAATACTAAACAAAAAATACATTCGACAGAGCTTAAAGGAGGATATCTGTGGAAGAACTTTGCCAAAAAAATAAAAATGAATGGTATGTATCAAATAATGTTATGTATATGAAACACGATATATGAGGGGTATAGACGCAAAACCGGCAATCCCCACTTTTTTGACAAAATGACCTAAAATATCGATTTTATCAATTGATATGAGGTTAATACAAAAATATTTTTAATTCGTTGCAAAACTGGTTAAATCCTCATCAAGTTGATGGTAAAAAATGGTGTGTAGTAGCAAAAGTGGATATCTTCACTAACCTGTGAGTTGCAACGGCGGCTATCTCTACTAACCTGTGAGTTGCAACGGCGGCTATCTCTACTAACCTGTGAGTTGCAACGGCGGCTATCTCCACTAACCTGTGAGTTGCAACGACGGCTATCTCTACTAACCTGTGAGTTGCAACGGCGGCTATCTCCACTAACCTGTGAGTTGCAACGACGGCTATCTCTACTAACCTGTGAGTTGCAACGGCGGCTATCTCCACTAACCTGTGAGTTGCAACGACGGCTATCTCCACTAACCTGTGAGTTGCAACGACGGCTATCTCCACTAACCTGTGAGTTGCAACGACGGCTATCTCCACTAACCTGTGAGTTGCAACGACGGCTATCTCTACTAACCTGTGAGTTGCAACGGCGGCTATCTCTACTAACCTGTGAGTTGCAACGGCGGCTATCTCCACTAACCTGTGAGTTGCAACGGCGGCTATCTCTACTAACCTGTGAGTTGCAACGGCGGCTATCTCCCCTAACCTGTGAGTTGCAACGGCGGCTATCTCCACTAACCTGTGAGTTGCAACGGCGGCTATCTCTACTAACCTGTGAGTTGCAACGGCGGCTATCTCCACTAACCTGTGAGTTGCAACGGCGGCTATCTCTACTAACCTGTGAGTTGCAACGACGGCTATCTCTACTAACCTGTGAGTTGCAACGGCGGCTATCTCCACTAACCTGTGAGTTGCAACGACGGCTATCTCTACTAACCTGTGAGTTGCAACGGCGGCTATCTCTACTAACCTGTGAGTTGCAACGGCGGCTATCTCCACTAACCTGTGAGTTGCAACGACGGCTATCTCTACTAACCTGTGAGTTGCAACGGCGGCTATCTCCACTAACCTGTGAGTTGCAACGACGGCTATCTCCACTAACCTGTGAGTTGCAACGGCGGCTATCTCTACTAACCTGTGAGTTGCAACGGCGGCTATCTCCACTAACCTGTGAGTTGCAACGGCGGCTATCTCTACTAACCTGTGAGTTGCAACGACGGCTATCTCTACTAACCTGTGAGTTGCAACGGCGGCTATCTCCACTAACCTGTGAGTTGCAACGACGGCTATCTCTACTAACCTGTGAGTTGCAACGGCGGCTATCTCCACTAACCTGTGAGTTGCAACGGCGGCTATCTCCACTAACCTGTTAGTTGCAACGACGGCTATCTCCACTGTATCTTTTTTTTCTCCATAAGAAGTATAACGGAAATTATGTAATCGATCAAAAATTCGTTGTTATCACTCCCTTAGTTCTACCTCCTAAACCTATCGATCATTTGGACTCAAAAAATCAATAGTTGATTTACAGATTGGCAGTAGGGTTTTTGTCCAATGGGGACACCCTCTCAGATCCTCCCCTCCTGCCGATTTCACTGAAAATAATTATATTATTGTTTTTATGGGGTTTTGAATCTATAAAAAAATCAACTTCAACTAAAAATGTTTATGTTAGAGGAAACCCTTTACAGGGAAACGGAATTTCATTTCTCACTGTTCGAATATAATCACAATAAAGAATCGTGATTCATATTGAAAATCATTTTTTGATACAATACTTTCATTTTTATTTTTTGGGCAGAGTTCCTCACTTTAAAGGTCAGTCGAATGTATGTTATTGTTTTATTTATTAATTTATATATTTTGTATTTATTTATTTAGAAAATGAATGTATAGGACAACAACCTATTAGTTGCAACGACGGCTATCTCCAAATCGACCAATCACCAGAGAGATCACGTGGCTTATTGTGAATGAAAATACGGATGAAGAAGTAATTGAAAAGCAACAGCTTGAAGAAACCAACATTTTAAAGAATTAAAGCAATTATCTTTAAAACTCTTATAAAACGTTGTTTTTAAAAATAGTTATTATCTTTATTCCTTAAAAGTATTTTTCTTTTACAAATGATTTTATAATACTTCCTTTTCATTCATTGAAATATTTTTATTATATTTCTATTGCAGAAATGTACATTTTTAACTGCAATAAATGTTTCCATTTTAATTAATTTGTTGTGCCTAACTCATATCATGTTGCTCTTCAATACCAAACTCAGCAATCTCCAGTTATGTTGGAAGCAAAACTGGCTATCTTCAAATTTTAATACTAAAATGGAAAACCTCTTCTGAACGAAGGCTTTATTTGGCATATTGAAACGAGAACCAAACTGAATAAATATAAAAGTGTATCATATGATATAGTTTAAATTAAATCATCTCAAGGTTAGGTTTTATGACACATGCCCGGGCTTTAACTACGAGATCATATCGCCTACTACCAGAGTGCTCTTTCGTCACTCTGGTGGACATGAGCCCGACTCTACTGTGGGAGTCCTAAATTTTTGCCTACCTCAAATTTTTATTTACCTAGGGTAGGGGTCTTTAACGAGTTCCTGACATCGTACAGGCTCGGGATCCACCATCGCTTAACGTCCCATCCGAAGGACGGCGTGCTTAAGTTTATTTTACCTCCAAGATAAAATAAACTAAGGGCCTCGGTCGGGTTACGAACCCACGTTCTTGAGCTCAGAAGTCATCATCTCAAATACATTATTTAACAATGCAACCAAGTTACATTATTAGGTATAATTATTATATTAATGCTATTGTGGAGACATAAATTTGGTATTAAAAATTAATTCATGCGCTAACTTTGTTTATTTTGAACTTGAAAAATTGAGTCAGGTGGAGATTGCCGGTTTTGCTTCTATACGCCTCATATATATATCCGTTTCGGAATAGAGGGTTTCCTCTAACATAAACATTTTTAGTTGAAGTTTAAATTTTTTTTTTTGTTATTGTCTTCAAGAAGTGGGGAAGATCATAAAAAAAAAATTCTTTTAAGAGTTATATTCGTTTCAATGAGACAAGAGGAACAATGTTTATTCGATAATCTCCTTCCTTCCTGGTATCTTTATCACGACTAGTATTTTTAGGAGGAAAAATATAAAAAGCGCAGATAAAGGCAGTTTTTTTAAGTTGTTATTATTCTTAATGCTTTTTCCTAAGTTCACAAATATTAATACTTTAGCTGCAAACTCCTCTAATGGATTAAAGCCGCCTGATCTTTTAAAGGCTTTCATCATTGTTTTAATTCCTTCTTCATAGAGGAGATCTAGGTTATTTACCTGGATGAAAGATATGCTTTTAAGAGCGCTTTACTAGAAAACGGAAAGAAGGGAGTCTTGGAAATATTATCTGCATTGGGGCAAAAGTTGTGGCAATGCTGATGGCGCAATTATGTCAGAGGTAGCCTGTTTCTCGGATGGGACGCTAAGCGATGGTCTCGAGCCTATGCTACGTCTCAGGTATTCGTTGACCCCTATCCTAAATAGATATACCAGGGTAGGCAAAATTTAGTTCTCCAATAATAGTCGGGCTCATGTTCACCAGAGCGACGAGCGCTCTAGTAGTAAGCGATATGATCTTGCAGGTAATGCCCGGGCATGAGTCAATAACTAAGTAGCAAGGGGCTTAGCGAGCTAGAGGGGCCCCAACATGCGTAAACTAAAAATCGTAAAATGTTATTCATAGTCATATTGATCAAAGCAAAGCTCTAATGAATCAGTGGCTATTTATCCCTGAGGCAAGTGAGGCAGCCGCCTCAGGGCCCCTGTTCGATCAAAAAATTAAACAGCGTTAAATTGGAAAAAGAGAGAAAAGAAAAAATATTTAACAAATGACAAAATTGTTCACATTTATTCAATTTTATTATATACACTGCTCAACACTCGAAGTGGAACACATAAAAATCTGACGATTCTTTGATTCCCCTAAATTTTCTTCTGGGTTAATGAGGTATGTTTCCTCTCCAGAATGTTTCTCTAAATCAAGAGAGTAAATGGGCAAATAGAAACTTACAAGTTTAAGAAATAATGAAGTAACTTTATTGAAAAAAGATTTTAAACAAAATTTACCTACTTTTTATAAAAGCGAAAATACTCTTGAAACTGAAAAGAAAATTGAAAAATACCACTGGTTTAGGTATGCTGGTGGTTTTCAGTAGTGAGCGGGGCCTTCTCTTCGTCTTATCACTTCTTCGCACCTTTTGGACATGGTGTTTATGAGGTCCAAAACTCTTTCCCATGAGATGAGTTCCCATTCCACAATAGCAGCCTGTCGAAGCCCTTCAAAATTGTCAGGGGTAACTCCACGAGCCCTCTGCCTCTTGAGATGATCCCAAATGTTCTCAATTGGATTAGGGTCTGGTGATTGTGTAGGCCACACAATACGCGTAATTGGCTGCTCACAAACAAAATTGTTGACCGCTATGGAGTGATGCGGTCGAGCATTGTCATCAGCATAATTGCAATTTGCTCCAATTTCATGAGCTAAAGGCATTACAATAGGCTCAAGAACCATGTTCAAGTACATCTGGCCAGTCATAGTGGTGTTCCCAAAAACCACGAGTGGGATAGTTTGAAAGGCAGAAATTCCGCCCCAGACTGAAATGGAACCATCCCCGTAAGCTTCTACACTGGCCATATTAGCCTCGTCATAGCGCTCATTTGGGCATCTCCACACTCTGTTGCATCCATCTGAACTCTGCAAAAGTAGTCGGGTTTCATCGGAGAATATGCAGTTGTTCCACTGAGGATGTTCTGGTGTATTTTATAAATTATTAAAAATAAAATAAGTTTATGTGAATGTTTTTGTTTATTTTCTGAAAATAAATTTTGATACAGGGCCCACTCAGGGCTAGCTACGCCACTGGAGGTTAGGTAACAAAACCTGATAAAGCAAAATGTAGGAATCCCACAACTAACAACAAATACCCTGCTTTATATTAATTTGTGTAAGGATTTCCTATTGCCCAGAGCTTCCAACATTCTACCCTTCGAATCTTTATTAGGATTAAAAGAGAGTATCATGATACGTTGATTGTGTTTGGATCATAACCTAATTAAGGCTACAATGGAGCTTGTTCAAGGGTAAATTGCCTGAGGAGTGGAACATTTGAGTGCCTCATTTTGTGGTTTTCCCTCAATGAATAGAGAGACTAATTGATCGAGCAGGGAACACTGAAGATAGAGTACAAATAATAGCTGTTTATTGGAGAGAGAGAGAAGGGCCTGGCAAATTAGGGTATAATTAGGGTTTGTTGGATAAGGGTAATCAGTACGGGCTGGGGTTGAGTGGTCACCCATGGGGTATAGGGTAGCGCATTTCCAAAGTATTGTACTCTTGCCTATACGAGTGTCTGAAGGCGAGTGTCCACTAATCTGGATTTTGGACTAGATATCATATCAAGACAATAATAATAATATTTATTTCCTTTAACCCATAATATGGTAATGGGTAATAGTCATAAAAATGTATACATTAAAATTGCTTATAAATAACTCTTAGGGTCAAACACACATATGAATAATGATAACAATACTAGTAAAAAATAAAATAAAATTAATAAATTAATACTAAAAAATAAATGAGTGCAAAAATAATAATATTAATATATATAGTAATTCATTTAATTTAAATCATGATAAATATTTCTTACGTTTTTTCCTCAGGCCGCAATGTGAAAAATACAGACAAGAAAAAAAAATTTAAATTATAACAAAATAAAAATAAAATAGCAAGTAAAAATAATATAGTAATAATAATACGTAAAACAGATATGAACATAATGGTACATAAGCCCATTTATTTTTTTATATATTTCGGTCCTTGTGATTTGAGGAAAAGGCGCGTAATCTCCCCGAAATATGGCTCTGAAAGAGGATTTCTCTTACATAAATATAAAATAATTTTATAAATAAAATAAAAATAGTATCTTATTATTTTTATTAACTGTTTTACATTAATTTATCTTCTATGTATTTTGTTATTTGTTTATTTTTTAAATAAATTATGAAGTAGGTAGTATTTCTTGTTTAATAGATTTGTAATATGCTTATTTATTTATAGATTCAATTTTGTTTAGAAAATACTTGAATATTTTTTTTTTCCTTTTTTATTGTTATTTTAATTACTTGTTTTCTAATATGTAGTTTTTTCTTGTTATTATATACCATGAATCACTTAATTTTTATGTAAGGTTAGGTTTTATGACTCATGCCCGGGCTTTAACAAAGAAGTCATATTGCCTACTACCAGAGCGCTCTTTCGTCACTCTGGTGGACATGAGCCCGACTCTACTGTGGGAGTACTAAATTTTTATTCACCTAGGGCAGGGGTCTTTAACGAGTACCTTACATCGTACAGGCTCGGGACCATCGCTTAACGTCCCATCCGAAGGACGGTGTGCTTAAGTTTATTTTACCTCCCAGATAAAATAAACTAAGGGCCTCGGTCGGGTTCCGAACCAACGTTCTTGAGCTCAGAAGCTAAGCACGCATACCACTGAGCTACTGGCGCCCTCAATTTTTATGTTATATTCTTTTACTACTAACGAAGGAAATAAATATTTTCCGGTTTGGCCAAATTCTGAATTTTTTTTCTTACAGGACAGAACCTTGACCCTAAGTAACACTCGTAAAGAATACTTCATTAGAAATCTCGTTAAAAATCACTAACTGGATAGCAGAACTTACCCCAGACTCACTCTACAATCAGACAGACGTTGCTGATGAAACTAACAGAAACTATAAGCTATAACTCCAGCATTTTGCAAAGTCTGCCTCTGGAGGGTTGACAGATGAAAAACAACTCAAGTTCTTGAGGAACGACAAATGTCTGCTAATTATTTAGGCAGAAGACTTAGAGGAATGTCTAACCAAGATCCAGTCTAAATACACCTACTTTAAATGTTTGTTATCTTTCTTTTTGCAAGGAGTGATTGTCTGTGATTTGAAGGCGCACAGTTCTACACAACATTAGCGATATTTTTTCTAAATATATTATTTCATTTTTCGCCATTTTACATATATCTCTACAATAAGGAAATATTGTAATCATGCGAAAATCCGAGATGCAGTTTTCAAGGTCCTCGAATGCGTTTTGACCTTGCCGAATGAAGTTGTTAGATATGATTTTTTCAGACTTTTCCTTGATTCACGCTAAAGGGGTTATATTTAGTTTTTTTTTTTTTTTTTTTTTTTTTTTTTTTTGGCTTTATGTACGATGCATATTAGCCATGTTCACTGCGTTCAATTTATTTACAACTTCCATGCCCTGGGAGGGAGTTTTATCTACAAAATAAAACTGACTCCCAGGCGGAATTCGAACCCGCAGATGGTGGAACCATGCGACGAAAGTCCTATCCTTTAGCCCGCACGGGCTCCTAATTTTTTTTTTTTTTTTTTAAAAGGACGAGAAAAAAAAAACAGGAATAAAATAAATAACATTAAAAAATATATATATATATATATATATTTATTTTGTACAATTATAATTAGCATTATGTACATTAAAAAGTAAAATAAAATATATAAATAATAAAGAAAAAAATTAGTGTGATTTTTGTTCTCAAAAACTCACTTCCTCAACACAAATGGTTTATTTGTATTGAATCATCCAGAGTTCCAATTCCACCTGAAAATAAACAAATAAACAAAAATTAGGTTGAGGGCAATTATAGACAAAAAAATATTTCTTATTAAATTTTCAATCGTCTATGTGCCTGAAACTTGAAATAAGAATAATAAATAAAACAAACATATTTTTGAAATATTGTCTATTCCACCAAAGATATTTACAAAATTACCGGTTTCGGCCTATGAGCTAGAGTTCATAACTAGACCTGACGGTGTAAAGCCGAAACCGGTAATTTTTTTATATATCTTTGGTGGAATAGACAATATTTCAAAAATAAGTTTGTTTAATTTATTTATTACAAGTTTCACAATATGTCCGCGTTCCTCAACTTAGAAGTTGATAAGAATAATATAAAGAATATTTTTGGGGTCAGCACAATGTATATTTCTTTCCATCCGCTCTCTTGATAAACTGTATTATGTCAGTGTTGTGTTTTCTATATATTTATTTATGAAAATGTATTTTACTTGTTAAATAAAACATTATTTGTTATTACTGGTGAGGCATTAAGCACTAGGTTCTCCTAATCCGGATTCATTATTACCTTTATTTTAACAAGTCCAAGTATCCTGTAAAATGTATCTTGTATTCGTTTAGAAACTGACAGAAAATACAACAAGAGGTAGATTTAATGAACAAGAAGAACCAGGTATTAGTATTCAAAACAATTTTTCACTAAACTCATTGAAGGACTACGCTTGGGTGGTTTTAATCGTTAATACAATTTACAAAATGTGAATCCCTCTCTGGGCTCTGCTTTTATCAACGTTGAACATTTTATACAAATGCTGTTGTATCATTATTTAGGTCTCTCCTTGGTCTTTTATAAGTCTGTAAATGAGTATGAGAAAGTGGAGCTTCTATTGTTCTGTGATAAATGAAATGATGTAAAATAATAATTGAATTAATAAAATAAACAAATAATAAAGATTACCACATTTCCTGTAAAAATTATAGATGGTCTTCTACTAAATTTTGAATTCTATAGTAGTTTCCGAAAAAGTTTAGTTTCCTAAAAAATATAGAAAGTTCAAGACGTGTAATTTCGAATAAAGTGCACGTATTAAAAAAAAATTTCAAATAATAATTATTTCAATTGGATTTCTTCTAAAGATAATAATGAGATGCCATATTGTTTCTTTTTTTAAAATGTTAAATCTAATCCAAAGATATAAATTATCTTATTGGGTTCGCAGGGAAAATGATTAGCATAGAATATGAGAACAAATATTGGGTTTATTTATCACTAATCTACATTATAAATTTAATATGAAAAAAAAAATCAAATTATTTACAAAAAGAAATCTACTAATTACTTAAAACAATATCTAATAAAAATAAAAGATGTTGTCTTCTCACTGTTTTATTTTACACCAGAACCGGGTTTCGACGCATCAGTGGTTCATCTATCATAGAATAACAAAATATACAAATAATAAAATATTGTTTGTATATTTTGTTATTCTATGATAGATGAACCACTGATGATGACGCTGTTGCGTTGAAAACCGGTTCTGGTGTAAAATAAAACAGTGGGAAGACAATATCTTTTATTTCTATTAGAAATCTCGTCCCACAACACCTTACTATCACATATAAAAAAACTATATCAGTCTTTTTTCTGTTTTCTAGTGGCCACTATCTATAATAATTATAAAACAATTATTGTTTTATATTTTGGGCATATATACATATAAATAAAAAGTACCTTTTCTCTTCTACGTACTTCCAATGTTATAATTTTCACTTCTACATCTCCTCTACATCTTCTCTCACTCAAACTGGTAACCTTAACCCTAAAAACAATTCTCTCTCTAGACTGTCCACTTCCACAACACAACTTAGACTGTTTTTCACTATTTGAAACAGCTGATCGTCGTCATTTGTCCTTCAGACATTGGTTGTACAAATTTGTTTTAAAACAAAATGAGACTAGTCCATTTTTGTGTATTTATTATAAGTACACTCCAAACAGCTGTTTTTATTCAAATAATTATAATTGATTTTATAATATATTAATAATCTTAATGTGTCTAAATTTTTTACATCACAGTTTAGAAATTAAAATAAAGAACATTGTTCATAATTTGATTATAAAGAAGTCGTCTACATCCGAAATCTTCTTAAGTAATTACGTTGACTAAATGGCATTTTCTGTGGCTCAGAATGACCGATAATAAGCTGAGGGTCATCAAAAACTCCACCGCAATAAGAGAAAAAAGGAAGTAAGAAGTAATTTTGACCCGGTTACATATAACTGACCAGGCTGACCCATGGATATCTGATGGCTCGAGAACCCCCTCCTCTGTGTCAGTCCTGCTAGGTCGGACTGTCTGTCAGACATATCCTTACTGAATGCATTGCAGGCCTCTGCGGTAGATTGCAATCTTGCGGTAGATATTTCCGAAGTTCTATCTGATAATAGTTCCCAAATTAACTAACTATTTCAGTGCCTCAACTCTCACATTACAGCATATTTTCTCAGAAGTTTTTTTTGGTTTTTTGATTGAGCATATTTAAAATTGGTGAAAATAAAGTTTTAATGACAATGATATAAAATAAAATAATAAATCGCAATATATACATGGCAGGCAAATATAAGAAAGAAAAAATAAATGTACGTACATCCCCTGAATTAATCAATTAACTTTTCGCTTCCCCTTCATAACAAGTCGACCGTTTGCGCTAATAACAAGAAATATGTTTTTTTCGTGTAAAATTTTTTCAACGTTAGTTTTTTTCATATACTTAACATAAGGAAGTATTGCAATCGTGCGAAAACCCGAGATCGAGTTTTCCATGGAGGAGGGGGATCAGGATGGGGCTCAACGCAAAACTTCTAATTACTGCCATTGTAAAGAATGTGTCATCATGTTAGTTTATATATAAATTTAAAACTTATAAGATATTTTTAATTTTCTATTTTATTGCCCATTCTTTAGTTGTTGTAGAGATAAGTATTTACAAAAGTATGTTACTCAGAGTAGCCTGTCCGATTCAATTGTAAATCTACTAAATTCTTTGACTTTAGGGAAAATAAATGATATATTCTTATTTTTAATAAATTGTGCAAAATTAAAAATAAATAATTACAAATTAACGATATTTTCAAATTGATAGTAATAAGAAAATTTCAAAAGAAATGGGGAAAGGAAATAAAATATATTAACATAATACGTTGTACGTCACATATGCACGAGAACGTCACATATGCATCATGGCTGGTGAGATGACTGCACTGCAGAGGTGCGTGGCGTTTAGAAGCGCAGCCAGGTTACATCTCGAGCAAGTCACGCTGCCATGTTCGTTTGAGTCGGCGAGGTTGGGTTTGTGGTCAGGTTTTTTTAAGCTGGATAATTAATCGATTAAGCTTCCGAACAATTAACAGTTTACATTTATCTGTATTAAATTGAATCAGATGGGAATTTAGTCAGTTTACATTTATCTGTATTAAATTGAATCAGATGGGAATTTAGTCAGTTTACATTTATCTGTATTAAATTGAATCAGATGGGAATTTAGTCAGTTTACATTTATCTGTATTAAATTGAATCAGATGGGAATTTAGTTTTCTGAGTATTTTTATTATTTGTTTATTTTTTAATATTTTATTATTATCATTCTATTAATTTATGTAAGTATTGGATGGATGTTGTTTTCTTTTTCTATTTTGTTATTATTACAATACCCTAATATCTGCCGACGTAATGAATATACCAACACAACATTTAAAATGAGGATTTAGAAGCCCTTATGTTAGTCAACTATTAATTTTTAGCCCATGATCTATTGGTTTTTGGGCATTCTGGGGAAATACGCTCCCGGTGATTCACATCCGTAGAACAGAACTAGTATCCTGAGGTGTTTATAGAGTTGCAGCTTGTTGCAGTTCGTCGTTCTTGGAGGGCGTCAAGGTCTCCAGTGCAGGTCCTATAAAATGAAGACATCCTCAATGTACCTAAGGTCGATATCCCTGCCCTCCAGAGCTGATACTCCACCTATTACCGGAAAAGAATAAGCTGGCTACTTGTTGATTCTCCCCTTGCTTCTCTCTTTCTCTCAATCATATATCACTCACTTTACAAAGCATTATTCAACTCTTTATTCCATTTATTCTTTGATCGATTTGTGTGTGTCTATCTACACGGTAATAATACATGAATATATCGACTGTAATATATAAAATTACACACATTGTAATTATTAAAATATAAAATAATTATGTTTACTTGTATAAAAACAGTGAAGTAACTAAATAAGTGAATAAATATAAGAATTCTCATTTTGCTTTAAAACAACCAATGAATGAAGAACAAAAGACGACCATCAGCTGTTCTAAATAGAGTGGAACAGTCGAAGTTGGGTTGTGGTTGAGACGGTCTGAGGAGAGATGTGAAGGTGGAGTCTTGGAGTGAAAAAGTGTTTAGGCTTAAGGTGTGCTGAACCAAAAAGGTGTGAATAACATTGAAATAGATGCGCAAAGGAGATACTTTTATAAAACAGACATTTTTTTTTTTTTTTTTTTTTTTTTTGGCCTTATGTACGATGCATATTAGCCATGTCAATGTGAAATTTACTAGTTATTTACGACATCCATGGCCCCGGGAGGGAGTTCTATCTATAAAATAAAACTCACTCCCGGACGGGATTCGAACCCGCAAACCATGGTGAGACCATGCGACCAAAGCCCTACGCTCTAGCCCGCACGGCCACCATGGCCCCCAAAAAACAGACACATAAAACATATAAATAATGTCCTAAATAATATTGATATAAATATAAAAGAAAACAGAATATTACATATATTTTGAAGTCATTTTTTCAAGTATTTATTTGTTCATTTAATTTAATTTTTTAGTAGTATTGTTAATTCTAATCCATGTGTGTCACGCTCCAAGAGTTAATATCTATTTTTATATCTGATTTATAAGCTATCTTAATGTAAACATTTTTATGACGTATCCTATTACCATGTTATGCTTCAACGGAAATAAACATTTTTAGCCTCACAATGTAACAGGCAAATCTCTGTGTAAAGATATCCGCCATATGTGAAGATTGAACTGTTGCAATTAAAAGATACGATCTCGCTATTTCCTCGAAATATCCGAAGATGATCCTAGATTGCCTAGCACATCCCCAATATTTCCTTTTATCGATATAATTCCATAGTGTATCTCCTTCATTATTATATAACGTATCTTTTTAATAGGTCAATAAATAATTTTCATCCCTGTCTACCTAACGCCGTATTAACTCTTTATCCCCCCCCCCCCCCTCCCCTGGGGGGGGGTCTTATCAGGTTTATAACCCCAGGAAATCTACCCCCTCTTTTGGGAAGGAGCCACGATTGCTGTGGGGGTGGATTTTTATTGGAAGATCGGCTAAGGGATTATTTTTCCCTAGACCTCCCATCCGAAGGAGTTAAGGGCCGATAATCCGTTATGGAGGTTGGTTCTAGCAGAAGCAGAGAACCCCAAACTGGGATATGGGGTTATGGTTCGAATGGAAGTAGAACCATAAATAAGGATCCCTTATTGTCCCATTCGCCCAGATAGCTATCCCCCCCCCCCCCCCCCCCCCCCCGCCGAATTACATCCATATTGAAGATAAAGCAATCCTTGTCTGGTTATGAAACCTTCCTACATTCAAGTCTGGGATTCACTCAAGATAAACGAATTGCTATATAATTGACAATTTAGAATGAAACTATCGTAGTATTTATGTTATAAATGAAAGTTTAGTCAAAGCAGTTGTGCAGGAAGCATGGCTTGGAATTAGAAGTGGTGTAGTGTGTCGTGGGCAGGGCTTCCACATCGTGGGAAATTTCACATCTTGTGGGAAAAATGGGGATGATGTGGCAATTATATATTATTAATATATATATATAATTAATAGATATATATATATATAATTAATGTATATATATAATAGTATATGTGAATATTCTAGTGGGGGAGGGGGGGGGGGGGGGGGGGGGGGGTGAGTAGTTCAAGAACAATAATAACGAACCAGGCGGTAGAGGATTACAGCTGGCAATGTGATTAGTTATCCCGGAGTTGTCCCCCCAGTTGTCCACCTGGAGTCAGACCAACCTCACGGCAGTCTTCCTTACCTCTCAACATCTCTGCCTGCTCTGTTCGGGCCAACTTATGTACGCTGAACTCATCTCAACAAGCACATCTCAGCCCGACCTACTTCGGCCTTTTATGCTTGCTACCCATCTCTCCGCATACCTTATCGCCGCCTTTCATTGTGAGACATTTTTTATTATTTAAGGGACAAGTATAGTTAATTTATTTTCGTCATCTACACTTTTATTTACAATATATAACTTTTATAAAATAAGTATTATATTTATTCAAGTCGAATTCTGGTCTATTGGTGGATATCATATATATATATATATATATATATATATATATATATATATATATTGGAATAGTATATAATATCCATTTTTTTGGTTCAGTATATATATATATATATATATATATATATATATATATATATATATATATATATATATATATATATATATAAAACTGCCTGCGTCGCAAAATAAAAGAGAGCTGGAGCTCTGTGTGGACTAACATGGAACTAACAAATAAACTTAGGTCCATGAAAACAAATATAGATAGATGGCAAAGGTCCGAAAGGCAGAATAGGCTGGAGGAGGTATGTCTGTTGCGGCTCCACACTCGTCTAACCCCCATCCACCTCATCAACAGGGTGGCAGTCCCAGGCTGTGGCAAGTGTGGGGTCTGGCCTCTTACAGTAAGCCACATCCTGGAGGAGTGCCCTGGATATGAGGAAATACTAAAGGCCATGGGTTTACAAACAAGGTGGCGTTGATACGCTCGACCGGATCGTACCTGGGACTGACCCTGCAGCAGCTGGTGGCCGAGTCTAGTTACCCGGCATTCACCCAATTTGTAGCGGAGTGGAGGAGGCGAAAAAAAAAGAAGGCCTCCTAACCTCGAGCCTCGGCGGACCACCGGTGACGTTAACACCTGGCGCTCCTAACCCGGCATGAACTTTCCGAGTTTCAGCGCACTCCAGAAACTACAACTCGCTCCGTTAATAGAAAAGTGACACAAGTCAAAAATGACATTACAAAAATTTTTTGCTATAATTGATCATGATGAATCCAAGAAGCCAATATTTTTATGTGAAAAAACGACACAACTGTAATTTTACAGTTTTGTCACCAGAGAGCAGAAGTGTCGCTTTACTATTTACCGAGATCACAATACTGTTTTATAGAAAAACGCCAGTTGCGAGTTAGGATGATTTTTGATTTGTGTCACTTTTCTATCAAAGGAACGAACTATGGTTCCTCACCGGGAGACGAAGAGGGTGTTACGGTCCCACACCAGAGACGAAAGCACCCCAAGAGCTCAGGGTGGTGGTTTTAGTGGAAACCCACGATGAGGCACCACACTGTTGGGATGCACGTGCATCCCTTCGTTGTAAGTATTCCCATCGCCCTGCGGGGAAAAAAAAAAAAAAAAGGATTTACGAACAAGAAACATACATGAGATGCTCGGAGACGACATCTCGTCTATCGAAGCCTATCCTCAATGAAAACAAGTCACCTCATTGAATTAATCTAATCACTCGTACGGCTTCAAAAATGTAGGACATTGAACGCCGACAAATAAAACTATTCTATTCTATATTTCATCTCCCCTCCATAATATCTGACCAACATTGTGAAAATATCAGCCTCGAGGCTGCCTTAAAATATTCTGCCATCAAGGAACATTTCTTTACATTTCCTCTCTGTTACTTAAGGGATGTTTTTCTTCATGAAAGTATAATACCTGAGCCTCCTGTTTAAAACTAGAATTTTGCCGACTCCTTGGTCTTGTAAAGTAACCTGGTCCGACCAAGGCATCGTGTGCAATGATTCGTAATTCCACCACTGGCATACGGATGTGAGACAGTTTTACCCCAAAAGGTCCATGTTTAATTCAGTCCACATTGTCCTCACCACTTCAATGTTCTTTCACTTGTAAACCGCACTTTTACTTTTTCTTTGCCTTGTATGTAATATTATTTCCCCTCCTTTACGAAGTATAGGGGAAGTTATGTAATTCAATGTTGAGGATTCAATGTAATTTCATGTTTTTCGACATCCTGGGCCCAAAAGGGTTCCCCCTCCAAAACCAGTAGACAGTTTGCGCTAATATTCAACAGTTTCCTTATTTAGTAAATCCTCAAACTAAATTTTGTGTCGATAAATGCATTACATCGGAAGTTATTAGGGTTTTTGAATTGAGCTCCCTCCCCTAAACCCACCTTCTGAATGATATTTCTGAAATTTGACAGGTTACGTCCCTCACTGCGTTTTGACTTTAAATTTAAAATTTCATGTCGATACATCTATTACAACGGCAGTTATTGGGGTTTTTAAGTTGAGCCCCCTCCGATATCCTTTCCTTTTAGCCAATTTTTCTGAAAAATAATGTGATGTTTTTTTTGAGGCCTTGAATTTACATATGCAATTTTATGTCTGCATTCATTACAATAAATGTCTCCCCCCCCCCCCCCCCCCCTTTCTTTCCTTTAGTCTTTTTAGCTGAAAATCAATAGATTTAGTTGTTATAGGGTTTTGGATTCACATACAAACATTCGTGTTCACAGACACATAGACAGATATATTTTTTGATGTGAAACTTCTTTACGCGCACTTTACAGCATTTTGGGGACTAAGATGGTGAGTTACGAAATTATGGGACGCGCTGAATACCTCCCAGACCCACTCCGCACCAGTGTTTTAGTTTGTCCCCCCAAAAGAATGGTTTAAAGTGTCCTTTTTTGAAAACAAGGTGTATAATCTGTGAGGGCTCCATTTAAAGACCCTACATTCCAAATTTGGACGAAATCGAACCAGTGGTTTGCGCAAAGTTTATATGTGTATCCAGAAGCTAATAACTATGACACCAAGGAAGGGGGAGGGCGCTTAGCACGTAAACTATATCAACTTTCGTTGTATTGAATGTAGTGTACATATCTTTCCTCATCATTGAAATTAAAAATTGTTAATTTTTAGTAGTTTATTTATATAATATATATTAAAACACTTTATAAAAATGTTAATGTTTCATAAGAATGTTTTATCAGAATTTCAAAAACTAGCAATTTCAAAGGCTAGCAGTAATAATAAAATATTTGAGAGGTTAGACTACGTATTTTTTATATTTATTCATCCTCAGAATTTAAGATGAAGAATTATAGGTATTTACATGTTTTTTGACTATCAAAAAAAAAAAAAAAAAATGTTTGATTTTACTGAGCGCATATTTGCCCGAGGTTTCGAAAATCGGAGAAACCTATTTCTTTTTTTACTTTTTATTGGAAAACACTCTTAAAATATTTTCCAATATTCATTTCACTCGGGGAAAATAATTTATATATTTTTTTTTAAGCAAATATTCACATTTTTATCCCAATATTATGTATACAGAGCTTGATTCAAATAAAGAACGCCAACCCTTCGCCTTTTGATCAAGTTGAGATAAAATTTTTCTTGTATTTGATTGGTGGAAGATACATTTAAAAAAAAATTCATCACTGTTTTTAGAATGGAATTTACAAATAAATACATGTGCCGTATTCCCATGGCCTCATCCATAATAGAAAATTGCTATATTCTCCTCCTAAGTTAGTTATTTTGACATATGCCGCGGCTTTAACTATGAGGTTTTATTGTCAATTACCAGAGCACTCTTCCGTCGCTCTGGTCCACATGAGCCTGACTACTGTGGAATTACCTAAGGTAGGGGATATAACTCGTACCGACTTAGTAGAGACTCGGGACCATCGCTCAACGTCCCATCTGAAGGACGGCGTGCTCAAGGTTTTTTACACGAATGTTAAACATTTGTAGTTATATCTGTCTTGTAAACAATCAAACACATTAAAATTATTATATTATTATTTGTATAAAAACAACTGTTAGTAAAATTAAATATTGAATAAATATACAAAGATGGACTAGTCGCATTTTGTTTAAAAACGAAACGTCAACAACCAATTATTGGAGAAAATGACGACGAACAGCTGTTCTAATAGAGAGAGACAGTCCAAGGTGAGAAGTCTAGAGAGATAGTTGTTAGGGTTGTAATGTGCACAATATAAGGAGAGATGTTTTAGGGTTAAGGACATAACAGTGGAAGTACATAGATGCGCACTGTTTATTTATTTATATGTATATATGCTCAATGTAAAATTTGATTAAAGAATGGGCGCAATATTTGAAAAGAAAAGAGACTAAAGTAGATATAGAAATTAGTTTGTAAGATTTTTATTGTAATTAGATTGATGTTTTGATTTTATTTATAGTGTAGGTTTAATTAAATAAACCCAGTAATTGTTCTCTAATTCTATGCTATGTATTTTCTCTGTGAATCCAATAAGATAATATATATCTTTCTGTAGAAATCAAAATTTAGTAGAAGACCAGCAACAATTTCTACAGGAAATGTGGTAATATTTATCGGAGGGGGCTCAACTTAAAAACCCCAATAACTGTCGTTTTAATGGATGTATGTATGTCAAAAACGCAATGAGGACATAATCTGTCAATTTTCAGAAATGTCATCCAATTCAGAAGGTGAGTCTAGGGGAGGGAGTCAATTCAAAAACCATAATAACTTCCGATGTAATGCATTTATCGACACAAAATTTAGTATACGGATTTAATAGTCCCTAAGTATAATTTTTTGAATATTAGCGCAAACTGTCGACTGGTTTTGGAGGAGGAGCGAAGAGTTAATATAATAGTAACGGGTGGATACATATTGCTTTCACAAAATATATCTGCCACACATGTTTCAAATTGTATTGAAAAATACCTCAACCAACTTATATTTAGTTAGAAACAACTGACTTCGGGGTGCCCCTATTAGAAAATTTAAGCTGATTAGTAATGTTATCTGTACGATTAGTAATTTTGTAAATTTCAATAATGTCGATCAACAAGAGTCGTTCTCAATTTTTCTCGTGCTACTTGTGCTAGAAATAATTTATTGAAATATTATTTATGGGTAAACATCTTAGCTCTCGGTAATATCAGACAGTGAGTCTCGTTGATGCGCATTTGTAAGTGTGTGTGTCGGACGGTTTTCGCGCGCAGCGCACACACACAACTACACACTTCTTTATCTGTTTTTGAGCGTTTCTATTATTTTATTTAGAACATTATTGATCATTACTTAGTTTTCATGGGTTATTGAAAATATTTTTAAAATTAAAGTTTTTTCAAAATGCGTTTCCATGGCTGTTTTGAAAAAAATTTTCAACCCATTTTCAAAATGATAGCTGTCACCAAAAAAAAATCCTTCCTCGAGGAGTCATGTCGACATATCGATATTATCGAGTTATTTTATTTTTGTCGATACTAAAAACTATTTAAATTGGAAAGGTTACAAATACAAAAGGTTGTTTTCCATTATTCCCACATTGCTGTAAATTCAAGTTTATGTTTTGTTTGTTTTATTTGCATCAGATTCAAAAAAAATTAAATTGAATTATAATTGAATTAATAAGTGTATAATAAATTTGGAGCAATGCAGCCCTATCCATTGTTGCTACTGGCTATGGCCTTTCAGGTAGCTATGATAACCATAATAAAAATCAACGCTAGTCGTGTTGTTCTTCACAGAAGACTGGCAATGGAACAGTATTGGTTTCTATCGCAACAAAATATCGCTTTCCACCGTTATATGGGCAGAAGAAGGTTTAACAAATTTAACCTCTTATACAACTTCACCACGCTTTCAACTCAAAACCAAAACATAACCTTCAAAATACTGTAAAAAAAATTTCTATGAATATGGTATTCGGTACATATCGATGTTTTATAAGTAATCGATATTTAACACAACTTTTCACTCTGGTGGTGAGTTTTAGAACTGCACTTATCAGTACGGCGCAGCCACATTTTGAGTATTGAATTTCTTAGCGTTTTCATGAACATTCGAAATCTCAAAATTTGATCATACCTCAGAAAAAGCCTTATCGACCTTGAACTCAAAATGTTTTGAAACAAGTGTTTTCATGACTTTTCAAAACATTTTTGAATTTCAAAACATTTTCAACAACCCATGAAAACGTAGCACATATTAGTAGTGGTGAATTCAACTGAAATATCAATATTATGAACTATAAAATAAAATGATCTTTCGGTAAGAAATATTTAGGTTAAGATGTTTCGATAGCTTCAACAATTAACGTTACCAATCAACTTAAATTTTCTAACAGGGGCACCGTAAGTTGCTTGTAACTAAATATAAGTTGGTAGAGGTATTTTTCAATACAATTTGAAACATGTGTGGCAGATATATTTTGTGGAGGCAATATGTATCCACCCGTTACTATTATTTCTGTCTACTTTGGGAGGGTGTCTACTCATATATCAGAAGTGGAGCCTGTATGTATTCAGATTTCGTCACTTCTGTATCTGTATCCGCAAGAAACCTGTAGTCCAGACTCCTCTGGGGCTCAGAATTCATAACTACAAAGCCTCCTACCTCCAATATATTATCCTCAGATATATATATTTTTTTTCAGTTAACATATGATATTATTTTTTAATGCTAAGGGCGCATTTTTTAGTAATTTTTTGACAAAAACTAATTTTAAGGTGGGTCGAATATAGCCGAGTAAAATTTGGGAAAAATTATGAATCTCGTTGAGCAAGAAAGTTTTTAATGAAACCTTTTGCATCCCCTCCAGAAAGACGATGTAAGAGACAAAACACGCGACCATTTATACTACGCTATCAACTCTACCGTATTCAGATGAATACCAATGTTCAAACAATTATGTTATTTCGACTTATATTTGAATTTATAACGATTTTCTGTTAATTCTTACCTTTTTTGACGGAAAAAAAAATTTATTTTACAAGTGCGGCACTTCACAACCTTAATTTTAAATTTTTCCGAGTTTCCGAGCCGCCATTTTGGATTTTTCGAATTTTGAGTTCATAGTCTTAATCAGCGACCCCAAAAAACTTCGAGTACGAATTTTCCATTAATTTTGACAATTATATTCGGAGATATTGCATTTATTCATTAAATTTGTTAATTCTAAATTATTTAAACTCTGATTACAACAATTAAAAATTATTTACGCAACTTGGGATGTTGTGCATTCTTCTTATATGGTCTTTCTGAAGGCGATGCTGAAGGTTTCATTAAAAGAATTCTTCCTTGCTCAACGATATTCATGTCGGCGATTTTCTTCCCAAATTTTACTGGGTTAATATCGATTAGATCATTTATCCGGATTCTGATCTATTAAATCCCATGTAAAATTGTAAACAGAAAGTCGACGGTAAATCACCGACAATGCACTTCCCCTGCATGAATAAATCTATTAAATTTTCGTCCTCCCTTCAAAACAAATTGACCGTTTGGAATAAAGTTGTTTTTTTAGACATTTGCTTAATTTACGGGAAATCGGTTAGTCTTTACGAAAAATTGGTTCTTAGTAAAATTTTGCTTATTAAATTTTCAATCGCTTATATAGCCTCAAATTTGAGATAGAACCAATACGATCAAAGGTATAGTGCCCTCAAAATGTAAAATAAATTTCTGTAGGAAATATTTCAAAATAATGTTTAGATTATAATGCATAAATACTCAAATCTATGTGGACTGCCAAGGCTTCCAATCTCCAGTGCATCCAATCCTTTCAATCCAAAATCCTTTTTAAAATAGACAATGCTCCTTATTACGTCTCCAACAAAACTCTTCACACTGACCTCAACGTATCTTTTGTCATCGAAGTCGCTAAATCTAAAGTATAAAAAAATATTTTCCCTTCTTTGTTCCCACAATAATCCTCTAGTCCGTGCCCTCCATTCTGCAAAACTTCCCCAACGACGGCTTAAGCGTCAATGGCCTAGAGACCTCCTTAGAAAGTGACAGTGATTAGTTAAAAATGAGAGGCAATCAGTGACTAGGGAGCGTCACCACTGGGTGATTTCTCCCCTCTTGATATTTTGCCGTTATCTCTCTAATAGCACATTTGCTTGTTGTATTAATTTTTGTTTAACAGTTGTTATTAACAGTTGTAAATGTCTGTTTGTAAATATATATTTTTTTTTTGTCTGTTATTCATAAAGTTGCAACTGTTGCGAGGGTGCAACAACCAGCATCTATGTTGGTAGGTATGGATACGTTGGCGTGAATGCCATGTGAGAGGAAGGCCACCCAGTGGTAGGTCCTCGGGACGAAAATTTATATTAATTATGAGGACAAGGAAAAAAAAAAAAAAATAAAAAAAAAAAAAATAAAAAAATAATAATTCAAAAAATAAATAAATAAGAAGGAATTGAAAGACAACTTTGATGGAATGGGTAAGAGAGATGATAAAAGTAAAGGAAAATAATGTAAAAAAAATAAGAAAAAAAAAATATTAAGAACGAATAGGAATTAAGGTGGCAGTAAGTCGCGGTTCCACCTCCTCTTCAACCTTCGTGGGGGGTTTTGTGGTAAGTCTGTTTGTAAATAAAAAAAATATAAAGCATATCAACGAATTGAATGTCATATGTAAATTCAAAAGCCCACGTGTATGATAGTTATTTATTTTTAGCGGAATCGGCCGAAGGGATTAGTTATCAGAGAAGGGCTAATTAAAAAACCCTAATAACTGTCAATGTAATGAATGTGTCAATATGAATTTATATATTTAAATTCAAAAACCCATATGGAAGACACCTATTAATTTTCCGCGAAATTGACCGAAGGATAAGAGGGATCAGAGGAGGAGGCTCCACTAAAAACTCTATAATGCCGATATAATAAATCAGGAACGGGAAAGATGGTGGGAGCGAGGAGAGTGCAGGAATAGCGGAATATTTGCCGATATAATGAATGCACCAAAATTTCGTATGTTGATCCAGCAAAACTGGTCAGAAATGGTTAGGGATGGTTAGAGCTGGTTGGGGATGGTTCGCCAACGCGCCCTAACCATTTCTGACCATATTTGGTGGATCCACATATAAACGTTCGTATAACCAGTTCTATGCACCCCTAACCTCTTCGGGAATGTACTTCCCCAGCGCAAATTAATCTACTAATTTTCCACTCTCAGGCAAAACCAATTTATCTATTTGTCGAAAATTTATAAGTTTAAGACACCTATTAATTTCCCGGAGGCTCGACTCAAAAACTCTATAATTCCGATATAATAAATAAATCAGGATTAAGAAGTCGCTATTTAAGTCAACTATTGATTTTTAGCAATATTGGTGCTGGGGTGACTCATTGACAACTTTTTTAGTTTGCCAACCTGTTCAAATATCATTCCTTTGCTAAGATAATTTCCACTGAGGAGGAGACATATTAGTAGATACACTGTTGAAACAGACAGTGAACTCAAATAGAAGAAACTACACCCTCACTCAGTCTATGTCAACTAAACTCGGTAGAGCTAACTTTATTGAACTTCTTCAGGTTCTCTACCTTGAGTCACTGTTAGCTCCGGAGTCACAGATATAAGTTAACCCACTCAATGCAAACCTTTCAGAGGGTACTTTGTGTTTCGGATGGCATCCCGGGCTGGAGATGCAGAAAGAGAAGCGAGCAGATTACATTTCACTTTCTTATACCTCCAGAAGTAACGTTTTACTTCTGAGCCACTTGTCATATCACGTGTCATATTCCCATCCAAACCATCCTCCCCAACGACTGAGGCGATGCTGGCCGAGACACCTGCAATGGTAAGATAGCTTCCTGAATGTGCTGTTAGAGACCAGCCTTTTCACTTATTGTCACCTCTCTTCAGCTCGCTTGTCCTTCTCGGTCTGCCTCCACTGCTAGTCAGAGGCTAAGTAGATCTGGGAGGTACGGGGGACCACCCGCTCTCCCGTGACCTCCTCTACCTCCATTTAGTGTAGGAATGAGGGGAGTATCATGCGGGGTTGTTTCGGGGGTCTCGGAGCTGAATTGTTGTTTTTCTTATGATTTATCATATTAATTCGTACATAGTTTTCATTGTTATATACATTGTAATCACATAGACATCGAATTTACTTATAGTAACTGAAAAATTCGTTTCCAAAACTGCAGTTCAGGATGGTTTTCGGCATGTATCTCGCAAATCGCACGACCTTCGAACAATCGTGGTACATATAACCATGCTGGTAACTTAAACAAATGTTATATGTACCACGATTGTTTGAAGATCGTGCGATTTGCGAAATACATGCCGAAAACCATTCTAAACTGTCGTTTTGGAAACGATTTTTTCAGATATGTGCTTACTTTACGGGAAAACGGATAATCCTAACAAAAAATTGGTTCTCACCAAAATGATCGTTATTATGTGCCTTTTAGTTTTGTCTGCAACTTTTATTTGGAGAGAGGTTTGTTAGAGAAGCGAAAGTCTCAATGGTGTGTTCGTTCATGGACCTATCATTCCTGGTCACAGCTCAGGCATTTTGTCGGCATGTGTCCAGCAATGAGAGGCACGTCTCATGAGTGACAGACCGGGGGCGGGTGGCAGCCATGAAATAGCTGTGAATGTCCCCCAACCACCACCGGTCCGAAATTCGGCCTAAATGTATGGTACAGTGGGCAAAATAATACCCAATGTGATGGTCAAAATAATTCTGGAGTATGGTGAAATTGTAATTTCTCAGTCTTTTTTCAAGATTCTCTGTTGCATCGCCGCCGTGACTCTTACATGTTCGCTATAAGCTTATAATTTGATGATTGATCATTCGATGATTCACCGACAACCTTTTTTACTTCTCCAGCTGTACGAAGTATAGAGAAAATTACTTAACCGAAAATTCGATGCGGAGTTTCCATGTTTACCGACCTCCTGATTTTAAACATGAAAGAAGAATTCTGTATATTTGACTGGGAAACATGATAACTCCCGATAGAATGAATGTATCGACACGAAATTTTATATGTGTATTCAGAACTATCTAAGGACGACACCTATTGATTTTCAGCCAAATTGAGCTATGCAAAAGAGAGGTCAGGAGGAAGGCTTAACATAAAAACACTTATAACTCCCGATCTAATGAATATATCGACACAAAATTTAGAATAAGGATTCTGAAGCCCCTATGTAATTCAAAGTATTGATTTTTAGTCGATTGCTTTTTTGGATGAAGGTCGATGAGTCAGCTGCACCCACTACCAATTATGCAACACATTTAGGGCGGAAAAAATTTCTTCAGATTAGACCTTTCTCCTATATGCAATTAACGTTTGTCATAGACAACAAAGGCTACATTAGCTTGACATATTTCTAATATTTTATCAAACGGGCTGCTAATACGTCAAAGTGCCAATCAATTTTAATGAAACTTTGAAAAGGAGACTTGTACCGAGAGAAGGTCTTCTATATTAAATATACCTAACTTTAGATTGTAATGTGCCTTCATTAATTTTGATCAGTTGAAGGAATCAAAGGAAATTAATTTGTGAAATTTTACTAAAATCTATGATTCGGAAATTTCTTATTATTAGGTATACAAAATCTCCGTCTCCCTTTTCAAAATTATTTCATACTGGCATTACTGGGTATATGAAAGTAATGAGTTGGCGTCAGCAGTATTTTTATGTTTCATTGTACCCAACAACTTGATTCGAGCAACAATAGCCTAAAGATGATTGAAGGTTTCCCTATTCGTGTTTCATCATATAATAAGAAAAAAAAGATACAACAATAAGAAAAGTGATAATTAACATTTTTTGAAGAGATATTGTGAAAAAAAATGGTTTAGTAGGCTTGCTCGCAGGGAGCTTCTTGTTTCAGTTTTGCGCTTGGTTTAGCAGATACTGTGGAGAAACTGTGGAACGTTCCTTTGAGTAAGGTGAAATTCTAGAGAATAATAAGAATTTTTGTATTTTTTACTTTCAATGTGAAATCTGTTTTGTGACACATAGAAGATTCCATTGCGGGAACATGAATATATTTATTCATACATAATAATATATCCAAGGGTGAGAACTGAGGAATGGAACTGTCAGAGGCAGGATTACGTTGACAATAGCTACTGTAATTGACAGAAGCACTTTGTTGGTAGATATAGGATAGGAAGCTGCCAAGAATGTTATTTAATATCATTGTGAACTTGGAGTCTCCGGGGAGCCTCGCAACTCATCACTCTCCGAATGCTTTAGCTAGAAGCTTTTAATTTAAAATGAGCCATCTCATGGATATCCCTTATTGCTGGCCGAAACCAAAAAGAAGTGTATATACGATATAATTTGTGGAACACGATTTCTCATGGAAATAAAAAAAGATGTCTTCCCACTGATTTATTTACGACCAGAAATGGTATTCAACGCAACTGCGTTATCATCATGAATACATATAAAATATGGTGAAGTTTCAAAAACATTGAGACATCAAGGAGTAACATAATAAAATATTATAGCATAAAACTAGCTTACCACTCGTACAGTATGGAGTCTAAAGGAACACGGGCAAATATCTCGAAGGGAAAGGATACGAGGATTATTCACTCACTCTATATACAAGCAAATAAATACTTTAATTATATATATTTTTTTTTTTTGAGAGCGCCGGTAGCTCAGTGGTATGTGTGCTTGTCTTCTGAGCTGAAGATCGTGGGTTCGAAACCCGACCGCGCCCTCAGTTTATTTTATCTGGGAGGTAAAATAAACTTAAGCACGCCGTCCTTCGAATGGGACGTTAAGCGATGGTCCCGAGCCTGTACGATGTCAGGTACTCGTTAAAGACCCCTACCCTAGGAGAATAAAAATTTAGGGTAGGCAAAATTTAGGACTCCCATAGTAGAGTCGGGCTCACGTCCACCAGAGCGCTCTGGTAGTAGGCGATATGATCTGGTTGTTAAGCTCGGGCTTGAGTCATAAAACCTAACCTATATATTTTTTTTACTTCCGCAGCTGTACGAAGTGTTGGGAAGTTATTCAATTTTTCAGAAATTTGATGTTGTTTTCATCGAAATTTTACGTTTTTCAACCCTAAAATGAAAACAAAATCTGCTTTCTGTCTGTGTTTTTGTGAACATGATAAATCCCCGATGGAATGAGTGTATCGACACGAAATTTTATATGTAATTTCAAAACTCCATGAGAACGACATCTATTAATTTTCAGAGGAATCAAAGCCGAAGTAAAGTGGGGGAGGAACCACAAAGCCTGCATTTTAAATTGATTCATTTTGGAGATTTGAATCAATTAACGTGAAATATGTTCAGATGTTTTCAACACGTACAGAGCAAGAGGAGGAAATAATTCAAACTTTGTTTAAAATTATATGAACATTAACCGGCTTTATCTACCAAGTCATATCGCTCACTACCATAGTGCTATTTCGTCGCTCTGGTGGAGATGAGTCCGACTTTATTGTGGGAGTCCTAAATTTTACCTACCCTAAATTTTTATTCTCCTATGGTAGAGGAGGGGTCTTTTACGTGTAGATAGGTACCTGACATCGCACGGCCTCGGGATCATAGCTTAACGTCCCATCCGAAGGACGGCGTGCTCTTTTTTCAAACTTACAGATACAAATCTAAGGACTTTGGCAAGGTTTCAAACCTTCATTTTAAGCATAATATGCAAGCACGCTACTTCTTAGCTACCTAGATATGAACTAACAAATAATGTTAGAGATAAAGTAATAAAGATGCCTAAAAAATAAATAAATAAAAAAGAAAAGAAGAAGAAAATAAAGAAAATACAAATATAAACAGAGGGTAGAGTAGATATGGTAAATATATTAGCCATAAGTCGAGGTGGGGGCGTGTTTGATTTATGTCCCCCTAGGGGGGCTGGGCTGGGGGGGCAACATATGTGAATTTGTCGCAGGAACGCTACCCCCCAGCCCTCAACTCAAGACTGAGGAACATGGGGCAAAAAATTAAATGTAGCATTTCCCTCCAGCACATGTGGTGATATATGTGACCAATGGGAGCTGTGCATCAGTGTGCCCCTGCGAGCCGCTCTGTAGGCAATCAGGAGATACACCCACCCCCTGGGAACCTTTGGAACCCAAACCAAATAACATTTGCATGTTAGCCACCCCCCCCCCCTCCCCCCCCAGCATCCCCTCTCTTTTTATTTTATATTTTTATTTACTTTTCTTTCGTTTTTCATCCTTGTTTTAATATACATAACACTAACACAATTTTCAGAAAAAAAAAAAAAATTTTATTCAAAAAATTGAGTAAACTAGAGCTAAGACGTTTTATGCAAAATATGCTTTGATGACATCTTTAACGCTTGGCTAAGCTGAGAAATATATACTTAATTTTTTTTTAATTTAACTTAATTTAATTTCCTCCCTTAGGATCATTTTTATTATACGAGGTATAAAGGAAGTTATATAATTGGTCAACAATTTGATATTGAGTGTGATGTATAAAAATAATACACACATGAAATGATTAAATTATAAACATTAAACAATTAATTATATTTATTTTTATGTATAAGAAACCATTTCTTTTAAAACAAATGCCAGTAAAAAACAAAACACGGCCATCAGCTGTTTTATTAGTGTGTGTGTGTAGAGACGAGTCGAGGCCTGGTTGAGAGAAGTCGGTCTGAGTGAACATGGACAGTGGTGTTTAGGTTTATGTTGTAATGAACTAAATAGAAGTGTATTGACGGTGAAACTGATCCAAAAAGAAGGTACTTTTATTTGTTTATATGTACAAGATATATGCCCAGATATATATATAACTTAAATTTAGAGAACGGCCCAAAATATAAAACAAAACGATTGAATTAGCGTTAATAATTTAGTTTTTAGGATTTTTTTCTTTCGATTTTTGTTTGTTTTAATGTTTAGTTTTTAATTTTAATAATGTGGATTTAAGAAAATTAACCCAATATTTGATATAGTAAATTCTATTCTATTCATTTTTCCTGTTGGCTCAGTAAAATTATTTGAAAACCTTTGGATTAGATTTAATATTTTTTAAAATTATTAAAAATGGCATCTTTGGAAATCCAAGTGAAAAGTTTGTAAATTGCATTTTTTGTTAAAACGTGCACATTCTTAAAAATTCCACGTCTTGAACTTTTAATACTTTTTTAGGGCCCCTTTTCGAAAAACTACTGTAGAAATCAAAATTTAGTAAAGGAGAGGAGAACTTTTCTACAGGAAATATGGTAATTCTTATTGTTTATTTATCTATTATAATGATTTCATTATTATTAATTATATAATATTTTTTATTTATGTATCATTTATTTAACACCTAACACTTAAATTCTTCTCTTTTTATTATCACATGAGTTTTTACCGGGATTTGACGTTTTTTCAGATCTTGTTTCAGAAATTATAGAAAAATTTCATGACATCCGATATAATGTATATATTGATACAAAATTGTGTATGTGTATTCAGAACTCCATAAAAACGTCAACTATTGAATTTGCTAATTGTGAAATTTCATGAAAAACTGATCACCTGTTAAAGAGCTAGCATTAATTTTACATTTTGCCTTAGTTGTTGGTATAATAATAATAATATTTATTTAAGGTAAAACATAACATGATAATAGGATATAGGTCATAAGAATGTATATATTAGGATAGCATGTAAATTAGAGTTAGTCAGTTGTTATGACTCTTGCCTTCAACTGCAGCTCTTTCGTCACTCTGATGGATATGAGCCCAACTCTATTATGGGAGACCTAAATTTTTAGTCACCTAGAATAGGGGTCTTTTTACTTCCCAGATAAAATAAACTAAGGGCCTCGGCCGGGTCTTGAACCCGCGATCTTGAGCTCAGTAAGCAAGCATACCACTGAGCTACCGGCGCCCTCTTTGTAAATTGAATACATAGCTATTTAATCTCATAGTTGGACACCCATAAAATTAGTATTAACAATACTTATAAAAAATATCCTGAAATTAATAAATATATTATTATTTATTTATTTGTATTAGTGTACAAAAATAATATTGCTATAGTAGGTACAATTTTCAATTTAATTATAATTTATGATAAGTATTATTCCGGAAATGTTTTTTTTCACTACGATATTTTGGGACGTTATTAAGTCCCTTCTCAAATTCACAATGTGCAAAATATAAAAGGGAGCAACAAATATATATATATCTTATGAAATAATAATTTAAATTTATATAAAAATAAAGAGGGCGCCGGTAGCTCAGTGGTATGCGTGCTTGACTTCTGAGCTCAAGGTCGTGGGTTCGTAGCCCGACCGAGGCCCTTAGTTTATTTTATCTGGGAGGCACTTAACAACTTAAGCACGCCGTCCTTCGGATGGGACGTTAAGCGATGGTGGATCCCGAGCCTGTACGATGTCAGGTACTCGTTAAAGACCCCTACCCTAGATGAATAAAAATTTAGGGTAGGCAAAATTTAGGACTCCCACAGTAGAGTCGGTCTCACGTCCACCAGAGTGACGAAAGAGCGCTCTGGTAGTAGGCGATATGACCTCGTAGTTAAAGCCCGGGCATGAGTCATAAAACCTAACCTAACCTATAAAAATAAATAATAATAATGAATAAAAGAATAAATCAAGAGAATAAAAAAATTATATGGCATAAAAGTAATAACAAATAATAATATTATTAATGAAGGATCCTTATAATCCAGGTTCAAACGTAGACCATGTGGCATCGCCAAATATAGATCATCGGGAGAGGGGGAAACCTAAGTAGAGATTATAATATAATCTAATTTATTGATTAATTCGTGCTACACCCAACATATAAAGAATCCGCGATCTGCTTAATGTTACTAACCAGTTCAATGTTACTGTCGAAGCCGGGTAACCTGCTCGTTTTTCATAAATAGATACATTATCCAATAGTAGAAAAAAAAGGATCCTGTAAGATAATTTGGCTGACCTGTACTTTAGCTTGGTATAAGTTTGTGGTTGGTTAGGATAGTGTCTGGTGATGGTGATGACGCTAATTAGTTTAAACTGGTTGAGAACTACCTTAGCTTAAGTTGAAGAGTAGTGGGCTGAGTGAAGCACCAAGGACCACAACTTATCTAATTGCTCCGCAAAGTTGTTCAGTAGTTTGAAAATTCGATATCGAAGTTTAACTTGAATTTCTCGTTTTCTGATCCTTCACTTCCGTATATAAAAACTCTAACACAATGTCTTGTTAAGTTCGAGGAATGAGGATGGCTTCATCTCAGTGATATGTCGAGGGAACTCGAGCGAAATTAATATTTTGTAATTCTATGATTATATTATATTTTTTTGTATTGTTATTATTATAGATAGGTACATATATAATTTTTTTTTATTATATGTAGTTATTATTGTACATACTCCAATTTATTATTTTTACTTTGTCCTATTATCCATAATTGTCATCAAATTTACTTATGGTTTGTACCGATTGTAAACATCGCTCATAAAATAAACCCTCTGAAATGGGTGGGTCTAGGTGTTCAAAAATGTAAAACGATATACAAGTTATGCTTCAACTGTTCAGGAAAGGTTAAGTTTTATTTCCTAGCAGTAAAAGATACATTGCACGTAGAAACTGTTATTTTAACAAGATCTAGTGTTGAGGGTGAAATTAAAACCATTGCAACTCCGACTGAGTGGGCTGTATGAATACGAAATTAGCCATGAAATAATGGTATCACGTTTTTCACTATAAAAATTACTCTAGTTTTAATAATAAAAGATCGCGGGTTCAAAACACGGCCGAAGCTTTTAGGTTTTTTTATTTGGGAGATGAAAGAACCTTGAGCACGCCGTCCTTCGGACGGGTCATTAACCGATGTTTTCGAGCCTATGCGATATCAAGTACTCGTTAAAGGTGAATAAAAATGTAGGGTAGGCAAAATTTAGGACTCCCACAACAGAGTCGGGCTCATGTCCAGCAGAGTGACGAAAGAGGGCTCTAATAGTAGGCGTTATGACTTCGTAGTTAAAGCCCGGGCATGAGTCATAAAACCTAATCCAAGATGGTCTCCGGCCTGTATGATGTCAGACACCCTACATCAATTGAATATACCTGGATAGCAAGATTTACTACCTAGAAAGACCACTCTGGTAGTAGGCATTATGGGGTAGTAGATAAAGCCCGGGCATGAGTCACAATAACAAACAAAAGGTCTACCAGAAGTGAATTGGACATAATTCAACCCTCTTTGTACAATCAGTGATGCATCTATACAGTTTTTAGTGAAACCAATTATTTAAATTTTTTGGCATTCATTCAGTGTAATTAACGTAAATGCTTTTCGCAATCAATGTTTTTTTTACAAAGCTAATAGCTGAGCCTAATCTTTCTAATAACAGACAAATCCTTTTTAGAATTTCACAGATTGTGGTGTGTTCCAAGGTTCAATGTTTGGATCCTACCATAGTTTGGATTGAAGTTATGTGTCCAATAATAACATATTATTGTAATGAGACCTATTATTATTTTTTTTAAAATACAATTTGTTGTATCTTCTGAATACGACAGTGTTGTAATGGTGCGATCTGAGATTGAGTATTCCAAGGAATTTCACGTTTCAAGATCTCCTAAACATATTTTGACCATTTTCACAATGATGTCTGTCAAACGATTGTAGTTATGAACTTGAAATTTAAATTGGAGATGTTATATGTTCTAACTTAGATCTGATTAAATTTTGACAGAAATCGGATGAAAACTGAGAACACTTTACTTTACATTTTAAAAGATACCGCTCATAATAATGACCTAATGAAAAATCTTTTTAAATAAATTATGAGAAAACCAAAAAGCAATATGCATTATGATTTTTTGTACGTTTGAGAAATACATGGAGAAAAAAGTCATGAAATGACGTTTTGAATCATTTGAAAAATTACGAAAAAATAATATATTTATGTGATTTGGATATAACAGGACTTTCTTATACCAACCTCGTTTTTACAGATCTCTCTCCTCTCAAATTCATTTCATACACCTCTTTCTTGTACCCAGTAATGCCAGTAAGAAATGAATTTGAAAGGGTGGAGGGGGACGGTGAATCAACTGTACAAAATTGGTTGGTATAAGTCCTGTAATGGCCATATCACAAATTTTTTAAATTCTCATACATATTATTTTTGGTGGAACGGGAATTTAAATGATGTGAATCTCTGGATCCAAAATTGCTATAATTATAATTTGAAATTTCGGTCAAACTCTCCCCCCTCCTTCGTGCAAAAAATCGTATTTTCATCGCTCTTTTTACTTCTATAGCTTTATGAAGTATAGGGGAAGTTAAAGTTTGTCAAAAATTTGATGCAGCGTTTTCAACGGAATTTCATGTGTTTCAACCTTCCGATTTCAAAAATGAAATAAAAAAAAGAAAAATGCTGTCCCTATGTGTGTGTGTGAACACGATAACTCCCTATAGAATGAATGTATCGACATGAAATTTTTATATATGTATTCAGAACCCTATTTTGGACGATACCTATTAATTTTTAGCCTAATCGGTCAAAGGAAAGACCAGAGAAGGGGGGCTCAACTCAAATACCTTAATAACAATTAGCTTTGAAGGGAGAGCGACAAATTTATTGATTAATTTGTTCTGGGTAAGTACATAGCAGGTGATTCACCGACAACTTTTTTACTAAATTATGCGAAAACGGTCAATTCATATCGAGAAGTAACCTATTAACAGTAACATGTTCGTATAATTCTGAACTACCGCCTTAAGTATGGAATAATTATTAGATAGGGTCTATAATACCATCTCAAATGGATACATCCTCTATTAGTTTAATTAGTTAATTAAACTATAATTCCATCATTATTATTCATGTAATTTATTGATTATAATGTTTTTCGGCTTATTTTTCAGATAAACGTCGGATCTCAAGACAATGACTTCCTGAAAATCATCAGAATATCAACCCAAGTCGCAGATCTTCAACATTTTTTCAAGTATGTGATTTTGTTTTTCTTTCTAACGAATTTTTTTTTTAATTTATATTTTTTTGTTTTTGTGCAAAAAAAATTTGATCAAAAATAATAAAAAGAAAGAGTTGACCATAAGAATAAATGTTAAAATTATAAGTAATAGTAAATATAAACAAAAAATTAAAGAAATGAAATATGGCCAAAATAAATAATAATATTGGTATATGTATAGCCGCCAAGGAAGCTACAGCTGCCGTGCTAAAGCCTAGTCCACACTAGTAGACATGTTGCGCGATTTTGGTCTCTGAGACGTGTCTCAGGTTGTCTACGAGACATGTCTATAGACCACTCCCCGTCTACGGACCTGTTGCGAGACCAAAAATCGCAGGTCTAAAGTCTCCCGATCGGAATGGGAGACCGCATGCAACGTTAGACATATTGCGCAACATTTTGACAGTGTGGACGTCACTCGGCGTCTAGAGGCGAGACATGTCCCAGTCTGTCTCCAGCTTCCGAGTGGTGTGGTTCGGCTCTTTATAGTTAGTTTTCCAAAATTTTACAGTTCTTTTGAAAACATGTGCGAAAAATGAGAAAGTTTTAAAACTAATTGAAGATTACCATGCGTCTTATTGTTTGTGGGATGTTACGAGTCCCGACTACAAAAACCGGGTAAAAAGAAGAGTGGCCCTGGAATCTGTGGCTGCCCGGGTCCTTCTGCGGGCACTTCGCGCGTCCACCAACGTTTATTTACGTTTTCGCGTTCTGTCACTTGTAATTAGCACTAAGCAGGAACTCATTGCACACAAAACAATGTCCTCCATGGTGGACTGCGAAGATGAGACTGAGAAATTCACATCGTAGTGTGGACGCTAGACGAGACAAAGAACGGTGTCTCTAGACGGTCTATAGACCGTGTCTCGAGACCGCCTATAGACAAATCGCGCAACATGGTCTACTAGTGTGTACTAGGCTTTAAGCTAACAGAGGCCATACCAGTCCGTCCTGCAGACATCAAACAGGCACTCAAATTGGCCATCAAACATAAATGGCAAAAGCAATGGGAGGAGAGTAATACTTTTCTGAGGTCGGTTAAACCGCGAATCGGCACTGCTGATGTGACGTCTCTTTCCCGAAAAGAAAGAATGGTCCTGACGAATCTAAGAATCGGACACACCCACCGTGTTGTTCAATATGCAAGGAAGAACTTACTGTCTTCCACATACTACAATCCTGTGAAGCTCTCAAACCCTACCGAGAAAGAGATGGATTGCCTCACGATGCTCGAGCAGTGCTGAAAGATAGCTCGGCCTACACATCCCAGCTGCTGCAATTCTTGCGAAACACTGGACTGTACCACCAACAAATTATATTCGAGGAGAAATAGCTAATAGCCAGAGAGATAGCCTGAGCCACATGATGTCACTTTATCTACTATAATAATAGTTGTGCTGGCGCTAATGGACTGCAATCGAAGCGCCTAATAATAATTTTAAAAAATAGTGGTATATGCATAAAAATATACAATAAAATAAATAGATAAAAAACAAATAATAATAATAATAAAAATACAACCTCAAGGACACAGCACCAGTAAGAATCCCACCCAACTGTCCCTCCCACCACTCTGCCCAATCAACCTCTGTCCAGCAGTGGAGGAAGACCAGAAGGCGGAACGTTGAAAATACTGAGAGGCGTGAGGAGAGAAATTGCTCATCACTAGTACTCCCTTGAAAAATAACATGAAGAAAAATTAAAATAAATTCCAGAGAATATTATGGGAGGGATTATGATGTTAAGGATTTGACTAGAGGATTATTGTGGGAGAAGATGGTGCGGTTCCTGAACTTTAAGTTGGTTGGAAGTGAAATTGGAAAAAAGGGAGCATCTATAATGGTTCTAAGGGCTTTAGATTGGAATGATTGGATCCGTTTGATGTTTGATGGCTTGGCTGAGTCTCATAGGCCCATATCGGTCGTATAATTGTCTTGTATATTGTAAGTTTGTTCTCTGAAAGTTTAGATTTTCCGTTAAGGAGTCTGCACAGTTGTTCAAATCGTCTGTTCAGTTCTTGGGGTATTATCAGTGTGGGGGTTCCAAGTTGCTCCGCTGAGCAGATAGAACCCAAAGTAACGGACTTATTAGGAATAGAACTGAATTTAAATCTGCTATTTTATCCTGTTTGCAATGACTTACTGACATCGGCATATTTGCAATATTATTCTTATAAAAATATCCAAAGCTTTGAATTGTGAATTCCAATTGAAATTTACATTTAATTTCACATATTTTTCGGTTTTGTCAATAAAGTACTTTTTATTAAATCCTTATTTATTTAATTTCTTCCATTGTGATTATTAAAACAGTACCGAGGCTTGAAAAAAGCTTAATTTGTTTTATTGTGTGCTGAATAAAATAAATGTATACATATATATATATAAGGTGATTATCAAAAATGTGCGCGAAGGGGAGGCAATATAAATATAATTAATATATATGTACAGGGTGGCTCAGATAAGCGGGCCACAAGTGAAAAAACTCCTAAACGGTTAAAGATATCAAAATTGTGCATATGACTAAAGTTGTAGCACTTGCCGAGAGCTGTAGTATGGCGTACTTGAAAAGACAAAAATGACCCTTTTAATGGCTCAAACAGCCCTTCGAAGGGCGGGGTTCCCTTTTGACCCCTAAGTTTCATTACATTTTATTAAAGTACTAACAAAACAAGGAAGAACTGTGCAAACAGATTTTTGATACGCTCTTCGAAGGGCTATTTGAGCCATTAAAAGAGTCATTTTTGTCTTTTCGAGGACGCCATACTATAGCTCTCGGCAAGTGCTACAACTTTAGTCCCATGCATAATTTTGATATCTCTAACCGTTTAGGAGTCATTTCACTTGTGGCCCGCTTATCTGGGCCACCCTGTATATATCGAACGTCATATCTTGAGAAACGGAGGTGTGAGAATGACCCGAAATATCGTCGTGAAAAAGACTACTCTGAAGAATACATTTTGGCATTACTGGGTATATGAAAGTAACTCTCAGTATACTCAGTAATACTGGTATGAAGTGAATTGGACTGGGTGGAGGGGAGGGGGAGGAGGGGAGTGATAAAAATGTATTGGTTTAAAGAAATACCAGTAAAGGGGACGTCAGTTATTTTAATCTAATGCAATTTAGTGGGCTAAGCCTGCCATTGGTCAATTGAAGGCAAACATGGACGGGGACATGATAGAATTGAAGGACCATGATTTACCAGAACTGGTTGACCAGGAGATCTGGAGATAATGGGAAAAGTTATCTGGAGGATGTCCGCTGGAGTGAATCATTGGGATGGTTGTTCTGGCTTTGTTGACCAGTTCAGAAGCCGTTCGGAGGCACAACAATCTAGTCAGAGGAAAACAGTGATACGCTTTGAGAAGGAATATATACTCGATGGAGATGTACTTAGGGCAACCTGCCTCAACACGATGGAGACGTATTTAGTGCAACCTGCATCAGCTTGATGGAGATATACTTAGGGCATCCTGATTCAGCTCGATGGAGATATACTTAGGGCAACCTGCCTCAACACGATGGAGATGTACTTAGTGGTGAACAATGTGTGTATCGCATGGATTTTGTCATTTACATTTAAACGATATATAAAAATGTGCGCGAAGGGGAAGCAAGAGGACTGTCTCAAAAAAAACAGTTTAAAAAATTTAAAAAAAATTACCGATGATTAGAAAATGTCCATGAGAAGAAAAAAAAGATTAAAGAATAAGAATAAAATTAAGTGAGGACAAGAAGCTAATAATGTCAGTCAAAATGTTCAATCAGAATTGAGGTTTTACCTTTCTATCTTAATTTTTTTATTTCATTTCCAGCTGAAAGTACATGGGAAGTTATTTAATCACCTCAGATTTTTATTAGGGAAGTGAAAAAACCTTGAGCATGCCGTCCTTTGGACGTTAAGCGATGGTCTGGAGCCTGTTCTATGTCAGGTACTCGTTATAGATCTAGGTGAATAATAATTGAGGGTAGACAAATTTAGGACTCCCATAAAGTATATTTTCACCAAAGCGACGAAAGAGGGCTCTGATAGTAGGCGATAGGACCTAGTATTGAGTCTCATGCAGCGATATAATAAGTCTACTAATATATTACAAATGTGTTTTGATGGTATTATAACGGTGGGGGGGGGGGGGGGGGGGGGGGGGGGCGCATAATGGTCGTTTGCTTTTGGTACCGTATCCTTGGGCCTCTTCTGGCCTATAGACTATAGATAAAACACTATCAACGAAGGTTTAACGTCTATCCATATAATAAACAAATTCTTAATACAAATATCAATTGGAAAGATGAAATTTTTAATAATATTTTATTATAAAATAATTTTATAATATTATAAATATTATTATCTCTAAGTTGTTAACATTTGGGTGTCGGTGCGCTTAGAAGAAGTTTTCAGATCAGCTTTGTTTCATGAAAATCCATTCGGCCAAACTCCAAATTAAACTGTCTAAAACAGGTTTGGAATAGTATTTGTAATTTCTGGCAGCAGTTCTACATTTGCCAGGGGTCGCCAAAACAGTTACGGCTGTTACGAGCGTATTATGTATGCCCTTTCAAAGGGTTTGGAAAGAACCCCAATGTTTTATGCTGTATATTCTGTGATAATGAAAATTATGTAAATGTTAAATAAATTTATAAATAATAATTGCATTAATAAAATTATATAATGAACAAATAATAAATATAACCACAATTCCTGTAGAAATTATAGCTGGTTTTCCGCTAAATTTTGATTTCAAGTTCAAGACGTGCAATTTTGAAGAAAGTATACGTATTTTAAAAAAAATTCATGTAACAAACTGGATCCAACGATTTGGATTTCTTCTAAATATGCTAAAGAGATGCCATATTGTTTTTTCTAAATTTTGCAAAAATGTTAAATCCCATCCAAAGGTATAAATTATCTTACTGGGTTTGAGGGCGCCGGTAACTCAGTTGTATGCATGCTTGCCTTCTGAGCTCAAGATCGTGGGTTCGGAACCCGACCGAGGCCCTTAGCTTATTTTATCTGGAGGGAAAATAAACTTAAGCACGCCGTCCTTCGGATCTGACGTTGAGCGATGGTCCCGAGCCTGTACAATGTCAGGTACTCGTTAAAGACCCCTGCCCTAGGTGAATAAAAATTTAGGGTAGGCTAAATTTAGGACTCTCACAGTAGAGTCGGGCTCATGTCCAGCAGAGTGACGAAAGTGCGCTCTGGTAGTAGGCGATATGACCTCGTAGTTAAAGCCCGGGCATGAGTCATAAAACCTAACCTAACCTTACTGGGTTCACAGGGAAAATGAATAGCAGAGAATAGGAGAACAAATATTTGGCTTTATTTTACTTAACCAACATTATAAAATTAGTCAAAATATCAATATGAAATGAAAACAAACTACAATAAAAAAATCTTCAAACTAATTTTTTTTAAACTATATCAGTTTTTTTTCTGTTTTTTTTTTTTTCGCCTTTATTCATATCAATGTTATTTAGGGCATATAATATATACATGTATACATATATTATATGTATAAATAAACACTTTCTTTACTACTTTCACATCTCAACTCCATTTCCTCCACAACCCAACTTAGACTGCTCCACATAAACACTAATAACTGCCTATCTAATGAATGTATTGACGTGGAATTTTGTATTTGCATTTTAACCCCGATAAGGGCGACATTTATTAACTTTCAGTGATATTAGAAAAAAAGAAGGGGAGGGGGCTCAACAAAAACCCTAATAACCACCCCTATAATGAATACATCGATACAACGTTTATTATGAGGATTCAGAAGTCGATTGGTTTTGGAGGGAGAGCGTAAACAGTTTATTAATTCATGATGGTGAAGTACATTGCTGGTGATTTTTTATTGTTTTTCAAGACGTGTCAAACAACAGGGTTTTATTATTTAATAAGACATGAAAAAATAAATTAAAACAAAGTAATTAACTACAATTAAAACTAAAGAAGACCTGACTTTCAACTGTTGATGTAATAAAAAAGTTAAAATTAGTACTCAACAATTTTTTTTTCTGATACAATTTTCTCTAATTAAATTTTTTTTGTTGTTAATTGTTTTGGCTCCTACAATTGCTGTCTAAATGGTTCTAAATACAGCCTTTTTAAAAAGTTTGTATGGCGTTCATCTTTCACTTGAATTAAAACTTATCTTTATCTATTTATTTTTTCTTTATTTAAAATTTATTATACATTTAGTATAAGGAACTATTGTAAACTTGGGAAAATCCGAAAGATACGTTTTGATCATTTTCGCGATGATGTCTGTCTGTGTGCACTCGTAACTCGATTACAGCTATGAAGTTAAAATTCGATACTGAGATCATGTGCTAACATAGATGTGATGAGGCCGAAATCGAACGGAAATACATTACTTTAGGATCTAATTACGTTTTATAAGATACCGCTTATATTTATGCGCTTATGTTTTCATAAATAATAGTATGTCATCATAGTCAAAAATCGTTTCAAGTAAAGGATTTATAGAAACATGATGTACAGATGTTGTATAAACTACGATTTTCGTAGTATAAATATTTTTTTAATTTTTCAAAAAAAAATGTTTTCCTGAAATACTCGAAAACGATTAGTCCTATCGAAAAATCGATTTCCACCAAAAATGTTTCTTATTAAATTTCCAATCGTATAAAGTCTTCAACGATATTTTTCGAAAATCGGAGGATCTGTAAAAAATCATATTTCATATAAATTATGTATTTTAGTATTCTCTTGAACTATTACTCGTGAAGACTTTTGATTATGACATAAACATAATCTGTATCTTGTAAAATGTAATTTTTCGTTCAAAATCTAGTCACTTCCAAGTTAGAACATGTGACCCCTTCAATCCAAACTTCTAGTTTATAGCTACAATCGCTTTTGCAGTTGAGAGCTCACAACTTTTCAATCACATACACATACATCATCGCGAAAATGGTCAAAACGTATTCAAGGGACCTTGAAACGTGAAAATCATTTGAAACCTCGATCTCGGATTTTCGTACGACTACAATACTTCCTTATAGTATAGGTACAAGAATGTAAAAAATGGTTTTTACCAAAATTGTTTCTTATTTGCAAGCTGTGTAACTCGCCGACAGAGTTTCGGCGATCTCTTCAACTTGTGGAATCCAAACGAGAGAGGAAAGCCAGAGACGGGGCTACCTCTAACGGAGACTACATCCATGTATCTATTTATCGGCTTCTTTGTGTGGGTTGCCTGGAATTGATTTCTTTTATTCATGGATTTCAATATGTGAAGTGGACGAGGTCAAGTGTCAATGACGGAATGGGCTTAGGGGTGGGCAGGGGGAGGTAGTGCTAACCTGGTCGTCCAGAGTCGAGTCAGAACTAGGGATTGCAATCCCGGAATTTGAACTTGATCCCGAAATTTCGGGATTCAGCTTTTTCAATCCCGGTATTAACGGGATTTTCGGGATTGATTAAAATAACTCTAAATAATATTTAGATATTATGTACTTACTTACTTTCCCTGGCGCTACGGTCCTTGTAGAAACTGGGCCTACGCAACGATCATCCGCCATTCTTCTCTATCCTCGGCCTTCCGTCTCCATCTTCTCACACCCATCGTTTTGAGGTCGTCCTCCAGCCAACTTAAGCGGGGTCTACCTCTTCTTCTTTGTCCTCCCGGTTGTTCCTCCAGTATCCTCCTCGGAAATCTGTCTGACTCCATCCTCCGTAAATGCCCCAGCCATCGCAGTCGCCCCTGCTTCACGAAGACCACCAGGTCCGGGCTCTCAGCTCCCTATTGGTCCTTATCCTCCATCTATTCCCCTCTGGTTTAGGGCCGAGTATCTTCCTCAATACCTTCCTCTCCCACGTATTGAGTAAGACTTCGTCTCTCCTAGTCAGGACTTAGCTTTCACTTGCATATGTGACGACCGGTCTCAGGACTGTTTTATAAATTGCTATTTTGGCGTCTCGGGACACAGTCCTCGATCCGAGACCTTCTGCAGTGACCGGTAGCAACTATTCCCGGCCGTTATCCTCGCTTTGATGTCTCTAAATATGTAAGTTTGAAAGAATGATTTATGAAAAAAAAAAATAAATAAAATACAACAATTTTACAGTTAACATATTTACATATTTATGCTGAAAAATAGGCTCTTAAAAAGCATAATGTTTCCAAAGAGTTATCGCCTAATTCGGCCTCTACACTGGACGGTGGAATTGTTAGCAATGATCTGTACACAAAGTTTAAGTACAATCCTCTTTTACCACTCTTTTCGAAAACACTCATTTCTTTCTTCAGCTGGCTCTCCAGATCTTTCGTTCTCTTCGGTCAACTTTCTCTTCGGTCAACTTCAATTTACTCTATTAAATTTACATAAAATCCTAAAAGTAAATTTACATAAAATCCCTACTTGCCTTCTTTTAATATTATACCGTATTGTTATTCCCTTAAAATACATAGGTAATTTTTTTTTAAAGATATAGATAATGTAACAAAATAATAAAAACTTAAAATATAGTGAATTCCGAGGGCGCCGGTAGATCAGTGGTATGCGTCAGGTACTCGTTAAAGACCCCTACCCTAGATGAATAAAAATTTAGGGTAGGCAAAATTTAGTACTCCCACAGTAGAGTCGGGCTCATGTCCACCAGAGTGACGAAAGAGCACTCTGGTAGAAGACGATATAACCTCGTAGTTAAAGCCCGGGCATGAGTCATAAAACCTAACCTAACCTATAGTAAATTCCGGAATCTCGGGATTGCGATTCATAGTCAGAAGCAATGGCGTCTATATCAGAGGGTTAAGAACTTCTACTGGATGAAACGAATCTTGGATTAACTTTATTTATCAAAAGGAGTAGATATGGAGTGTACCATCCCCTAAAAGGAAAATGTTATAATGCTTTTGGTTAGATCAAGGCTTTCCAAGCTTTTCGGAGCATCGAACTTACCGGAGTCTAAAAAATATATGTGAACCTCAGGCTTACAGTGTTCATCCACAATCGTTCTTTTCTCACTGTTTTATTTCTAAACGGACTCACTTTTCATTGCGTCATCATCAGTGGCACATCTATGAATACATATAAAGTATAAATATGGAAAAGTAATTGGGTGCAGGGTAACAAAATAAAATAAAATTTGTTTATCCCACTTGTATAGTATGGTGTGTAATGAAACACTGGCTAATTGTTCAAAGGGAAATGTGTTCGAGATTTATTAACTCACTCCATGTACATGCAAATAAGTAATTAAAACATTTATTTGAAAATAATATGATGTATACAATAAACTAAAACAAATGTTTATTATAAATAAAAAATATATGATTGTGGGCCTTACAGGACTTTCTTATACCAACCACGTTTTCAGATCACTCTCTCACCTCTTCCCCCTTCTCAATATCATTTCATACTGGCAGCATTGTGTATAAGAAAGTGATAGTTCATGTCTGAGAGTGATGCCTGAGAGAGAGGATTGGAAGAGAGCATGATCTGTAAGCGTAGTTGAAATAAGAAAGTCTGTAATGATCACATCACAAGGGAAAGCATCTCAATTTCTGACTGATTACATGACTTCTCAGTAATATTTGACATTCTTGTACCAATTATGTGTTTACAGGTCTCTCCTCCCGCCACCCCCTTCTCAAAAGGGCATTACTCGTCAGGAAAGTAATGTCAGCAGCGGTTACTTTGTTTCATCGTATTTTGACGTGAAACGTCTTCCATTTCGGTCAGTAGAGGGGGTCCCTTGCTAAAACCGTATGTAACAAAAACATGTAACACTAATATCGCTTATATCTTTGCAACCGTACTACCCGCGCGTCTTACTTTGGTATCGTTGTGTAGAGGAAGGAAGCTGTTACTCGATCATACATGTGTCGCGTCTGCAGATGGTGCCGTTGTCGCGGCACGCATGACGCAAATTTAGCCTCGCGCGCGGTGTTCACAGAGACATAGCTCGGCAGAACGTTTGTCGATCAGTAGTAGGTATAATCCATCGAACTCGAAGTCATTTCTGTACCCTAGTGCCCATACACCCTTGGCAGCATGCACAAGACATTTCACGTACCCCACTGCGGCTGCGTCCCTGACACAGTCCATGTAAGGTCTGCAAACGGTGTGAATGCCTGGCATTGGGCCTCCGCATTGCCGCTCCAGCCGGTCGTAGTTTATCTGGAAGATGAAAAAAAAAAATATGAGTATGCCGACCTGCGGATCCCTAGATCATACATATGAGCCCGGAGCCTGAAAGTTGCAGACCGACAGAGTCACCCCAAACTTCTCTTGTCCTCCTAATTCAAGGTTAGATTGTGAGGGAGGTGGGACAATAAACTCGATCTCAGTAGATGGCTGGAACAAACCAGGCCCCAGGGAGTTGGGAGCCTCAGCCCCCCACTTGATTCAATAAGTGGTTCTTCCCCGTCGTCCTATGGGATTATCGAAGGATTGGGACCAAGGACCCTCCCCCTCAGTCAAAATCAAATCCGTCCGTCACTCCCCCTCCCCCCCCCCCCCTCCTTTAGGCTCCATCAAATCTTCTTCTTGTAGGGAAGAGGTTAGTCTTTTTTTTCACGTTTTTCTTCAAATTCTCCAGGAGAAAGAAAAAAAGGACCCCAACACCTTCAGGAAAAATATAATATTTTTCACACAATGTATGGAATAAATAAACATTCTAAATACAGTAAAAAATATGTGACGTGACCATTACAGGACATTCTTATACCAACCACGTTTACAGATAACCCCTTCTTAAAATTATTTCATACTGACATTACTGGGTATAAGAATGTCTAATCTCAAGATAACGCTGTACAATGTAACAAAATGAAGTGATTTCGAGGGGGGGAGGTAGAGAGAGAGAGAGTGATCTGTAAGCGTTGTTGGTATAAGAAAAACCTGTAATGGCCACGCCACATATTTATCTTAATTTTTATAATTTTTCAAAAAATATTCCTTATAGATATTTAGTTTACATTCTTCTGGGCTCTATAACTTTTGTCGAATTGATCGAATCTCAAATATGAGGACTTAATGCGATTGTAAATTTTATAAGGAACAATTGTGGTAGAGTCACATTTTCGATAGGACTAACCGTTTTCTAGTAAATCAAGGAAACGTCTAAAAATATGTGTTTCAAAACTACATTTCAAGATGGTTTTCGGCATGTATCTCGAAAACCGGACGACCTGTAAAAATAGTATTTTATATAAATTATGTATTTTAGTATTTTCTAGAACTAATACTCGAAAAGATTTTTGATTAGGTCATAAACATAAGCTGTTTCTTGTAAAATGTACTTAGGTCCCAGGAGAAAAGTGGTCACAACTTTCGTTCAATTTCGGCCAAAATCTAATCAGTCCCAAGTTAGAACATGTGAACCCTTCATTCCAAATTTCAAGTTCATAGCTACAATCGTTTTTGCGGTAGAACACACACACCTTTTTAATCACGTACACACTCATGAACAGTCAGACATCATCGCGAAAATGGTCAAAACATATTCAGGGGACCTTGAAACGTGAAAATCAGTTGAAACCTCGATCTCGGATTTTCGCACGATTACAATACTTCCTTAAGTAAAAAAAACAGTATCTATATAAATATGTAAAAAAGAATTTTATTTAAAAAAGAATTTTAAATAAATGTGAATAAAATATAATAAATTAATAAAAATCTACAGAATTTAAAACGTGTTAGAAGGAGAGTTAAACATTAAAAGATAAATAAAAGCTGGGGAAGTACATTGTTTGTGATTCACCGACATTTTTTTTATTATTTATTTATTTATTTATTACTACATTGAAACCTATTAAGGCTTATTGTAGAGAGTTGGGGTACAATTTGAATATACATACGATATAATAGTACAGTAAGAATATTACAGCTTAAAAAATTTCTAAATATTATAATAAATGCGCAAATTTACTTGTATACATACAGCCAAGAGAAATGCAAAACAAAAAATACATATATACTTTCATATACAAACATACACATATACATATTATAATGACTTTAAATAAAACCAAAGTAATAAACATTAAGTCAAACCACTTTGTACTGTAAATAACAAGTATTTAACAAAAACTTAATATGAAAATCTCAACTTTAATTCATTTTTCAATTTTTTTATTATGTAAACATACATATTTTATATAAGTTGTTGAAGAAATAAAAATGTATTAATGTATTACTTTGTTTTATTTACCATATTTTTACTGTTGTTAATATTATTATTTTTTTGAAACCTTTAATTTATATAATTTCAACCTTTGACAAGCTGTTTCATCATAAAACGAGTCGTAAAACCCTTTTTTATTTGTTTTTTTATTTTTTACGATGGGTTAAAATCGATCTGAACTCACTTTGCCAAGAGGAAACACGCTAACCGTCTAATTTCCTGAATGTTAAGCCAACTCATGTCAGGTAAGGTATATAGCAGACATGTCTCCAAACAGTATTTAATGATAGTTGTACTTCTATTGGTCAATAAAACTACATATGTTTATGTTCCTGAACTGTGTATTTACACCTACTAAACTAGAGAGGTTGAACGGGTTCCATGCCATAGTTCATCGCCAATTTTTATACCTTAGTTGATATTATGGTTTAGTATATTAAAAAAGTCGTTGATCAATCACCGGCAATGTTCTTCCCCAGTACGAATTAATCAACTAAGTTTTTGCTCTCCCTCCAAAAACCAAACTACCGTTTGAAAAACCCAACATCTTCAGTTTAAAAGTTGACTTAACTTGGGACTTCTGCATCCTTTTACCTCATTTTGTGTATATACATTCATATTAATTTTGTGTGTATATATTCATTACATCGGCAGTTTTTAGGGTATTTGATTCGAGTTTTTGAGACAACTCAAATACCCAAATAACTGCAGATAATGAATGTAATGGGAAAAGAAAAAAAACAAGAAAAAAACATTAAGGCGTAGCCCAGGTCCACGCCGTAGATTTTCCGTGAAAACGTCGGGATAAAATCATTTTTCAATTTCTTTTCGATGCTGCCGCAGCACTTGCATTTGCTCGACACAGATTTTTTTAGGTTTTTTAAATTCCTTTTGATGTGAGCTTTCCTCTGATTTACTATTCATATGAGACATCTTTAATTTTTTTGCAATTTTCAATTTAATACCGATTTTTACATATATTTCGGCGAATATTTTTATTATTTCACTTTGCATCCTAGTAGTGCTCTTCAAGCTCTTTACAATGACACCCGAATCAACGTTCTATCTAAACGCGTTATCACGCTACACTAATTTCTAATTTTACACAACGCTAATTCGCAACAATCATCCACCGGCGCCCACACTAGCCCGATAACATCACAGGCAAAACAAACACTGCACAACAAACACGTACAGACATGCTCTATCCATTGTGACCTCAACCGTTGTTATCGCATTATTAGTCTCATAGTTATTATCGATTGAAATCTGACGGTATTTTGTAGCACAAGAAAGTTTGATTCGGCTATCACTGTGCTTAACGAGCGAATAGACGTTTTCACGTCTAAAAACCTGTGAGGGCGTTCGGTTGTTACTCCATCCTCAGATCCTTAAGAAGCACATACAATATACATCAACAATGTAAAGAATTTGTCTATTATTATAATTATATTATATATACTTTAAAGAAATATATACTAAATGGCACACTAGATCCCGTCCCCGTCTTCATCCCCTCCCATCGCTCCTCGGCCTTCCACAATTCATTTCTTGTCCAGGCCTCCTCTCTTTGGAAATCCCTGCCTCCCCCAATCCGTCACTCTCCTTCCGCGGCTTCCTTCAAATCCTCACTATTCCAATTCCTCTTCACCAAACAATCCACTCCCCTTTGATCTCTCCCCCGTATTCTCTAATTCGTCAGCCTCAATTATCAAATCATTCAAATTACTTTTCCCTTCTTTTTTTCTCTCTTTTTTGTCTTTGTCATTCTCTATTTTTATTATATTTCTTTTATCATGTTTCCTAAATTATTCGATCATAATAAAATTATTCATTTTTTGTTCATTTTACACAATTATGTATTTTATCATGCATTTATTTGTTTTTATCTTAACTTATTTTATTTTGACTATTATTCTTTTTCTTCTCTCTCCTAACACTTTTCTATCTAGCCCCTACTTTCCTAAATTAATTTTATTACAAACCTTGTCTGGGCATCCTCCGTTCTCTTTATAATCAACCATCATAGTATTATGCTCGGTCGGTTTTTATTTTCAATTTTAAAAATTGTATAGTTTAATTAAATTGTACAGTTTTTCACCAATGTAGCCCTAGTTTTATTTACCTATCTTTTTATTTCTTTGTACTGATACTATATTTTATTGTTTCCTTTTCTTTACTCTGGATGTATTTATTCTTAGGGGACCTCGGTCCCAGAATAATAAAATTTCTTTTCATTTCATACTCAAGATAGTTATTATGACTCCGGGGATTACCTACGATGTCATATCGCCTACTACTAGAGCGCTCTTTCGTCGTTGGGCCCGACCTTACAGTGGGATTCCTAAATTCTGCCTACATAGGTTTATTCACCTAGTATAGGGGTCTATAAGGAGTAACTGACATCGTGCAAGAGTCATATTAAGTAACTATTATTGATAGTTTTTATAAAAAATTAAGAAAAAAAAATATACGTGATGTGGTCAGGTACAGAACATTGTTATACCTACTATGCTTAGAGATCAGTCACTCTCCCCATCCCCCTCTCAAATTTATTTCATATTGGCATTACTGGGTATAAGAATGCCATTCTCAGAATTACGCCGTACGATGTACCTAAATGGAAGAAAAATGGTGAGTCAGTGGAATATATAATAAAGTTGGGAGAAATCTATATATTCCAGGTGATGTGAATTACATTAGAAAGGAAGGATACATTGAGTTCTGTGTGACAGCTCCTGTCTCAGACACGACCACTGTATCTATCACCTCCTGACAGTCCTGTATTTAATATTCACTCCACATTTACAAATATATAAAGATGTAATTAATCATCTGCCTTGGATATTAAATATTTTTAAAATGTGAATAAAACTGTAGGGGGTTAAAGTTCCAAAGGGATCAACCAACTTTTTCAAAGGTGTCAAAAAAATGTAGTTTTATTTTTTTTAAATAAGAAAAAAAAATGTAGTCAATAATTTATTGGCAATGTATATCCACAGCGCGTATTAATCAACTAATTGCTCTTCTAACACCAATCGAGCGTTTTGGCTAAAAGTCAAAAGTTGCTCGGGATACGCGCGGAAACTCCACATTTTTGACAAATATGTAATCACAGAGAAGAACATTAGAGGATTGGACCACGGGAGGTTCATTAAGGAAACTGGGAGACTGGGCACTTCATGAAGGACTTGGTTTAGGTAGTATAAACATACAGGTAACTGAGTAAGGTGGAACCCCAGCGCTTCAAGTGAAGGGATAAGAACATTGGATGCTTAGGTCCCTAGGTGTAAGACACCAGCCCACCATTATATATATAGCGACTTCTGTTTAGTTAAGTATAAAGACTCGTGTCTGGGCCTTAACTGCAAGGTCATTTCGCCTACTAACAGAGCGCACATTCGTCGCTCTGGTGGACAAGACTCTACTATAGGACGTTTGCCGATATTGCTAAAATTTGACAGGTAAATGATTTAAATTTAAATTTGATATTTCATTACATCGGCAGTTATTGAGGTTATTGAGTTATGCCCCCCCCCCCCCCCCCCTGATCCCCCACTTCCCTTTTGGCTATTCCGCTGAAAATTAATAGGTGTCGTCCTTAGGGAGTGATTTCACATATGATATTTTGTGTCAATACATCATTACAACGGCAGTTATTAGAGTTTTTCAGTTAAGGCTTCTCTTTGGTTGAAAATCTTTACGTGTTGTTCTTATGAGGTTCACATACGTATACAATTTCGTGTCGCTACATTCATTCTATCCAGAGTTATCGTGCTCAAAGACATACATACATTTTATTTTTCATATTTGGTTGGAAAATCTGGAACTCGCTTGAAAACTCTGTATCTAATTTCTGACTGATTATATAATTGCCACTATAGTTTATATAGTTGGAGAGGTAAAGTAATATTCAAATAAGTAATAATATACATTAATATCAAGTTTCTAGTATTATAGGTATCTACCATTTAGTTAGTTATTTTGACTCATGCCCGGACTTTAACTACAGGGTCATATCGCATACTACCAGAACGCTCTTTCGTCATATTTTGGTACAAATGAACCCGACTCTACTATGGGAGTCCTAAATTTTGTCTACCCTAAATTTTTATTCGCCTAGAGTGGGGGGTTTTTAACGAGTACCTGACATTAGTACAGGCTCGGGACCATCTCTTAACGTCCCATCCAAAGAATGGCCAGCGTAAGGGCTGGGCCGGGTTTCGAACCCGCGAACTTGAGCTCAGTAAGCAAGAACGAATACCACTCATGCTCGGGCTTTAACTACAGAGTCATATCGCTCTTTCGTCACTCTGGTAGACATGTCCTAAATTTTTTAATCACATGGGGCAGGGGTCTATAACGAGTAACTGTCATCGAAAAGGCGCTCTATCGCTCAACGTCCCATCCGAAGGACGGCGCGCTTTAGTTTATTTTATCTGGGAGGTAAGGGCTTTGGCCGAGCATTCGACTGAAGGCACACTACAATTTATATTTTATTTATAAATATTATATTTATTATAATATTATTATATAACTATTATTATTACAGGTTACCATCCTTCTGATATTCATTGTTAGTCCGAATTGTTAGGAGAGGAATGCCATTGTCGTGGTTGAATGACACCCTGACATTGGTGTTGACGGTACCGAGACACACCCCCCAGCTGATCTAAGTCCATGATATTGTTATATAGTCCATTAAAGGGTTAAGTAGAAGGACGGACACTGAAGTAAGGGTCTCAACGAGCCCCGCCCCCCCACCCTCAGGGCTTATGAATTATGTAGAGCCATTCCGTGCGCGCTTGGAGCCTCCAAACAATACCCTCAACCCACCATCTTAATTGATGTCTTGAGGCATCTTGGCGGCTAATTCCGCCGTCATCATCTTGAGAATTACACGAGGGGGGGGGGGGGGGGATAGCCCTTATCCCCCTTCCCACCTCGCTGTAGGCAGCTAACCCTTCCGTCCTTATTCAGGGAAATCCTACAGACTAATCAGTCTGGGCCCCAAACTTAATTTGGCGTTGATACATTTGTTATTAGGGATTTTGAGGTTGGTTCCCTTCTCAAATCCCTCAATTCCCTTTTGCCGATTTGGCTAAAAATTGTTGGTATTGTCCTTATTGGGTTTTGGATTCACAAATTAAATTTCATGTCGATCCTCGATTTGTGGTCGTCTTAGGATGTTTTGAATTTACATATGAAATTGTGTACCAATACATTCATTACGTCAGCAGTTACTACAGAATCTGTGTTAAGCTTCACGTTAAGGCTCAAAGTTTTTTTGCCCGAGGCCGTAAGGTTTTTTATTTGGGAGATGAAGAAACGAATGATCTATAAAAAATGTGGTTGGTATAAGAAAGTCCTATTATGACGACATCACATTTATTTTATGGGGATACTTAGACTTGGGTGATGTAATTATAGGTGCTTGTATTCGTAAATATTACGAGTTACCTTACTCATGACCCATTTCGCTACTAACATACACCCAGCCGAGACTCTTAGGCTTTTTATCTGGGAGGTGAAAAAGCCTTGAGCACGTCGTTCTTCGGATGGGACGTTAAGAGATGGTCCCGAGCCTGTAAGGTACACGATAAAGACCTCTATCCTAGGTGAATAAAAATTTAAGGTAGACAACATTTAGGACAAGTTGAGCTCATGTCCACCAGATTGACGAAAGAGAGATCTGGTAGAAAGAGACAAAATGGAATGATTTTGAGGAGGGGAGGGGGAGAGAGAGTGTTCTATAAAAGTGGTTAGTGTAAGAAAGTCCTATAATGGCCACATCACATATTTTCAAATGTTATGTAAAGGATTTACTGAAATCTAATGCAGGACTTCAAGATTTTTTTAAACTCCTCTGCCAGGTTTCGTATTTACGATCTTGAGCACAGTATTTAAGCACTCTACATCTGGAGTATTGGCGCCCTCAGCTGCTGATATAGCTGGAGAATGAAATTAATAAGACTGAAATATGTACTTGTAAAATAGCGGTCGGTGTTTATTCTACTCGTGAAAATACATAACTCAGAGAGATTTGTATAATTTGGCCAGGATACCGGGTAAAGAGCGAGGTTGGTTACCGAGTAAGCGGTTTTCTGCTAAGCTAGGCATGAGCTGATGGTACACAGTGTTGAAGAAAGCACTAAACAAGGGTACTGGATGGTATATGAATCTGTAGCGAATTGATGTTGGAACAAACCGCTGAATCAGACGTAAACCTTCCATATTTCACTAGCCCTTGTTATAACGTTTGTTTGATCCTAACCCAGGTATTAAGTCAGGATCACGTTATCCAGACAACACAAACTCTCCGACTCATCAATACTCAGATTGTTGCTATGAACTTGAAATTCGAATTGAAGAAGTCATATGTGCTAACCTAACAATAGAAATTTTAAAATATTACTTGAAGAGTTTGGATGTGTCCTGAAAGTGCCAGCAAGTTCTGTACCTTAGACGAAAAGGACGACCTTGTACACTTTTTGATCTATGGTCCCTCTTTGTCTATCCCCAGGAAAATATTTCTCCACAATTATCTCACCAATAGACCAGAATTCGACTCAGAACCATTTGAGCATTTTTTTGATAACATGGTTGTTAGAATTTTTATTTTTTACTGTAAACCTGAAAATTAAGATTAATATAATTTAATTTATTGCTTGTAAGATATATATATATGTATATTATTTATTTTTGTGTTATGGCTACTACTATTTTACTATTTATGAAGGTTATATTTTGTTTTATATAATTTTTGAAATGTTTTTGTATCATAGCTGCTTACATTATTTATATTTAAAATGTATTTGTTTCAATTCTATACATAGATATTTTTTCTTTCATTTTATTAATAATTTTTGGTTTCCAGATTTACTTTGTGAAGCTCCATTCTAGGAATAGATAATTAAAATTAGCATCTCACGAACCTCTTAGTAAAATAATAAATATCCCAATTCTAGCCCTATATTCTTGTTAAGTATTTATTACCTATATACAAACTGTATTAATGAAGTAGTTTAGTAATAATGAAGTAAAATAATAAATAGTCTCATCTCAGGTATTCTAGTTAAGTATTTACATATTACCTATATACAAACTGTATTAATGAAGTAGTTTAGTAATAATGAAGTAAAATAATAAATAGTCTCAACTCAGGTATTCTAGTTAAGTATTTACATATTACCTAGATACAAACTGTATTAATTAAGTAGTTTAGTAATAATGAAGTAAAATAATAAATAGTCTTATCTCAGGTATTCTAGTTAAGTATTTACATATTACCTAGATACAAACTGTATTAATTAAGTAGTTTAGTAATAATGAAGTAAAATTATAAACAGACTTATTTAAGGTATACTAGTTAAGTATTTACATATTACCTAGTTACGAATAGTATTAATGAAGTAGTTTAAAATTAATGAAGTAAAATAATAAACAGTCTTATCTCAGGTATTTTAGCTTAGTATTTACATATTACCTAGATACAACCCGTATTAATGAAGTAATTTAGTATTAATGATGTAGAATAATAAATAGTCCTATCTCAGATGTTCTTGTAAAGTATTTTCATATTATCTAGATACAATTATATACTATCTAGATATATATATTATCTAGATAGTATTAATGATGTAGAATAATAAATAGTCCTATCTCAGATGTTCTTGTAAAGTATTTTCATATTATCTAGATACAATTATATATTATCTAGATATATATATTATCTAGATAGTATTAATGATGTAGAATAATAAATAGTCCTATCTCAGATGTTCTTGTAAAGTATTTTCATATTATCTAGATACAATTATATATTATCTAGATATATATATTATCTAGATAGTATTAATGATGTAGAATAATAAATAGTCCTATCTCAGATGTTCTTGTGAAGTATTTTCATATTATCTAGATACAAACCGCATACATGAAGTAATTTTCCAACACAGTTGAATAACAACAATGAATACTCCTTTCTCAGGTATTCTTGTTGAAGCATTTATATATTATCTAGATAGAAACCGCATAAATGAAGTAATTTTCCAACACAATTGAATAACAACAATGAATACTTCTGTATCAGGTATTCTTGTTGAAGTATTTACATAGGTATATTGTCTAAATAGAAACCCCATAAATGAAGTAATTCAAAAAAAAAAATTAAATATCAATAAATACGTACCCTTTGTTTGGTAATTTTAACCGATTACATAACTTCCCCCATACTTTGTATAACTGAGGAAGTAAAAAATAAACTTGAAAATAAATACGGAGAGATAAAAGAGTTCTGGATTGTTTGAAATTCTTTTTAAAATCACACTGTCAGCTAAAGAGAAAAATCCAGAGATTTTAAAAGCTTAACACCTCTTTATAAAAAAAAAGAAGAGAAATAAAACAAATATAAATTGAATCTTTTCCCTGTCTTTGATAAGGCCCATTGGGTTTTTCCCTTTTTCACGCTTTCTTTTTCTACTGTTCTTTCTGAGAACTGTCAGGTACATTTGATATTGTCTAATTAATATTATTTTCTTATTTTTTAAGAACATTCTGAATTTATTATAATATACTTTTTTACAAATATATTCTACTAATTCATTTTTTTGTTTTTACATTATAGAAAAATTTCGGGAAGAACTCATCACTATCGACAACTTCAAGGCTGAATTTTACGTGAATTATTTTTTATGTTGACCATTATATTCTATTTACCGGAACATATATTTTATAAAGTGAAACTAGTGTGCTTCAAGAAATCCGAGTTGCAATTTCGTTCGTGACGAACGTGCAGTGGAAGTGACGTAATACGGGGAGTTCCCATTGCGGGATTGTTTTCTGCAGTTTTTTTTTTTTAAAACCTTAAATTGAAGAGATTTTTAATAGATCCAAAATATAAGCGACATCTAAATGTACTTAGGCCCCGAACTAATGTGGTTTTATTTTTCTGAACAGATCTAAGTTAATACATCTTGATCAGGGTGGCCACTTTCTGGAAAACCTGGAAAAGTCAGGGAATTTAAGTAGTCAAAGGAAAGTCAGGGAAGTTTTTCATCTGTAATATTCAAATGAACGTCTCATGCTAGCTCAGTCAAAATGTGTTTAAATTCTCGACCTATACGGAAGTTCACGAGTTAGGAACCGATTTTAATGATTTTTGTTTTAAATACCTACTCAGATCAATGAGCTGCTGAAATATGCAAATCTTTATTTGTTGCAATAAATATATATATATATTAAGAAAGTGCTATTTTTTCAATTTAAATGCATTTCAACAAACATATTGAATAAGAATGGCCAATGAAAGGACCCTGCTAGAATGAAATTCTCTTAATTTTTATACATATACTCCTACATACAAGTTTTTTTAAATATTTTTTTTTATTTTTTAAATAGTTTCATGATATAACGTAATGTCAGGGAAAATCTCAAAAATTACCTGGAAAACGGGGAAAAGTCAGGGAAATTGAGTCTTGAGAAAAAGAGGACACCATGTTGATTTCAAATTTTCATGTTCATAGCTACCATACACTCAAAAATAGACATCATCGCGAAAATGCTCAAAATGTATTCAGGGGGCAAATAAAAATTGAAAATTTGTGGACAAATAAATTTCGGATTTTTGCACGACTACAGTACTCCCTTATACTAAAGATATACAAATGTAAAGACTCAATGTGGTTTTTACTAAACCCCGAGACACGGGAATTGAAAATCGGGCGGGACCTCGGTATTCGGTGCATCCCATAAACCAAACCTATCTGTACGGATGTCCATAGCTGAGCAGATATAAAACGGAGCTACTCCGGACAACGAAGTAGGCTCAGGTCTCCCTCTATTAGTCGAAATAATCAGTGAGTCCCTACAAGTCATTTTGGTACATATTTTCCCTCTATAACTCGAAAAAATAAATTGGACCTCTGTATCTCGAACATAGCAATGTTTTATTGTACAACCTTTACAACTCGATTATTTGAAACTTATTGCCTCTATAGCTCGAAGAAAAATAAGTTACCAACTTTAAGTATTTGCCGACAATGTACACCATTGTTTCTTAGAAAACAATTTAGGAGTATACAATAAATAGGATTACCAATTATCTAAAGCAAAAAAAATTACTGATTTTTTTAAATATCTACATATAATAAATATAAATATATTTGTTACCTCTGTAACTTGAATTTTTATTTATTTCACCTCTCTTACTCAAAATTAATGAATCTTAACCTCTACAACTCGATTCAAAATCCGCCTAAGTCGAAATCCTCCATAAGTCGAAAACTCTGTAACTCGAATTTTTTGGCGTCTCCCTTGATGTTCGACTTATGGAGGTTCTACTGTACCTAATAACTGCCAATGTAAAGTATGTATTAACACGAAATTTTATATATGAATCCAAAACCTCATTTTGAGTTCATTAAAACCAAAAGTTTATGTTTTTCCAAAAATAATTCCAAAAGCAAAAAAAAAAAAAAAATAGAAGCCTTCGATGACTGAGCTCTTTACCTTAAATCAGCATCTGTGAATAGTAATCCTTTAGCCGTTATAAATATCTTTCAAATTGCCATTTCCATACGTGATTGACTATCGGTCGATTCCAATACACATTTTGACGGTGAGCTTTGCATGGAACCTTTGTCTCAACACAATTGAAAGACGAATCAAGATCACCACCAACCACGGTATCATCACATCCTGACAAATCACCACATGGTACCTGGACAGTGGGAGACACGCGATCTGACAGCCTACTGACAAGTGACACGACATTGTACACCGATAGACACGCACCCATCACAAGACACTGACAGCTCTGCCTAACACAACATCCACGATATGGTAAACACAAAATGTATCACATCACATAGATAATTTTGTTTGTTTTTTCCTATCCAAACAAAACCTTGAATATATTTGTTTGACAAGATACAAATTGAAACCTTCCAAAAATATATATATTTTTAGTCCCTCCACACTGCCGATGGAAAGTATCTCAAAACAGCTTAAAGGCCCCTCATTCACGGTCGTTCCAATGGAGTTGAACGATGACGTATCGGAGCGAGTGGAGTGACGGAGGGGGTCATTCACGATCACTCCATCGAGACCTTTCCTAGCTTGTAGTTCAACAAAATGGACGACCCAAACGCAAATATCTCATCAGGGAAGGAAAATCGAAAAACATTCATTCAAAAGAGGAAAAATATTTTCCTTTTGGCCTATTGTTTATAACTATGTTAATTTTTAACTTGAAATAAGACCTTAGTCGTTGAAATTAGATAAAATATTTTTAAGTAATGTTTAAATTACGTATACTGTTACAATCAAATTGGAACTTACCTTGTTCAACTCTTTACGAAAAGAACTTCGCATAGAGTTTAATTTTTTTTGCGCCACATCCTTATTAGCAGAAGGATCTTTCGTCTTGAACAATTCTACCAACTTTTCCATTGCAATATTTCTCATATTTTTGTCATGGTAATGCTTGTCAGTTATTTTCCACAGACAAGTACTTTCTCTGTATAATTCTATTACGTCACTCACGAATTCTCGACCTCCAGACATTTTACATAGGTAATTTAAGAATAATTTGTTTTACAAAATAAAACTCACCAACACACAGAAATAACAACTATTCTAAGCACAAAGAAAAGTTGACGTGTCATAACAAGCCGGTCGGTCATTTTCGGCTGTACTCGGCAACATTCGAGTCATCTGGGCAACATTCCACTTTTTCCCATTCACGGTGAGTAGGAGTGATGGAGTTTTGTCGTGGTCCGACGGATTTCTGGCAGGTTGGTATTCCGTCTGGGCCATTCCACTCCATCCAATCCAATAGTGTTTTCACATTCACGGTCACTTTTTGGACTATTCCGCTCCATTTGGCGTGGAGCAACTGCATTGGAACGATCGTGAATGGGGGGCCTTAAGATTTGTAAGCTCACTGGAAGAGATTTCAAAAGTCATCAGTGAATCACTTCCCCAGCTCAAATAAAGAAACGAAGTTTTCGCTTGAACCTATTTATATTACTATTTAGTTAAAAATCAGATGTCATAAGCTCAAGGTTTTTTGAGTTTCCGAATTACACCCCCTTCTCTGATCCCACAGTTCCCTGTAGCCGATTTGGTTGAGAATTGAAAGGACTTACTCCTTATGAGGTTTTGGATTCATATATAAAATTTCGTGTTGATACATACATTACATTGCCAGTTATTAGGTATTTGTGTTGAGCCTCCCCCATTCCACTTCTTTCCTTTGACCGATTTGACTGAAAATCAATGTGTCCTCCATAGAGTTTTGAATACATATATTGGAAGTCGAATTTCTGAACGATTACATAACTTCTCCTATACTTCACATAGCTGGGAAAGTAAAAAGATAAGAGGAAACTGTTGGTTAGGCTAGAGATAGGAACATGCGAAGATGAGCTAAGGTTTGAACATCTGGGATAGAAGTGGGCACGTAGCTCAAGCACGTTTCAGAGCAGTTCAACTCAGAAAAGTTTATAGTGGGCTTTGAAACCTGAGCCTACTTCGCTGTCCGGGGTAGCTCCGTTTTATATCTGCTCAGCTATGGACATCCGTACAGATAGGTTTGGTTTATGCCAAATGTGGGCAACAACCGGCCCGCTGTAAGATTTGGTCCGGCCCGCGAGACATTTTGAAAAACACTGAAGGTAATTTGGAAAATTCTTTACGTCTTTGTATCAGTGGAATTAATCCAAACATCAATGGATTAGTTTACCAAATTCAAGCTCAAGTGTCTCATTGATTTCGGTGTCGCTACTTAACTTTCGGAGTTTGTAATAATTCCAAATTTCACGATTTAATTATAATATTGTACCTACTTTTTTTCATTTCGTTTTGTTATTTTAATAAATTGTATTATAATAACATTGTCTTATTATTTCATGTCTGATATCTATCGCTAAAAATTATGAACACTACTTTGAAGTCCGACGTTATTTTATTTTGAACCATCTACGAACGTATTTGCACACTAAAGTTTGGCCCCCAACATGTCAAAGGTTGCCCATACATGGTTTATGGGATGCAATCCAAATTCCAATTAAACGAAAAAAAATATATATATATAAGTCAACGATCATTCACAGGTAGGGATCTATCGATACAAGTAAATACAAGTAAAGTATCGATACTTTTAGTAGATACCAAGTACTTTTGGTATCGATATTTTCCGTTCGATACCTTAGTAGTATCGAACCTTTTAATCGATACTACTTAGGAGCAAAAGTATCGATACTTTGTTGTATACATTGAACCCTATTCACAGGCAATGTATTTCCCCAGCTGGAATTAATCAACTAAATTTTCGCTCTCTCTAAAAAAAACAATCAATCGTTTGTTACCAAAATCGATAGTTCACTTAAGTAGCAACTACTGAATCCTCATACTTAGTAACCATTCAGTCGATACATTCATCACATCGGCAGATATTAACATTTTTGTGTTAAGCCCCTCTAATCTCTCCTTTCCTTATGGCCCATTTGACGGAAAATTAATTTATGTCGTCCTTAAATTCTGGATATACATGTAAAATCTGAAAAGAATTAATAAATAATCGGGGTTCCTCAAGTCCTCTAGAAAATTCTACTCAGCGTTATGACCTAGTTGTAAGGCCAAAGCGAAAAAAAAAATCCTTATCTCAAAAAAAAAAACGCTGTTTTGCATATGAACTATTTTGTCTCAAATGCATATTATATGTAGGATATATGGTACACTATTTTTTAACTAAACTCACATACCACCCCCCCAAAAAAATAAATATAAAATCTCAGTATAGTGGAGACCAAGTTAGATAAAGATGGATAAAAGCGGGCCATGGGCCAAATCCTGTGAAGAAGGTTCTGGAAAATGTCTTCTAGCCGATAAATTTATTGGCAAATAACAAAAAGAAATCCGATATTGGCGTCTCAGTTGTACCTAAATATATTGATGATAATGTATTTTCAATATTTTGAATAAATTATTTCTATTCAAACTTTTTGTATAAGCTTTTAAACGTCTTTTTCATTCGGTCTGACTGTATTCACTCCAATATTAATTATAGGGAGCCATGGTGGCCGTGTTAGTTAGAGCGTAGAGCTTTGGTCGCTTGGCCTCACCTTGGATTGCGGGTTCGAATCCCTTCTGAGAGAGAGTTGTAATAGAACTCTCTAATATAACTAGATAACACCTTTATAAGAGACATGGGTGATATGCATCGTAGATAAGACCAATAAAAAAATGTATGTATTTATTGTAGGTTCCTTAACTTAAAGGATTTGGACAAAAATGGGGAAAAAAAATAAATATATATATATACCTTTTTTGACCCAAAATAAGATGTTTGTGAATTTTTCTGAAAAATTTATAGTTGGAAAATATTAATTTTTTAGAAAAATTCACAAGAGTATAAAACATCTTATTTTGGACCAAAAAAAGTATATATATATATATATATATTATTTTTTTCCCATTTTTGACCTAATTCTACAAGTTAAGGAACCCCTGATAAAAGAGGTGTTTTCTACCTCTTCCGATCATTTCTAACTTTAATATTTTTTTTTTATTTTTCTATTAACGTCATTACTAACCCATTGCACAAGGTTTCATCAAAATTCATTCACTAGAACGCAACTAGAACGCAAAGCGTTTGTTTACAAAACCTTTCATAAGAAACTCACTCCCCATCTTGGTTAGTTTATATTAATATTATTTAAGTTACTAATAACAATATATGTGACAGCTATACATTGTTCTAAGGCGCCGGTAGCTTAGTGGTATGCATGTTTGCTTACTGAGTACAAGATCGGGGGTTCGAAACCCGGTCGAGGCCCTTAATTTATTTTATCTGGGAGGTAAAAAAAAAAACTCAGACACTCCGTCCTTGGGATTGGACGTTAAGCGATGGTCCCGAGCCTGTACGATGTCAGGTACTCGTTAAAGACCCCTACCCTAGGTGAATGAAAATTTAGGATTCACATAGTAGAGTCGGGCTCATGTCCACTAGAGCAATGAAAGAGTATAGTTGGTGATATGACCTCGTAGTTAAAGTCCGGGCATGAGTCGAAATAACTCAAAGAAAGAAACGTTTCCACTATTATTCAATTGTTGTTTTATATAAGTCAACAATTGAATATTAGTGGAAACGTTTAATGGGTTGTGGAGTGGAATAGAAAAGTTAATTGATCAATTCGTTATGGGGAAGTACACTGCCACTGATTAACAAGTAAAATTTATGTCATGAGATATAAATATATGGAAGCGGCTGCTGTAACCACTTGACCAGACTGATGTATGCACAGTTTCCTGGTGTTGCCTTCTATAATGGCTCCCCGCCCTGACTGAACTGCTGACCCGAGCAGCTCCACAGCTCCGTAATGACTTCCAACTTTAGGGCGGCCGGTCTTATTCAATTTGGACCCCCCCCCCCCTCCCCCCCCCCCCCACACAAAACTGGCCAACTTGCTAATGGCCTAAACCGGACACATTTTCAAAGGGGGGGTCCTCTTTTGTCTTAGTAGCCTTCACCACAGAAAGAGTCCCTTATTGAACACTTCTAATGAGAACTTAAATCACTTTTTAACAAATTTTTTTTGACCAGAGAAAGTTGCTTTGTTGTTTTTTTATTGTCAGAGACTTTCGTAAATTTCCGCACTTATGTAATTTTTTTTTTAAACATGACAAAAAAAATCTTCTACAAACAATTATGAATGAATGAATAACTTTATTGCTTATAAAAAATTATCTTACAGCAAGGAGTTTGATACAGAATTATGCGTGCTTGACTTCTGAGCTCAAGGTCGTGGGTTCGTAGCCCGACCGAGGCCCTTAGTTTATTTTATCTGGGAGGTAAAACTTAAGCACGCCGTCCTTTGGATGGGACGTTAAGCGATGGTCCCGAGCCTGTACGATGTCAGGTACTCGTTAAAGACCCCTACCCTAGATGAATAAAAATTTAGGGTAGGCAAAATTTAGGACTTCCACAGTAGAGTCGGGCTCATGTCCACCAGAGTGACGAAAGAGCGCTCTGTTAGTAGGCGATATGACCTCGTAGTTAAAGCCCGGGCATGAGTCATAAAACCTAACCTTAATACAGAATTATTAATATATAGATTCAATAACTGATAACAAAAAGAACACACAAAATAAAAGAAAAAAAAAATACTTATACTGATAAAAAGGTTAAATAAAAAAAAATAAAAAATAAATAAAATAATAATAATAAAGATAAAGCCACATGCAGGGGCGTAGCCAGGGCGGGGGGGGGGGGGGGGCAGGGGGAGGTGGGCCCGTGCCCCCTCCTGGCCAAAGCGAAATACCAAGATAAAAATTAAATAAACTAAAAAAATAGTTTTTATTAAAAATAGATTGCTTGCAAGTTACCAAGAAGTCATATTACATTTATTTAAATATATATGAATTCGATCATTTTATTTCCTTGCTCAAAATCGTCATTTATGTATACTTTATACTCTTAAAGCTGATTTTAGATGCGCAGTAAAAATGCAAAGTGCAGCAGCAGCAAATGCACGCTATTGGCTGTGAGTCATTTAATTCTAAAAGCACAGAAACCACTGCGTGCATTTGCTGCTACTGCGCTTTGTATTTTTGCTGCTCATGTAAAGTCAACTTAAGTATTACAGTCAGTGGTTACCTCAGGGGGAGCTTCTAGGGGTCTGAGTCTCCCAAATTAGTAACACAAATTCTGCAACGCTAACCACGGAAACTGATGGCTGTGCCCCCGGGAGTCTATACCCCCCACCCTCGTAGTCTAACTTTGCCCTCTGCTCAAAATCCTGGCTACGCTCATTTTCTTAACTTCAAGCTTGTTAGAACAAACAAATAAATATGATGAATCTTCAGTTCATCTGAAACTAATAGTAAGTTGTGGAGATGTGCCTTCTGCTGAGAGACATCTATCGGAACATCTCCCAAATAGCTAGCCATCATGGCATAGATGGCAGTCTATCAGAAAATGGGCCACGTCAACCCTCTCCACCAGAGAACACAACCCACAACTAATCTCAGGAAAAAATTCATGTTTTTCGTTTCTTATACAGTAGAACCTCTTTAAGTCGAACCTCGATAAGTCGAAAAGTTTTGTTCCTTTCCCTTCAAGCCCCAAAACCTCCATTACTCGAAATCTCAACCCTCTATTAGTCGAAATAATCAGTGAGTCCCTACAAGCCATTTTGGTACATATTTTCCCTCTATAACTCGAAAAAATAAATTGGACCTCTGTATCTCGAACATAGCAATGTTTTATTTTACAACCTTTACAACTCAATTATTTGAAACTTATTACCTTTATAGCTCGAAGAAAAATAAGTTACCGACTTTAAGAATTTGCCGACAATGTACACCATTGTTTCTTAGAAAACATTTTAGGAGTATACAATAAATAGGATTACCAATTATCTAAAGCAAAACTTTTTTTAATATCTACATATACTACCTACATATTTTCTATTTTAAGGATGTTTTGAAATAATGTTGATTTATAATAAATATAAATATGTTTGTTACCTCTGTAACTTGAATTTTTATTTATTTCACCTCTCAAAATTAGTTAGAATGAATCTTAACCTCTACAAGTCGAATCAAAATCCGCCTGTCGAAATCCTCCATAAGTCGAAAACTCTAAAACTCGAATTTTTTGGCGTCTCCCTTGATGTTCGACTTATAAAGGTTCTACTGTATAAATCCGTGTTCCCTTTTTCCCTGCTAACCGAAGCTGGACAAGCACTCTTAACTTGTTTATGTGGCTCTGAAGCCGGGTATGTGGTTCTAAAAACTTGAAATTCCGGTTGAAAACTCAACATCGAATTTCTCAACGATTAATATAACTTCCCCTATACCTACAACCCCTCATATGAAGAAGGTATATTTTATAATTTTCTTTGACTCCGTTGAAAGGGTTGAAAGTATGAACTCAAAAACAGGATCAATAGAGACAAGCATATTCCTGGAGTTCATATAACACATTTTAAAAGAAAAATAAAGTTTTAAGACTCCGAATTCAGAGATTTTTTAAAAAATTTTTTCATGAAGACCCAGGCTTTCTTTGTTAAAACTCGACCAAAAGAGGGTTGAACCGGAAAATTCTATTTAGTACACTCCAGTAAGTTGACGTTATGTTGGCACACTTCATAATTCTCAAATAAACTTTCTAAAAAAATAAAGGAAAACAGTAAATTAAAATGCCCCACAACATTATATAACGTGATATTAATAAATAATAAATTTAGCCCGTCGAGAAGTAAATAGATAAATACAGTAAATTTTACACTAGAATAGCTGCACTAGAAAAACTGCATATATATGGTTTTAATATTATTATTATTTTTTTTTTTGTATATTTACAATCGGTTACAAAGCCATAAGTGAGTTTGATCCTTATAGAATAGGTAAAGTATACAAAATATTAGATATATAGGTATATATGCTACGGGGAAAGTTAGATTAACGGTTAAACCTAGGATTACCCGGGTAAACCTAGTAGTACCCGCTGCCGCTTGGTTAAAGTTGGGTATACTAATAATGACAAGGCCATTAGTGGACGTATGTTCCACTATAAAGATTAGGTACTTATTAATTAGCTCAACAACACCTCAATTTCCATTGTTGTAAGCTGTCTAACAGCGATAATCATTCATCTGGGACATTAATTCCTAGAACAAACATAAATCGAAATATTACAAAATTTGAGGGCGTATTTGCCGGCGTTCCGCCGGCGGGACGATATATCTGCCCCTCCCGTCGTTCCTATATTTGAAGTAGTACAGGTTCTAGCTTTAACATATACTTTACCCGGGTAAAGCCCGAAACGTGAACTATTTCAATTATATTTCGGACTTTAACCAAGCGGCAGCGGGTACTACTAGGTTTACCCGGGTAATCCTAGGTTTAACTGTTAATCTAACTTTACCCGTAGCATATATACAAAATAATGATTATGTACAAAATAATAATAAAAAATTAAAGTAAAACTAAATAAGTAAGGTACGACTAAGTAAATAAAATAAATAAATTACAGTGAAAATAATAAACATAATAAAGAAACCATAAAACAAAATAAAGAAAACTACGCATAAATTAATATTATAAATCATAAGAAAAACAACAATTCAGCTCCCGGAGGCGAAGGTCCCGTGGTTTCCCCTACCCTCTGCATCTGCCTAGCCTCTGACTAGCAGTGGAGACAGACCGAGAGGGACAGAAGAGCTGAAGAGAGGCGACAATAAGGGAAGGGGCTGGTAACTAGCAGCACCCCCAGGACGCTATCTTATTATGTAGAAGGTCTCTTGGCCAGCACCGCCTCAGTCTTCGGGGAGGATCGTCTGGGTGGGAACTAGATAACAAGAATCTATCAACGGGATTGTTATGGAAGAAAGGATTGGAGTGAAACTTTGAGAAGAGGGACTTTGTAAAAAAAAAGTCGGTGACAAAAGGAACTTTGAGATCATTGTGGAGTGGGTTGGAAACATAGCAGAGAGCATCAAGGATGGTTCTGAGGACTTTGGATTGAAAGGACTGGATGCACTTGATGAATGGCTTACCACAACCCCATAGTTCTAGTCCGTATGTCCATATAGGTCTTAACATGGTCTTATTTAGTTTATTCGATAGTTTATTCTTTATGAATAGTTTGGATTGCCTCTTTACCAAGTGGCAAAGCAAATCTTCTGCTAGGTTCTTGTCGTTTCAGTCTTGGAGGAGGGTTCCAGGTAAATTTTTGGTCGAGGTAGAACCGAAGATAACGGACTCGATTGGAGGCTATTGATTTTCAGCCAAATGAGCCAAAGGGTTTAAGATTAGGGGGGTGACTTAACACACAAAATCTAATAACTGCCATAGTACATTGTCGGTGACTCACGGACGACGTTTTTAGGTATATATGGAGCTAGAAAGGTGGATATCCAGGTGTATATTTGAGTTGGTCTAGTTTGCGGTACTCTGTTTAATTCAGGCGCTACCCACCCCCGTCTGAAATATAGTCTACCACCACCCTTAGCCTCCCCCAACATTCTGTATTCCCCCCCGTTACCCTGCTAACTCCCCACTACCCGCTATTTTACCCGTCTACGTGTCAATCCCGGGACTCAATTTAAATATGAAGGCCCCCCACGTACAGGAGGAAACGCCTGGGACCCCCCCCCCCCCCCCCCCCCCCCCCTCCTAAGAATGTGTTATATAACCGGGAGAGCTGGCTGTTGACTAATATAACACAGTAACACAGGCAGGGCGCTGACTTGACTGGGAAACACGGCCATGAGAACTTAAAGCAACCGGCAACTCATACACACAACAAACAACAGAACCAAGTGCGCATCAAATGCACGTGGGGAGAATAGCACTTATACCAGGGAGGAGGGTATTTACGATACTTTATGAGTATTTATGATACTCTATAATACTTTTTTTCTCATAAATTTACTTATATAAATAACAGTGTTAGTTATTATGACACATGTCCGGGCTTTAACTACGAGGCCATATCGCCTACTACTGGAGCGCTCTGTCGTCACTCTGATGGACAAGAGCCCGGACTCTATTATGGGAATCCTAAATTTTGTCTGCCCTAAATTTTTATTCACCAAGGGTAGGGGTCTTTAACGAGAACATGACGTAACCGCGTGCTTAGGGACAAACTAAGGGGCTAGGCCGGGTTTCGAACCCGCAAATTTGAGCTCTGTAAACAAGAACAAATACCTCGTGAGCTACCGGAGCCTTCTCGTTGTAAAGTAACGAATGTGGTTTTGTACCGGTCAATATCCGCATGAAAATTATTTCTACTATTTTGTAGTTAGTTATTCATTCTGACTGATGCCCGGGCTTTTAACTTCGGCTCTTTCGTCATTTCACTATGGTAGTCCTAAATTTTGCGTACCCTAAATTGTTATTTACCTAGAATAAGGGTCTTTAATGAGTACTTGATGTACAGGCTTGGAATCATCGCTTGAGTCCCATCCGAATGACAGCATGCTCTAGCTTTTTTCACCTCACATATAAAAAAACTAAGGGCCTCGGCTGGGTTTCGTACTTATTATTCGAATCTATATAAACTATTTTATATATAAGAGGTGTGTTTGAAAAATAACGGTAATTTTCGGTTTTTGAAAAGAATTTTATTTATTCGTCTACATCAATGTTATCCCCTTCAAAATAGTCTCCATTAAATATTATACACTTATGCCAGCGCTTCTTCCAATCTCGGAAACTGTTCTGGAACTCGATCTTTGGGATAGCATTTAGCTCTCCCAGCGATGTGTTTTTAATCTCATCTATGCTTGTGAAACGACGGCCCTTTAAGGTTCTCTTTATTGTTGGGAACTGAAGAAAGTCACATGGAGCCATGTCTGGTGAATATGGAGACTGGGGCATCATTACAGTGTTGTTTTTGGCCAAACATTCACGAACAAGCAATGAAGTGTGAACAGGTGCATTATCGTGGTGCAGAATCGTTTCGCCACAAATCCGGGTATTTTTTTCGGATTCCTACACCCAAACGGCGTTGCACTTGTAAGTAGTACTCCTTATTGATCGTTTGACCTTGTGGCAAGAGCTCATGGTGCACTTTGTCGTTAAAATCGAAAAAAATAGCATGACCTGGACATTCGACCGCGCTTGTCGAGCTTTTATACCACTCGTAGGCCCTAGTTTTACTCATAGCAGACTCACCAAAAGCAATATTTAACAGTTCTAAAACTTCGCTGCATTTTATTCCATCCTTATAGCAAAATTTAATGCAAATTCTCTGATCCATTTTGTAAATTGGCCGATCATACCAAATCACATGTAACCTCCTTGATTGCTGACAGCAGACTAAACATCCGGTTTGGTTAACAATACACAGATATTTTTCAGACATGTTTACCAACACAACAAAGAAAACATCGCACGAATCGGACTAATACAACCCGCGAAATTACAAAATTTTCGTTACTTTTTGAACACACCTCGTATTCATATATGTGCCACTGATGATGACGCAGTTGCGTGGAATATCGTTTCTGGTTGGAAATAAAAGAGAAGACAACCTATACTTTGTATATCAGAGGAAATAAATAAAAAAATAAAAAAAAAACGGAAAAAAACTAAGAGGAAAATTTAATGACATTTCATATCTATAAGAATAAGGTTCAGAGTAAAGGGCTTAAACTAATATTGTTCTTGTAAAATTTAAGTTGCGAAAGTAAGGCAGTGACTTAGGAAGACAAATTGTGTAAATAACAAGATGATGAGGTATAAATTAGCATTGTTTAGATTTTGTTAATTAACGGACTGTACAAACTTCGGTGTGGTAGAGAGTAGGGGAGGGGAGTGGTGGAAAATTAGATAAAGAAATTGACATAATATATGCCATGTCTCTCTAAGGGTGAAGTTCCATTTTTTCGGGGGCGCCAATAGCTCAGGGGTAGCATGTATACCTACTGAGCTGAAGATCGCCGGTTCGAAAAGTTTTTTTATCTGGGTGAAACGTTAAGTGAAGCTCACGAGCGTTTACGATGTCAGGTTAAAAACCCCAACAAATTAAGGACTCCCACAAGTTCACTAAAGCGACAAAAGAGCGCTTTGGTTGTAAGCGATATGAGTTCGTAGTTAAAGCCCTGGTATTAGTCATAATAACTAACTAAAGTTGTCAACTAGAGTGCTGTTTGTTGATAAAAATACAATAATTAGAACCCCTTTATATAACCACCATTTTAACAGTTATTTTCCCGTAGGGAAAATTATGTTTTAATCGTGCGAAAATCCGAGTTCCAGGTTTCTACTGATCTTAAAGTTTCAAGGTCCCCTCAATACGTTTAGACCATTTTCTTACACTTATATGTATTAGAAAGTATTGTAATCATGTGAAGATCCGAGATCGAGTTTACAACGGTTTTTTACGTCTCAAGGCCCCCCGTTTCTACTGATCTTAAAGTTTCAAGGTACGTTTAGACCATTTTCTTACACTTAAATGTATTAGAAAGTATTGTAATCATGTGAGAATCAAGGATGGAGTTTATAACGGTTTTTTACGTCTCAAGGTCTCCTAAATATATTTTGATCATTCAAGAATACTTATCTGTACGTCTGTTTGTGAGATTGGAACTTTGCGTTCCTGCGTTAAACAATTTAGCTGTGAACTTGAAATACATTTTAAAAAAACAGACCTGATTAGATTTTGTCCGAACGAAACTTCAGACCATTTTACTTCGGGACCTAAGTTCATTTTACGTGATACTGCTTATGACCTAATCAAAAATTACAACACAAAAAGTTGTATAGAAAATAAAAAAGCACAATTTATATTGAACATTTTTTTTTTAAAGCTGAACCAGCTGTACATGTCGAACAGGGTCATACAATGTCGTGAAACCTCAATTTTTTAGACGTTTGCTTCATTTACGCGAAAACAATTAATCCTATCGAAACATTAGTTCTTGCCGAAAATGTTTCATATTAAAATTTGATTCTTTAAATGTCTTTGAATTTGAGAGAAGAGCAGTATCAATAAAGTTATTGCGCTCTGAAAATGTAAGGATTCTAGGATTCTTATTGCTACACGCTACAATTTAGGCATTAGCCTATAGGCTAATACCTAAATTGTAGCTAGCCTATAGGCTAATGCCTAAATTGTAGCTAGCCTATAGGCTAATGCCTAAATTGTAGCGAGCCTATAGGCTAATGCCTAAATTGTAGCTAGCCTATAGGCTAATGCCTAAATTGTAGCTAGTCTACAGGCTAATGCCTAAATTGTAGCGAGCCTATAGCCTAATGCCTAAATTGTAGCTAGCCTATAGGCTAATGCCTAAATTGTAGCGTGTAGCAATAAGTTTTTTTTTTTTTTATAATTATTGTAAACTTTATTATTCTATACATGAATATTATAGTTGGGCTGTCTATAACAATAATACCTAGGCCAATGGCCTAACATGAGATATGAACTCAGGTACAATTCCTTAATTGCCCTAAACAAGTAACTTGAAACTAGATAAAATGAACCTAATATGAGAAAAAAAAAAAAAAAAAAGTTGTCTTTTGATCAATTGATGAGAAGAAAATCATGCGGTCGCTTCTTTTTAAGTCTGCGTTCCAGTGGTAAAGGTGGTGGGTGTTCAGCAATTTCCCGCACCAGTGGATTTGGGTAGTTGGCCATTGTTGTCTGCATTCGGATGTAGGATTCTTTGAGGACCTCCGCTACTTCCGGTATTTCAAGATCAGCATGTAGAACTGTGTTGCGAACATACCACGGTGCATCAGTGATGAGTCTCATGACGCGATTTTGGTAGTGGTTTGTATCCTGGTAAGTTTTAAAATGACTTTTTATTATTGGCATTTTTTAAAATTTAAATGAAATGAAAATATACTATTGTACAGATCATTCTCCCTCACATTTGCTCCTCTCAAGTTCATTTTATACTGTCATTACTGCGTATAAGAAAGTCACTCTCAGAATCAAGATGAAAAACAAAACAAAGAAAAATGCCAACACAAATGCCTGTAATGAAAATATGAAATGATTTTGTGAAGGGATGGGGAATGGAGATCTGTAAAACATGTTTGTTATGATAATAACTTGAAAGTTTTGTTTCAAGAGGGATGTAAAACATGTAAATCGGTAATTTCTGACCGATAACATTGGTTAGCCCTCAGGGAAAGTTCCGTGCAACATCGATACTCATATTTGTTTATTAATATTAATTTAACCCCATGATCCCAACAAAAGCCTATTTTATTCAATGTGAAGATTGTTTGTTTAGGGACGAGTCAGTCACTCATTTATATGGTAATATTTGAGCGGGGGCGGGATTCCGTTTTGGCGGGACCTCCCATATATGCCGGCTATTACAATATGAGTTGAGTACTTTCATTCATCCGTTTCCAATCATACGACAGAATTGGTCGGTTCCCCTCTTCCTCCCTCCACTTCTATGATCCCTGAGGGGATTGTGTTCAAAACCAGACTGAACCAAATTGGAGTTTAGCTTCGTCAGTCATGTATGTAAAAAGTTTCAATTCCCTCTACCGCTCTGCCGATATTAATAGGCAATATGCTGTCAATAGAATTATTCTATCAGAAACAAAATGACAGAAGTTTCATAAACTGGAGTGGGGAGGTTCTGCAGATCAAACACCGCTCATAGATCAGCCTTTACGTCTAGTCTTGGAGAAAACATAAATATGTACGGACAGTCCAAACTAGAGCGTTGCAAGGACATCGTCCAGATTGTGGAGAAACGGTAATCACGATCATCGGATGGCCGAACAACACTTTTTTCGAGATTTCAACTCCAAGTTCTTCTTGTTTAAGAGGAAGAACTGCAGTGTCGAGAGTGCAGAGCATGTGGTTCTCGAATGTCCGCTCTACGACGGGTCTAGGGTGGAGTTGATACGCGGGAGAGGATCGTACCTGTACAGACTCGACCCTGCTGGTGACGGAATCCGGCTACCCAGTGTTCAGCCGGTTTTTCGCCTCTTTGGTTGAGAAAAAATAAAGCACTTTAACCCTGCGCCGGGGATGACTGCAGGCAGTGACAGTGATTAGTTACAAATGAGAGTAACTCAGTGACTAGGTAGTGTCACCACTGGGTGTTTATTTCTGCCCTCTTGACATTTTGACATTGCCATTATCCCTCTATTAGCACAGTTTCTTGTTGTATTTGTTTTTTACACAGTTTTAAATATCTATTTGTAAAATGAAAAAAAACTTCGAGATCATATTGCCTTCTATATGAGCACATGAGCCCGACTCAACTGTTGATGTCCGAAATTTCACCTATCCAGGTTTAGTTTTTTAGGTTCAACGTCCCATCCGAAGGACGGCAAGCTCAAGGTTTTTACCTCCCAGATAAATAAAAACTATGAACCTCTGCCTGGTTTCGAACCCCCGATCTTGAGCCATAGTAGGCTACCCCGGTACCTCCTACCTTACGGTCAATATGACCAATTGCTAAGTATTAATATTTACTGGTTATTGTTAATACAACCTAAATTACAAGGTTGTAGTGATTAATTCACGAGAATTAAACATAAATCCGTTATTATTAATATTTACCGGTTATTGTTAATACAAACTAAATTACAAGGTTGTAGTGATTTATTCACGAGAATTAAACATAAACCCGTTATTATAAATATTTACCAGTTATTGTTAATACAAACTAAATTAAAACGTTGTGGTAATTAATTCGGGAGAATTAAACACAAAACCGTTATTATAAGTATGTACCGGTTATTTTTAATAGAACAATACAACCAAATTATGAGTTTGTAGTGATTAATTCACGAGAATTAAACATAAACGCGTTATAATTAATATTCACCGGTTATTGTTAATACAAACTCAATTATGAGGTTGTAGTAATTAATAAATGGTGTAAAGAATGAATCAACATGAAATTTATACTTAATTCCAAAACCCCATAGGGTTGGCATCTATTAACTTTCCGCAAAATCGGATGAACGTAAGGGGGATCATTAATAACTCTCTATCTAATTAATGTATCGACACAATATTATGAGGATTGAGAAGCCACTAAATCAAATATTGAGTTTTAGCCCGAACGCTCGATTGGCTTTGGAGAGAGAGCGGAAACATAATTGATTAATTCTTACTGGGGAAATACATAGCAGCTGATTCCCGAAGCCATTTTGATATATATTTCATTGTTTGAAAATGGCGGTCAAATAAATAAAATATAGCTGCCCATGAAAGGTAGACTGAGTGGAGGCTGCTGATTGGCTGTTCCGAATACAGTGTCCTCGATAGAAATAGATTATTTGTACTGTATTTTCAACGAAACGAGAAGTTATATTCCCATTGTTTGCTTTATACAACAACAACAACAACAACAACAACAACAAAAAACTGAGTGAATCGGGCTGAATGGTGGACTAAATGGTGATATTGATGGTGACACTTGATGGTGACACTCTATTGTACCAAAAAAAGTTGTACTTGAATCTTTGCCAGCACGAATTAATCAACTATGTTTTTGGTTTCTTTCTAACAGCAATTTTCCTGTTTTGTCTAAAAATCAATAGTTGACTTTTCAATCCTCACGATTCACGATCCAAATACATTAATGTCATCTGTATCTGTATCATTGTTTCATTTATTCAATTATATATTTTTATTTATTCATTTATGTATTATTTATTTATTTATTTAGATTTTTTTATTAAAAAAGAAAATCGAATGTTCAAGACGTGCAAATTTAAAAAAAGGGCACGTATTTAAAAAAAATTCAATAAACAAACTTTTCATTTGGATTTCTTCTAAATTCACTAAAGAGATATATCATTGTTTTTTTTAAATTTTACAAACACATTAAATATAATCCAAAGGTATAAATTATCTTACTTGGTTAACAATGAAATGAATAGCATAGAATAAGAGAACAAATATTAAGTTTATTTATTCTCAACCTACATTATAAATTGACTAACTAAGATTGGACTTCATATATTTTTTCACTAATTAAGTTACCTACTTCACTCCTTACAGCTGTTTTTTTATACAAATCAATATAATTAATCTATATTAATAAAGCTGAAACGGGGTTTGTTTGTTTGTTTGTTTGTATGTATGTTTGTTCCAGCATCACGCCCAAACCGCTGGACGGATTTTTATGAAACTTCCCATGTAGCATTCTTTTGAGCCCGATTGAATAATAGGCTATGTGGCGTCCCAAAATTTTGATCGAGAGCGGGGGTTGTGGGGGGGCCTAAGTATAAAAATAGTGCTAACTCATTAACTAATGGGCGAATTGTCATGAAATTTTACAGGTAGTATTTTTAAAAGCCAAATAGGAAAAAAAGGTGTGTGGCGTCCCAAAGTTTTGATCGGGAGGGGGGGTTGTGGGGGGGCCTAAGTATAAAAATAGTGCTAACTCATTAACTAATGGGCGAATTGTCATGAAATTTTACAGGTAGTATTTTTAAAAGCCAAATAGGAAAAAAAGGTGTGTGGCGTCCCAAAGTTTTGAACGGGAGGGGGGGTTGTGGGGGGGCCTAAGTATAAATATAGAGCTAACTCTTTAACAGTTGGTCGCATTGTCACGAAGTTACACATGTAGTATTTCTGAAGACCAAATAAAAAAATAGGCGGTGTGACGGCTCAAAATTTTTTACGGGAGGGGGAATAGTGGGGGGGCCTAAGTATAAATATAGAGCTAACTCATTAACTAATGGGCGAATCGTCATGAAATTTCACATGTAGTATTTTTAAAAGCCAAATAGGAAAAAAAGGTGTGTGGCGTCCCAAAGTTTTGAACGGGAGGGGGGGTTGTGGGGGGGCCTAAGTATAAATATAGAGCTAACTCTTTAACAGTTGGTCGCATTGTCACGAAGTTACACATGTAGTATTTCTGAAGACCAAATAAAAAAATAGGCGGTGTGACGGCTCAAAATTTTTTACGGGAGGGGGGGTAGTGGGGGGGCCTAAGTATAAATATAGAGCTAACTCATTAACTAATGGGCGAATCGTCATGAAATTTCACATGTAGTATTTTTAAAAGCCAAATAGGAAAAAAAGGTGTGTGGCGTCCCAAAGTTTTGAACGGGAGGGGGGGTTGTGGGGGGGCCTAAGTGTAAATATAGAGCTAACTCTTTAACAGTTGGTCGCATTGTCACGAAGTTACACATGTAGTATTTCTGAAGACCAAATAAAAAAATAGGCGGTGTGACGGCTCAAAATTTTTTACGGGAGGGGGGGTAGTGGGGGGGCCTAAGTATAAATATAGAGCTAACTCATTAACTAATGGGCGAATCGTCATGAAATTTCACATGTAGTATTTTTAAAAGCCAAATAGGAAAAAAAGGTGTGTGGCGTCCCAAAGTTTTGAACGGGAGGGGGGGTTGTGGGGGGGCCTAAGTATAAATATAGAGCTAACTCTTTAACAGTTGGTCGCATTGTCACGAAGTTACACATGTAGTATTTCTGAAGACCAAATAAAAAAATAGGCGGTGTGACGGCTCAAAATTTTTTACGGGAGGGGGGGTAGTGGGGGGGCCTAAGTATAAATATAGAGCTAACTCATTAACTAATGGGCGAATCGTCATGAAATTTCACATGTAGTATTTTTAAAAGCCAAATAGGAAAAAAAGGTGTGTGGCGTCCCAAAGTTTTGAACAGGAGGGGGGGTTGTGGGGGGGCCTAAGTATAAATATAGAGCTAACTCTTTAACGGTTGGTCGGATTGTCACGAAATTTCACATGGAGTATTCCTGAAGGCCAAATAGAAAAATAAGGTGTGTGGCGTTCCAAAGTTTTGATCGGGAGGGGTGGTTGTAAGGGGGGCCTACGTATATAAATAGTGCTAACTCATTAACCAATGGTCGAATTGTCATGAAATTTCACATGTAGTATTCCTAAAGGTCAAATAGAAATATTAGGTGTGTGACGGCCCAAAATTTTGAACAGGAAGGAGGGTTGTGGGGGGGGCTAAATATACATATAGAGTTAGCTCATTAACGGTTGATCGTATTGTCACGAAATTTCGCATATATTATTCCTGAAGGCCAAATAGAAAAATAAGGAGTGTGGCGTCCCGAAGTTTTGAACGGGTGGCGGGGTTGAGGGGGGGGGACTAAGTATAAATATAGAGCTAGCTCATTAACGGTTGATCGTATTGTCATGAATCGGATTGTCATGAATTTCACATGTAGTAGTAGTAACTATATATTCGCTGTGGGGTTCACTGTTGCAAGACATTTACTAGCTGTGATGTCCAGCGTTCCTAATATCGTACTAGCTGTGGGGTCCGCTGTTGCAAGGTACTTACTAGCTGTAGTGCTCAGCCCCAGCGTTCCTAACTATGTACTGGCTGTGGGGTTCGCTGTTGCAAGGCACCTATAAGACATTTACTAGCTGTAATGCCCAGCGTTTCTAATTACGTACTAGCTGTGGGGTCTGCTGTTGCAAGGCGCTAGTAGTGTGGCCCAGCGTATTTCACTCGTAGGTACTAGCTGCGGGGTCCGCCGTTGCAAAACTCATACTAGCTGTGATGCCCTGTGGTTCTAACTACATACTGTCTGTGGGGTTCGCAGTTGCAAGGCACCTACTACCTGTAGGGCCCAGCGTTCCTAAAAACGTACTAGCTGTGGGGTCCGTCGTTGCAAAAGCATACTAGCTGTGATGCCCAGGGTTCCTAATATCGTACTAGCTGTGGGGTCCGTTGTTGCAAGGCATTTACTAGCTGTAGTGCCCAGCGTTCCTAACTTCGTACTAGCTGTGGGGTCCGTTGTTGCAAGGCATTTACTAGCTGTAGTGCCCAGCGTTCCTAACTATGTACTAGCTGTGAAGTTCGCTGTTGCAAAGCACTTACTAACTGTAATGCCCAGCGTATTTAACTACATACTAGCTGTGGGGTCCGCTGTTGCAAGGCACTTAATAGCTGTGATGCCCAGCGTTCCTAACTTCGTACTAGCTGTGGGGTCCGCTGTTGCGAGGCACATACTAGCTGTGGTGACCAGCGTTCCTAACTACGTACTAGCTGTTGGGTCCGCCGTCGCAAGGCACATACTAGCTATGATGCCCAGCATTCCCAACTACGTATTAGCTGTGGTGCTCAGCGTTGCAAGACACATACTAGCTGTGGTCACAAACGTTCTTAAGTACGCACTGACTAGGACGTCCAGCGATGCTAAGTATTCACTAGGTGTGGTTTCCGCCGTTGAAAGGCGCATACTAGCTGTGGTGCCCAGGGGTCCTAAAAACTTACTAGCGTTACAACAGCTGAAGGACTATAAGCCTTATTCCGTATGAATAATTGAAAATTATAACATCATGAATGTACTGTCGAGGAACTGAATAGCGTTATAGAAGATATTGGGAGAAAAATCAAAGTTCCCCGGGCAACGCCGGGTATAACTGCTATAGATTTAATATTTGTTAAAACTGATAGAGAACGACCGGATTATCTGAATCCTACACAAAAATCGAAATAAAAATGTTTTTCAAAAAATTCACGCTATTTAACGGTTTATAGGCTTAATAATTGTTAAAACTGATACGACAGAATCCGACGGACGACGTGCTCAAGGCTATTTTCAACCTAAGTGAAATTTCACCTAACCAGGTTTATTTACATAACATACGTCTCATTATCGAGTGCCTCACATTCGAAAAAGCCCTGGATCATCGCTTAAAGTCCCATCCGAAGGACGACGTGCTCAAAGTGTTTTTTAACTTCCCGATTGAAACATCTGACCTAAGTGCCTCAGCTAGATTTCTAAGTGGCGATCCTGAGCTCGGTAGACTCCATTCTTCAAATTTCTCGCTTTTTAACGGTTTATAGATTTAATATTTGTTAAAACTGATAGAGAACGACCGGATTATCTGAATCCTACACAAAAATCAAAATAAAAATGTTTTTCAAAAAATTTGCGCTATTTAACGGTTTATAGGCTTAATAATTGTTAAAACTGATACGACAGATTCAGATTTATCCGGAAAGTCCCATCCGAAGGACGACGTGCTCAAGGCTATTTTCAACCTAAGTGAAATTTCACCTACCCAGGTTTATTTACATAACATACGTCTCATTATCGAGTACCTCACATTCGAAAAAGTCCTGGAACATCGCTTAAAGTCCCATCCGAAGGACGAAGTGCTCAAAGTTATTTTTAACTTCCCGATTAAAACATCTGACCTAAGTGCCTTAGCTAGATTTCTAAGTGGCGATCCTGAGCTCGGTAGACTCCATTCTTCAAATTTCTTGCTTTTTAACGGTTTATAGATTTAATATTTGTTAACTGACAGAGCCATAGAGTGTGCTGGTTTCGGATTATGCCAACGTCAGCACAACGTTCAGACTGACTTTAAATATGGTGACACCGATCCACTATGGAAGAAAAATGCCAAAAAAAAAAAAGATGTATGTATAGATATGAACACAAATTAAAACAATAGGAAAAAAAGGTGTGTGGCGTCCCAAAGTTTTGAACGGGAGGGGGGGTTGTGGGGGGGCTTAAGTATAAATATAGAGCTAACTCATTAACTAATGGGCGAATCGTCATGAAATTTCACATGTAGTATTTTTAAAAACCAAACAGGAAAAAAAGGTGTGTGGCGTCCCAAAGTTTTGAACGGGAGGAGGGGTTGTGGGGGGGCCTAAGTATAAATATAGAGCTAACTCATTAACTAATGGGCGAATCGTCATGAAATTTCACGTAGTATTTTTAAAAGCCAAATAGGAAAAAAAGGTGTGTGGCGTCCCAAAGTTTTGAACGGGAGGAGGGGTTGTGGGGGGGCCTAAGTATATAAATAGTGCTAACACATTAACTAATGGTCGAATTGTCATGAAATTTCACACGTAGTCTTTTTAAAAGCCAAACAGGAAAAAAAGGTGTGTGGCGTCCCAATGTTTTGAACGGGAGGGGGGGTTGTGGGGGGGCCTAAGTATAAATATAGAGCTAACTCATTAACTAATGGGCGAATCGTCATGAAATTTCACGTAGTATTTTTAAAAGCCAAATAGGAAAAAAAGGTGTGTGGCGTCCCAAAGTTTTGAACGGGAGGAGGGGTTGTGGGGGGGCCTAAGTATAAATATAGAGCTAATTCTTTAACGGTTGGTCGGATTGTCACGAAATTTCACATGGAGTATTCCTGAAGGCCAAATAGAAAAATAAGGTGTGTGGCGTCCCAAAGTTTTGAACGGGAGGGGGGTTGTGGGGGGGCCTAAGTATAAATATAGAGCTAACTCATTTTCTAATGGGCGAATCGTCATGAAATTTCACGTAGTATTTTTAAAAGCCAAATAGGAAAAAAAGGTGTGTGGCGTCCCAAAGTTTTGAACGGGAGGGGGGGATGTGGGGGGGCCTAAGTATAAATATAGAGCTAACTCATTAACTAATGGGCGAATCGTCATGAAATTTCACATGTAGTATTCTTAAAAGCCAAATAGCAAAAAAAGGTGTGTGGCGTCCCAAAGTTTTGAACGGGAGGAGGGGTTGTGGGGGGGCTAAGTATAAATATAGAGCTAATTCTTTAACGGTTGGTCGGATTGTCACGAAGTTTCACATGTAGTATTCCTGAAGACCAAATAAAAAAATAGGCGGTGTGACGGCTCAAAAGTTTTTACGGGAGGGGGGGTAGTGGGGGGGCCTAAGTATAAATATAGAGCTAACTCATTAACTAATGGGCGAATCGTTATGAATTTTCACATGTAATATTCCTAAAAGTCAAATAGAAATATTAGGTGTGTGACGGCCCAAAATTTTGAACAGGAAGGAGGGTTGTGGGGGGGCTAAATATACATATAGAGTTAGCTCATTAACGGTTGGTCGTATTGTCACGAAATTTCGCATATATTATTCCTGAAGGCCAAATAGAAAAATAAGGTGTGTGGCGTCCCGAAGTTTTGAACGGGTGGCGGGGTTGAGGGGGGGGGGACTAAGTATAAATATAGAGCTAGCTTATTAACGGTTGATCGTATTGTCATGAATCGGATTGTCATGAATTTCACATGTAGTAGTAGTAGTAACTATGTATTCGCTGTGGGGTTCACTGTTGCAAGACATTTACTAGCTGTGATGTCCAGCGTTCCTAATATCGTACTAGCTGTGGGGTCCGCTGTTGCAAGGCACTTACTAACTGTAGTGCTCAGCCCCAGCGTTCCTAACTATGTACTGGCTGTGGGGTTCGCTGTTGCAAGGCACCTACAAGACATTTACTAGCTGTGATGCCCAGCGTTCCTAATTACGTACTAGCTGTGGGGTCTGCTGTGCAAGGCGCTAGCAGTGTGGCCCAGCGTATTTAACTACGTAGGTACTAGCTGTGGGGTCCGCAGTTGCAAGGCACCTACTACCTGTAGGGCCCAGCGTTCCTAAAAACGTACTAGCTGTGGGGTCCGTCGTTGCAAAAGCATACTAGCTGTGATGCTCAACGTTTCTAACTACGTACTAGCTGTGGGGTCCGCCGTTGCAAAACACATACTAGCTGTGATGCCCAGTGGGTCTAACTACGTACTAGCTGTGGGGTCCGCTGTTGCAAGACACTTACTAGCTGTGTTGCCCAGCGTTCCTAGCTTCGTACTAGCTGTGGGGTCCTCTCTTGCGAGGCACATACTAGCTGCGGTCAATAGCGTTCTTAAGTACGCACTGGCTAGGATGTCCAGCGATGCTAAGTATTCACTATCTGTGGTTTCCGCCGTTGAAAGACGCATACTAGCTGTGATGCCCAGGGGTCCTAAAAACGTACTAGCTGGGGTGTTTGACGTTGAAGGACTATAAGCCTTATTCCGTATGAATAATTAAAAATTATAACATCATGAATGTACTGTTGAAGAATTTAAAAGATTTATAGGAGATAATAGTAGAAAAGTCAAAGTTCCCCGGGCAACGCCTGGTATTACTGCTAGTTTTATAATATATTAATAATCTTAATGTGTGTAAACGTCTTTTACATCACCAGTCATTTATTGAATTTTCATAATAAAATTTTGTGTCCATATATTCTTTTTTCCATTCGCGGAAATAGTTTAGAATTATGTATGAAATTTTGTGTCATTAGTGTTTTTCTCTCAACATCGAATTTCTGACGAAATACAACCTTCTAATAGTTGGAAAGTAAAATCGTATTTTATAAATGATAATAATAAAACCTGTTATTTTGTTTGATATCTTACAATATATTACTATTTAGTTATTGTGATTCTATCGGGCTTTAACGTCATATCGCTCTTTAACTATGAGGTCCTCCCTCGCTCTGGTGGACATGAGGCCGACTCTACTTTGTGAGTCTTAAATTCTTTCTATCTAGGTTTATTCACTTTAGAGTAGAGGTCTTTAACGAATACCTGACATCGCACAGGCATAGCTTAACTCCGAAGGACAGCGTGCTTAAGGTTTTTTTTTTGCCATGTTCCCAGATAAACCGGTTTCGAACCCTCCATCTTGAGCTCAGTAGACAATAGCACGCTACACTCTTAGCTACCGGCGCCCTCTATTATTATTTATTTACAATATTTACTTATAAACAAATGACGGTATGATGTAAACAACATATACAGGTAAATAAAATATTTAACAATACAATAAGTCAATAAGAGAAGTGGAGCTGTGTAAAAGATACATTGGCCTGTTGAATATGTTGCGTGAGATCTAACCTGTCATTATGGCTGAAGGTCTGACCTTATTTACATTCTGCTGCATCACTAGGTCACCGCAACGCGCTAGATATCCCCTGCCTTTTCATGGTCAGTAGATAGATATCTCATACAATGGCAATATTCCTAGTATATATATTACCCTCTATTTGAATACGGATTTTTTATTCTCATTATTCAAAAATAATAAAATACCCATAATAAAACATTATTTAATACATAGCTTTCATTTATATATTTTTTGAAGAGTTCCTCCAAAGACTTATTAAAATACTTTTTGTTTAATCATAATACTACTTTATTATAACTATAAAAGTTCTGTAATCGTGCGAAAATCCGAGATCGAGGTTTCAATTGATTTTCACGTATCAAGGTCCTCTGAACTTGGAAGTTGGAATGAAATAGTCACTATTTCAGATTAGATTTTGGCTGAAATCAGACGAAAATTGAAACCAGTTTCCCCCAGGACCAAACTACGCTTTACAAGATACCGCTTATGTTTATTACCTAATCAAAAATATTTTCGAGTAATAGTTGAAGGGAATACGGAAATACATAATTTATATGGAATATGATTTTTTACAGTTTTTGAGATATATGCTGAAAACCATGTTGAAATTATTAGTTTTGAACCATATTTTTATACGTTTCCTTTATTTAACCGAAAATGGTTATTACTATCGAAAACGTAGTTATTACCAAAAATGTTTTTTATAAAATTTCTAATAGCTTAGAGTCCTCAGATTTGAGGTAATATCAATAGGACAAAAGTTATAGCGCCCCGAAGAAGTTTAACTAAATGTTTTTAAATTAAGTTATTATCTCTATATACTGTCTGTCCGACACATTCTAACTGATTGCATGGTATATAGTCCCCAGCGTGAAAATTTCAACCTTGCGGTGGACATTTCCGAAATTCTATCAAATAATAACTCCCAAATTACCCAACTATTTCATTTTTTGCACTTCACAAACCTATCCAAATTATAATGCAAAATTATCTTCATCACATAGCTTTTCTTCATAGCAATCTCGACCTTTATTATTATTAATCTGCGCCTATCCAAATTATCCTGCTAGGATCCCCACAGATTTGCATCTATCAAGCATCCATGACCCTCATGATCGAAATGCATTAAAGAAAAAACAAAAAAAAAAACTCCCTCCAACTATCCTATTATTCAAGTTGGTTCTTCGGTTTTGATCGGACAAAGAAAAGGATATTGCTTCATCCATTTGGGTTCATGTAGTGCGGTTAGTAACATAATTACTTCAGTTGTATATGATTATTCTAAGGTTTATGGACAGCTCTGAAGTTTGGGAGCGAAGTTAAAGTAACTTTACTGAGGAAGTATCTAGATGTATGTGAGGCTGAGGGGGACAAAAATGACGGTAAAGAAAACCCCGAGAGAAGAAGACAAGTATAAGTGGAGTACGTGAGCTGGTTTTATAAGGAGACATGACCCGGGGTGTCCTGGCTCCTTGGGAGATGGCTACCCGGGAAACTACCCCATCTACAATATCTAGATGTAGCAACCTGGTCGTTTTCTTAGTTGTTCTGACCGATTCTCTTGAGGAAAGTGAGCAGTCCTTCCTCCGGGGGTACTCCAGTCTGTGAGACCAGCATACACAATCGGTGGACATATTGGAGGAAGATGGAGTACCACGAAACTCAACATCAACCACAACATTTAGATGTAGCAACCTGGTCGTTTTCTTATTTGTTCTGACCGATTCTCTTGAGGAAAGTGAACAGTCCTTCCTTCGGGGATACTCCAGTCTGTGAGACTAGCATATACAATCGGTGGTCATATTGGAAGAAGATGGAGTACCACGAAACTCAACATCAACCACAACATCAAGATGTAGCAACCTGGTCGTTTTCTTAGTTGTTCTGACCGATTCTCTTGAGGAAAGTGAGCAGTCCTTCCTTAGGGGATACTCCAGTCTGTGAGACTAGCATACACAATCGGTGGTCTTATTGGAGGAAGATGGAGTACCACGAAACTCAACATCAAGATGTAGCACTGTGGTCGTGGACGCCAGCACATTACTCTCATACCCAGGAGTGCCAGTTGATGTAGAAGGGTGGAGTAATGAACCGGCCAGCAGGGCCGGCCACCCAAAAATACCCCGGAAGGCGTGGGGGGATGTTGAGGTGACTCCCTCGGCTTCAGCTGGATAGACTGGTTTTCTTCCAAGGGTTTTGTCCTCCGCACTCTGCTTCTGCTTCCTTTCTTGAATATATGTCGAACCCCGAGCAAGCTGGGCAGGGCACACTAGTTGGATCAATTGTATCAAAAGATTCCAGCTGGCTGCCCCTTAACCCAGGGCTTCTGAGGGAGCGGGAGCCGATCAAGGGTAGGGTCAGGCGTCAGCTGATCCCAGGGGCCCTCTATCACGGATTCCCAACCGCTCAACAGCCCCGGACAGCACCCGCGCTCGCCAGGGGCCTAAAAAGGTTTGGGGATAGTGGCGTGATGGTAATGCCACCTAGTAAAGTAAAGTTGCTACTATCACGGAAAATCATGTTTCTAGACGTTCTCGGCTCGTGCGAAAATGTCACGGGATGAGAGTTGGTATCACAGTATGTTATGATATTGGAAAGGAGAGGAGTGAGAGAGAATAATCACTCCAGGACACATCACATTTAATTATTTGACTAAATTACTTTTCACTTTCTTATACCAATAGTATAAGAAAGTATTGTAATCTTGCGAAAATCCGAGATCGAGGTTTCAACTGATTTTCACGATTCAAGGTCCCCCTGAATATGTGTGTATGTGATGTTGTGACCTCTCTACCGCAAAAACGAGTGTAGCTATGAACTTGAAATTTAGAATGAAGGGGTCACATGTGCTAACATAGGACGGATTAGATTTAGGCCGAAATGCGACGAAAATAGAGAAATTGAAATACATTATTTATATGAAATACGATTTTTTATAGGACGTCCGGTTTTCGAGATATGTCCGGATGTCGAAAACCATCTTGAAATATAGTTTTGAAACACATATTTTTAGACGTTTCCTTGGTTTATCCGAAAACTATAAGTCCTATCGAAAAATAAATTCTTACCAAAATTGTTCCTTATAAAATGCACAATCGTTATAAGTCCTCAAATTTGAGATAAAATCAATTCAACAAAAGTTATAACCCCCGAAGAATGGAAACTAAATGTCCATAAGGAATATACGAGTATCTAATTGTACATAGAAATAAAAGATTTTGTCTTCCCACTGTTTTATTTTAGATCAAAACCTGTTTTCGACGCAACAGCGTCATCATCAGTTCATCCCGCCCACAACAGCACAGCGGTTAGACTGGCTCCACTTGTCTTCTAACCACTGTGCTGTGGGTGGGATGAACCACTGATGATGACGCTGTTGCGTCGAAAACCTTTTAGTCTAAAATAAAACAGTGGGAAGACATCTTTTATTTCTATGAGAAATCTCGTCCCACAACATCTTACTATCACATATGAATATCTAATTGTAATTTTTAAATCGAACTCATAGCAACGAACTTTAAAATATGGTTTATGTATTGATAGTTTTTTGAAAAATTAAGAAAAATATATATAACAAAGCTTACAGATCACTCTCTCCCCTTCTCAAAATCATTTCATTTTGTCTCTTTGACCAGCGTTATCTTGAGAGTAGACATTCTTATACCCAGTAATGCCAGTATGAAATAATTTTGAGAAGGGGGAGAGAGAGTGATCTGAAGGCGTGGTTGGTATATCAACATAAATCACAATTGTTTTTTTGATTGTTATAATATTTAATTAATTAATATGTATATAATTTTGAATAAAACAAACTTATTTTTGAAATATTGTCTATTCCACTAAAGATATATATATATATAACGGACGACCTATAAAATATATATATATCTTTAGTGGAATAGACAATATTTCAAAAATAATTTTGTTTTATTCATTTATTACAAGTTTCCACAATATGTCCGCGTTCCTCAACTTAGAAGTTGTCTATATAATTTTGTTTTGTAGTTACTGTCCTGTCTTGTCCACAAAGCATAATGAACTGTTTTTGGTATCCTCGGAGGCCTTGAGGGAGAAAATTAAATGTTTTCGTAACGTTTGCAACTTTTGAGTTTTCTTCACATCTTGACAATACCTCAAGGTCCGTCAACATTCGTAAAAAGCGTGACATTTTCTTGTATTTGTCTCAGTTTTTCATTATTTACAAAAATTTTGTTTTTCCAGATGGCTTACTGATCGAGAGTGAATATCATCATTAACTCCAAGTATTTGCCATTCGGAGTGCATCTAGTTCACTAAAAAATATTAGGTATGTATCTTATATTTAATATATTTTATCACTATTACTTTATGCATTTTTGTCAAATTAGAATAATTTTGCTTCCTCAGCGCAAAAATGTTTCTGTGGATTCTCTGAGTGTTGTTTTATTATCTCCAACAGAGGTATCACTTCTTGGAAGAATTTTTGGAACCATTTCACGTCTTTTGTACGAAAAGTTGTGAGAAAAGCTGTTGACTTGAAGAAATCAAACTATATATTATTTGTATTTTTCTGTTTTTTCCTATGGTTTATTTCTTAGGCCACAGTGATAAGTTATGAGAAAAGCTCCAACCTGAGATTCTTGATCCTCAGATCTCAGTGAACAGCAAAAAACCTCTATATGGTTGATTCCTCAGGATCCAGTGAAAAGTTATGAAAAAATCTGTGACAAGAGGTTGATTTCTCAAAACACAGGGGATCAGTTATGAGAAAGGCTCTGTCCTCAGATGGATTTTCTCAGATCATAGTGAAAAGTTATGAAAAAAACTAGGTCCTGAAATTGATTTTTAAGGTCATAGTGAAAAGTAATGAAAAATACAGTGAGTGACCTGAGGTTGATTTCATGAGGTCTTAGAGAAAAGTTATTATAAAGAGGTTGGTTCCTCAGGACGAAGTGAAAATTAATGAAAATAAATATAACCTGACAATGATTCCTAAGGTCACAGTAGGTAATTAAAAAGACCTGAGGTTGATTTCATTAGGTCATAGAGAAACGTTATTACAAAGACTGTGTGTGACATAAGGTTGGTTCCTCAGGACGCAGTGAAAAGTAATGAAAATAAATATAACCAGACATTGATTGCTCAGGTCACAGTAATTAAAAACACAGTTACCTGAGGTTGATTCTTCATGTAACAGTGAATATTAATGAAAAATACAGTGACCTGAGGTGATGTGAAAATTTAATGTGTGATGTTAAAATACGATATTTTTATCAATAAAGTATCAAAGTAGTTATTTAAATCTAGTATTTGTATTGGAAAATATAAGTCATTATTAAGATTGGGTTTTGATTACTTCCATGTTCCATGTTCCCGTAGGAAATAGGAGTCTGGCGGTGAGGTAGGAAAATCATGTCTGAGATAAGGTCAGATTCTGATTGCCCGCCCTAACATCAAATCGTAAAGATAAGTGGTTTTCCGCATGACGGCTGTGCGTTTGTGTGTCTGTCTGTGGAACTTTCTTTTCTTTTACTATAGTTTATTCAAAAATGCACCAATTTGAATGTGCCGTTCAACAAAATGTTCAACTTTGGAGGATTCAAGATTTATATTTTTGGTACCAATCAGCATTGCTGAATCGGAATTATGTACAATTTAGTATACATTTTGTACTTATACTAAGTCTGAGTTTCCAATTAAGGATTTCTGCCAAATTCTACTGATATAGCTGAACAATAACCCTATCTTATATTCTAATGAATGATTTAAATTTCATCAGAAGTATTGTAATAATGCGAAAATTCGAGATCGAAGCTTCCACTGATTTTCACGTTTCAAGGACATTTGTTTTAACTTAGGTCTGATTAGATTTTCATTATATCAAAATTATCGTCTGATTTCGGCAAAAATCTAATGAGACCTAAGTTAGCACATGTGACCCCTTTCATATGTGATAGTAAGATGTTGTGGGACGAGATTTCTAATAGAAATAAAAGACGTTGTCTTCCCACTGTTTTATTTCATACCAGAACCGGTTTTCGATGCAACAGCGTCATCATCAGTGGTTCATCCACCCACACAGCACAACCGCTGTGCTGTGTGGGTGGATGAACAACTGATGATGACGCTGTTGCGTCGAAAACCGGTTCTGGTATAAAATAAAACAGTGGGAAGACAACGTCTTTTATTTCTATTGTGACTCCTTTATTCCAAGTTGATATTTACTATAGTTTTCGCGGTAGAGAGATTTCAATTTTTCAATCACATACACACACGCAGACACACTTGTCTACATCGACTTAATGGGCCGTGAGCCAGGGAACTTCTTATTGGGTCATCTAAAAGATACATGGTACGTTGTCCCTTTTGGAGTAATTCGAAAAGTTATCTGGTCTGTTGACTCTACTGGGTTCCCGAACACTCGAGGATCCAGGGAAACGAAGAGGCAGACCGACTAGCCAAGGAAGGTTCAAGTAAGACCTTTATGGGGCCAGAGCCAGTGCTGGGAATATCTCTGGAGACATACCGAACACGGATTAGAGAATGGACTAAGGATCTTTTGGAGCGTACATGGAGAGAAAAGACCATATGCAGACAACCGAAGATGTTCCTGGGAGGAGAGTCCAGGGTTCTGGAAGACGGGATCCTGAACCTCAAAAGGAACGAGTTTAGGCAACTGAATGGATTTCTCACAGGACGCGGTCCGTTCAATAGACACCTTACACAGTAGGAGTCAATGACAGTCCCACTTGTGATAGATGTGGGGAAGATCACGAGACGGCGGCATACTTCCTGGGCATCTGCTCGGGATACGCGCGAACGAGATTCCATATCTTTGGTGGAGATGTAATCGCAAAGGAGGATTTTAGATGATTGGACTATGGGAGCATTCTCAGGTTCATTAAGGAAACTGGGAGACTGAGCACCTCATGAAGGGCTTGGTTTAGGTAGTATAAACCTTTAGGTAACAAAATAAGGGGGATGCCCAGCCCTTCCAGGGAAAGGATAAGAGCACTGGATACTTAGGTTCCTAGGTGTAAAACACCGTGGTTTTTTCGTCCCTATAACCTCAAGACAAGAAAACACACCGTCATTTTGATACTTTTTTAACAACCCCTCAAATTTTGACAAAATTTGTCAAAATCCGTTTCAGAACATTCTGAACAAAATAAATTTAAAAAAATCCTTATTGGGCCGAGTGTGAGTACCAGTAAGCCGGTGGAAAGTCCGGTGCATGAGATCGGCGAGTACACACACAGACACAGACAGACATCATCGCGAAAATGGTCAAAACGTTTTCCGGGGACCTTGAAACGTGAAAATCCGTCGGAACCTCGATCTCGCATTTTCACACGATACAATACTTGTATTATAGGTACAAGAAAGAAAAAATAGGTAGTGGGCGAGATTTGACATTGAAGCTCAACCCACCCAACATCATCACAGTACACTTCCTGCCAACGTCTCTTTATTTCCTCTATTTCTCAAGTGAAGGTGTTGGAAACTAGGTTGTCAAGAGTGGAGCAAACACTATTATTTTTTTCTTGAGCCATAGACTGAGAAAGGGGCAGGTGGGATGTTCATTTGATGAGTGACCGTCCTGTAAAGAGGACAGAGGGTGAACAATAAACAAACGGATTGTCAAACGATTCGCTAACCAATGTCTCTTTCAAACAGTCCTGTTTACACTTCCAACCTCGGGGAACTCTGGGTACAATTTTCAATCCCGGCTTCAACTCTATGATCCTGTTAATTGAATCTACCTCCCTGGTTCCAGCCTCTACAACAACACAAATTCTCCCTCCTGCGGACACAGGTTCGTGTAAATAGTCGGTTCGAATTAATCTGGACCCTACAGGTTTTATTGTAGTGAACAGTGGTCGATCTTAACATGAGCCCAAGACAATGAGGCCTCACTCCCGAAGTAAGGTTTTACACACGCGGCTCTTTGTTTACTGTATTGTTCTACTGAATACGTAGCTTTATTACTTTCTTATACTAACCAGCTTTTTACTTCGAGGTCATATCGCCTACTACCACAGCTCTCTTTCGTCACTCTGGTGGACATGATTCTACCTTGGGAGTCCTTCATTTTGCGTACCCAGGTTTATTCACGTAGGGTAGGGGTCTTTAATCCGAAGGACGGCGTGCTCAAGGTTTCTTCACCTCCCATATAAAAACCTGACGGCTTCGGCCGGGTTTCGAACCCGCGATCTTGAGCTCCCCTCAGCAATTGCCCCACGGTCCCCTCTCTCCAAATGATATTTCAAACGTTTTAGACTATTTAAACTCAATCGCTGAGTATTTTTTACTCTGTATTTCAAGGAACTTTTTGTATTCGAATTCTTTCAAACACAAACATACATATACAATTCTTTAATTCATTTTTTTTTCAAAAATTCATGTACTTATAATAAAGAGAAAACCTTCACATGCTGAGTGCTTTCGAGGGCCCTCAAATCAAAAGCTTCTAAATTTACAAAATATTAATTTAAATCATGAAAAATTCACTTTTACACAAACAAAAATGAATTTTCCACGTGGTACGTATACTTGTAACGATGCTAGTCATTGATTAAATTAACATTCTATTCGAGATGGTCCTTTACAGTATTTGGAATTCATCATTCAAAAAAATCTGACCGACTGTTTTCCAGAATGCTGCAGCCTGTTTCTTTTTTTAACAATTCCAGTTAGCTCATCAAGCGCCGAACGAGGAATGAGTTCATTAAAGAGAATCAAAGATTTTCGAAGTGCTGCAATGACTGGAGCAACACTAGATGATCGTCACTTTGGTGGACATGAGGCCGACTCTACTGTAGGAGTCCTAAATTTTGCCTACCTAATTTTAATTGCCTATAATAGAGGACATTATCGGGTATTTAACAACTTATAGACTCGGGATCATCGCTTCGCGTCCCATCCAAAGGACGGCGTCAACAAGGTTTTTTTACTAAACCTTAAGGACTCGGCCGGGTTTCGAACCTGCTACCTTTAACCCAGCAGGAAAGCAAATCGCCCTATAGGTTCCAAGTTATAAATGATCATGTTAGCTGTTGCCAAGTTGAGTAGTTATCCCAAGTTTCTCTCTCGTTTGAGATTTTCCGAGAAAATTTCCAAGGAGAGGATATGTTCTGGAAATTCCTCGCTCCGACTGCTAACCCAAAATTGGGAAAATGTTCAGTTCTGGTGTGGGTGTTGTGCTACATTTCATGCTTCGGTTCATCTTTATTCCGCTACTACTACATATGTCACACCCTCCGTATATCATATGTGTGAAACGTTGTAGTTTCTGTTTAGGAGTTCCTCCACATTTGAAATCCATATCCATGTCTTATCCAACGTCCTGAATTTTTTTCGCTTGATGACTATCTTAGCTATAACTAACTACTTTAGCTATAACGAACTACGTTCGCTATAAATATATGCCTTAACTACAACTAACTGCATAAGCTATTACTAACTACTTTACCTATAAATAACTACCTTAGCTATGACTATCTACCATATCTATAACTAAGTACTTTAGCTACAACGAACTACGTTTGCTATAACTAACAACCTTAGCTATGACTATCTACCATATCTATAACTAAGTACTTTAGCTACAACGAACTACGTTTGCTATAACTATATGCCTTAACTATAACTAAGTGCAAAAGCTATTACTAACTACTTTACCTATAACTAACTACCTTAGCTATAACTAACTACTTTACCTATAACCAACTACCTTAGCTAGAACTAACTACCATAGCTATAACTAACTACTTTAGCTATAACTACTCGTATATGCCTTAACTATAACTATCTACTTTAGCTAATACTAATTACCTTGCCTATAACTAACTTCCTTAGCTATAACTAACTACGGTCGATTGGTTTTGGAGGGAGAGCAAATACTTAATTGATTAATTGGTGCTAGGGAAGTACATGTGATTAACTGATGATTTTTACCTTTCCCGTGTATGTGAGGAAAGTACGAGGAGTAGGCTTGAGGCTGTTTGTCAACATCCAACACATTCGCCAGTAAACAAGTGATAAATCACTGTGACCGGAACAAATAACAGGATGAGGAGCAAGTGACTTGGGTAACATTGTATGTTGTTATTAATATTCTTGTTATGGAGGAGCGTGATAACAAAGTGAATCATATTAATCAGTTTAACAATGATTCTTACTCTAATAAGAGTAACAGGTCATTTAAAAGCAATTTGAGATTATATTAAGTCACACCTCCTCTTCAGTATTCTGGGAGGGTTGTGCGGTGAAGAAGTGAATATACAGCGAAACAGTTTTCCAAAAAAAGCAAGTATGCCTCACCCACATAAACGCACGTTTGAAGTAAAACTTCTTTTGTCTTCAATATATATGTATACATATAATTTTATTTTTATTAAAAGGATCAACCATTTTAGAGTAGGCAAATTTTGATTAGAACAATTTTAATCAATAATCAAAATTTAATCAGTAAGAAATCAATAAATTCAATGAATTTTAATAATTTAAAAATATAAATGGAGCGTAATTATTAAAATTACCTTTATGTTGACTTTCTTGTTTCTTATTTGCTTTTGTCTTGCACGGAATTGTCGAACACGTACCGTTGAAGTTTTTGGCATTAACTATTTAGCACTAACTCAGAATAAAACTAAACGTATTAAAATAATAACGTGTTATTGTAACGCATAAACCGTATACAAATCAGTAGCACACAACAGCTGATGCATTGACAACTCGTAGTTGACTTACACGCATGCGCTATTATATTAGTAACTTTTATTTTCCAAGCTATACAAAGTATAGAGGGTTATATAATAGGTCAGATATTCGGAGTTAGTTATTATGACTCATGCCCGGGCTTTAACTACAAGGTCATATCGCCTACTACCAGAGCGCTCTTTCATCACTCATGGTGGACATGAGCCCGACTCTATATGGGAGTTCAAAACTTTGCCTACCCTAAATTTTTACTCACCTAGGAATCTTTAACGAAAACCTGACATCGTACAGGCTCGGGACCATCGCTTAACATCCGACGGATGACATGCTCATGGTTTTTTTAATTTTTAACCTACAAAATACTAAATTAGGTATCCACACCCCTTTGAGCTATGCCAGTATACCTTTAGCTTCTATGCTATACGGGTAGATTAAGCAAGTTATATTTTGATGCTTTAAGATTTGGTAGTTACTAGATTTAGGTAGTTACTAAGATTGGTAGTAGTTACTTCCATTTTTTGATATTTTATGTTTATTCTATCATAGACGTGCCACTGATGATGACGCTCTCGCATTGAAAACAGGTTCTGGTCCAGAATAAAACCGTGGGAAGACAACTGTAGACCCTTCCTCTTTTCCGATTAATTTTTAACGAAGAGCTCTTCAATTCAATGATTGATTAATTTCTTCCTTAATGAGAATTTTGAAATGTTCTTTCATTTATAAAGAATCTTTTTTTTCTATTTGTTTTTTTATCTTAATCAATAAATATATAACCAAAGGAATTGAAAAATAACTAAAAGTAAATGGATAGCAGATTGAGTTGGTTTTAGATAAAATAGAAGAAAGTGTAAGATAAATTAGTTTGGTTGTTCCTTTCAGAGTGCGCTAAGCGCTCATTCTAAATCAACTGAAGGATCTATACAAAGATGGAGAGGGAACCGATTTATATCCAAGGTTTTGGGGGGATGGAGAGTTGTAATGAAAGAAGAGAGAAGTATTACAGGGAAGAGAACCTGGAGTTTGTAGGTCGAGAGACCACTCTGTTCTAGAAGAGAGGATGGGTAGGTGTGGTCATCAAAGGAACATGGGGTTAAGTGGACCTCAGGGTGGTAGTGGTAGGGAAATTTTATTGAAAAGGGGGTATATATATACTATGTAAGAGAGGAAATTGGTGAGAGGGAGTATCACAGACTATGTACTTCCCCAGTGCCATTGCAATAATAATGCTTAAAATTCAAGGAATTTTAAAATATATTTTTTATTTTCTTATACCTATAGAAGATAGTAGATACCTATTGTAATCGTGCAAAAATCCGAGATGGAGGTTTCAACTGATTTTCAAGGTCCCCTGAATACGTTTTCTTGATAATGTCTGTGCGTGTTTCTGTGTGTTTGTGTGTGATTGAAAAGTTGTGAGCTCTCCGCAAAAATTATCATAGCTATGAACTTGAAATTTGGAATGAAGCGGTCACATGTTAGTTATCGTGTTCACAGGTACAGGACCCACTGACAGAAAGACGTGAAAACGTCTATTCGCTCGTTAAGCACAGTGATAGCCGGTCAAACTTTCTTGTGTTACAAAATACCGTCAGATTTCAATCGATAATAACTACGAGACTAATAATGCGATAACTCATAACGGTTGAGGTCACAATGGATAGAGCATGTATGTACGTGTTTGTTGTGCAGTGTTTGTTTTGCCTGTGACGTTATCGGACTAGTGTGGGTGCCGGTGGATGATTGTTGCGAATTAGCGTTGTGTAAAATTAGAAATTAGTGTGGCGTGATAAAGACGTTGATTCGGGTGTCATTGTAAAGAGCTTGAGGAGCAATACTAAGACTTAAAGTGTAACAATAGAAATATTCGCTGAAATATATGTAAAAATTGGTATTAAATTGAAAATTGCAAAAAAATTGAAGATGTCATCTCATATGGATCGTAAATATGCGCGGAATTATAGAAAACGCAAATCAGAGGAAAGCTCGCATCAAAAGGAATTTAAAAAACCTAAAAAGTCTAGTGCCGAGCAAATGCAAGAGCTACGGCAGCATCGAAAGAAAATAAAAAATGATTTTATCCATACGTTTTCACGGAAAATCCACGGCGTGGACCTTGACTACGCCTTAATGTTTTTTTTTTTTATATTTGGGATCTGGAAGTCGGAAAACACGAATTCCGTTGAAACCTCCGCTTCGAATTTTTTGCCGATTACATAACTTCCCTATACATAGTATAGATGGGGAAGCAAAACATATTTTATTGCTTATTTTTATTTGTGTATTGGAGTCTAAAATTGGGAGCCATGGTGACCGTGCGGGCTAGAGCGTAGGGCTTTGGTCGCATGGTCTCACCATGGTTTTCGGGTTCAAATCCCTTCCGGGAGTGAGTTTTATTTCATAGATAGAACTCCCTCCCGGGCCCATGGATGTCATTAATAACTAACACCGTTATAAGAGTCATGGCTAATATGCATCGTACATGAAACCAGAAAAAAAAAAAAAAATCTAAAATCAGCCTTATATGGTATTCAATGTTTTCACTGAAACTATGCTTTTAAGATTAAGATGTAAGGAGCAAATGGAACTAAGTGTCTTACTGATAACAGACGTTTGTTCATTTTCTGTTAGTTTCCTATCTATCTATTAACATTCAGGTGGGCAATGGCGTTTCCCATGGAATCTAATTGGTGTTCTGAAACTAAATCATAGAGAGAAATAAATATTTTAGAAGGAGGTTTGCCCTAATTCTATCCGGACTATCCCTAGATTCAGAAGGAGGGCGCTTGGGTGGCTGGCCCTAAAGAATGCCAGATCGTGTTTCAATTGTAAGTTGGCAGTGTGCCTAGATTGGGGGAGGCGGCCATTAGTGGGTATGTTCTCGAGGGACTTGTAGTAGGGCTGGATGTCTGGGAAGGGTTCAGAGGCTGGGGATGGCCGATATACCGACCACAAAACACCAGGCGACAACTGGGAACTTAGAACTTTCACTGAAATATACCATTTCGTAAATTGAGCCGGATTGAAGATCCTAACACAGCAACAGGATCTGCTAACCATTTGGCATGGTTATTCGCCAATTATGGGCTTATAAACTTTGTTACAACTTAAAAAGGAGAAAATATTGATGAAAATACATTTGACACTTTGGTTTAGTTGTTTGTATTAAAGGTACCACTGATATATAGTGACAGAGAACATCTTGGTTCTGTCTAATTGCATCTATAGGACTTTATGAAATCACCTATTGCTGTGCAGAAGTCCAGGACTGGGTAGGGCTCACACGTCTCATCAAGTCAGTAGTAGTGGAAAGAAAAGGGTTCCAGAACAGACGCTCTGCAATGTTGCCAGGTCTACAATCTTCATGCAGCCACGCCCCATGTGACGTAGTTATACCTCACCAACCTTCTCCAATGAGATAACCAACCAACACTAAGAAACCTTAACCACAAGCCCCCAACCCTTAAGAAGTACCAATCAGACTAAAATTTCTGAAAGTGCCTCGGTCTCGCTATTAAAGTTTTAAGATGTGCTGACTTTGGAGTTACGTATATCCGAACAGAAATTGGAATAGTTGAAAAGGTGATTCCCTTGATAAAGGGAGCAGGTGGAAGCCACCATTTTCGATATTTTGATTTGATAGGCCCTGATTGGTTCTTGGCTTGGGAGGGAAGGGGATGGTTAATGCTGGTTAGTCACCTCATTGGTGGTGGAGGCTGGGTCAAACGTCTTCGCCGAATCCTTGTTTTTCCATTACTCCCAGTTTCTGGGGCCTGGGGAGTCCCTAAAAAGGACAATCGGGTTGTGTAACTTATTTATTGAGGGCGCCGGTAGCTTAGTGGTATGCGTGCTTGTTTCCTGTGGTCGTGATTTTCAACTATTTTGATAAAAAAGTCTTTATATTATAATAAATAAATAATTTCACAATTCTATCTATTTATCGTGGCGCTAGAACCCGGTGACGGATCCTGGCCTCCTCCACCAACAGCCGCCAATTGTCTCGATCCTGTGCGGCTGCAATCCAGTTCCTGGTGCGGAACATGTTTCGGGCATCTTCTGCCACACCATCTGCCCATCTCAGCTTAGGTCTTCCTCGCCGTCTTACTCCATGAATGGGCTCCATTAGCAGCTTCTTCGGCATTTCCTCAGCTTCCATCCTGGCGATATGTCCCGCCCATCTTAACCGTCCAATCTTCATGACTTGCAGGACATCTGGTTCTCTATAGAGTTCGTAGAGTTCCTGGTTGGTGCGTCTGTGCCATGCATGGCCTACTTGCACTCCTCCAAATATTCTGCACAGAACCTTCCTTTCGAACACCAATAGACTCTGTTCGCTCATTTTCGAAGTTGTCCAGGTTTCTGAGCCATACAGAAGAACTGGGCGGATAAGGGTCTTATATAGAACGACTTTAGTCTGCCTGAATTTGTATTTCAAAATTAATATATTTTATTTGCAAAAACAATAAAAACAATTTTTTTAAAGCCCCTGATAGACACCATGCGACCAGCCTTGTTAGTTGTGAAATCCCATAAAGATGGCACACCAGGGATGAGGGGCTTGATTTAATTACGATAATAACTGCCAATGTAATGAATATATCGACACAAAATTAAGTATGAGGATTCATAAGCCCCTATGTGAGCCAGCTATTGCTTTTGGAGATGAGCGAAAAATTAATTGATTAATTCATGCTAGGAAATAGCATTGCTGGTGATCCACCGATGACATTTTCCTACGTCATTAGCTTCCTTTACTAATTTAAGGTTTATTGAAAAACTTACCGAATTTTCTATACCCTTTGAGTCTGACAGCAAAGTAGTTCTATTTATACCCTATACAAAATAGAGCCATTACCATGAAAAATACCATCCAATTGGCATCAAACTCCTTTGGAATTTTTCCCCGTTTCCAGATAATCGAGATGTTTCTCGTTACGTCCTTCTAAAACAGAACCTGCATTTTCCTTGATAATGATCCCTTCCTCTTAGAATGAAGCAATCACCAAACTTTTTGACAGCATTCTCTCTCCCATTAATCCTCAAATTAATAACACAATCCATGTAATTTCATCATTAATTTAGCCGAGCCGAGTACGAAATTTCAGTGAAAAGCATTTTCTATTGTAAATAGACAGAAATTTCGTATTATTTCAGTATTTTTACTTTTTTTTACGTTTACTGTAAAAAAGTGTTGTAATTGTAATTTGATCTGATTAGATTTAGACCTAATTCATACGAAAAAATTCGGAACTTAAGTATATTTATGTTATATATATATATATATATATATATATATATATATATATATATATATATATATAATATGTGGTGGGCCGGTGTTTTACACCTAGGGATCTAAGCATTCAGTGCTCTTATCCCTTCCCTGGAAGCACTGCTTCCCCCTTATTATATTACCTGTATGTTTACACTATCTAAACCAAGCCCTTCATGAAGTGCTCGGTCTCCCAGTTTCCTTAAACTTCTAAAGTCCTCCTCTGCGATTACATCTCCACCAAAGATGCGGAATCTCGTCCAGGAAGTGTGCCACCGTTTCATCTTCTTCCCCACATCTATCACAGGTAGGACTGTCCTTGACTCCCACAGTGTGAAGGGTGTCTATTGAACGGACCGCGTCCTGTGAGAATTCCAGTCAGTTGCATAAGCTCGTTCCTTTTGAGGTTCAGGATCCCGTCCTTCAGAACCCTGGACTCACTTCCCAGGAACATCTTCGACTGCCTGCATGTGCTCTTTTCTCTCCATGTACGCTCCAAAAGGTCCTTAGTCCATTCTTTAATTCGGCCTCCCGAGATATATATTTACTTTAGATTGTTTTAAAGTATATCTACTTTATAACCGTCCTTCGGATGGGACGTTAAGCGATGGTCCCGAGCCTGTACGATGTCAGATACTCGTTAAAGATTCCTACCCTAGGTGAATAAAAATTTAGGGTAGGCAAAATTTAGGACTCCCACAGTAGAGTCGGGCTCATGTCCACCAGAGTGACGAAAGAGCCCTTTGGTAGTAGGCGATATGACTTCGTTGTTAAAAGCCCGAGCATTAGTTATAAAACCTAACCTAATCTCTACTTTATAATGCTTGCTAAGCGATACAATTTAAGCGTTACTTTGAAATATTTCTTACGGAAATGTATTTTACATTTTTGGGGCGCTAGAACTTTAGTCTTATTTGTCCTATTTGAAATCTGAGGACACATTAGCAATTTGAAATTTAATAAGGAACATTTTGGGTTAGGATCAATTTTTAGATAGGACTAACCTTTTTCGGTCAAATCAAGCTAACGTGAAAACAAATTGTGTTTCAAAACGACATTTTAAGACGGTACTTCCATATAAAAAGTGTCTTTTAGTGTTCTCTACAACATTTATTTGAAACATTTTTTAATTAGGTAATAAATACATCATGTATCATGTAAAATGTACTTAGGCCCTGATGTTATGTAGTTTCAATTATTACCTCATTTTGACTAGAAACTAATCAGATCTAAATAAGCAAATGTAAATTCTTCGTTTTGAATCTCAAGTTCATAGATACAATATTTTTGCGGTAGAACGCTCACAAACTTCCCAATCATCGCAAAAATAGTCAACATGTATTAAGGGGGCCTTGAAACGTTTAAATCCGTCGAAAACTCGATCTCACATTTTAGTACGATTACAATACTTTCTTATACTATAAAGGTATAAGAAAGTAAATAAATAAATAAAAGCAGAGCTAGGCTTTGTAAAATCCAGGGGAAGGGAGTGTGGTTTGGATTGTGGTCACGCAGGACCCTGGTGGACAGGAGAGGCCAGGCATAGGTAGTTTTGGGCCAGACCTTTGGCCCAGGTACCTACATGGTGGAGATAACTCATCACCCGTGTCTGGCCCAGGCAAGCCCCCCTGAGCCAACCACAAGCTCCTAGATCCTGTCTCATAAAAATACACCTCACACCCCTTTCATTTATTTGTGGGTTGAACAGAGCGAGGATCCTGGACAGCGTTGACCACTCATAAACAGTTGTTTTAATTCAAAATATAATATAAAATGGGATATTTTTCGATGCGATAATTTAACTATGAAATTCTGATTTTTGAAGTGAAACGTCTTTCATTTCGCTCAGTAGGGGGTCGCTTGCTAAAACCGCATATAACGAAAACATATCGCTTATATCTTTGCAATCGTACTAGGGATATATCGATACAAGTAAATACAAGTAATGTGTCGATACTTTTGGTCGATACCAAGTACTTTTGGTTGTTGCAGTTTATTTGTTGTTGCAGTATAGTACTGAACTCAAATTACGGTCCACGGACAAATGATACTTGTATATATCGATGGTGATAACCTCATGTGTGATGTCATCACGCAGTCTGTGTGATGCGTTCTAATTTCTTACCTTATTTACATTAAATGGTTTATCGTTTATGAAGGTATACGTTTGTTCAATTTGATGAGAACCGTGAACATGATTACGATTTCATTATTTCATTTTATTTTTACATTCCATTTTGTCAATTACAAATTATAATGCCTCGTCCTACGTCGAAAGTGTGGATTTATTACACTAAGAACGTTTCGAGCTGAGCGACTTGCTAAAAGTGTTTTAAAATAGTGAAATATTGTCGAAATACGAATAGTCTCCAATAGTTTTACATACTTAATAAAAATAAATTGTATGTTTATTTTATAAGGTTTTTTTATTACATTCAATATGTTTTTAATAATATAATTTTATCTTATTCGATTTGATTTATTTGTTCCTTATGCCCACTACAATATCTCATTTACCTATATCTTTCAAATTGTATTGTGTTTTTTATTATTATTATATAGGTATATATATCTATTATACATGGTTTAAAATTAATTATAACGAAGTACTTGATGTAATACGATTTTTATTCAAATTTATATAGATTTATAGATTTTTTCAAATGAATTATAACGAATTACGTAGTAGGTATCGATACTTTTTATTAGATACTTGAGTAGTATCGAAAGTTTTATTCGATACTACTCATGAGTAACAGTATCGATACTTTGTGGTATCGATAGAACCCTACCCGCGCACCTTACTGAAAATTGAAAAGAGTGATAAAATGAACTGAAACTAGTTACAACGGAAGATGAAGAAGCCTTGGCAAATAAAATGACAGCTAGTTACAAGCAGATCTAAGAGAAGAGTGGAAAGATAAATTGAATGAGATATTTCTTATAAACTCAGGGTAAGTAGGTTGACCTGGAAAATCCTAAGGATTAAATTATTAAATAATATATAATACATTTCAAAATTAAACTGAGGTAATTTCCGAGACTCTAAAGCGACAATAGAGTATAGAAACTAGTTAGAGAACTGTAATAAACAAGAAGTGGGTGGTCGGGTTTTGGTCTGTATTTGGTTGTTTAAAGTTGGAAACAGGACTGGAGGGGATAGCCCCTCGGGGTGGGTAATACCCCATTATATGACCACAGGAAGGAAACATTCCCTAGGGTCACTCCGACCAGTCGGCCACTTTATAAAGAAAAGTTAAATTAGAGGAAAGGGTTCGCGGGAGTGTTGAGGACGGGAGAGGGACATTGTTGAGGTAGTGAAGTTGGGGTCCAAAAGGAGCCGGGGGTCTGTCTTACATGGGGTCCAATCTACCTTGGACCCCTTTCTGAGTCAAGTTGGACCTAGCTCAATGGGAGAGATTGGCTTGGAGTTTGTAACTTAGTGGCTAGCACTATTGAAATACTTAGATTGACTAGAGGGGTCTTCTTTTCTGAACTTCTAAAACTTTAAAGTATTTTTGTCTAATAAGAAGTCATTTCGCTTAATTCAAAATATATGTGATGTGGTCATTACAGGTCTTTCTTATACATCACACTCTCTTTCCATACCCTTACTCAAAATCATTAATACAATGATGTTTATGGAATTTCATATGTTAATTTAAAATTCCATAAAGACCACACCAATTATTTTTCAGCAGAATCGGCCAAAGAGAAGGGCTCAACTCAAAAATTGTAATAACTGCTGAAATAATGAATGTATCAACATCTTTAGTAGAAGTCTTAGGGTACGTTTATACCGAAGATGCATCGATGATGGAGGTGGAGGTGGAGGTCGCGGTCGATACCTCGATGTCATATCAAACTACCGCTTCTGAATGTGAGTGTTCATGGTAAGGATGCCCGATGGCTTTCACCCTCGCGGCTCACATGGATCCCTAATGCGATGTCGATGGTAAAACAAAATAGTTTGTTTTTTCATCGATGTAGCGATGTGAGCTATGTGCTGATTGGTCCTCCCTGACTGCACAGTGCGCATGCTCAACCCACTTGTCAAAATATTTTATTTGTTGACGTTTAACCTAATCTCATAGTAGTTTTATCAAACATTTTTTTATTAATAATAAAATTATTAATAATTATTATTATTAAAAAATGATAGTAAACTAGAGTCACTTACTCGTATACTGGACGAATAAATTTAAAATGTATTTTTTATACTGCCGAAGGGGCTTATTTTTATAACTAATTGTATAAAAATATTGTAAAATAAATATAATTTCATGAAATGTGTTCGTACCTAATTGTTACCACCAATCTCTCCTCAGCCAAAATTGGATTTATGTGTATATATGTATATTATAAGTTGTTGTACTTTTGGGTACTTAGTTGCTTCTCAACTAACAACACAATATAATTAAATGTCTCAATTTCCATCCTCATATATTCATGAAATCTATCAGGGTACCTTTGAAGTTGTTGAAATAAGGAGGACCTACAGGACCGGAACCCTTCTGTGGGATCTCTAAGAGCCACCGCAAAGTAGACAATAAATGGTTGACCAGGAAACACACCCAGTTTTCGATATATAACTGGGAGTGCTGGTGGTGATCAGCTTCTCCCCTCATGAACTCGTACTTTCAGCTCTTCTTTCCTTCTTGATCTACCTCCAGCGTAGAACAAGATGGCGGGGGGATCACTCAGCCCCCTGTGGCCTCCCCTGCCTCCATTAAGTTGGAGGAATTGGGATGGCAGATAATCGGGGTGTTTCGAGGGGTCTCGAGCTGAAACCTATTTTATTATTATAATTATTTTGTATATATTATTTATTTTGTATATATTTTATCTTAATTTGTGTATATTGCCATCGTACTTATTATTATTAGTTATTTTATTATTTTATTTATTTTTGTATATATTTTATTATTTCCTACATATTCATGTTCATTTCTCTCTCGCTTCTCATTATTTGTTTTAACTATTATGTATTACCTGTATACATACCTATATTCTTATAGTCACCACTTCTACTTATTGTTTTTGTACAGATTGTATTATTTTATTTTATCTTAATTTGTGTATATTACCATTGTATTTTATATTTTGTATTTTTTTTTTATTTTACTTTTTTTTCTGTTTTTTTTTATTTATTTATTTTTTTTATACTCACTGTCATCAAATTTACTTATAGTTATATTTTAACTGATTGTAAATATACCAAATGAACAAATAAATAATAATCAAGTAAAAAAAAAGGTTTGGAGACGGGTCCCAAAGCAAAGACATTCAAAACTCTTTGTTGCGGAAGCTGCAGAGGAAAGGAACCGAAAGCTCCTGAATATTAGCAGAATGAATCTTAAAATTATGACAGGGCTGATCACAGAACACTGTCATATGAACAAACACCTACACAATATGGGCATCGCTAGAAGACCCCTGTGCAGGAAATGTGGCGAGGGAAATAAGAAACTAGACAGCAGGAGATTGCCATAACGGAATCGAACCAGGTAATGGACGGAAACTGCAGCAGAATCCTGGACTTTATTGAAGATGTAGGACTTCTATACGGACCAACACATAAGGCACATAATTGGCCTACTCTGGCCGCAATGAAAACCATAAGCCACCGGAAAAAAATAAAATAAAATAAAATAATGTGTCAACTTATGATTTTTAGCCCAAACGGTCAATTTATCTTCAAGGGAGAGCAGCAACTTAACGAATAATTCATGTTGGGAAAGTAGATTAGCAGTGGTACACTGACGACTTTTATGCAATGTCTCCTAGCAACGTCTTTTGTCATTCTAGAAGGAAATTGTGAATGACTCCAACCTGACCTTACGTCTTACTCCATTCATACACTGTTCTTGTTTCAACTTGAGATGATATCTGTATAATCAATGAACCCAGTCGAGGGGGGTGGGGATTCCCCCCTTGGTTAATATGAAGTTTGCGTGTTACTAATTACACTTCTCTGTATTCTCTTTTTAATTTTATTATTTACTCTCCACTGAAATACAATTTTTAATTATATGTTTTCGTCAAATGAGATAAACTATGCCGCAATTCTAATATTTTATAGGTAAAGTATGCTAGTCTAGCTCATTATTATAACTTCAGCTTGCTGTAGCTACAATCACTACTATAAAAAAAAAGTCGACAGTGAATCAACGGCTATGTACTTCCTCCGAACGAACTGATCGATTAAGTGTTCGTTCTCCATTGACCGTTTGGACTAAAACTCAATATTAAACTTGAATAGTAGATTTTGAATCCTCTTATTAAATTTACTTACTTACTTACTCCGTTGGCGACAAACCCTGAAGATCCTTAGCCGCCCATTTAGCCTTCTCCATCGCGATCTGTCGTGCGCCACCGGTCGCCAGTTCACCACGTGGTGTTCTACAGCATCCTTCTTCCCCAGGTCAGTCCACCTCAGCCGTGGTCTTCCTCGTGAACTGGCTCCTTGGACCTGAGCGTCCATGATGCGTCCTATGGCTGTCTGCGGTCCGCTCCTCTTTACATGTCCAGCCCATCTTAAGCGCCGTTTTTTTCTCAGCACTTTATTTTCAAACGTCTGGAAACGTTTCTCCAGATGTGAAGTCAGGGTCCCCAGGCTTCACACCCATAGGTCAGAACGGGCTTTACCAGGAGCTGTAGATCCTATACTTCAGGTACCTTGACAAGGCTCTGGACCGTAGCAGCTTGATGACAGAGAAATACGCTCTTTGGGCCTGCAGAAGTCTCCTGTCCACCTCCTCCTGCATCGAGTTGATGCTAGTTACCGTGGACCCGAGATACCTAAAGTTCTCAACTCTTGGGAAAGAGAAGGTCCCCACATTTAATTCCTGCTCCAGATGGATATTCTTACTGACTATAAGGCAGTCGCTCTTGTCGACATTAACTTCCAGCCCTACTCTGCAGCTGTGCTTATGTAGTTTGCCCACCTTACTTTTAACTTCTTCTGGGTTGTTTCCTAAGAAGGCCACGTCATCCGCATACGCCAGGACTCCGTTTTCTCCGGCTATCTGGGTGCCTTCCTCGTTCCTCATCACCTGCCTTATGACTCGCTCAAGGGCCAGGTTGAACAGGAGAGGGGAGAGGCAGTCACCTTGCTTGAGGCAACTACTAATATCGAAGGGCTCCGAAAGTTCCCCTTGGACCATAACTCTGCTTTTTGCGCCTTCGATACATGCCTTTAAAATTTGAGTTTTTTCCGGGAATTTACTAAATTTAGTGTCGATATATTTCTTACTCAGATATACTTCTGATCGTTCAATATATGCCGTGTGTTGCTATGGTTGCTGATCCTTGTGGGGTTCTTTGTTCTATTAGACTATCGCTAGGTAAATGGTTGACTGAGAGTGAGTGATGTGATAAGACTGAGGGATGAGAGAGCGCTCTGGGTGCCCAACTTGGAATTAGGTTGTTCTTAGCCTGGAGCTGAGTGAAGGTTCAGTTAGCTAGGCCGCACCCCTGATTGGTTTGGCTGGGGGCCTGGTCTCGTTGACACGTCGATAACTCGCAACTGACTAGAGACTATTAGCAGTTTGAAACAACAACATTGCTACAGACACCATCCTCTCAACTTCCACCTCTCCACAATTTCACTATAGACATCCGGGTCTCTACTGCAGTAGGAAACAATTCCGCATATAGAACATTAATTATTAAATTCAAAAGCCTCATTCCCAGCAAATTCCCTCATTCTATGTAAAAAAAAATTTGTGTGTGAATCAATAACAATGTACTTCCCCAGAGAACGAATTTATCTATTAAATGTTGTCCCATGGTTCGGGCTAATAATCAATAGTTGGCAAATAATCAATACTTGTCTTACATAAGAGTTAGTTTTAGTATTGTAATGGCCTTTTGGATATATATATATATATATATATATATATATATATATATATATATATATATATATATATATATATATATATATAAAATTTCTTGTCAATAAATTTATTCTATCGAGAGTTACATTCTCACACAGGCAGACAATAATATATATTTTTTACATTTTTTCAGACATATTATATAACAAAATTTTTATTTCGTATAACTGAGGAAGGAATATGGTCATTGGCGGATAACGAATGGGGGATTGGGGGGGGGGGGGGGGGGGGGGCGATAAGGGGAACCGGAAAGCCGGCTAGCAAATATCAATAAAATCTGTGAGAGGTCAGACTATATTATATTTTACAACCTGTGAAACTCCCATAGTAGAGTTGGGCTCATGTTCACCAGAGTGACGAAAGAGCCCTTTGGTAGTAGGCGATATGACCTAGTAGTTATGAATTTGCAGCACTCATCATGGGTGAGTTGGCTCTCCAAGAGAGGGCTGACAAGGAACAACGGTAGCGGCGGCTATAAGCAGAAGAAGGGGCGTTACCAGCCACCCATCCTCCCTTCTGCGAAGTAATGACAGGCTGTCTGTTCCGCGGAAGGGAATCAGGATCGTCGAAGGAGGGGGTTTTAGTGGGTATGGGGCCACGGCTCGAGCCCCACACTATCCAGGGCTATCTTCCATGGATGTGCGTAATTAGCATTTCCCCCTCCTGCGAAAGGGGGGGGGGGGGGGCGCTCTCTGTCCGATTAAGATGATCATTGTATACACTTCTTCATGTTGTGAAAATCTTTCTAACCTTATTCAAGGAAAATTATGTTTTTTTCCTCCACATTATGGGGTCTTACGCGGACTGCTCGATATTTTGCAGAGACAGAATGCTTTTCTGGATATTCAACACCCAGAAGTCAGATTGACTCGGCTAAAATAAATAGAAATACACATAATTCAATAAATAACAAGAGAATTTTAATTGAAAACGACAAAGTTTGATAAATCATGAGTATTAGTTTGAGAGGGAAATTTTAATTATTGGAAAAGCTCCGAACTAGGGCGTAACACGTAGAGGAAAGTTTGGAAAATTCATCTCCTCTGGTGTCGGAAGTGGGGAAAGCTACGTACAGTTCTGATTGCCTATCTTCAGGCCGTTTTAACTTACTCCTGTCAAGTTTAACGTTACAATTTGCGGGACTTTTCCAAAATTTGCCACTACATATATTTATATTTTTACCCCCACTCGAAAGTAGGCTGTTTTTCACAATTTTATATCTATGTTATATTCATTGTTCCCTCGGACAATCTAAGCAGCTAGACTGATTCTCATGATTTAATCAAATTTTATTTTTATTTTAAAAATATATAAAAAAAAATTGAAAACCCCAATGCTCACCTCAGTTACGCGAATTATAGAAGAGGATAGGTAATCAGAATGTAAGTGATTTCATGTTTCACGCTTCAAAATTATTTATTCTTTTGTTTATTTTACAAATAGATATTTACAACTGTATAAAAAATAAATACAACAAGCAAATTTCTTAATAGAGAGAGAGATTGTGATGTATCAAAATACACACATTCAAATTATTAAATTAATTATATTTATTTATATAAAAACAAAGAGATCGCCAATAGTACGTGGAATGCGTGCTTGTATTCTGAGCTCAAGAACGTGGGTTCGAAACCCGACCGAGGCCCTTAGTTTATTTTATCTGGGAGGTAAAATAAACTTAAGCATGCCGTCCTTCGGATCTGACGTTAAACGATGGTCCCAAGCCTGTACAATGTCAGGTACTCGTTAAAGATTCCTGCCCTAGGTGAATAAAAATTCAGGATAGGCAAAATTTAGGACTCCCACAGTAGAGTCGGGCTCATGTCCACCAGAGTGACGAAAGAGCGCTCCGGTAGAAGGCGATATGACCTCGTTGTTAAAGCCCGGGCATTGCCCGAGTCATAAAACCTAACTTAACCTAACCTATAAAAACAAAGAAGCAACTAAATTGGTGAATAATTATATGAAGCCGCATTTTGTTTTAAAACAACCAGTGAATTAAAAACAAAAGAAAACTATCAGCTGTTCTAATTAGAGTGGACGAGTCGAAGTCGTCTGGTGGAGGTGAGAAGTCTGAGTTGAGATGTAGTGAGACAAGTGTTTAGTCTTCTCTTTAGAGGCGTATAGACACGCGAGCAACGAGCCGAACATTAGTCAGTGCGCATGCCTGGGGAATAGTGCGCAGGCGCTCGACGAACAAGGGAGGCTCAGGGTCTGCTCCACCTGTTGTCGGTTTTTTGACGAACCATCAAAGGGATGTTCGGCTCGGGCTGCGGTGTGTGTGGACTGGTACCAAGCCGAACCGTCCCGACTTGACCCGAGCACTGTTGTTTATAACCAATATTATAACCTTCTCAAATATTTAGGTTTTTGGAAGTGCACGTTCTTTTTTTTTTTTAATTAAATATATATTTAAATATTATTCAATAAATTATATTTTATTATGGCTTCTGAAGACTGGTCTCAGGAGCTTCAAATTCAGTTTGCTCAGGCTATGAGACAGTACCCATTCATATGGGATTTAAAACACAAATTACATTTTAATAAAATAAAGAGATTGGATGCTTGGGAGGAATTATTCAAACACTTTTCCTAAAAAAGTGTTCATTTTAAACAATTTACATGTAAAAATAAATTACGTATCATAATAAACTCGTATCCGTATTAATTGTACTACAAATATGTAAATTAATTACGTAAGTAGCTACCTACCTTGAGCATTTTCTGATTGAAGATTTTGAATAGTAATAAAATGATATACAAATAAACGTTTTGTTATCTGCAGGTTAACTTGTGCAGGTTATGTTCGTTAGTATGGTTGTGGAACATCCAAATGCTCGGCTCGCCTCTGTTCGGCTTGGAGTGTGTTCGTTGAAAACTGAAAACGAGCTGAACAGTGCTCGGTTCGTTGCTCGCATGTCTGTACTAGCCTTTAAGGTGTGGTGAACCAAAATAGTGGAAATAACATTGAAATTAATGAGCAAAGGAGGTACTTTTATTTATTTATATGTACATTAAATAACATTTGATATAGTTTTAAGTAATTAGTTTATAAGATTTCTTTTTAAAAATTAATTTCTTGTTTTTTTGTTGTTTCAATCTTAATTTTTAATTTTATAATGTGGATTTAAGTAAATAAACCCAAATATTTGTTTTCGTATTCTGTGCTATTCATTTTCCCTGTTGGCCCAGTAAGATAATTGAAAAACCTTTGGATTTTATTTAACATTTTTGCAAAATTGAGGAAAACAATATGGCATCTCTTTAGAAATCCAAACAAAAAGTTGGTTAATTGAATTTTTTTTCTTGAACTTTTGATATTTTTTTAGGGCCCTTTTCGGAAACTACTGTAGAAATCAAAATTTAGTAAAAGACCAGATATATAATTTCTACGGGAAATGTGGTTATTTTATTATTTATTTTTTTATTTTAATTTTATTATTAATTGTATTAATTATTATTTATATATTTTTTTAATTTTTTTTACATAAACTTCTTAATCACAAGATAATGACAATGAGAAATGTCAAGAGGGCAGAAATCACCAAGTGGTGACATTACCCAGTCATTGAATTTGTCTCATTTGTAACTAATCACTGTCACTGTTGTTGCTTCTGCTCAGGAGGTCTCTAGGCCATTGACGCTTAAGCCGTCGTTGAGGAAGTATGGCAGAATGGAGGGCACAGACAATAGGATTATTGTGGGAACTAAGAGAGGAAAATAAGATGGTAGGCTAGCACGCTACCACTGAGTTTAAGATGGCTGGTTTGAAACCCGGCCGGGGACCTTAGGTTTTTTATCTGGGAGATTTAAAAAAAAATGAGCATGTCGTCCTTCGGATGGGACCAACAATTTAGTTGATTAATTCGGTCATCTGTCGTGTTTCTACGTTCTAACCTATCCAAATACAAAATTAGTTGTTGTGACTCACGTCCGTGCTTTAACTACGAGGTCATATCAGAGCGCTCTATATTGGAAGTCTTAAATGTTGCCCATCTAGGTTTGTTCACCTAGGATAGAGGTCTTTAACGAGTATCTGACATCGTACAAGCTCGGGACCATCGCTTAACGTCCTATACGAAGGATAGCGTTCTCAAGATCTTTGACCTAGATAAAATACCTAAATGCTTCGGCTTAGTTTATGAATTAGTTATAGTGACTCATGCCCGGGCTTTTAATTCGAGGGACATATCGCCTACTACCAGAGCGCTCTTATGGGGGATGTATGCCAGACTCAACTATCTGAAGGACGACGGGTTCAAGGTTTTTTTCACGTCTCAGATAAAAAAAACCTAAGAGCCTCGGCCGGGTTTCGAACCCGCAATCTTGAGCTCAGGTTAGCACATATTTAATATGTTACATAATATAATATTATGACCATTGGTCCTCTTTTTGAAGGCAGATTACATTCTACGGCCATGCAAGTTTTTTATAAATTGGATTGATATAGAAGTTTTGCCATAAATCCACCCACCATGATGATAGATAGATGTTTCATGAAAACCGGGCCGCTAGTTCCACTCAGAACGGATTCAGATTCATGATAAATTGCCAGCCACTTTCCCTCTTCCAGACTCCTTCTGAATTTCGGGTTTCAATCAACTCACTTTGGCTATTGCTTCGCAAAATCTTCAATTGGATTAGGATTTACAGCTGTACGGATATTCGGCTCTGTTCGTTCGAATTCGGCTGTTCCAGTCATTTGCATAAATGGTTTTACTTCCCCAGCGCTCGGAGTATAGGGGAAGTTATGCAATCGGTCAAAAATTCGATGAGGAGTTTTCAACGCAATTTCATGTTTTTTTTCTCTGTTTTCCAGACTCCAAAAATGAAAAAAAAAAAAAAAAAAAATTGTCTGTCTGTGTGTTTGTGAATACGATAACTCCCTATAGAATAAATGTATCAACACGAAATTTTATATGTGAATCCAGAACCCTATAACGACACATTTATTGTTTTTCAGCCAAATAGACTAAAGGAAAGGTGGGGGGGGGGGGGGGGGATTAGGCAACATTAGAACTCTAATAACTGTCATTGTAATGAATGCAGACATAAAATTGCATATATAAATTCAATACCTCATAAAAAACATCACATTATTTTTCAGCGAAATTGGCTAGAAGGAAGGGATATCGGAGGGGGCTCAACTTAAAAATCCCAATAACTGCTGTTGTGATGGATGTATCGACATGAAATTTTTAATTTAAAGTCAAAACGCAGTGAGGGACGTAACCTGTCAAATTTCAGAAATATCATTCAAAAGGTGGGTTTAGGAGAGGGAGCTCAATTCAAAAACCCTAATAACTTCCGATGTAATGCATTTATTGACAAAAAATTTAATATGAGGATTTAATAGTCCCTAAGTAAGAAAACAGTTGAATATTAGAGCAAACTGTCTGCTGGTTTTGGAGGGGGAAGCGAAAAGTTAATTGACTTTTTTATCGACCAAAGGGATTGGAAGTTAGGGGAGAGGTTTAACACAATAACTCCAATAACGGTCGTTGTATTGAATGTATCGAAACAAAATTTCATATGCGAATTTAGAACGCTATAAGGACAACACTTATTAATTTTCAGCTGAATCGGCGGAAGGAAAACGGGGATCAGAGGGGCTCAACTCAAATACGCCAGTAACTCATAGCAACGAACTTTAAAATATGGGTTATGTATTGGTAGTTTGTTTAAAAAATTATAATTTTTTTTTTTTTTTTACTTTTATTTATTTTACAATCTGTATAAACAATAACAATAAGCAGAAGTGATGACTATAAGAAGACATGATAGAATAATAAGTTAGAAAAATATTTAAAACATAATAAGAAGCAAAAAAAAGAAATGAATAATACAAAATAGTAGCAAACATATACAAAAATAATAGAATACGTAATAAATCAATGGTAAATGAATAAACAAAAAGCATAAAATGAAAGAGATAAATCAAAAAAATAAAAAATAAATAAAAAAATAAATAAAAAAAATAAATAAAAAAAAATAAATAAATAAAAATAAAATAATTAATATATAAGAAACTGGACGAGGACAGCACCAACTAGTGGAGAGGGGAGGAGGCCAAGGGAGACCAGCACTGCCCAACCATCCACTCTCCAGCAGCCGGCCATCACCAGCACAGTGTGAAATAAATAAATAAATAAAGTTAATATATTAATTAATAAAACAAATAATAATAATAATAATAAAACAAAAATAAATAAAAATTAAGAAATATATTTGTGATGTGGGCATTACTGGACTTTCTTATACCACTCACGCTTACAGATCACTCTCTCTCCCCCGCCTCAAAATCATTTCATAACGCTATACAATGAGTCAAAATAAAATGATTTTGAGGAGGAGAGGAGGAGACAGAGTGATCTGTAAGTATGGTTGGTATAAGAAAGTCCGGTAATGTCCACATAATTTTCTTATATTTTCTCAAGAAAATCTCCTGAAGTCATTCTATCTATAAAAGATCTGTCCAGTGTGTAGGTTGGTGGCTGAAGGGAGTACTCGGAAAATCCTCGCTGAAGCCCTACAGCTGAAATCATCACCCAGCTAGCTCCATTGTACAACGAATAAGTCTACAAATGATTTTTTTTTTTTTTCTTAACATTTTCTATTTCTATAATTATTAGAAATTTTATTATTTAAGGGAACTTTTCGAGTCTTAAGCTCATCATCAGCCCCTTTTCTATGATGTTCTTAATTGAATAATGAAACTAAATTGGAAACAGTTTAACGTGAAGATGTCTGATGTAGAGAGAAGTGATTATTTCATAGATTACAAAATAGAAATAAAAAATCGTCGGTGAATCACCGGCTATGTACTTCCCTAAAACGAATTAATCAATTAATTTTTTGCTCCTCCACTAAAACAATTCTGTTTGCTCTAATATTCAATAGTTGATTTACATAGGGCTCTTAAATCCTCATACTAAATTTTGTATTGATAAATTCATTACATCGGCAGTTATTAGGATTTTTGAATTGACTCCCTCCCCTGAACCCCCCTTCCCCTTTTGTCGATATCGCTGAAATTTGACAGGTTGTGTCCTCATTCATTACATCGGCAGTTATTGGGGGTTTTGAGTTCAATCCTCTTCTGATCATCATCGATGCATTCTATCGGCAGTTATTGGAGTTTTTATGTTAAGTCTTCCCCCAAATCCTCCTTTTCCCTTTGTTCGATTTGACTGAAAAACAATAGGTGATGTCTTTAGAGGGTTGTGGATACACATATAAAATTTCGTGTTCATTCTATCGGGTGTTACCGTACTCACAGACACACATTCACATAGGCAGACACATAGACAGACTTTTTTTTTATATATATGGAGTCTAGAGGTCGGTTGCCATTGATGATGACGTTGTTGCGTTGAAAACCGGTGCTAGTAGCAAACAAAACAGTAGGGAGACAACGTCTTTTGTTTCTATGGTAAAACAATACTCGTCCATGAGGGCGCCGGTAGCTCAGTGGTATGCTTGCTTGCCTTCTGAGCTCAAGATCGTGGGTTCGAAACCCGACTGGGAGGTAAAATAAACTTAAGCACGCTGTCCTTTGGATAGGACGTTAAGCGATAGTCCCGAGCCTGTACGATGTCAGGTACTCGTTAAAGACCCCTACCCTAGGTGATTAAAAATTTAGGGTAGGCAAAATTTTGGACTCCCACAGTAGAGTCGGGCTCATGTTCACCAGAGTGACGAAAGAGCGCTCTGGTAGTAGGCGATATGACCTCGTAGTTAAAGCCCGGGCATGAGTCATAATAACTAACTAACTAATACTCGTCCATAGCGTTGCTTCAAGATTGTGCCGCTCCAGGCGGCCGCCTAGTTTGTTTCTATGATCGCGCTGACTCTGGTCAAAACCTAACTTAACAGTAGGGTACATTTATGTACTTTGTACACGTGAAGAAATAAAAGAACAATGCTCTGGAGGTGAGACTCTGGGAGATACCTAATGAAGGGGCAGTATCCGACAGAGGTCCAGACAAGGCAGTATCCGACAGAGGACTACTCCGAAGGAAGCACCCTCCGGTAATGACTCTTTTGAAGTTGTCCTCTCTTTCTGATGTGGGGACCACCTAGCTCCCAACCAATCAGCACCCTCTTCAGAGAGACTTCTCCCCTTCTAGAGCCTCTAAAGAGGATTATCCTCAGCCAAGAAGGGGAAACCTCTTAGCACTCAAACTGCTAACTGGGAAAGCAAAAACAGAGCTTTGTACTCATGTAAAGGAAGGGTTGAAGGGTTGGAAAACCTTTTTTGCATTTGTGGGCCGCACTATGCCCTTGGCACTCTTCACACCGCATATTTATTCTTATTTTTCTTTTTGAACAGTAAGAATAATATAATCATAATAAAGAATCGTGTTTCATATCCAAAAACATTGTTTGTTACAAAGCTTCCATTATTAGTTTTTGGATAGTGTTCCTCCACACCTTAAACGTCAGACGAATTTACATTTATTTATATTGTTTTATTTATTCTTTTATAATTTTTTATTTACTCATTTAAATGTTTTTTATTTATTTATATTTGTTTTATTTTTCTTTTCTATATCTCCCACATTGGGACCTGATGAAGGGACGTAAGAACGTCCCGAAACATCGTTGGGTTAGAGACACTTCAGAAGAGTTTTTTGAGAAATAGTTATCTTAATTTTTATTAAATTGAAAAATGTGTTTACTTATTATAAATGTATCTATGTATTTTTTTTTTATACTCATATATTTTTAAGTATTTATTTGTTCAGTTTTTATTAATTTCATTTTACTTTTTTTAATAGTTTTGTTATTCTACTAATCATACGTGTGTTAGACTTAAGTAGTTATAAATCTAATTTATAAGCTTTTTTTCTTTTTTTTTTTTTTTTTTTTTCTTGGCCTTATGAACGATGCATATTAGCCATATAAGCTATCTTAATGAATACATTTTTTTGACGTATCCTATTACCATGTATTGGTTTAACGGAAATAAATTTATTATTATTATAAATCTATTTTATAAGCTATCTTAATGTATAAATTCTTTTGACGTATCCTATTACCATGTATTGGTTTAACGGAAATAAATGTATTATTATAAATCTATTTTATAAGCTATCTTAATGTATAAATTCTTTTGACGTATCCTATTACCATGTATTGGTTTAACGGAAATAAATTTATTATTATTATAAATCTAGTTTATATGCTAACTTAATGTATAAATTCTTTTGACGTATCCTATTACCATGTATTGGTTTAACGGAAATAAATTTATTATTATTATAAATCTAGTTTATATGCTAACTTAATGTATAAATTCTTTCGGGGCGCTATAACTTTTGTCCTATTGATATTATCTCAAATCTGAGGACTCTAAGCTATTAGATAGTAATAACCTTTTTTGGGTAAATAAAGGAAACGTATATAAATATGTTTCAAAACTACATTTCAACATGGTTTTCAGCATATACCTATCTCAAAAACTGAACGAACTGTAAAACATCATATTCCATATAAATTATGTATTCTCTTCAACTATTACTCGAAAATATTTTTGATTAGGTAATAAATATAAAGTGTATCTTGTAAAAGGTAGTTAACTCCTCGGGGAAAGTGGTCTTAAGTTTCGTCTGATTTCAGCCAAAATCTAATCAGACCTAAGATGACTATTTGATTCCAACTTTCAATCAATCGTTTTTGCGGTAGAGAGGTTACAACATTTCAATCATATACACACAGACATACGCACAGACAGACATCATCGTAAAAATGGTCAAAGCATATTCAGGGGACCTTGAAACGTAAAATTCCGTTGAAAACTCTACAATACTTTCTTATTCTCTAGATATCTTTTGAAATTTTTAATTGACTTTATCCAAAGATTCTAAGAATACTTCTCTTCAAAATGTGTCTTCACTAACCTATATTTATAAAGAAAAACATCCATGTTTGATTAGGCCTTTGGGTTAAGCCTGATGTTGTTTTATTCGTATTACCTGCTGCCATTATTAGTCCGGTTAATCGAGTGAAGAGTGTAGTCAACCTAGAACGCCAGCTCTATCTATGTTTGCAGTCCATTAGAGAGCCTACTTGGTGCTAGTGTCTGTGGTTTTGTTGCCTCCCCCGCCACAACATGACGTAACAAGTGAAATCGATCCCCCCATCCCTCTCTCCTCTCCCGCACCAAAATCCCCCAAACAAACTTTTCTTTATTTATTCCCCCCCCCCTCCCAACTCTCACCCCCCCCCCCCTCGGAGACACCAAATTTCACTCTCCATAACCCCGCCCCATTTGGAAAACAGATTTAGTCGGGACAATGAAATTCATAGAACACCTGAGTACTTCTGCCTTAATTGCAAAGCCAGATATCCTTCAGTGAAATTGTGCAAAATTTCATTGCATTTTATTTTCTTATAAATTATAAAAAAGTTAATTATTCATCCGAAAATTTTAAGTTTTGCGATTTAAGGTCTTTCGAACGTGTTTTAATCATATTCGCAGAGATGACTATATGTGAATAGAACTTTGTCAGAGTTCTAACTCATAAACGATTTTAGGAATGTGTGCTAAATGAGGGCCGAAATCAAAAATTTGAGAAAACTTTAATTCGGGGCATAAGTACACTTTACAAGATACCGATTATATTTATGATTAAATGAAACTTCTTTTCAAGTAAAAGTTCTAATGGAAACTAAAAGAATCTTTTATATGAAATATGATTTTTCATAATTCGCCCGGTTTGCAAAACACATGCCAGAAACCATCCTGAAACCCAATTTTTTTAAATAGAAATAAAAGACGTTGTCTTCCCACTGTTTTATTTACACCAGAACCGGTTTTCGACGCAACAGCGTCATCATCAGTGGTTCATACCACCCACACAGCACAGCGGTTGCAAGACAACTGGCTGCGCTGTGTGGGTGGGATGAAACACTGATGATGACGCTGTTGCGTCGAAAACCGGTTCTGGTGTAAAATGAAACAGTGGTAAGACAACCTCTTTTATTTCTATTAGAAATCTCGTCCCACAACATCTTCCAATTTTTTTTTTTTTTTGATTTACGCGAAAATGGTTCGTTCTATCGAAAAATATATGATTGGCGTGAGAGAGGAAAGTTACCCATTCGGTTGCTTCTCAGGACGAACTTCCAATGATGGCCTAATCAGACAAAAATTGACACTTTTCTTCCGAGTCTAAGTATATTTTACAAGACAGCGATTATATTCATGACCAAATCAAAATTATTTTCAAATAACAGTTCTAGAGGAAACTAAACGACATGAGAAACGATTTTTCGAAGGCTTTCCTTGCGAGTTACATGCCGAAAACTGTCTTAAAATACATCTCGATACCCATTTTTTTTTAACTTTGTTTGATCTTCGAGCAAAGACCGTGCTTGCCTACTGAGCTTAAGATCAGTGGTTCAAACCCGGCTGAGGCTCTTAGGTAGAGAAGGCCGTCCTTCTGATGGTACATTGAGCTATGGTCCCGTTCCTGTCTGATGTCAGGAAAGAGCACTCTGGTAGTAGGCGATATGACCTCATAGTTTAAGCCCGGCCATGAGTCACAGTAATTTAGTTTAATTTTCAAAAACTTAGTTTATATACACTTGTCGGCATGAAAATCGGTCGTGACACCATACCTACTCATTCCTATGTAAAAAAACCTCCTGAATCCGAATATGACCCCCGTTTTTTATAATTAATTTTTTCACTTATTTTCTACATATTCCAGCCTTCAGCCCCCCTCATCCGCCCCCAAATAATAAAAATATATAGCAACAGTTTGGAGGACTCACTGCATCACTCTGGCGCTCTCAGTACTTCGCGCGCACAGGTTTGCACAAGAGTCAACTTGTCTGTGTTCTAGGCGGGGATTCTGTGTTCCCAAGTTGTTACACAATTTATTGTGTATAACAGTAGACATTTACACATTTTTGTTGTGATTAATATCGAGCATTGATTTACTGTTTAATTATGCCACGCGATTGTAAAAATTCTCCCGATAGCTTCTGCTATGTTTACGGGGAATTTACTGTAAAAGTGCAACGAAAACCACTTTCTCCGCTTCTTAAAACTGCTTATAAATTTTACTTTGATTGCCAAGTTGGTGATCAGGACAAGAATTGGGCTCCAATTGGCCCATATGTATAGCAACAACTTTTAAGTCAGCACAAACTTTCCAATTGTAATCATGATAACTGATATTATCAAGGATTCTACCCGAATACGGGGGGTGATGGGGGAAAACGGGGGTCATATTCGGATTCAGGAGGTCATTTTACATAAGAATCAACTGGAATGGTGTCAAGGCTCGAAATTTTTTTTTTTTTTTGCAGACCAGTATTATTCGCGTTGGGGAAGTACCTCCTCCTAAAGGTTGTGTTATGCCGGTTATGTGAGATTCGGTTTAGTGAGAGTGTTGATTCCTTTCAGTTTGTCGACTTGGTAGATAAGTCTCTTAGAATTGATCGAGGTTGGCCCCGTCTCACTTTGGCTCAGGATCTCCACTTCCATTAGCCTATCTTGTTTTGTCAATTCTCTTCCTTCTAACCAAATGCAGACTGACTTATCGGTGATTTTCTAGAGGCACTTTCTTTGTGGAGTCTCTCTTCTCTGGAGAACTTCTCATATTATATGCCGAGGGAAGTAAATACAAGCATAATATAAATTTATAGACTATTTATAATAAATAAAACAATAACGTAAATTGGACTAACCTTAAGGTGTGTAGGAACTCTATCTTGAGAATAGACATTCTTATACCCAGTAATGCCAGTCTATAGACCCAGGAGCTCCGAAGGTCTGGACGGCCGGCACTACATGCAGACCTTCCTTCAGGAGCCTCCACTCCAGTCACTGGTCGGCGCTATGAATATTGTTTTGGGTGATGTGGTCCGGCGGTGCCTCCGGCTTGGCTGAGGCCACTTGCTTGGGCACTCTGTCTGGGCTCCTCCCTCCAGTATCCCGTCTTTGGCAGAATTATCTTTTATCGTGTAGTTTTGAGAATAGCAATGGCTAGTGTGGTGTACTGCCAAGGCCAAAAAGAAAAAAAAAATGTGAAGATGACTTTTATAGTCATAAGAGATTATTTCAAAGGTTGCAAAAAAAAAAAAAGTAGTCTGACTTTTGGTTGCCTGATGAGAGCCAGTGGTTACAGGAAACGTAAAGGATCAGCGACGATTTTTGATAGTGTCTTTCTTATATCCAGTAATTCTTATATAGAATTAAATTGAGAGAAGGGGAAGAAAGAGAGATCTGTAAAAAGTTGGTTGGTGTAAGAAAGTCCTGTTGTTGCCACATCACACCTACATTTTAGAAATAATAATAAAAAAATAATAATAATAAAAAAACAGATATTGATGAGCCCTCACGCCTAGTCCTGGAAGAAAATAAGCGTTGCGAGAACATTGCCTAGGAATGTATAGTGGGCAAATGGCAACGAAGTCGGTCACAAGTTCGGACTTCCGCTTACGCTTCAGGTCTAAGTAGGTACAGCCTGACTGGATGTCACAGACATAATCAGGTCATGACTCTAAACTCACGGTAGAACAACCCGACCTGTTCATGCGGGGTCCTCGAGACAGCAGAATTTCCGAGGTATGACCAGGCCAGGGCGGGGTTGATCTGCGGGACCGAATCACCGACCTGTTAGCACCTGTGACATCCAATGGTCTGGTTGTATCCAAGGGGAGTCAAGGCGCGTCTGTACGTTCGGGAAATAGGCGAAGGTTGTTCGGCCATCTGTGGTAGTCGCCACTGTGAACAGTTGTAGTCGCCTCAACCCGCCATATAGCTTAACTTAAGTTCCACATTATTCGTTTATTAGTATGTTTGGTTATGAATTTTGATTACGTGATGCCCGTTGAATAAAAGTCAACAACTCTCTTGATTGTTCAAATGCTCATAACTCAAGGAGGATTTAAGCTGAAGTGCGGGAGTGCTTAATTTTGAAGTACTTGGAATAAGCTTAAAGAAGATTAACACATGATACAGGAGCACAAAAGTTCAACAACATCTAAACTGGTATTAGGCCTTAGTACAATCCACTTTAAAACAACCCCCTTTTTTTTTTTTTAATTTGAACTTTCTCATACCTTAGTATGCAAGGACTGTATTCGTTACAAAATTCTTTGATTTTCCATGAATTATTATTATTTTATCTTAATCCTGTATACTCGTGTAAGCAATGATCATGCTGGTTTGATCTGTTTAAGTTAGTTAATTATTATGATTCATGCCCTTGATCGCTTACTACTAGAGTCCTGAATTTTGACTACCCTAAATTTTTATTCCTCAGGGTTCCTTAACGAGTATCTTATATCGTGTAGTCTCATGACCATCGCCGACGGACGGCGTGCTCAAGGTTTTTTCACCACCCAGATAAAAACCCTAAGGTCCTCGGCCGCAATCTTGAGCTCAGTAAGGGCCAGTTCACATTAAACGAATCTGAATCAATCCGAATCAAAGTGAATCTGATTCGTAATCTCCATGTCTTTACACCAGCTGAGTCAAACCAAGTTAATCCGAATCAAATTCCCTCTCTTTTTTCCTATATTTTCTCAGTTGCTTTTGAGTGGGTTGAGTTTCCTGCAAGAATGTCGTTCTAGTTAACACAATAATGTTTCGTAGAAGACAAAGGCGCAAAAATGTGCAGGTTGTGGATTCATGAAGTAAATCGAAAAAAGCCGGATTTTGTTATTTTTCAACATCTAAGAGAGGTGATCAAAAAGTTCTAGGACAGATTTTGAAAATTTATTAAAAAAATGTACAAGTTATTGGGGAAAGATTTTTCCCAACGCCGTTTCCACTGCTGGAAGGACCCTGATAACTCATCTTCTGGAATGCTGTTCAGCTCCTCCAGCGATTTTTCTTCAATTTCGTAAGTTGAGAAAAATCTCTACGCTTTTAAGGGTCTCTTGAGTTTCAGAAACAGGAAAAAGTCCGCAGGGACCAGGTCTGGTGAAGAAAACAGTTTTCAATATTATTTGCTATAAGTTCCTGACAAACCTTAACTCGGTGTTGTTTTTGTTCCTCCGTCAACAGTCTCCATAAGTGATTCACCTACAATGAATTTATATTTTTAAATTTGAGTTTCCCATGATTTTATTTCCTAGAAGAATGGAAGTCATATTCGAATAGAAACATTTTGGGATATAACACATTCAATATCTGCTGAAATCTAGAAGATCCCAGAAACGGAGGTCTACTGTTTTAAAGATCTGCTATTATTTGACTCTTGAACCCATTTCCGAACAATCTTTTGTTCAGGAAAATTTGCAGCAATAACTTTCCAACTTGAAAATTTCTTTTGAATTGAATTTTCCTTAGAATAATAAGTATAAGGCGAAGAGAATAAGTTACAAATCCGGGTCATGCGGGCGGTAACTACATTAAGGAATTAGGTAACGCTAAGAGGGATTAGCGTCAAAGTGACGTTGATTCATGTTAGGGGCCTAACGCTCCACTAAGTTTCTGCCAAGAAAACGAGTAGAGGTAAATGTTTGTAGAGGGGGAAAACTTGCATGTGAGAAAAGGAAAATTATTGGAAGGCTCAGCTATTATACGTATTGTAATTTTGAATTGTCAAAGAAATAAAATACGTTGTCTCCCCATTTTTTTATCATCATTGCGTCATGACCAGTGGCACATGCTAGAATACATATAATATATATATATATATATATATATATATATATTTTTTTTATTTCAATGACAATTCATAATTACAATAAAAAAGCTGAGCCTACCTATAATTTCCCTTTTCTCTCATACATATAGGTTAGGTTTTATAACTCATGCCCGGGCTACTTACCTCCCAGATAAGGCCTCGGCCGGGTTTCGAACAAACGATCTTGAGCTCAGAAGGCAAGCATGCAAACCACTGAGCTACCAGCGCCCCACTATTATTATATATATATATATATATAATATTTATATTGGTAATGAGATTTATAGCCGGCTTTCGAGGTTTTCAACTATAAGTTTTGTACGGTAATATCCATAAAATCAGTAAATAAATAAAAAAGGTAACATAAATTAAATTGATATAAAATGTTCTAACAATAAACATACCTGGTTGAATATACAATATTTCTCTGCAAAAAATGTTAAGTGTATAGTGTAGGCAGTAACAGTTAGTTATTGTGGACTCATGCCAGGGCTTAACTACGAGGTCGTATTGCCTACTACCAGAGCGCTTTTTTGTCACTTTGATGGACATGAGCCAGACTCTACTGTGAAAGTCCTAAATATTGCCTACCCTAAATTTTTATTCACCTAGGGCAGGGGTCTTTAACGAGTACCTGATATCATACCTTTGCTTAACGTCACATCCGTGCTCAAGACTTTATTGGATTGCAATCTTACATTAGGATTTTCTTTGGAATCCGCTAAGTCGGGAGTCACGTGGGATGTAACCTAGTTACCAGGAATTACCGCCTAAGGGTGACTAACTCATATTGAAGGCGTCACGCATAACGGCAAGTTTCAGTCAATTATACAAGTAAAGAGCGAATATGATGAGAAAGACGCGGTTTGGCGTGAAGAGGCTGACGCGGAGCGGCGTTAAAACTTGGTTGGGTCGTTAATGGGCGGTGTGAATGACTAATGGGCAAATTGGAAGTGTGAGCCTCATAAAGAGACGGGCAAACTTTTAATGGAGACTACTTCTCAACTGTCACCCTCCTCCAAACAACTAAACATATTAATTTGACGCTTTCACATATACCCACTTGAAGCGCTGATAACCGTTAAAAAAAATTTCGTCGGTGATTCATCCGCTATGTACTTCTCTACCACGAAATTCATCAAATAAATTTTCGCTCTACCTCTAAAGACAATCGACCATTTGGACTAAAACATCATGAGGTTGTAAGAACTAAAGGCAAGAAAGTCTAAGAACTTTACACCATGAGGCTCTGTGAGCGAAGGTTGGAAAATAGACTACAAACCTTACACTATGAGGTTGTGTGAGCTAAATTTGGCTAGAAAGACTATGAACATTCCACAATGAGGCTTTGTGAGCTAAGGTTGACAAGAAAGACTATGAACCTTACACCATGAGGTTGTATGAGCTAAATTTGGCTAGAAAGACTATAAACATTACAGGCTACGTGAGCTAAGGTTGGCAAGAGAGATTATAAACCTTACACCATAAGGTTGTATGAACTAAAGTTGGCAAGAAAGACTATGAACCTTACACCAAGGTTGCGTGAGGTAAAGTGGGATGGAAGACTATGAACCTTACAGTATTAGGTTGAATGAGTTAAAGTAGGCAAGAAAGACGATGAACCTTTCACCTTAAGGTTGCATGAGCTAAAATTGTCAAGAAAGACTATAGACTTTACACCATGAGTTTGTATGAGCTAGGATTGGCAAGGAAGACTATGAACGTTACACCATAAGGCTCTGAGCTAAATTTTGCAAGATTACGAGCCTTATACCATGAGGTTGAATGAGCTAGGATAGGCAAGATAGACTATGAACCTTACACTATGAGACTCACTAAATTTGTCAAGACTGACTACGAACCTTACAAGTTGAGGTTGTGACCAAATCTAATGTGGAGAGTTTCATTTAAATTCTATTTGTGAGATGGTAGCCCGGACTACACGACTAGACCGCTGCCACACCACTGCCCTCTATTAGCATACATATTACCTGAATCTCGAGCCCCACCTCAGGATTTTCTCACAAAATCCTTCACCTTCCTCTTCAATTATAGTAATATTCTTTTTATAAATATTTCCCTCTAAAATTCTTATCTTTCTTTTTTATTTTCGCACAGTAGAATATGAACGTAACCAAAAAAAACGAAATTTCTCTTCTATCGGGTAGTCACAAATGAAATAAGTTCCTTAAAGGTCAGTTGAATGTACGTTATTGTTTTATCTAATAATTTATATTTTTTTATTTATTTAGATTTTTTTATATATTCATTTATAATTGATTAATCTATATATATATATATATTTTCATATATTGTTATAGTTTCATTAAAATACACAATTTTTTTGTCAAACTTTGACTATATATTCTCAAATACTCAACTAGTTTCGCCATGTTAAGGCTGAGTCACTTATAAACTATTATTATCTCTTGATAATGCCTTAACACGGCGAAACTAGTTGAGTATTTGAGAATATATAGTGAAGTTTGACAAAAAAATTGTGTATTTTAATTATCTATTCCTAGAATGGAGCTTCACAAAGTAAATCTGGAAACCATAAATTATAGTTTCATTGTTTTTTTTTTTCTTTTTCTTTTTTATATCTCGCACATTGGGACCTGATGAAGGGACATAAGAACGTCCGAAACATCGTTGGGATGAAGACACTTCCGAAGAGTTTTTTGAAAAATAGTTATCTTAATTTTTATTAAATTGAAAAATGTCTCTACTTATTATAAACGTATTAATTTGTTTATACACTCATATATTTTTAAGTATTTATTGTTCAGTTTTTATTAAATTCATTCAACTTTTCTTTATAGTTTTGTTAATACTACTAATCATAGGTGTGTTAGACTCAAGCAGTTATAAATCTAGATCTGAATGTATAAATTCTTTTGACGTATCCTATTACTATGTATTGGTCTAACGGGAATAAATGTATTAATATTATTATTTTTAAAAAATGTCCGTTTTTTGAACAGGAAGTAAATTAAAAAATTGACTAACAAATAAAATATATTATATTCAAAATATTTTCCTTATGTTCATCCTATTTTCCACATATTTTCATTTTTGCCAACGATTAACTAGGTTTTATATACCAGTTTTGAAAAAATTTGAGTCACGAGATAAGACCAAATCAGAAAAAGCTATGTTGATCTCCAAATCATTTGCAAAAATTTTTCCTCGAAGAAAGTTGTCTAAGATCCAAAAAAAATGGTAGTCTGTAGGGAACAGATCTGGGGAATAGAGATGTGGTAGGCTTTCATAGCCAAGCTCGTTTATTTTGTTGTCTAAATTGAAGTGTGAAGTCTGGCGTTGTCATGCAACAGGATAGGATCTTTTCTATTCACCAGTGCCGGCTGTTTTTTGATCAAATTTTGATGCATGTAGTCAATTTCTTGGCAGTACTTCGCTGAAGTGATAGTTTCCCCCCTCGGAAGAAAAGACAAATGGATGACCCCAACCTGAGACCACCCCCCATACAGTCACCATTAATTTTTTTGTATGAAGATCCTGTTTTAGCATCTGACCAGGTGGCTGATCGACATCTAACTACTGACTTCGACAAAAGGTTACTATAAGAACAAGAAGACCTGGCAATTTAAGAAAAAATTAAGCTATATGCAATTGAAGGCGCCGGTAGCTCAGTGGTATGCGTGCTTGCCTTCTGAGCTCAAGTTCGTGGGTTTGAACCCGACCGAGGCCCTTAGTTTATTTTATCTGGGAGGTAAAATAAACTTAAGTACGCCGTCCTTTGGATGGGACGTTAAGCGATGGTCCCGAGCCTGTACGATGTCAGGTACTCGTTAAAGACCCCTGCCCTAGGTGAATAAAAATTTAGGATAGGCAAAATTTAGGACTACCATAGTAGAGCCGGGGTCATGTCCACCAGAGTGACTAAAGAGAGCTCTGGTAGTAGGCGATATGACCTCATAGTTAAAGCCCGGGCATGAGTCATAATAACTAACTTCTACTCTCCCAGAACGAATTAATTAACAGAGGGAGGCTCAACTCAAAATTTTTTTAAAATTTCAAAATCCCATAAGGATGGCATCTAATGATATTCCACACAATCGAATTACAGTATTCTCTACATAGAACGAAATGTTGCCAACCAAATTGACTTAAATACTACAATTGAATTATTTGCTGAGCGAAACCAAGAAGAGGATTAAAAATTCCTTAAATATTCTCATTGCTATTTTGTAGACAAAAAAAATGTTAGATTTGTTTTTTAAATCAATGAAATAAATTAATTTTACAAACAAACATAATATGTTTCAGTGCAATAAGGTGGGGGAAGCTGACGTCATTAACTCCCGTTATGCATTTTAATTACATAGATTCAACTGACGAATCAGTTTTTACTTTGGGAAAGTAAATAAGGATCAGTGGCGGATTTAAGGAAAAAGTACCCCGTACTTATTCCAAAGGACATAAAATTTGAACTTGTTTTATCACAGTCTTTATACATGATATGGAACAAAATATATTATATCATGTACAAAGTCTATGATAAAACAAGTTCAAATTTTATGTCCTTTGGAATAAGTACGGGGTACTTTTTCCTTAAATCCGCCACTGATCCTTATTAACTTTCCTAAAGTAAAAGCTGATTCGTCAGTTGAATCTATGTAACGAAAATGCATAACGGAAGTTAATGACGTCAGCTTCCCCCACCTTATTACACTGAAACATAATTTTATTATTTTTTGTATCTTGTTTGATGTCTCTCTTGTTTATGATTTATTTCTGATTTTAAGATATAATCAACTCATCAGGGTTAACATTCAGAGGTGAGAATCTGTCTTTATCATCTTTTGATTAGGTAACTCATCATTGAGATGATAAAATGAGATGATTGAGAGGATGATAAAAATTGCGTAGCCGGGTGATTCACCAACAATTTTTTTTTTTTTTTTGAAAAATCCTTTTTCGAACAGAGAGTTTTTTCTCAAACATAAATATTGATAGTTGAATTAAACAGTTTTTTTATTGTATCTATTTCTTTATAGAATTGGGGAAAGGCATTGAAGAAGTTGATTTTTTTATGAAGTTTACACTTTTTAGTTTATACTTTTTTCAAAAAAGCACAAGCAATCTTAATATACTTTAATACGCGGGCTTCCCAGCGGTAACCACTGCGTACCACCTCATCCCATGGCTTACACAGCTCCGAATTAATGTATTTCCCCAAAAGTTCTCGCTCTCCCTCCAGTGACGTCACACGTATAGACAAAGTACAGCAACAGCTCCACATTGGCAAAGTACAGCTTTGATATTGCTGTACATTGTCCATTGTCTGTAACATCAGATATTGCTGTACTTTGTCTATAGGTTAGAGCTAAAAGATTCCTATACTTTCTCTATGTGGAACTGTTGCTGTACTTTCTCTATACGTGTGACGTCACTGGAGGGAGAGAGAGAACTTCTGGGGTAGTACATTGATTCGGAGCTGCGTGAGCCATGGGATGAGATGGTGCGCGTGTGGTTAGCGCTGGTAAGGCCGCGTGATGTCACAAAGGTCACTGCTCGAGATTTCAGGATCCTGCACTACTAGCTATCGTTGACAAAAACTCTACCTATTTTTTCTAATGACCATTTATAAACTGTTAAAGAAAGCTGGTACATGTCTGGCGAATGAGTTATCCTCGATGCTAGTTCGGACAAACTTGTGATCTGAATTCAGGGTTATTTCCCTTAAGCCCACTGGGCGCGGAGGATTAGATCCTTCAGTAAAATGGCTCAGGGATGCTGACGCACTAGATTATCCATAGATTTAACATTTTAAACGGCGGATTTCTCTCCGCAGAATGCGGTTTAATAATTTTGAATAAGAATATAGAAAGTGCGTGAAAATTCTTTAATTGATGGGTTCCGATGATTGATTGGGGTGCTGCCATTAAATCCGGGGTCAAAAGTTCGATTGGTCGAGAGTTCGAATTCCCATGGATGTTTATTAAAATGAGGTATCCCCGTTGATGGCCCATCATGATAACTGCAGCTGATTTGACGTTAATTAAAAGGGGAAATATCTGATATGACATTAACATGACATTCTTATACCAACCACGAGGATGCCCAGACGGTTAGAAATAATATTGATTTAAGAGATACAGGTATAATACTAAAATAAAGTGAATAAATAAACTAAATATAGAGATAGGAAGAATTGATGGTAAATGTAGGAAAAAAGAAAGGAAGGGGAATGAAAGTATACCCGGAGGGAGAGGTATATCGAAGAGGAATTGGAACAGAGAGGATTTAAAGGAAGCCACGGAAGGAGAGTGATGGACATAGGGAGGCAGGGAGTTGTAGAGATAGGAGACTTGGACAAGGAACGAGTTGTGGAAGGCAGAGGAGCGATGGGAGGGGATGAAGAGGTCCGAAAGAAGCCACGGAAGGAGAGTGATGTACATAGGGAGGCAGGGAGTTGTAGAGATAGGAGACTTGGACAAGGAACGAGTTGTGGAAGGCAGAGGAGCGATGGGAGGGGATGAAGAGGTCCGAAAGAAGCCACGGAAGGAGAGTGATGTACATAGGGAGGCAGGGAGTTGTAGAGATAGGAGACTTGGACAAGGAACGAGCTGTGGAAGGCAGAGGAGCGATGGGAGGGGATAAAGAGGCCCGAAGGAAGCCACGGAAGGAGAGTGATGTACATAGGGAGGCAGGGAGTTGTAGAGATAGGAGACTTGGACAAGGAACGAGCTGTGGAAGGCAGAGGAGCGATGGGAGGGGATGAAGAGACCCGAAGGAAGCCACGGAAGGAGAGTGATGTACATAGGGAGGCAGGGAGTTGTAGAGATAGGAGACTTGGACAAGGAACGAGCTGTGGAAGGCAGAGGAGCGATGGGAGGGGATGAAGAGGTCCGAAGGACGAGATCTGATGTTTCTCTGGTGGACGGAGGATTTAAATTGGAACCAAATCGGCTGAAGAAATAAAATTAATGTATTAACACAAAATTTCATATGTATTAATTGTCCGCAAAATTAGTCAAAGGGAAAGGTGGGAGGCTTAACTCAAAAACCCTAATAACTGATGTAATTAAAGCATCGACGGATTCAGAAACCCCTATGTAAGTCATTGATCATTGAGGGATTGGTAAAACATAATTTATTAGTTCTGGGGAAGTACATTGCCGGTGATTCACCATCAACTCATATAAAGCCATTTTTTCAGTTTTGTGATGTGAAAAACTGACTTTCATTAGTAGATATACTAATAAAAAATGAATAATTCTGGCCATTAGTGTGATATTATTGGGGGTAAAAGTGGAATAGGATTGTGTATAGAGAGAGGGGAGGTTTGGGGACGACAATACGTAGGTTTGTCGGAGAATAGAACCTTTGTTCTCGGCATAACAACAGCCATATCGCGGCCTCTAGTGCCCTTCTTTGTACTGTGTTCCCTATGTAGCTCTATGTCTTACTGTAACTCCGTTCCTACTCTTCCTGTCCAAACACAGATTAAAAAGCAACCATCCAATCAAGTGTTCGTGTAATTGTGACGTATCGTTTTGGAGCTATACATATATATTGTGACGGTCCCTACCTCACTAAATTAATCTTTCCTGCTCTAGCGCCAATAATAACAGTACTTGCATGGATTAAAAATATAAGTAACAATTAAATTAGAGAGCAAGACTTTTATACTAATGAAATAAAAATAAAAAAAGGTGTCATATCTTATAAATGTGTTTATTTAAAAATTTTGAAATTGAAAAATTTTATACCTGGGGTTAGTAAAATTTATATGGATATCATAATACAAAAATACATAGCTAATAATAAAATATTAGACCTGCAGGCAGTCGGACGATCCAAAAGTGGTTCCTTGTATCCTCTTTCGTCTCAGGATGACTCGTGGTAGGCATCTGGTTTGTTCCATCATCTTTGGGGTGAATACCGCATGGTCCAACTTCTGTTTCCTCACATGTCTCTCTCCCTGTCTCTCTTTACCAACCAATTCACTCTTCTTCATCCTCTGTCCAACTTCTCCACTCCACATCTCACTTCTACCACTCTATTGTAACACTCATCTTAACAGACTTACTACTTCATGACTACAGACATCTACTTTCCACACTGCCTCTCCGCTGTAATTCTGACCAACGACTCTCCGCTCTACCTTCTGAAAAACAACCTCCACCATCTTGTTCCATTCCTCCCTCTCACAGGCCAATAAATCACAATTATGTTTTTATAACTTTTTTTTTTTAAACACATATTTTTTTAAATCGTATTTCTGGTAATTACAATAATAAAACAATTTAATTTCCCTAAATTATATTATTTTTAATTATTTATATAATTACAATAGATAACCTGGACAAAACCTCTGCATTCCTTTATATCACTGTCTGGGTTGTTAGGGCGTGGCCCACATCTCTATTACATTATCTATTTGTTTTTTTAAAATATATGTGACGGTATAATGCAATCGTCACAATATACATAAATTTAGTATGAAGATTTAAGAGCCCAACTGTATAAATAAATAAATATATATATTTTTTTTCAGATAAGTGGCGGGAAAATGAACAGTGAACCTTTTCGATTGCTACTTCTGCTCTACGTCTCATCTCTTGCCTTCCTACCTGAAGCTCAGACTCAAAAAGGTAACATTACCTCCCCACTTCTACTAAATATAAGGGAAGGAATATTATTTATTTATTTGATTTTTGTATTATGTTCTGTGAATGTTTTATCAGACAGCCTGATAATGAAGAAAACCTCGAAAGCCGGCTTGCATAAAATAAATTAATAAAACCTGTGATAAGTCAAACTATATTTTTATATTGAAACCTGTCAAATAATCACTTGCCAATACATCAGCCATTTTCACAGTAAGAACTTTCCGAAATATCGTCGTGAAAAAGACACGTTTAAAAAAAAATTATAAAAAATATTTATCATTTTTATAGTAATTAATTTTCTATTTTCTTATTTTATGACGTATATATTAACATGGCTTATGGTTTAACGGAAATAAATATTATTATTACAAAACTGTGAATTATTTCTAGACTTTTATAAAAAATTCTAGGAAATGTGTCTAAAATGTAAAAAGACATTCATAAGATGGCGAACTGACGTCAGTAGGATGTCTAATTTAAGGGCTCGCCCAGAGCAAGCTTTTTACTCAGATCCCATTTTCTTTTCTCCAATGAATAATTCCGAGACTAATGTAAAGAAAAAGAAAAAAAATGAGTAAAATAAAAAAAAAAAATAAAAAATGTTTTTTTTAATGGAGCGGATCTGAGGAACCATTTTTCCTTCCTTTCATTCTTTTTCTTATTTTTCAATTTGTTCAAACGAACCCAAAAAGATGTCGCTAGGGTCGTGGTCCCATGAAATGAAGAAGTCCTGGAAAATCTTTGCCCCCTTTTTTTTCTTTTTTTTTTTCTTGATTTCTCACCCGGAAAACTCTCCCCTCCCTTAAAATTAAACCAAAGAGGAAGAAACAGAAAAACAAAAAAAAAAAAAGAACAATGAGGAGGAAGTGTTTCTGGTGTTTTGGAGGTCTATGTCACTGACACTACTGTGTTAGTGTCGGACTACTGTGAGATGGCCAAACTAACTTTTGTTGTCCAATCACCTCCGGCCACTCTACTACGTCATCAGACAACTTGAACTGAACCAACTCTCTTTTCTTGCAAGTTAATTTTTTGCCTAAAACCTTTGTCTCGCTTGGAACAATCTAGCTTTGTAAAAAAGTACTTTGACTCAAAACCTTTTTTCTTCTATGAAGTATGGCTGTGAAAGGAAGAACTACGGTTGTTCTTCAGAAAGCTAAGGAATTCCTTCTCAGGATTTATATTTTTGCAAGTTTGTACCAAATTGTATTTTGTAATATGTTGAGGGAGGTAGGTCAAGCGCATTCAGTTCCAATAGAGCGTACTTTTCGGTCCTCACTATTCCCAAATCCAGGTCTCCGCCCATCCATCTTAAGGTGCTAATTCATAGAATCGGTGCTGCTGTATATCTGAGAATCCTTGTCCCTGACGTAGAACTTGGATAAGAAAATCTAGAAAATATAGTAGTTTGAAAGCAAGATTTTGAGGAGAATTATAAGATGCTGTTTTCGGACTGGACTGTGGAGACAGGTCTACTCCGGAATTCCTGAGAACATCATCATCATAGGCGCAACAGTCCATCAAGAGCTTTGGCCTCCTCCAGGTAACCAGCTCGCCGCACCAAACCGTCGCGTCTCTGTCCTCGGACTCCAGCCATCTGGGTCGTTCCACTCTTTTCCTACCCTCCGGTGTCATCCCAGTTCATCCGCGTTACATGTCTGACCCAACGGCAACTCGAATCCAGTGCGACACTTTTGGCTCGGTATAGAGTGCGTACAACTCCTGGTTGTATCGGAAGCGCCAAACGCTGTTGCTTCGAAAATCGGTTCTGGTCTAAAATAAAACAGTGGGAAGACAACATCTTTTATTTCTATATATGCCCTTTCCTTACGGACGATATATATACAGAAGTAACGAAATATATAAGTGAAATAAGTATAACCTGTCTGATGAGGCCTGCAGGAGGTGCACCTGTAACTTATGCATAAATAAATAAGCAAGTAACTATAAATTAAGTAAAAAATAAATAATAAAATAATTATAAATATTAAACAAAATGTTGTTTGTTTTTGTGACTCGTGCTCGAGGTTTTACTACGAGGTCATTTTGTTGAAGTCTTTAGTCGCTCTGTTGAACAGGAGCCCGAGTGTCGAGTACCTGATAGCGCACAGGCTCGGAACCATCGCTTTTCTCACCGACTCAAAATGAGCCAACTTTACGTACTTATAGACGCACGCCATCCTTCGGATGGTACGATAAGGAATGGTCCCGAGCCTGTGTGATGTCAGGTATTCGTTAAAGACTCAGCGACGAAACTCTGGTATGACCTCGTAGTTAAAGCCCGGGCATGAGATCATAATAACTAACTGATTTGAGTTGTAATAAACAAAAGAAAAACAATGAACTATGCTAGGATTCGATTTCTACTTTCATATTTTGCCAACATCAGAGTTAGAGAAGAATTTCATCAGAGTTCGAGTCAGTTATAAATTTTACCTGGTGACTGATCTTCAATACAGGAGTCAATCTGTTTGTCAAATAGTTGGGATTATTGGAATCCTGTTGAGATGTAAGTCACGTGAGGAAGGCAAGGGGAGTTTCCGTTTAACCCTAGACCTAATCCAATTTCATTTGGTTCTGTCGAACTAACACAAACCTGATCTCTTGTCTAAGTTGGCGCTTCTCCACAACGAAGCCGCTACGCACTAACTTTACTAATATGCAGGTCACAAAGCCACACTCACATGGTCGCACAGAGAGGAACTAAATTCAGTTGGACGTCTAGGGTATCAAATCCAAATAGAATGATTGCCAAAAAACTTTACGTAGTATACTTTTTTTTTTTATTATTTTATTTAGATTCAATTAATATATAAGGTGACAAAGTCAACTATTGAATATTAGCACAAACGAGCCACTGGTTTTGAGAAAGCAAAAAATCAATTGATTAATTCTTTGTGGTGAAGCACATTGCCGGTGATTGACTGAGATTTTTATTACATTTTTAATTATAAGTATTATACATTTATATTTCTTAGATAAGACTTCTTTGTCAAATTTCAACAATGTCGGCTGAAGAGAAGGGGGTTCAGGGGAGGGGGGTCAATTGAAAAACCTTAATAACTGCCGATATATTTATCGGCACGAATTTTAGTATGAGGATTTAGGAGCCTCTATCTATGTAATTCAAGTATTGAATATTAGCGCGAACGTTTGACTAGTCTTGGAAGGGGAGCCAAAAATTAAATGATTATTTCGTTTTGGGGAAGTACATTGCCGGTGATTCATCGAACATTTTTTTTAAAAGTTATTTGACATTTTATAGATCTTCTTTCTTGCCTCAACAAACAGTTGACACAGCACAAGACCTTTCGACCTACTTCAGAAGAAAACTTTAACAACACTGGAACAATGAATGGACTCAGAAGATGGAAGACAACAAACTGAAGAATAAAATAAGAACACAAGTCGTGGAAACTTCAGAACACCATGAACAGATGAGACACGGTGATCATCACAAGACTAAGACTGGGACATAAGAGACTGACACATTCCTACCTACTTCTTGAACAGCCGACATGCTCCTGCAACCAGGACTACACAGAGCTCAATACAACATATCGCATCCTTGCTTCAAAAGTGCAACAACTCAAAAAACTCAATTTTTCAGGAAATGCAAAAAACAGCTTCCAGCTGGGTTAGGTGAATTTTAGTTGATCTAGTGACGTCACCAAGCAAAACTATGCGTATAATTTACGATAGATTGTGGTCCTGCAGATTTTCCAAGTTTTCAACTATAAATCTCGGTTTTTTGAGTAGTGGCCCTTTTGTTACCTAACAAAGACTAATGAGTGCAAACATAAAAAACGACATAACTGCTACCTAGCGGCTGAATTTTCAGTGCATTATCTGGCGCTTTAGGTGATTGGTATAAACTTAAAAAGCAAGTCGAATGGCAGTCTTAACTAAAAAACCCGAATTTTTGAGTTGTGGCACTTTTGAAGCAAGGGTGCGATATACTGACTGCACAAACTACACCACATTAAGAAACAAATATAAACTACCGACACTCATGAAAAAATACTACAACCACCCAACGACGAATACAACGGACTCATCCGGTTTCTTAAAGATGCTCAACTCTACGAGGACATGTAGATACAATAGTCGTCGCTAATGACCCTGAAGTCGATGCGACGTTGAATAAAAACTAAAAAAAAAAATAATAGAAAAAAAGTGGAAGTCAATAAAAAAGAATTAAAATATTAAAAGAAAGAAGATCAGAGTTATGGAAATGGATTATAATTTAGGAGAGCTATGTTCTACAATAGTCGTCGCTAATGACCCTCAAGTCGATGAGACGTTAAATAAAAATGCATCTTTGTGATTCGTTTTGAAGGCCGGGATCCAATGAGATAATCTACCGTTTCTGCATCAGTCCCTTTGTCGGCTTGCACTTTCCCTTCTGAGATTTTCTTTTCCTGGATCCTTTCATTGGATGAGTCTTCACACTTCTTGTTTAGCCTTGAGATATATATCCTTGTGAAAGGCCTGTTTGAAAGGACAAAATATGATAAAGTTAAACAGGAACATAAGAAGAAGAACACTTTTACAGAGGATGGAGGATGGTGTATGATACACTTAGCAATGGCCTAGAAAGTGTACGTCCTCATGGTAGCTCGAGACTGTAATGTACACTGCAGTTCTCTTTAATATCCTTCATTCAGTTCTGTTTGCCTAATGTCCTCCATTTATACAGAGAAATAAGATTACACAGACTCACGAGTCCTTCTAATGGCTGGAACTCATCTTGAATTCATGTCTCTCCACTTACCTCTGTACCTATGCTTCCCCCTCCCCCCATTTTCCTTATTTCTTATATTTCCCCTTCATTTCTTTTTATTTCCCTTTGCTTCGCTTCCGTTCCACCCTAATACCATATTAGGCTGTGTACTCTACTTTCTTCAAATTACTCCTAAGATAAGATTGGTATTAGTTTTGTTTGAATATTTTTTTAGGGGTTCCAGGATACTAGAAGATTTTTTTAGGAGTTTCCACTAGAATTTCATATTTTTCGACCCCTCAGATTTCAAAAAAGAAAAACTAATTTCTTGTCTGACTGTCTGTGAACATATCAGATAGAATATATCTTTGTTTTCTTTCTTTTCTATATCTCGCACATTGGGACCTGATGATGGGACGTAAGAACGTCCCGAAACATCGTTGGGATAAAAACACTTCCGAAGAGGTTTTTTTTGAAAAATGTGTCTACTTACTATAAACGTATCTTGTATTATTTTTGTGCTCATATATTTTAAAGTATTTATTCGTTCAGTTTTTATTAATTTCATTTTACTTTTTTTAATAGTTTTGTTATTACTACTAATCATAGATGTGTTAGACTCAAGTAGTTATACATCTAACTTATAATCTTAATGTATATATTCTATTGACGTATCCTATTACCATGTATTGGTTTAACGGAAATAAATTTATTATTATTAATATTATCGATAAAAAATTGTTAAAAGAACTGGGTGAAGGAAATTTACTCAAATAAAAGCCCTAATAACTGCCGATAAAATAAATGTATAGTATATTGTAACAGTCTGTAATTAGGGGTAACAAAAAAATAATTAATAATAAATTAGATATTAAGTATCAAGGGGGCTTCGGCATGAGGGGAGGGGAGAGTCTGTATGTTCCCGGAGTGGGCATATCTGTCTGTCCAGATAGTCGATCTTTCCCATTAGTACAGAGGTCTGCCCCGTTCAGTCTGAAACAAGGAGACCTCAAAAAAAGATCAGTAGTACATATGTTCCAGGGATGAGCGAATCAGCACTGTGCCAGGCGAAATGAAGATGGGTTCAGAAGAGAGGTTCCACTAACCTCAATAACTGCCGTTGTAAGAAATGTATCGACACGAAATTTTATATTTGAAGTTAAAAGCCAACAAGGACATCACTTGTCAAATTTCAACAATATCGGCTTTAAGAAAGGAGGTTTAGGGGGTGGAGCTCAATTCAAAAAACTAATAACTGCCGATGTAATGAATTTATTGACACAAAATTTAGTATGAGGATTTGGGAGCCCCTATGTAAGTTGTTACGATCTATTTAATATATAAGAATAAGGAAGCGGAAAAAAGACAGTGTGCGAAAAAGGACAGTAGACCGTAGCAAAAATAAAGAAATCAGACAAGTTATAAAGTTATTTATATATTTAGTATTCACAATAATGGTGTACAGGGCAACAGCTCACACAAAGAAAAAGGAAAAGACAACTGGATATAAGAACAATATAATAAAAATGAACAGAATGTGCTACAAGGAATTTACAATAGTGATTCTAATACAGGGTAATAGGGAGTGATAGTGAGTGCCTTTCTGGCCTGTTATATAGGCCCATGGAGGTGGTTATATAATTTGGTTATTTTCTATATATACAGGTATTTATATAATTATTTTATATTTGTAACTTACAATGATATATATATAGATAATTTTCTATCCATTGCGACCTAGAAATAAAACCTATATTTAATATATTTTAAATATCGAGGACTAGAACCGGTCGGTCCCTAGGTCGGCCATTGGTTCTAGAACTTTCTATAAAATCTATTTTTTCGAAACGTTCTACAGACTTCTACACTGGCCCATGTGGCTTTATTAATTACTTTATAATTTTTTTAATATTATCTTATTTCATATTACATATTTACCTATATGTAGGTCATAAAGATTTATCCCTCTAAAATAAATATATTCCTACAAGAATTGTGATTGTGTCGTGTCTTAGGGACAGGTAGGGATATATGGGTATCAATTATTATATATGGTGACGAAGTCAACTATTGAATATTAGCACAAACGATCCACTGGTTTTGAGAAAGCAAAAAATCAATTGATTAATTCTTTCTGGGAAGTACATTGCCGGTGATTCACTGAGATTCTTATTACATTTTTAATTATAAATATTAAACATTTATATTTCTTAGATAAGTTTTCTTTCGGGACGATATTAAAGGGTGATATCAAAAGATCAGGTTTGTAAGGAAATATTCACGTTTACAAATTATGCTAATGGGTTTATCGATTGACTGCAGGGGGTAAGTGTTGCACCCAGGTTATTCAAAGCCTAAAGCACCGTATAACTAACTCATTTTCACTTGCATGTAACCACTTTGTTGAACACTTACATCATATTACGTGCAACTCAAGACCTCTGATGCTAAACAATTGCCGAGATAATAACATCGCTTATCACTTAACCTCGATAGTCGGGTATAATGACTCATGCCCGGGCTTTACAAGATCATATTGTCTACTACCAGAGCGCTCTTTCGTCGCGCTGGTGGACTTGAGACCGGATCATACCTGGGACTTGATCTGTGGCAGCTGACAATAATTTGTTCTTAATTATATTATATTCATTTTCCCTGTCAACAAAATAAAAAATACCTTTGGATTAGATAAATAAACATGTTTGCAAATTTAGAAAAATTTCCTGGCATCACAGAATTATATTTTAGAAAAAAATCCAAATAAAGTAATTACAATTTGAAACTAATTTATATAGTGCACTTTCTTCAAAATTACAGGTCATAAAGTTTATATATTTTTTTTCTATGACCCTTCTCGGAAACTATTGTAGAAATCAAAATTTAATGTAAGACCAACCAAAATTTCTACAGGAAATGTGATAATATATTTATTATTATTTATTTATGACTGATGTAGTGAGTAGTGATTAGTTCACAGGTTGTAAAATAAACTATGATCTGACCTCTCACAGGTTTTATTAATTCTTGCTAGCCGGCTTTCGAGGTTGTCCTCATCATCAGGCAGTCTCTAAAAATAATCTTGAAAACAACATAATTTAGAATGTTTTAATAAATAAGAGTAAAAAAGTTAAAATAAACGTATACAAATATATACTATATATAGTTGTTGGATATTTTTTTATATATTTTTTTTTTGTATGCGTTTATTTTAACTATTACTCTTATTTATTAAAACATTTTAAATTATGTTGTTTTCAAGATTATTTTATGAGACTGCCTGATGATGAGGCCACCTCGAAAGCCAGCTAGCAAAAATTAATAAAATCTGTGAGGTGTCAGACTATAGTTCATTTTACAACCTGTTAAGTTATAAATATAGTGAGGAATATGATAAGGAATAAGGTTCAATACATTTTTTTTATTACTTTTTGCTTGCGTCACGAACCTAACCATTTTGGATGAGGTTAAGTCAAACAGTGTCCTTTAAAAAAAAAAAGCTTCAAGGCCCCTGAAACATAGATTTGCCACTGTTAAAAACCTTGAAATTCCAAGATAGATTTTTTTCTCCTGGAATGCAGAATTTTTCTGTAATAAGAATGTACCAGCATACACATTGTTATAAGGTGTAAAATACCTTGGGGTCACCTTATAAAGTAAGATGCCGTGGGTAATACTCATAAAGAGGGGTCGGCAACAAGCACACATAGAGACCCAACCAGCTATTTCCATTGGAAAACAGAAAATAACACCATTTTGACACGATATCACTATTGCTATATAAACAGCACTGATTGAACACTTGCTTAGGAGAAGATTATCACGGGTTATGGGTGATATATGTTAGGTTAGATTTTATGATTCATGCCCGGGCTTTTACTATGAGGTCATTTCGCCTACTACCAGAGCGCTCATTCGTCACTCTGGTGGCATGAGCCCGACTCTACTGTGAGAGTCCTAAATTTTTATTCACCTAGGCCAGGGGTCTTTAAGGAGTACATAACATCGTACAGACTCGGGACCATCGCTTAACGTCCCATCCAAAGGACGGCGTGCTCAAGTTTATTTTACCTCCCAGATAAAATAAATTAAGGGCCTCGGTAGGGTTTCGAACCCACGTTCTTGAGCTCAGAAGACAAGCACGCTTACCATTGAGCTACCGGCGCCCTCATATATAACAATATTTATACGTTGAATTAATAATAACAACACTCAGTCGGTGGATCCTTTTCTACTTCCCCAGCACGAATTAATCAGTTAAGTTTCTGCTCTCCCTCCAAAGCCAATCGACCGTTTGGGCTAAAACTCAAAATTTGATTTACATATTAGCTTGTGAATTCTCTTACTAAATGTTGTCTCGTTACATTCATTACATTGGCAGTTATTATCGTATTTAAATCAACCCCCTCTTCCCTGGTGTGCCATCTTTATGGGATTTGAATTGACCTCCGTCAATCCCACCCCCACAACTAACATGGCTGGTCGCATGGCGTCTATCAGGCGTCAGACCTTTATATCTTTGAAAAAAATTAAAAATCTTCATTTTTTTCAAGATCTTACTTATTTGTTGTGATCATTTATATTTATAAAGATCACAAGAATATTAACAAAAATAATTGTTTTTACAAATAAAATATATTAATTTTTAAATTTATAATATAAAACTTTTTTTTATCAAAATGAATGAAAATCACAATTAATCCTAATTATTATTGATAGTTAAAACATAAGGTTTATGACTCAGGTTTAGGTTTTATGACTCATGGCCGGGCTTTAACTACGAGGTCATATCGACTACTACCAGAGCACTATTTCGTCACTCTGGTGGACATGAGCCCGAATCTACTGTGGGGTCCTAAATTTTGCCTACCCTAAATTTTTATTCACCTAGGGCAGGTGTCTTTAACGAGTACCTGACATCGCACAAGCTGGGGACCATCGCTTAACGTCCCATCCGAAGGACGGCGTGCTTAAGTTCATTTTACCTCCCAGATAAAATAAACTAAGGGCCTCGGTCGGTTAAAAAATAATGTAAAAAAAGAAGAACGAACAACAGAAAAATAATTTATAATTAAAGTATAGAATAAAGTTATAGGTACAAATAAACGCAATGTTGATTGCGATATAAATCTATCAAAACAAAATAAAACTGGAAAAGATATATAAAAAAAATCTTTTAATTGGTTCATCACAGTTTAATGCTATCACAAAAGTTGAAAACATTTAGGATGGAAAGGTAACAAGACTTATAAAAGTTCATTGATAACTGACAAAATCTTGGATCTCCCAACTTGTAGACCTGGGCTCCAGTAACGAGGACGAGGTTGTCATGGTAGTTGGCGATAAACGCCTCCATGTCCGGAATGTCAACTCCTTTAGGTATCTGTTGATTCCGGACGAACCAAAGTGCGCCCACTGCCAAATGAAGGACCTTGTTTTCAAACCTTCCAAGTTGGTTTACGAGTGTTTTGCTTGTGCCTTGCCAAGTAGGTGATGCATAGGTAATGTGTGGTCGTAACAAGGCTGTGTAGTGTGCAGCATGTATGTCTGAGTGGTCTACGTCTAATAGTTTTGTGTGTATGTGTCCGTCTTCCATGTCAGTCTAGGGTTGAAATGTACCCCAAGGTACTTGTTTGTCACGTCAGGAGTTGTCCAGGGTATGTCGTCATTGTTGGTCCAAATCGGACTGAGTCTGTCTAAGTAAGACCTTTGAGGAGTGAAAACTTTGGCCATCATTTTAGCAGTGTTTATTCCCAGATTCCACCTGTTGAACCAGTCCATCTTGACTCTCACTTTTTTGATCTTCTTCTGGATGCTGGGATACAAGCAGAGTATCATCAGCATATGTAGCCAACAGTGAGTCGAGGGTATTTGGCATGTCGTGGCAGTACAAGTTAAAAATAATGGGACTCAAACTGCGCAAAGCCTTACAGAACTCTTATTTGATAAGCTTCTTGTTACTAAATCTTGAAGCTATTCTCATCTGGAAGGTTCTGTTTGACAGGAAACTTTCTATGATTTTTCAAAGGTACCGAGAAGCTCCTATCCCAAGAGTTTGTAAATTAAGCCGTCATGTCCATGTATCGAATGCAGAATAAGGGCTGCTGAAAACTATTTTCCTTCGAAACCGCGAATTTTTCTGTCACTTTTTGCAGCTGATGAACCGTCGTGTGCTTAGGGCGAAATCCAATTGATGAGGCGGAAGTAGATCACTATCGTGGAGAAGAGCTAGTAGCCCCAATGTATTATGTATAATATAGAAACATTATTTTAAAGGGAATCAGATAAAGTTGAATATTATCAATTAATTCATTTTGAGAAGACACAAGATGAATTGGTTGGGTGTAACGCGGGTTTGGTTTTCTGAGAAGAGAAGGGGGAGGCGCAGCTGAAGCCAAAGGGGAAGATGTAAATCCTCTTAAAGTGTGGTATTATATCTTTGTAATAACAAACTCTGGGGTAACACCACAATAGCCCTGAATTTCAGAGGGATTTCAAGCTCCTTTAGTAGAGAGAGCTTTTGATAAAACCACTCAATTAGGTCACAGCCCGACCGCTCGTTCGCTCAAAGCGCTCCTTTTTGTGTGTGACTCCCAACCCAGAACCTCCTCTACCCTCTAGATCTAGAGATACATTTATATTTACATGTTTGATGTTCTTGTCATCTTTGATACATTTTACACCCAATATTTCAAAAGATAAATCTTTATAAACAATAAGAATTCAGTTAGAAATTAACAAAAAAATCGGGTGCGTGCAACTCCGATGCGTGGCGAAATGAGTGTGACAACGTCTGAGTTGCGAGATAGCGAAAGTGTCAAGAATCAAATATAACAGAGGGAGAGTAGACACTTATTGAGGTTTAGAGGGAGAGCGGACACTTATTGAGGTTTAGAGGGAGAGCGGACACTTATTGAGGTTTAGAGGGAGAGCGGACACTTATTGAGGTTTAGAGGGAGAGCGGACACTTATTGAGGTTTAGAGGGAGAGCGGACACTTATTGAGGTTTAGAGGGAGAGCGGACACTTATTGAGGTTTAGAGGGAGAGCGGATACTTATTGATGTTAAGAGGGAGAGCGGACACTTATTGAGATTTAGAGGGAGAGCGGACACTTATTGAGGTTTAGAGGGAGAGCGGACACTTATTGATGTTAAGAGGGAGAGCGGACACTTATTGAGGTTTAGAGGGAGAGCGGAAACAGCTGTCTCTCTCTCTCGGCGCATGCGCGATACGTGTGTTCCGCGTTCCCCGTGACTTTCGTTACGGGACATCGTTTTCCTGCATGAGGACCCGGCCTACCAAATTATAAGACGTTGTCACGTCAAAATAAATATGATGTAACATAACGGAAATTTCATACAACAACCTTTTTTTCGAAGTGAAACTTTTTTATCGTAGCTAGTAAATCGCAATTACCTCGACATAAAAAATCAAACGTGAAACGCGCATGCGTACAAGTCAACTACGAGTTTAGGTCAGTGTCGATGCACTGAGTAACGTATTATTTTAATACGTTTAATTTTATTCTGTTAAAAGTGCCAAAAAACTTAAACGGAACCTGTTCGACAATGCCGTGCAAGACATAAGCAAATGCAGCAACATGAAAGTCAACATAAAAGTAATTTTTAATAATTACTCTCCATTTATATTTTTAAATTATTAAACTTCATTAAAGTTATTGATATCTTATTGATTAAATTTTATTACAAGATATCTCTACAAAGTTGATACAATAATATTTATATCGCACTTTAGTTATCACAAACCACTGGTAACATTTGTAAGTAACAGTGAAGTACCAGATCAATAAAATATAATTTTTAAATATGCAATATGACTATATATAATATATATACATAGTGCAGGCAAAGGCAGAATTTTAATTTTTTTAAATATTTTTCTGCAGCTTGTTCTTTGATTAATATTGTTTATTATTCTTAGTGTTTACTTCAGAAAGTCTAAAAATATTAATACTCGAGCTATAAGCTCTAATTGTGGACTCATTTAGGTCCTACCTCTCAAAGAACATAGTTCAGATATATTAGGGGTGCCCTTAAGCTTCCTATTTGCTCCACCTACAGGGTGGCTCCTATATTCCTAGCCCCCTTCTACCCCTAATTGTGGACTCATTTAGGTCCTAGCTTTGGTCAACCTCTCAAAGAACATAGTTCAGATATATTAGAGGTGCCCTTAAGCTCCCTATTTGCTCCACCTACAGGGTGGCTCCTATATTGCTAGCCCCCTTCTACCCCTAATCCCTAGAATCTTGTAAACTCCTTTATCATTAGAGGCCCCCCCCCCCCCCCTCCCCCATCTCTGTATCTCTCATCTCAAGTTCTCATTCCTTTTTCTCTACCACTAATTTATCGTTTAAAACATTCAACATTGTTCAGCTAGCTGTAGTATCTAATATTGTTCAGTAAACTAGTAGTCCAGTAGGAGCTCAACATTTAGGTCTTCATGGATTTGAAGGTCCCTCGAGTAGCTAGGATTTCGAAATTTATGTAAGTCGACTGGTTTTGGAGGGGGAGCGAAAAGTTAAGGGATTAATTCGTTCTGGGGAAGTACATTGCCAGTAATTCACTGACGACTTTCTAGATGTAAAATATCGATATTTTCTTTTCGATATATATCCCTAGATTTCGATATATTGACTATGCATGTACATAAAAGAATGTTTTGATATATCATTCACATACATTTCCTTCTAGCGGTTTTCTTTCTAAGGAATCAACTTATCCGCTCACCCTGAAGACTCCCCAGATAACATTGAACACTGGGGATGATGTATTGTTCTGTATGAGATTGTCTGCTTCACCCCTGGGAGTGAAGATCAGTATATACCCTCGATACCCTGGACCACCGAACTCCCCCGTTTGTGGACAGATTTGGTGAAGTATTTGCCCATAGGGAGATGTTACAACGATCAGTTCCCACGTACAGATTGCAATCGCAGCATCGCTCTGGCATTGAACCGATCATACGCCAAGCCTCAAGAGGGAACAAGTATTGCGATCGTGCGAAAATCTGGGATCGCTTTTTCAACGAATTTTTACGTTGCCAGATCGCCTGAATACGTTTTGAACTAAATAATTGGAACTTAATGCGCTCACTAACGCAGAAACAATTGTAGCTATGAACTTGAAATTTGGAATGAAGAAGTCACATGTGCTAACTTAGATCTGAATAAAGTTTTGGCGGAAATCATGCAGTACATTTTACAGGATATGTACCTAATCAAAAATCCTTAAAAATAATAGTTGTAGAAAAAAATGAAAGACACAATTTATATTAAACACCGTTTCACAGGTCTACCGATATGCGAGATACATGACAACAACCGTCCTGAAATGCCATTTTGAAACACATATGTTTAGACGTTTCCTTGATTCACTGGAGAACTATTAGTCCTATCGAAAAATTGTTTCTTACCAAAAATGTTTCTTATTAAATTTCAAATTACCTCGTGTGTCTTTAGATTTGAGATGACCTACTCGAGCAAAGTTATTGCATCTCAAATAATGTGCCTATAAATCTGGTTGTAATCGCTGTAACACACTTTTGAGGCAATGAACCGATCGTATGCCAAGTCAAGTGAATTAAAAGAAACTATGTTTGTTGTATCGATTGATAAACATTCATTGACCTCTTCGCTCTTTCATTTTTTTATAATCATTATTAATTCTATTTAACGTTTGTCTTCTCTTGCCCGTCCATTAATCCAATGAAGCTAGTTTATTATTAACTCTCGATGGTGAATATTGATAAGAGAGATATGAACACTTGACATATTGTCCATCGTTCACTTTATAAATGTCAAATTATATTACGAGTGATTATTTGAAGTGAAAAGTTTCATCAACCTTAACCGTGGACTGACATCATCGCAAATGTCAATATTCACTTTTCATTCGAATTTGCAATTTATTTTTTATTTTATAAGTTTATTCTACAATCTTTTCAGACAACAGAAGGGTTGGCATGAGAACAAATGATGAAATAACATTATTTATACTTATTTAAGTAATATCAAATACTGAAAAGAAGTAAGAAACAATAAAGAAAGGAATATGTACAAAATAATAGTAAATATATACAAACACCAAAATGTAAAAAAAATAATAATATATATACAAAATAAATAATAATAGTTGTAATTTAATAAATATAATAGAATAAAATAAAGTAAAATAAAATAATTTTGACAGAGTTCCTCCACAGATATCCTCTCTAAGTTTTTTCAAATCTACTTTATGTTTATCATTTATTTTTCATTTATTTTGGCTTATTTTTTTATGTATTTCTTAAAAATATTTGTAGTTGTTACTATTTATTTTTTATATTTGTTATTGTTATTTTGTTTTCTTTTTTCTTTTTATATTTCGCACCTTGCTCGTTTGTTATCTGATGGAGAGATGTAAGAACGTTTACGAAATTATCGTTCTGAAAAAGACATTTTCGGAAAAATTTAAAAAAATATTTATCTTAATTTTAATTAAATTTAAAACTCTATCTACTGTGGTTATTATTATTAACTTCCCAGCATATATGGAAGTTATTGTAATTGGTCCGAAAATCGAAATCAAAATTTTCATTATAATTTTATCTTTCATTACAGTATTTTCACACTATTTTTGGAAAGAAGTATGTGTGTGAGTAGGTACGTGCGTGGTCTATTTTTCTTGCACGATATCTCGCGAATGAAAAATGATATCGACTCCGCTTTGATGTCAATCGAAGATTATCAACGTAAATATGATCTGAAAGAAATTTTTTCGAATTCCGTTCATCCGTTTTTTTTTTTGTTTGAACAAAAAGACTGTTAAAAAACTGGGTTTTAGGAATTCTTGAAAACTATTTATCCGATCTAATTTGTTCTGGTGGCAATGTAGCATCCTTTTGAGATTGAAAGATGGCGTCTGAAAATTTTGAACGGGAGGTGGGTTATGAGTGGGGCTTTTTTCTTTTTTCTAATCGCGCTAACAGGTGTTCGAATTTTTTTTAGAGCGGTTATTCCCTGGTCCGGTTAATCGGGGATCTACTGTACCATATTATGGTTTAACGTAAATAAATATTAATATTATCATTGACGTTTCGAATATACTTACAGCTTGCAAAATCCTAGGGTTGACAGAGAAAATTCGAATGACATAAGCTAAATAAGAGAGCGTGACTTAGCTTAGGATATAGTATTTGCTTGGTTGAAGGACGATGTGTCCTGGATTACCGGGTTAGAGAGACTTGGTCACGTTCGTCTCACCAAATTTGTATTCCAAAAGTAGGACGACCACCCGAGAGAAAGACAACCCACTCTAACCCTGGGTTAATTTAGTGAAGGTGAGCTCTGGAGCATTAATTCCCTCTCTTCTCATCTCTGAGAAACAGCTCCATTCCCATATTTCGGTCTTTCTTCACATTCACCGTTCTTCACCAAGCGCTAAGAAAGATACTGGGAGGCATATTTGTGATAAAGGAAAAATATTAATCCAATAAGGAGATTAGTTATAATAATAATAATTTTTATTGTTTAAAGGGATGACCCCTATACAATGGAGTCAGTGACCATTACTTTTACAATATTAACATAATAATGACAATATAAAGAATACACATATAAAACTATAATGACATATATACAGGAACCTTTAACAAACTAAATAAATAACATAAATAAATTTAAAAAATGTATAAATAAAATAAGTAATTACAAATTAATAATAATAATGTAACAAAGACAGTAAATATGGAGTGGGGATGTAGGTATTGAATATCAATATAATATGTAAGTTGAAATACATCATTCATTAACAATGAATGCTCTAAGTTTCAGAGCGCTGATCAAATAGTAGAAAATGTGTATAAGAAGAAATAACTAATCTAATTAGTTATTACAACTACTAACTATATATAATTTATTGTATTATTATTATTGTTTTGCTTTCTGAGCTCGAGAACGCGGGTTCGAAACCCGTTTAAGGCTCTTAGTTTATTTTATCTGAGAGGTAGAATAAACTTAAACACGCCGTCCTTCAGATGGGGCGTTAAGCGATGGTTCCGAGTCTGTACGATGTCAGGTACCTGCTTGTTAAAGATCCCTGCCCTAAGTGAAAACTATTTAGGGTAGGCAAAATTTAGGATCCCCACAGTAGAGTCAGGCTCATGTCCACCGGAGTAACGAAAGAGCGCTCTGGTAGTAGGCGATCTCGTTGTTAAAGCCCGGGCGTGAGTCATAATAACTAACTAACCATTCTGAAAGAGATACATATATTCATGCATATTTAGAAACAATTGTTGAAATTCATTGAGTGATGGTTTACTGAAGGACAGGCGGTGCGATGGGAAGCGCTCTGGCTCCCTAGAGAAAGCCTCTCTATCCGCTATCCTTTGTGGCAACACCCCCTAGACTTGGTGCTAGGCTGGCTGATTGTCCAACCCTCCACCTTTACTTACCATCCAAGAGGACCTCTCCTTCCTAGACTCGACGCTATCTCTGGAGAGTGTCCGTCACTTCTCACCATACCTTTCCATCATTACCGCAAATCCTATTCTGGAAACGCTAATGGCCAAAGCAGCCGATGCGTAAAAAAAAAAAAAAAAAAAAAAAAAAACTAACTAACCATCCGAAGGACGGAATTCTCAAAGTTTTGGAACTCTGCCAGGTTTTGAATCCGCGAGAAACCTAATGAGTTATAATCGAAAAAATTTAATCACTTTTTTTTGTACAGATCATTTAATATTCTTCCCCCTTCCCTCGATTAAACTCATATCATGCACCATACTGCATTGGACGTAAGTAATGTGTTGGGGTCAGCTGATTTCTTTGTTTCATTGTAAAGTGTGATTCTGAGAGTGATTATTATTATTATTATTATTATTATTAGTTATAAGAGTATTAAGGAGATCTGTTTTGCCTTAGCTGATAATGTAGGTCGGGTTGCCTAGCATGCAGAGTAGCCAGGATTAGCGACTGATTGAACCAAGATTGATGACCTGTTGGTCTATTAAAATATACTTTGATAAAATCCTTAATAGTCTATTAACGAAGCTATTAGACTGTCCTAGAGGGGAGGATTTGTGAGGCCGAGGGCTACCGTATTACCCTCGTTTCCTGGACTAACGCGGATAAACGACTTACACTCCACATAGGTCCTATATCGGAGACTTTCCCAGTCCTAGGACTTCTTATAATGGCAAAGGGAATTGGGGACTTTGTCACTAGGCACTTACATTCTCAGAAATGCTTGAGGTCAACATTTTCTCTTTTTCTTATCATAGAATGTCTTTCTCTTGGGAAAAATTTCTGGCCCAGATGCTATATGTACTTTCAAAACGCTGGATTTCTTAGGAATGTCTTTTACTTTATCTTAGGGGATGTTTCCGATCCAGATGTTAAGCTGGACTTACACGATCGGTTTTTCCGTCAGTTTGGCACGACGGTTTGACACGTCGTTCAAAACGCATGGAAGACACGATCGTGTGAGGGTGAAAACCGTCGGTTTGGACGGCGTTCCAAAAAATCTGTTGAGGACAGAAAAAAAACCGTCGTGTTGGAATGATAACAGGCCAAACTGACCGTCTGAGTGCGCATCGTTCCAACCCGACGGTTTTTTTTGCTTTCCTGCGTCACATTTCTAGTTAAAAGACCAAATCAAGCACCAAGAATGTTAATTTTAAGAATGTTTGGTAATATTTACGCATGGAAAATAGCGTATCGAGTTTGCACAGCTGTGGACAATATTAATAAGTATTTATTATTTGCTACATCCTTCGCTACAAAGGTTTTCAAAACCAAGAACCCATAAACACGATTCACTGAAAACTAGACGTTTTCAGAACGCTTATGAACTGGACGTTTCTACGAACATCAACAAGCCCTTCGCTTTCCAGCTTGCAAACCAGCTACTTCAGTCCAGTTCCCACCTCGCAAGGAAAGTATTTAAAAAAATTTAACATGAGTAGCTCTGGAAATTCGTTCTTTTTAGAATTCATTCAACTTTACCGAAGCCATCCGTGTCTTTGGAAGGTAAGGTCCAGCGATTATTTTGATCGTATAAAACGTAATAATGCATACAAAGTGCTTTGTGTGGGAGAGTTTTGTCCTTTTTAAGAGGCACTCCTTTGCTCGTATCGTATCGTGTAGGGGACATCGTCGGTTCGTGCAAAACCGACGTTTTTTCCCCCGTTTGGACCGATGAAAAAACCGATCGTGTAAGTCCAGCTTTAGGCTCTCCAATCGCAGGACTTCTTAGGAATGGCTGTCTTCTACCCCATCCTGGGGAATGTTTCTGGTCAGTCTTTAATACCCTTATCTGGAAAAAGTGTCTAGTAGGACTTCTTAAAACGACAAAAGGATTTGAAAACTTTATCTCTGACTAGTTGCGTTCCCAGAAATGCCTAAGTTCAACATTTTATTTTTTCATGTCTATTATAAATATCACAAATCCTGTCTGAGTGCGTTTGTCCCGATATCCTGATAACTCGCGATGTATTGAATGTATCGACACGAAATTTTATATGTGTATCCAGAACCACACAAGACAACTGATATTCATCCAACACAAAAATTGTAATAACTGTCGATGTAATGAAAGACTCAACCTTAAATTTTTTATTGAGATTCAAATCCCCATTAGGAGGCACCTAATAATTTTCAGCAAAATCAGATGAAGGGAAGAGGAGATTAGGGCAGGGGGCTGAACTGTAAAACCCTAATAACTGCCGATGTATTAAATGTAGGGACACAAAATTTAGTGCGATGATTTAATTACTACTACTTTTTAGTTCATGTTATAAAGGGACAACCGGTGATTCACTAAAAACAATTTTTTTTTTTTTCATTTTTGGAATTTGAGGGATTGAAAACATAAAATTCCGATGAAAACATTGAACTTCCGACCAATTACATAACTTCTCTTATACTTCCTATAGCTGGAACTAACCAATTACACAACTTCTCTTATACTTCCTATAGCTGGAACTAACCAATTACATAACTTATCTTATACTTCCTATAGCTGGAACTAACCGATTACATAACTTCTCCTATACTTCCTATAAGCTGTAAATAACCGATTACATAACCTCCTATACTTCCTTTAGCTGGAACTAACCAATTACATAACTTCTCCTATACTTCCTATAGCTGGAACTAACCAATTACAAAACTTCTCCTATACTTCCTATAGCTGTGTAAGTAAAAAAAAAAAAAAAATCTAAAAGGTACATTACAAGATAACATTTTTTTTATGTCTGTAATAAATTTGGTACATAAAATAACATTTTGTCTTGGCTAATGTTTGACTAACCTCGCCCCGCCCCAGGAGTACTGAAATATCAACCCTGTGTATACTGTATATAGAATAGGACCCAAGGTAGTTCCATATTTTTTTGCTCTGCTCCTCTTTTCTAATATATGTATGTTATTATTACTATATAACATAATAATATATATATCTGTTCTTTTTATTGTATTTTTCTTTTCTTGGTATCTGATCGTTAGTCGATAGAAAAAAAATATATGGTTCCTCCCCCATAACCTACTCAAAATCACGTTACAAAGTATATGAAAGTAACGCGTTGGTTTCATTGATTTTCTTTGTTTCATTGTACAACGTAATTCTGAGAGTGGGTTGCTTATCCCATATTATTAAATTAGCCTATATAATTTGCCCCCTAGGACCCCCAGAGCTGCATCCATCAGGCATCCATGACCTACCCTTAAAGAAAAAAAAAAAAAAAACACATTACTACTTGAGCTATTTCCTACTGACATTTATTATAAATTTTTTTGGGACTCTATAACATTTTTTGTAAAACCAACCGTTTTCGCGTGAATTAAATGAATTTCTAAAAAAATGGTTTCAAGATATTATTTTCATGTGGTTTTTCTCATTTATCTCGCAAACTGGGTGGCTGTCGGAAAATCGTTTTTCTAATAAAATATGTCTTTCATCATTCTCTAGCATGTTTTCTCATCTAGTCAAAAATATAAGTGGTATCTTGTAAAATGTATTTAGGCCCCGAAAAAAAATAGACTTAATTTTCGTCTGATTTCGGCCGATTCTCAAACACTTACACACTGACAGACATCTTTGTAAAAATGGTCAATATCGTGTTTAGGACCGTTGAAACCTTTGAAAACTTAATGTCGGATTTAAAGAGAGTTGTGATCAGAGATTTTTTTTTTTGGCCTTTTGTACGATGCATATTAGCCATGACTCAAATGGTGTTACCTAGTTATTTACGACACCCATGGCCCCGGGTGGGAGTTCTATCTACGAAATAAAACTCACTCCCGGATGAGATTCGAACCGGCAAATCATGCGAACAAAGCCCTACGCTCTAGTCCACACGGCCACCATGGCTCCTTTGATCAGTGTTCTCATGGAGAGACTAAACCTATGTTTCATTTGATTATGGGAAAGCCTTCTAATTATTGAATCTCAATGAGGGTACTTAAGACGGTGTTAAGTCTGTTTCTAGATGTTGCAGTGCCTTGCTAACTTTCCAAATCTTCCTCGTGTTTCCAAAAGTGGTACAATTTCCCTAACTTTCACTCAGCACACCCCCTACTAATATCTGGTAAACTTTACTCAACTTATTAAGTCCCTAAGATTATTCAATTACTCCTTATACCTGTCTTCCTGAAAGCAGATATCACAGTGGTACTTATTAAAGTACATAGAATCAGTGTTTTGTATAATCTGTCACGTTAGTTAGTTAGTTAGTTAGTCCCTAAGATTATTCAATTACTCCTTATACCTGTCTTCCTGAAAGCAGATATCACAGTGGTACTTATTAAAGTACATAGAATCAGTGTTTTGTATAATCTGTCACGTTAGTTAGTTATTATTATTAGCCAATGTTAGTTAGTTATTATAATTCATGTTCGGGCTTTAACTACGAGGTCATATCGCCTACTACCAGAGCGCTTTTTCGACACTCTGGTGGACATGAGCCTAAGTAGGTTTATTCACGTAGGGTAAGGGGTCTTTAACGAGTACCTGACATCGTAAAAGAAACTAAAGGCCTCGGCCGGGTTTTGAACCTGCAATCTTGTCTCAGTATCAAGCATGCATACCACTGAGCTACCGGCGCTATCGTTGTGATTTTGTGTTACGAATGTAATTTTGATGATTCCAACGGAAGTCATGAGATTTTTATTTGTTAAGCAATCTCCCTCTTCTATTTGGCTGAAAATCAATAGGTGTCGTCGTTAGAGCAATGTTAAAACAAAAAATATAAACAATTTTTTTTTTTTTTTTTTAAATATACCCTATATTTAATAGTAGTCCTACTCTGTAGTAAGTACGATAGAATATTAAATTTTTTCTGCAAGCGATTGGGTTAGGTTTAGGTTAGGTTTTATGACTCATGCCCGGGCTTTAACTACGAGGTCATATCGCCTACTAACAGAACGCTCTTTCGTCACTCTGGTAGACATGAGCCCGACTCTACTGTGGGAGTCCTAAATTTTGCCTACCCTAAATTTTTATTCATCTAGGGTAGGGGTCTTTAACGAGTACCTGACATCGTACAGGCTCGGGACCATCGCTTAACGTCCCATCCGAAGGACGGCGTGCTTAAGTTTATTTTACCTCCCAAATAAAATAAACTAAAAGGCCTCGGTCGGGTTTCGAAGCCACGATCTTGAGCTCAGAAGGCAAGCACGCATACCACTGAGCTACCGGCGCCCTCTGCAAGCGATTGGTGTTGAGTGGAAAGAATAAAATATATTAAAAAAATTAATTCAGAAATAATATGTTGCAGAGACAGAAGTAGACAAGATCATCAATGCAACATTAAATGCAAAACCTTATATTATTTTTAATTTTCTTAATGTCTTCCAACCAATACCAATTGTCTGCTGAAAGGAAAAGTTTATTTTCAACTTTTCAATGTATTATTATTGAAATGAAAAGTATATTTTTGAAAAACTTTTTTAAAATATTTTTTACATTCCCAGCTATATGAAGTATAGGGGAAGTTATGTAATCGATCAAAAATTACTATGGGTTGTATATCCTACTACCAGAGCGCTCTTTCGTCGCTCTGGTGGACATGTTCCCGACTCTACTATGGGAGTTCAACATTTGACCGATTAAGCAAGAAGGAGTATCTGACATCGTTGAGGCTCAGGACCAACGCTTAATGTCTCATCCAAAAGACGATGTGCTCACTTAAGAACCTCGGCTCGAGATCTTAACTTTAGTAGACAAGTACGGTATCTCTGAGCTATTGGCGCCCTACCAAAAGTACTTCCATATATTGTATTGTCATTAGTTTTTCTATATTTTTCTAATTTATAAGCTATACAAAATTGTGTGAGATATCCAACGGAACTAAATATCTTATTATGCAATTGTCTGTATATTATCCCATCCACCCATAATTGATTTTAATTTCTAGCGTCATAAAACGTAAACGAAACCACCAATCACTTAACACTATGGGAATAGTAAATTATGAATTACAATGGAGAAAATTGAAATTAGTTATAAATTGAATAATGAAGCAAGATCTGTAAATGTTGTTTGAATAATAAGGAGAAATATGCAAATTTCAGTGGTAGAATTGTAATTGAGTCTGATAGATACGTATTTAGCTCGGAGGTAGAAAGACGGGGCAAAGAAGGGTATGATGGACAAACAGAGAGAACCCTGACAAAACAGCCCTAGTCAGATATCCAGGCGGGTGAGGAGACTCCAGTTTTTTTTGTTTGTTTACCATCCACTCCCCTTCTTACTTACAACTGGGCGGAAAAAACAAAACAATACAGAGTTGAAAAGACTTAAGTTTAAAGTTCAACTTTCTGTTCCAGTCAACAGACCTCTTAGCAAAACTTAACAGATGGTGTCAGTGGCGGATCCACAGTTTTGGGTACCTTCAGGTTTTTCTTTGAAGGTACTCCCCTCCCCCCCCCCTATAGAAATATGTTGAAGAAAAAATATTGGATGAAATTAGTTGGGGTAGAGCGAAAAGTACATAAATATTATTTATCTTCAATTTCGTATCCTATATACGATTGTTTGAGACCTCTTAAGTTTTTATTTTTATGTAGGTATTTCAATAATTACCATCTTATAGCCCTTTTTGGTCTCATTTATTCTTTTTCTTTATGTTTTCTTCTTCATTTCCATACAACAACAGTATTTCGTCCTACCAGGACATTTTCAAGTACATCACTGAAAAAATATTACATTCACAATAACGTTCACAATCTAAACAAGCTAGCCATATTGTAAAATTCTTTTGTATCTTTTACTTAACTACATTTTTATTTTTTTCATTAAATATGTTACATTACACATGTTAAAACTCCTTTTTTTCTATTCCCCCCGGAATAGTTAGAAAATTGTAATTAAAAGAATCGATAAACAATAACCTCTAGGGTTATCAAAAATAAAAAATAAAGAAAAAAACAATGCAACAAATTACCACCAATAAGTAGATAAAAATAGATATGTTATACATATAATTAAAATAACTTCATAGAATTAAAAGATTTTAAAAAAGGAAAAAAAAATATAATGAGATAAATTAAGAATTGCTTTTTCCAGATGCACAATATTAAAAATGACACGATATATTAGGATATATTATAAGGAAAAAAAAGGAGTTTCAACATATATGTAATGAAAAAAAAAAAGTGTAAGTAAAAGATACAAAAGAATTTTACAATATGGCTAGCTTGTTTAGATTGTGAACGTTATTGTGAATGTAATATTTTTTCAGTGATGTACTTGAAAATGTCCTGGTAGGACGAAATATTGTTGTTGTATGGAAATGAAGAAGAAAAAATAAAGAAAAAGAATAAATGAGACCAAAAAGGGCTGTAAGATGGTAATTATTGAAATACCTACATAAAAATAAATATTATTAAAACAAATATATATGTGATCCATTATAGGAATTTCTTCATAATTCTTAGAGGGACTTTCATATATTTCAAATAACAGTAATCGCTATCTGACTGACGCTAAAATTGCGAACCTGACTTCTCCGGAACTACATAGTCAATTAAGCTCTCACTCCAAAACCAAACTAAAGTTTATGCTAAAAATCAATCACACCGTCCAGGTATCGTCCGTTGATAGGTTCATTATTGACAACTAAGATGTTCAATGGACCATGTCTTGTGGATATCAATTTTTGATAAGTTCACTCGTATATTGGTCGCTTAGGATTATTATTAGGAAGATCTTCGACATACATTCCTCATCTGAGTTCTGTTATTCCCTCGTCAGAAGTCAAGCTTCCTCTTCATTTTTCTTTCTATCCAGTTACAATGCCTTTAAATGGCAGCAGCGATGGTCACGAACATCAGACGGCCGAACGACCTGGGCTTACTTTCCAAATGTCCGGGCAAGACTTGAATCCGTATGGGTAAAGCCGGACCACTGGACGTCCCAGATACTATCGGGTCATGTGGATTTCAACTCCAAGCTCTTCTTTTTCAAGAAGAAGGACAGCCCGAACTGCTCGTGTGGCGGCGTTGAGACTGCAGAACATGTAGTTCTCGATTGCCCGCTGTACGACGGGCCTAGGGTGGTGTTGATACCCCTGACAGGATCGTACCTGGGACTGAACCCGCGGAAGCTGATGAGTGGACTGACTACCCAGAGTTCGGTCGATTCGTCGCCTCCTGGCGGAAGGTAAAGAAGGCAGTTTAGCATGGTTCCGGGGATGACCGCGGGTTGCTAGTAACACAGCCCACCTACGACCATCCTCGGCGCAACGCAGCCAACAGCATGGATACCTGGTCCCAAATTTTCTTGGGAGACCCGGCCAGACGCCTCGGCCGTAGCAGGTATAAAATAAACGATAATTATATTGTGCCCTTATTCCCCCCTACGCGGCGGACGGGTGTCGTTGAGCCTCCTTCAGGGGCCGGTACACCCGAAAAAAAAAAAGTTACAATGCCTTTCACGTAAGACATTGCAGCTTCCCTGTCGTATACTATCATAGTCCAATCGTACGAATTATACTTTTGTTATCTGATTATTCTCGCAAAAAGAACATCGGCATTCATTCCTTTATCCTAGTTCAGCACCCCGACCTGGTTACATTCAGCACTGGCTCCGGAATCTTGAAGCGCACACTTGACCCTTCCTAGGGACCCAGTAACGTGCTACTTAAGTTCCTTGAATATTCAACTGATTCTCACGAGAAAGGAGATGTTGTCCATTGGTAGACACAAGAAGACCCTTCCACTCTTCACTCGTGCAAGGACTGTCCCCAGAACTGACTAATGACCTGATGGAGGTGATTAATGTCCGACACAGGGTTGTTCTGTGAGGCTGCTTCACCAACACACACACACACACACACAGGAGGGAGAGCTCCTGTCCCTTTGATGCCCTTCTCTCAGAGTACTGAGGACCGATTTATAAAACAGGTCCCTTCTCGGCAGGTTTTCCATTAGTCAAGGAGCACTCCTCCACAGCAACTTCCAAAAAAGTCCCTCTTCACAAGTCAACCTCTTGTCACTTCCCCATCTACTCCATTTTCTATAATCCGTTTCAAATAACATACCCCATAGGGGATATCCCCACTTCAAAACTGCCCTTCAGCGAGGAAAAAATAGCATTGCATCGAAACTCATCAAAGAGAAACATTAATTGAAACAGTTTTTATTCCCCAGCCATTTGCATCTAGTCATTCAACATGAAAAAAAAAAAATGTTGGAAACAATTGGAGCCCTTAGCATTTGTTTGTTTGTTTTTGTCTCTCATGCCCGGGCTTTGATTACAGTGTCATATTGCCTATTAGTAGAGCTCTCTTTCGTCGCTATAGTGAACATGAATCTAAATTGACAGATTTAGTTACCTAGGAGGGTAACTCGTAACCATAACGAGAATCTGACATGACACTGGCTCTTGACTATTGGTTAATGTCACATCCGTAGGAAGGCGTGCTCAAGTCTTTTTCACTTTCCAGATAAAAGTTTATTTCACTTATGACAAGAAAATAATAAATGATTGATACTTTAGCTTAATAGTAATAATGTTATCTAAGTATAGTCAACTCTCGATAAGTCGAATTCGTAGTTAAGTTGAACAAATTCTCTGGTCCCATGTAACAGGAACAATGCGTATGAGAAAAATGGCCCTGTGAGGGGTCGTTCACCTCTATGAGTCGAACTACGTTGAATGTTTGTTTACTTTTTAATGTTTTGGTTTGAATGTTTACTTTACTTTCACTTCATTACCTATTGTATCGTTGTTATTCAGTCTTAGCGCGTAGACCCACAGCTGCAAGTAGAACCCACTGACGGAAGTGACGATGAAGATGAGGCAGAAGTGACCGGAAAAGAACCGCCTACAACTAGAGAAGCTAGAAATGCATTTAACATTGTTTGAGTCTTTTTGGACACCTGTAACAACGTCGACCAACAGCTTTTTACTAACCTAAGTAAATGATATGTCCAAGATGTTTCTAACTTTTTTTTCTTTTTTTTTCACAAATAGCTATTTACAACTGTATACAAATAAATACAACAAGCAAATGAGCTATAAAATAGGTAATGTCAATGTCAAAATGTCAAGAGGAGAGAAATCACCCGGTGGTGACCCTTCCTAGTCACTGTTTTTCTCTCGTTTATAGCTAATCATTGTCTTGTCACTGCTTCTGCTCAGGAGGTCTCTAGGCCATTGACGCTTAAGCCGTCGTTGGGGAAGTATGGCAGAATGGAGGGCACGGACCAGAGGATTATTGTGGGAACTAAGAAAGGAAAATAATTTCTTATATTTGGATTTAGCGGCTTCAGTGATGAAAGGTACGTTAAGGTCAGTGTGAAGAGTTTTGTTGGAGACGTAGTAAGGAGCATTGGCTATTGTACAAAGGATTTTGCATTGAAGGGATTGGATGCGCTGGAGATTGGAAGCCTTGGCAGACCCCCAGAGTTAGTCCGTAAGTCCACATAGGTTTGAGTATTGCGTTGTATATAAGTCGTTTTGTTGTCAAAGTTAGTTTGGATCTTTTGTCTAGTAGAAGTTTATAACGTCTGTTCATTTCTTGTCTTTTCAGTCTCGTGTGAGGATTCCAAGTTAGTCGTTTGTCGAGTATGAGGCCCAGATAGCGGACTTCGTTTTTTAAAGAGTCGGGATTCTTGTTAAGGTACAGTGGAGGGCAGGTATATTTTCGACGAAGGGTGAAGACGATGTGAACTGATTTTGTGTCGTTCACCTTCACTCTCCACTCCTCCCTCAGGATTGAAGGGTTATCAGATGTTCTTGTAGGTGTCTGGATGATAGGACAGGGTCGGGTTGAGGAGAGAGGATTGCAGTATCATCTGCAAAGGTGTGGAGTTGATGTACATATATACATATTCTTAATACAATTTTTTTTAGGTACTTTAGTACTATATTACATATTACTCTTCCTTATGTTCCTTTTTTAATTTGATAAGTCGAAAATCAACCTCGATAAGTCGAACAATTTTGTCCAGTTCCTAAAAGTTCGACTTATCGAAAGTTGACTTTACTAGATCTTTTTATGCTCGACACCAATGATAATTCCCATTAGATAAAATAGGAAAAAAAAGGGTTAATTTCCTGACTGTCCTTTGCATTTAAAAAAAAAGAAGAAATATTTCTGTACAGATTTTATTAGACTCTGGGGAGCCCAGAGCCACTTGTTTCATTTACAGTCGACTACAGTTGGCTACAGTCGGCTACAGTTGAGAAGGCCCTTTTCTCCAATCTCCCAAGAGACCTCTACATCTACAGTGAGATATTACAGTCGGGATTCTCCTGTCATTCATTAGACTGCGGAATCAGGGCATCCATGAATGTTCTTGTAAATGTCTCCTTGTTGCCCACTTATCGTATATAATTTTTTTTACAATTTTACAGATTCATTACTCATAAATATTTTTTTATTCGTGATTATTGAATATTTTTTTATTCGTTATTCCTGAATGATTCGAAATCAAGTCTAGCGTTACCAGGAATGACATTAGAGCATTAGATCCCAACCTAAAAAAATAACATACTTTTCTAAGTGCGCGTTGGGTTTAGTCTTCTTCTCCGATTTCTTAGTATTCATGGTATTTTACGAATCACGAATATACCCAAAATTGGGTACTTAGGTACAATTAGCAACCAAGTCGTTATGCTCATGGGCTCTGCAGTTTCTATGCCACTGCAACAACAGTCCCGGACTCTTTCCTTTCTGTAAATACAATGTATTCAACTGAAATCATCGTGACATCTTATATTGTCTAAGATATCCCCAACGTAAATTCCGGTTAAATGCGGACATCCCAAAAGCAGCTGTCGTTAGGAAGTGGACTGTTCAAAACATCTTTCAACTAACAATAAATAATTAAATCCGTGCTCTTAAAAGAATTGCTCATTGTTCCTAACAGCAACAAAGACAAAAGTGTAAAAAATTAAAATCTTCATAAAGACAAACAACAATTTAAAAGAAGTCTCAGAGAGAAAGAAAGATGTCTTATCATTAAATATTATATAAGAGGGTTATTTTTTTTATTTTTTTGTTTCTTGCTGTTTCTTATCCGTTGTATTAATTTTAACGAAGGAGTTTGAAGGAGGACTTGAACGTAAAGCTGGCAAGGTCGTTATCCGATCCTGTTCTGTATGAACTTCGTTACTGCCGTCTTCTTTCATCCTGTTAATGTTATTTGCTTATTACGGCGACAGCTTCAACCGGGTTTTGCACCCTGGTCTGCTCTCCAAGCTGAAGCACATCCTCACAAATTTTACACCACATCTTCACACCATATCCTCAGATCCTATTTCGAGGCTGGTGTCCTAGGACAAGTCCTTTATACAGTGTACACTGCTGATATCCTCACCAACCCTGTTACTCTCCTCGCTACCTTCGCGGAGAATACCGATATCCTCAGATCCTATTTCGAGGCTGGTGTCCTAGGACACAAGTCCTTTATACAGTGTACACTGCTGATATCCTCACCAACCCTGATACTCTTCTCGCTACCTTCGCAGAGAATACCGATATCCTCAGATCCTATTTCGAGGCTGGTGTCCTAGGACACAAGTCCTTTACACAATGTACACTGCTGATATCCACATCAATCCTGATACTCTCCTCGCTGCCATTGCGGAGAGTACCGTTTATCCTCTCCACCAATTCTGATCCTGTCATTGCCCCCCGGAATCTGCGGGAGCTTCATCACGATGTGGAAAGCTGGAGCAGGTTGTGGAGAATAAAAGTCAATGAGGAAGAATGCGTCCATCTAACCTTCACCACCAGACGACAATCATGTCCCCCAGTACCCTTCAACAATGAACCAATTCAGGGTAACAAAATAAAAAAAAACTGTATAATGTGGTGTCTGTAGTAGTGGGGGATGAAAGGGGAGGGAAAGTGAGGTTTATTTATCTCTATATAAATGCGAATAAACATTCATTCAAAAACAATATCAAATACACAATAAATAAAATAAATATCTAAGAAAGTTCTTTGTTGGCCACATCACATATAATTGAAAGATGCATCACATGACTGATACATATTTTGACATATTACTCCATATTACAGCCTCAGTTTATGAGTTTTTCTAACTAATCTCTTCAATAGGTTCAATAAAATGAATATTTATTTATCAATTGGCAATATTCTGTATTAATTTTATTTCTCTTCCAATAACAGAGTTCATGAGTTGCTTTAAAACAAAGGCTTCATTGTCCTGTTTATCATAATTGGAAACTAAATTGACTTTGTTTTAATGAGTAATTCATGCAAAAAGAAAAATGGTCGACATTAAATCATGGGCTATCTATCACCTAGCACGAAATAATCGCTCTCTCTCCAGACATACATAATGGCCGAATTAGGTTATTTGAGTCGAGCCTCCCCTTCCCTCGACCGTATTCACCGAAAATTAGTAGGTGCAATCCTTAGGGGGTTTTGAATTTATATATGAAATTTCGTGTCAATACTAGGCCTGTTAGGGAGGGTGTGCTTGTTTGTGGCACTGACCACACCCTCCAAGGCAGGGACTATATCCGTCCAGAGATCCCGGCGGAGCCGATCAAGCCCCCCAGCCCGACCACCGTTCGTACATCGGCGCAGCGCAAGGCCCAGCCCCGCTACCCCCCTGCCCCCCGGAGGGATCCCATACGTAATTGTGGGACTTTTGGTCATTGAGCTATAGAGTGGGACAGGCGATTTGGGAAGAAACAGGGGAGTATAGAGTTGGAGCAGGTAGTTGTCAGATTTCTGTGATGAGTCCAGATTGGCGTAGGAGCCTGATTACCAAGTGAGTAACTCAGGCGTCGTCACCCAGAGATTCACAAAGCATCACTGGAAGGTCTAGTCCCTCTCTTAGCCTCTCGTACCTTCTACATTCGGTGAGCAGATGTACGGTGAGCGGGGTTCCACAAGTGGTACAGTCTAGTGGAGGACTGCGGCTCATCAGGTGACCGTGAGTCAGCCGGGTGTGACCGATCCTCTCGGTGGGCTGTTTTCTTTTTTAAAAATGAATTTAATGTTTTTTTTTTATTTTTCATTATTTAGTTAGCAAATTTATAATGTAGATTTAAGTAAATAAACCCAAATATTTGTTTTCTTATTCTATTCTATTCATTTTCCCTGTTTACCCAGTAAGATAATTCATACCTTTGGATTAGATTTAACATTTTTGCAAATTTAAAAAAAAAACAATATGACATCTCTTTAGGAAAATTTAGAAGAAATCCAAATGAAAAGTTTGTTAATAGAAATTTCTTCAAAATTGCATGTCTTAACTTTCGACATTTTTAGGGCCCTTTTCGGAAACTACTGTAGAAATAAAATTTAGGAGAAGACCAGCTATAAAATTTTTACAGGAAATGTAATTTAATTTGTTTATTTAATTATTATTAATTTTACTTATATTCTTTTTTATACAATTTTGTGTCGATACCTTCATTCCATCGGGAGTTATAGTCTTCACAGACACACAAACAGAAATTGCAAAACAACGAGTGTATTTTGAGCATTGGTTGAAAGATAATAGTTGCTTATAGTTCATACTTATCATTCATTCATAAATAATATCTCACTTTTCCTCAATTAAGAATAAGCTGAGATATATAGGTATAGGTGCCATATCAGATTATGTAGATTCTTTATTCCGTCAAAGGAACATAATTGCCTTCTTTATACTGTTGAATTTCTATTTCATTTTTTTTATTCCTTTTTTATTATTATTCTTCAGCCGATTTAGGTCTTCATTTTCAGTGACCTGGAGGCGAGGGGGGAGGGGGGGGGGGCACCCTATTTTTATTCACGGTTGAAAAGTTATTTCTTTCCTCAGAAAAAAAAAAAAAAAAAAAAGTTATTAGGTTCTTTGTATTTTCTCTTTATGGGATAGGACAGAAGAAGCGGAGAAGGACTAAGTCCGCTTTGAGAGAGAAAATGAAGAAAAAATAGGTCTCTTGAAAGAATTAAAGAGCCAATTCTCCTTGGCTTGGTGGCTCAGTGAATCCGGGTTCTGAGACTCAATTTGAATGTAAGTCACCTTCTACAGCTTAAACTAAATCATAGGCTATGGAGAGTTTTGGAAATTGTATGGGAAAAAGGCGCAAAAATACTGTGTATCGCATCATTTTAAAGTTCTCGAAAAGGCAATTTGATGAATAAATTACAGCTTTTTTTATCTTTATACTCTCTTCTGCTTTTATTAACTCATTATAAGAAATTTCACTAGTGAAAGGTGATTGATGAAATAAGATTTCATTTTCATTAAGGTCTCCCAAATTTATTTATTTTTATTTCTCTATCTATGCAAAGCAGTCTGTCTGTCTGCGTGTCTATAGTGCGCTTTTTTAAATTTTGCCTTCCCGAAATTTTTATTCACCTAAGATAGGGGTCCTTAATATATTTTTTTTTTTTTGGTAATACAGTTTATACGGTTTTACACATATTTATATCTATATCTATATATATATTTATTTTATTTTTTATATTTCTTCCTTTTTTTTCATATAGGTCAGGTTTTATGACTCATACCCGGCCTTTAACTATGAGGTCATATCGCCTACTACCAGAGTGCTCTTTCGTCACTCTGGTGGACATGAGCCCGACTCTACTATGGGAGTTCTAAATTTTGCCTACCCTAAATTTTTATTCACCTAGGGCAGGGGTCTTTAACGAGTACCTGACATCGTACAGGCTCGGGGACCATCGCTTAACGTCCCATCCGGAGGACCTCCCAGATAAAATAAACTAAGGGCGTTAACATATATATCTCGTGTGGGAAAGGACTATATTTTTCTTTTGCCGGTTTTTAAGTTTCATTTTTCTTGATGAAGTCGATGTGAACTGACTTCTTGTCTTTCACATTCACTCTCCATTTTATACCAGGACTGAAAGGATATCAGAGGTTCTTGGAGGATATTGTTACTCAAAAATAATAAATTCTAGTTTAGTTCCTTTCTGAACGTTACAATTTCTGAACGCATGTCCATTGAATAACTCAGGTTTATTTATAGGTTAAGTTTTATGACTCATGCCCGGGCTTTAACTACGAGGTCATATCGCCTACTACCAGAGCACTCTTTCGTCACTCTGGTGAGCATGAGCCCGACACTATTGTGGGAGTCCTACATTTTGTCTACCCTAAATTTTTATTCACCTAGGGTAAGGGTCTTTAACGAGTACCTGACATCGTACAGGCTCGGGACCATCGCTCAACGTCCCATCCGAAGGACGGCATGCTCAAGTTTATTTTACCTCCCAGATAAAATAAACTAAGGGCCTCGGTCGGGTTTCGAACCCACGACCTTGAGCTCAGAAGGCAAGCACGCATACCACTGAGCTACCGGCGCCTCCGCCCCCCTTTTTTTCATATATGTATATATTTATGCCTCACATCTTTGTTATACATATTATGTATATTCTTTTATGTGTGTTTATCACAAAAACTCTAATAACTGCCTTTGTAATGAATGTATTGACACACAATTTCATATGTAAATTCAAATCCCTATAAGGACTTCATTTATTAATTTTCAGCAGGATCAGACGAACGGGACGGGGGAATCAGAGGGAGAACTCAACTCTAAAATTTCAACTGCCAGTGTAATGAACGTATCGACATGAAATTTTATATTTAAATTCAAAACTCCATGGCGCTTATTACTTTTCCACGAAATTTTTCGAAGGGAAGGGAGGACCAAAGAAGAGAAGCTCGACACAAATACCCCAATAACAGCTGACGTACCTACCTAATGATTCGTGGTGGGGAAGTACGTAGCCGATAATTCACTGACAAGTTTTTTATATATCGGTTGACGTTTCACCATTCTGGCATTTTCAAAAAACTTAAAATTTACTCCTCATATGCTCAAATTTTTTTTATTAATTGAATTTCAGCATAATAGACGTTTAAAAAAAATGCCATCAAAATCAAGGAAAATGCTGCAATGTAATAATTAAAAACTTTTTAATGGTCATACAGTGTGGATACATTTTTACCATATATTTTATTATAAAGAAGAAAATATATTTGTATATCCATAATATTGGACATTATGACATATAATCACTATTAGGGGCGTAGCCAGGGGGGGAGGGGGACAGGGGGGGCGCGTGCCCCCCTCCCCCCTGGCCAGAGCAGAAAACCAAGATAAAAATTAAATTAACTAAAAAAAACAGTTTTTATTATAAATGGATTGCTTGCAAGTTACCAATAAGATCTTCAAATTTCCCATGCGTCTGATTTCTAAATCAGCAATCAGCTGTTACATAAATGTACATGTACAAAACAAGTCATATTACATTTATTTAAATATACATGAATTCCATCATTTCATTTCCTCGCTCAAAATCGTCATTTATGTTATACTTTATACTCTTAAAGCGGATTTTACATGATTTACGCAGCAGCAGCAAATGCACGCTATTGGATGTGATTCATTTAATTTTAAAAGCACAGAAACCACAGAGTGCATTTGCTGCTGCTGCGCTTTGCATTTTTGCTGCTCATATAAAGTCAACTTATAAGTATTACAGTCAGTGGTTACCTCAGGGGGGCTTCTAGAGGTCCGAGTCTCCCAAATTAATAACAAAATGTCTGCAACGCTAACCACGGAAACTGCGGGCTGTGGCCCCCGGAAGTCTATACCTCTCACCCCCCATAGCCTAACTTTGCCCCCCCCCCCCCCCCCTGCTCAAAATCCTGGCTACGCCCCTGTGTAATATTGGACATTATGGCATATAATCACAATTAATTGTATATCTGTAATATTGGACATTATGACGTATATTCACAATTATTTAGACACAGAAAAAAGTTTTGAAATTACCTGAATATGTGGAACGTCATCCGATGAGCATTCGGTGATGTCATTACAGGACGTTGTTTAACTAACCACGCTTTTGCAGATTACTCTCTCTCCCCCCCCCCCCCCCCCCCCCCCCTTCACAAATTCATTTCAGCTTATTCTTTGACTAGTATTGATCTAATATGAGTGTAATCATTTTTTTACTTGACTAAATAATTTTATTATTATTATTATTTTTTTCTAGGAAAAGAGGAAGAGGCCTCGATAGTGCCTGGATCAGCCAGCGTTGGAGATTTGTGGTACCCAAATTTCGTACCTGAGGAGTACCACAGGATGGAACCCATGTTCGACAATAACACAATAGTGAACAATACGGTTCAACTGGGTGGTACAGCGTTCCTCCACTGCAGAGTCCGGAACCTCGGCGAGCGAACTGTGAGTATCTAGCCTTATTTTGGTGTTTTTTGGTCCTTTATTACTGTATACGCCTTTGATTGGGGGTCGAATGTGGTCGGATTTTGGTATATACACGGTTTAAAGGTGGGTAGCAAATTAAATGTGTACAAACATACATATAACACAGGTGATGGGGTATCATGCTTTACCATTAACAGGGCGCTCAGTGGTATGCGTGCTCGCTTACTGAGCTCAAGATCGCTGATTCGAAACCCAGCCGAGGCTCTTAGTTAAATTTATCTAGGAAGAAAAAAAAAAAACGTTAGCACGCCGTCCTTCGGATACGACGTTAGGCGATGGTCCCGAGCCTGTACGATGACAGAACCTCGCTAATGACCCTTATCCTAGGTGAATAAAAATTTAGGGTAGAAGGCTTATAGTAGAATTGAGCTCATATTCACCAGAGTGAAGAAAAAGCGCTCTGGTAGTAGGCGATATGACCTTGTAGTTTAAGCTCGGGCATGAGCTATAATAACTGACTATAACTTTGGCCACAAATATTGTGAATTGTTTAATTCGATATTCGGGCAGATCAGGAAGGTTCTTCGTCTAAAAACAAACACTTGATTTTTATACCACTATGTAATATCGAGTTTTAGTCCAAACAGTCGATTGTCTTTGGAGGGAGAGCGAAAACTTAAATAATTCGTGCTGGGGAAGTACATAGCTGGTGATGTTTTTGACCTAGAACTACGTCTTTCCCGACGTTATGGGGAGTTAAAGTGCGTCACGAAAATGTGTCACACTTTGAGAGCGTATATCTCCTAAAATAATCTTAGAATAATGAACCAAACGCCGATAGAAATCTTGTATAGTAGGTACAATTTATTATAAAAAAAGTTTCTACCCTTTATCTTTCATCCCTTAAATACGGCAGCATATAAACAAAAAATTAGGCGAAATCCCGAATGATTGTGTCTCAAAGTTAGTAGAAGAGTCGCGAACCGCCATCTATCCGTAATATACCAAACTTTTTACCGAGTTATGTATTTAATTTCTTTGTAATATGTATTATTTATGAAAGATGAAGGGTTGAAACTTGTTTTATAATAAATCGTACTACACAATTGACAACAATAATACAGCTCATTCTACTTGTAATGAAATTAATAAATAATCGATTATGATAGTTACCATGAATTGTATATAGCAAAAATGTATAAGAAATAAATAAAAAGAAAGATTTATTTTGTTTTAATTTGAAAAAATGAATATACTACTAGGCCCTTTATATTTTTTTTCTTTATTGTTTCAATTGTTTTCGAATAGTGGTTAAATTCCTTTATGAGTTATACTTTTTTTTCAAAAAGTAATTTTGTCTATTTAGGTAAGAATTGCCGATGATGGGTTTTACCCTCCTGGGGTTGATCTAGTTTAGAGATGTGATCTTGTACCGTTGGGTTGAAGTGCCCAGATTCACGCTGACAAATGGATGGGACTTGGTTTAATAGGAGAAGAGACACGGGTGGGTTATCATTTGTCGGCCCGTTGAATTTCAGAGAGGGGCCGTTTGGACATTTGAAAAGAGACCATAACGACAGTTAATGGCGGATCTGATGCCATTCGTCACCCCAGCCCTCGATGGAAACAGACAGACGGAACCAGCCAACAATTAACAATGACAAATCGATATTAAACATGAGTCCCCTCAATAACAACTACAATAAACAATACATTCTCTCTATATTTCTCTGTATTAGACATTGATAAATTTACATTGGTATGGGTATCTCCTTGTCGAAAAAGAAAGCATTATTTCATAAAGAGATTTAGAAGTGTAAGAACTTGAGATGAACTAAATAAAGGGAGAAAAACGTTGAGGACGCTGCCATTCGGATGGGACAAAGCGATGGTCGCGAGCCTGTCTTCGTTACTTCCATAGTACTTTGGGTCTACTTTCGAAGACCTAAATTTTGCCTACCTAGATTAATTAATCTAGGAGTCATGCAGGCTCAGGACCATCGCTTAACGTCCCATCCGAGGGACGGCGTGCTCAGGTTTTTTAACCTCCGACATAAAAAACCTTTGGCCTTCGGCTGGGTATCGAACCAGCAATTTGAGGCTATCACGCTTCCTCTGTGAAGTGTCTTTTTTTGAAAACAAAATGTATAATCTGTGAGGGCACCGATTAATGACCCTGCATTCCAAATTTGGACGAAATCGGAGTGGTTAATTCTTTGAGTGGCAGTTGGGGATCGTTGGGCGGGCTAAGAGAGGGGAGCGCTCCCCACCCCGCCTCTCTCCGCACGTCACTCTCTCACTTCACTCACCCCGTTAGTGAACCCTAAAATGATGACAATACAGACTCTGAATATGAGAATAAATATCGTCCAAAAAGAAAAAAATTAAGTTCAGAAATTACAAGTGTTGCATCATGTTCGGAAGAACAACATTTTCATATTAATACCCAATCTACTGATAATGAATCACAAAAGTGAGTGTACGCCTTTTTCGCATTGCTGGCGTCATAAATAGCGTTTCTTTTTCTTTCTCTATTCTCTTTCTTTATTCTCTCGCCTTCAAAAACCTACATTTCTTATTCGTCTTACCATAGGCCTATTGTTTCTACTTTGGAATCCAATGTTGTGATTTCTGATGTTCTTAACAACGAAAATAATGTTGGTTTAACAAATTAATAAAAATAAAAGAAGTTTCACTTTTTGTGTGTGTTCCAAGCACACATTATTCTTTTTATTCTTAGTGCTTTCTTTTGAAATCTAAAAATATTAATAATCGAGCTACAAGCTCCCCAATGTATACGTGTACATACCCTAAGAAAATATAATATGAAGACCCAGGTATATACGAGTATATGTGAGAATGTCTCCATTGTCGAATCTTCCAGAATATTTCTTCCTGTCTGTTCCTTGAACCGACCAACCTGACCAGCTGGTTCCTTATTGTGTTTCATGTAGTCACATAAGTTCTCTTTCGAATAACTCAACCATAATGGGATATATTTATTCAAAATTGTCTATATTCTGTTATATTCTTCCAGCTGTTATTCACGAGAGATGAAAGAACTACTGTTCCAATGGTAATTCCATGTTAAGCTTGAAAAGTCTGATAACACGAACGTTGAATGTATTTGCCTTACATTTCGGAGCGACTAAATGGTCCTTTCCTCAGGTCGCAAACAGAGAAATATAAAAAATAAAATAAGAAAGAACGAAATATTTTTAAAAAAAAATAGTGTGTGCTTGGAACAAATACCTGAAGTGAAACTTCTTTCGCGATTTTTTAATTTTTTTGTTTTTTATTCATAAATATTATTTTTATGTTATATGGAATTTCCCAATTAACTCAACATTTTAGGTGCAAACAATTTTATTTTCAATCATTTGTTAAATCAATATTATTTTCGTTGTTAGGAACATCACAAATCACTACATTTGATTCCAAAGTAGAGGAAATAGGCCTAAGGTAAGAGAAATGAGTGAATGAATAACTTTATTGCTTACAAAGAATTATCTTACAGCAAGTAGTTCGATACAGAATAAGATTGATTATGCATGATTGTCAAGCTTGCAGTTACGTGTGTAGCTATCTTATTGGAGAAGGCTTCTGAAAATCGGAAATAGTGCACTAGACAAGGCTTCTGAAAATCGGAAATAGTCTATTAGACAAGGTTTCTGAAAATCGGAAATAGTGCACTAGACAAGGCTTCAGAAAATCGGAAATAATTTAGACAAGGCTTCTGAAAATCGAAAATAGTCTATTAGACAAGGCTTCTGAAAATCGCAAATAGTGCATAAGACAAGCTTCTGAAAATCGGAAATAGTCCATTAGACAAGGCTCTGAAAATCGGAAATAGTATATTAGACAAGGTTTCTAAAAACCGGAAATAACCTATTAGACAATGCTTCTGAAAATCGAAAATAGTGTATTAGACATGGGTTCTGAAATTAAAAATTAACGCTAGATTCTAAAAGAGGTTTTATTGATTTAATTTCATATTTCTGTTGAGATGGGGACCTAGTGATGACTCCACAGTCCCCAGACTATTGAAGGAGACATAACAGTTTTATTGGGCCGGCGCCTTCCTCCAGCTAATGTTCACTTTCTCCCTTGAGTTGCCTAAATTAAATTCCGCCGCTATATCCAGACTCTGGAGTCCAGGATCTCTTATTGCATCTCCCCTTCATCCTTGTTCTTCGTCCAGATGTCCGCCTCACACCGGCTTCCTTGCATTAACATTTCACGAACCTCTAGATTGGATAGAAGCCTTCTCTTCTCCCCTTACCTTTTCTTCTTCCATTTTTAACAACGCCCTCCACTTTGTTACCTTTATTGAGTTATTAATTATTTGGCAACATCCTCCCCCAGTCCCTTCTACATTCGTTTCTCTATAAAACGGTAAAAGCACAAGAAAGCAGATTCTTTTCGTTATGTATTAATATCTTATTGGAGTACTCAAGAGATTCATTATGAAGTTAATAAAGTATGCTTCGGCTTGGTTCTTCCAACGTTCCTCCTGTTTTGTCATAGGAGGTATGTGTCTATTACCTACCTGTCAGAACCGGTTATAAGTGCATGCGTGGTGACTTTGAACGTGTCTGAATTGGCATGACAAGCAGCAATATGGTGACTTTCAGTTGATTGTGAATCACCGTTTAGTTCGGCTGTGTTTTCTGTAGTGTCCCGGAAAATGCTGTTTTTTTTTTATTTACAAGTAGCTATTTACAACTGTGTAAAAATAAATACAACAAGCAAATGTGCTAATAAAGAGATAATGGCAATGAGGGAAGAAATCACCCAGTGGTGACACTCCCTAGTCACTATTTTTCTCTCATTTGTAGCTAATTACTGTCACTGTCACTGCTTCTGTTCAGGTAGAACCCACTGACGGCAGTGACGATGAAGATGAAGCAGATGTGACTGATAAAGAACCGCCTACAACTAGAGAAGCTAGAAATGCATTTAACATTGTTTGGGTCTTTTTGGACACCTGTAACAACGTCGACCAACAGCTTTTTACTAACCTAAGTAAATGTTATGTCCAAGATGTTTCTAGCTTTTTTTTTTTTTTTCACAAATAGCTATTTACAACTGTATACAAATAAATACAACAAGCAAATGTGCTAATAAAAAGGTAATGTCAATGTCAAAATGTCAAGAGGTGAGAAATCACCCAGTGGTGACACTTCCTAGTCACTGTTTTTCTCTCATTTGGAGCTAATTACTGTCACTGTCACTGCTTCTGTTCAGGCGGTCTCTAGGCCATTGACACTTAAGCCGTCGTTGGGGAAGTATGGCAGAATGGAGGGCACAGACTAGAGGATTATTGTGGGAACTAAGAGAGGAAAATAATTTTTTATACTCGAATTGAGCGACTTCGGTGATAAAAGGTACGTTAAGGTCAGTGTGAAGAGTTTTGTTGGAAACGTATTAAGGAGCATTGGCTATTGTACGAAAGATTTTGGATTGAAGGGATTGGATGCGCTGGAGATTGGAAGCCTTGGCAGAACCCCAGAGTTCAAGTCCGTAAGTCCACATAGGTTTGAGTACTGCGTTTTATATATGTTGTTTTGTTTTCAAAGTTAATTTGGATCTTTTGTCTAGTAGTCTTAGTAAACGTTTATAACGTCTGTACATTTCTTGTCTTTTCAGTCTCATGTGAGGATTCCAAGTTAGTCGTTTGTCGAGTTTGAGGCCTAGATCGCGGACTTCGTTTTTTTAAGGGATAGGATTTTTGTTAATGTACACTGGAGGGAAGATATATTTTCGACGAAGGGTGAAGACGATGTGAACAGATTTTATTCTAAGTTTATAAGTAGAACAAAGTGTCAATGTAAAATTTTTAGTTAAATTGAACAAAACGCCAACAGAATGTTTTCAAATGCTCACTAGATCTTCCAGTATGATCCTGAGACAAAAAGACAGTCAATGCACTAGAAATCACCAAGAATGAATAAAGCTCATCAAAGCAAGTCAAAATTCAAAACAGGTTTCAGAAGGCATAAAAGTTAACCAGCATTATTATAAGGAAATTTTGATAAAGCTGAGAGAAAGAGTCAGGAAAAAACGGCCACAACTGTGGAAGAATGGTTTCATTCTTCACCAGGAGAATGCGCCTGTTCAAACAACACTTTCTGTGATGCAGTTTTTGATCGAAAAGAACATTACATTTGAACATTCTCCATATTCGTCCGTATTAGCACCGTGCGGCTTTTATATTTTCCCAAAAATTGAATCAATGCTTAGAGGGACACGTTTTGAGTCAGTTGATGCTGTAAAAAAGAAAACGGCGGATGTGATCAAACAGCTGACAGAAATTGATTTTCTCCATGTCTTTGTTTATGGAAAACAAGTTTGTAGTGATGTTTTAGTGGAAATGGAGAGTATATTGAAGGAGACAAGCATTATAATTGTAATACATATTAATAAATCAGAGGGCGCCGGTAGCTCAGTGGTATGCGTGCTTGTCTTCCTAGCTCAAGATCGTGGGTTCGAAACCCGACCGAGGCCCTTAGTTTATTTTATCTGGGAGGTAAAATAAACTTAAGCATGCCGTCCTTCGGATGGGACGTTGAGCGATGGTCCCGAGCCTGTACGATGTCAGGTACTCGTTAAAGACCCTTACCCTAGGTGAATAAAAATTTAGGGTAGACAAAATTTAGGACTCCCACAATAGTGTCGGGCTCATGCCCACCAGAGTGACGAAAGAGTGCTCTGGTAGTAGGCGATATGACCTCGTAGTTAAAGCCCGGGCATGAGTCATAAAACTTAACCTATAAATAAACCTGAGTTATTCAATGGACATACGTTCAGAAATTGTAACGTTCAGAAAGGAACTAAACTAGAATTTATTATTTTTGAGTAACAATATCTTCCAAGAACCTCTGATATCCTTTCAGTCCTGGTATAAAATGGAGAGTGAATGTGAAAGACATGAAGTCAGTTCACATCGACTTCATCAAGAAAAATGAAACTTAAAAACCGGCAAAAGAAAAATATAGTCCTTTCCCACACGAGATATATATTTTAGGGTGAGCGCTTTCTTTATATGTAATTATTTTTATGAAATTTTTTTAATGGGTCACCTTAAATATATATCTTGCGTAGGAAAGGACTATATTTTTCTTTCCCTCATCTTCGAGTTTCTCACTACATCCAATTCCAGGAAAATTCCTCAAATTAAATATAAGTATAAAAATATGGAAAAAAAAAGTTGTACAAATCATAAATTTTAACATAGTAAAATTAAGTAGTTATCAGGAAAACTAGGACCAGACATGAATTGCAAAAATTTAAGTTAAATAAATTGTAAACTGAATGTGAAATTATGTCCTTGGGCTTCTATTTTCCTGATTTTACATAAAATTTAATTCAAAGTACCTACATCTATTATTTACTAAAAATAAAATTTGGAATTGGGTAAATTTACGTAAGTTTATTTAATTATACCGACTAGTTTTTCTTATATCGTTCTTTCTTCTTTTCTTTTATTAATTTTCTTATTTCCGGTTCTGTTTTCTTCTCAATTTCGTTCTTCAACGTTTACTATACTTTATTATATTCGCTTGAACTCGATTTGGTAACTTAATTTTTAAGAATTTTGTGTTTAAAAATTGGTTGATAGTGACGCTATTAGTAAATTGACAAACTGCTTTTGTTTATATTTCTTCAACAATTATCATCAAGGTAAGTATTTTTCCTTTCTTTATTACATTAACATTTTGAAAAGTTAACCCTAATTGCTGGGCGTGATTTTCTTCTTGTGTTTCCTAACTTTTTCTCAAGTTTCTTTATTATTATTTTGATCCTTAAAGTTCAGAGTATCATCTATATTGATTTTTTTTTTAAAAGTTGGTTTCAAAATTGTACGTTGGGTTGTCTGTTTCCATGGAGATTCTTTGTTTATATGACAATGCATTTAATAAAGTCTGCATTGGCTTGGCTTTTCAACTATTATCCAACGTTCGTCCAGTTGTCATCTTTTGACCTCGAATCTTTTCTTTTATTTCTGTTCAACGAATACCTTTTAATTAAATGTCTTTTATATAAATTTATACAAATATTCAGATGATAAATAAGAGGCTTGTAAATCATAAAATTTAATTAGACCTCCATCTTGCCATATTTTAATTAAATGTATTTTATATCTACCTTGAGAGCAATAAATTGTTCTTTAGAGAATGATCACAATCATTTGGGTGTTTTAAATATAGAAAAGGTCCTTCATTCTCTGAGATAGCATATTTATCATCATTATGACCACTTTAAGGATGTAAAAACAGTATAACATTTAGGAAATGAGGGGAAAACCTGAAGATAAAAAACTTTGAGCATGCCGTCCTTCGGATAAGACGTTAAGCTATAATTCCAAACAATTTTTTTGCAATATTTTTCATTAATTTTATCAGTTATTTATTATTTATTTTAATGTTATTTGCTTATTTATATATTTCTTTACATTTTTTGTCTATATTTTGCTCTTTTTGACCTGAAGGAAAGGATGTATATTCTCCCTGAAGGAAAGGATGTATATTCTCCCTGAAGCGTCATTGTGAAAGAAGATATCTTAATGAAATATAAAAAAAAAATTGTAATGTGGATATTATAGGGCTTTCTTATACCAACTACGTTTACAGAACACTCTCTCTCCCCCTTCTCAAAATTATTTCATACCGACATTACTGGGTATAATAATGTCTACTCTCAAGATAACGCTGTTCAATGAGACAAAATGAAATGATTTTGAGAAGGGGAAGAGGGAAATAGTCATCTGTAAGTTTTTTTATTTATTTTTTTTTGTTGGCCTCATGTACGATGCATATTAGCCATGTCACTGTGTTATCTAGTTATTTACGACTTCCATGGCCCCGGGATGGAGTTCTATCTACGAAATAAAAATCACTCCCAGACGGAATTTAAACCCGCAAACCGCAAAGTAAGCGGCTGTAAGGGTTGTTGGTATAAGAAAATCCTGTAATGGTCACATCACATATATATTATTCTTAATTTTCCAAAAAAGCTATTAATACATAAACCATATTTTAAAGTTCGTTGCTATGAGTTACGATTTAAAAATTACAATTCGACATATTCCTTATAGACATTTAGTTTACATTTTTCGGGCCGCTATAACTTTTGTCGTAATGATCGAATCTTAAATTTGAGGACTTATAGCGATTGTAAATTTTATAAGGAACAATCTTGTAAGAGTTAATTTTTCGATAGGACTAACTGTTTTCGGATAAATCAAGGAAACGTCTAAAATATATGCTTTAAAACTACATTTCAAGATGATTTTCAACATGTATTTCGAAAACCGGACGACCTGTGAAAAATGATATTTTATATAAATTATGTATATCTATTTTCTCTATAACTAACTATTACTTGAATCAATTTTTGATTAGATCATAAACATAAGCGATATCATAGTTTTTTTTTCTTGTACTCCAAGTTACCTTACCTACTTTTTTTTATCGTTCTCCAAGGTACTTAGGTACTTCGTTTTTTTCAAAGGTACTTAGGTACTTCGTCCCTTAGGGCCTTCGTTTTTTTCAATGTACTCCAAGTTACCTTACTTCGTTTTTTTTCAATGTACTTCAAGTTACCTTACCTAGTTTTTTTTCTCGTCCTCCAGGTTACCTTACAGTTTTTTTTTTTTTTTTAACGTACTCTAAGTTATATCCTTAGATCCAAGTCTTAAGATTCAAGTTTCATATTGCATTTTGTTCCTAATCCAGTTACTTTCATGTTATCTGCCTCTGTTTTTCTTTTACAAATTAAAAATTATTTATTGCAATGTATTCTCATTTTTACATATATAAATGTATTTTTTTTTTACTTCCAACGATCTAATTTTTTCATTATTGGTTTAAGAAATTAATAAAGTGATGACCAATTAAAATTCACTTGGTTCAAATCAGAAAAGAAAGCATTGAAAACAAAATTGTATTATAGATTATTCAAAGTCGGTTTTAATATGTAAATCCTTTGAAATTAAACAGAAATCTACTTTAAATTGTAGATCAAGTCAAAATTATGGATTTCTGTATTATGCAAATGTTTTTTTTACCCCGTTTTTATGTTATCTTTTTGTTATCTGTAATTAAGATAGTAGAAATGTTATTTTTAAAATATCCAAGAATTGCCAAAAGATTTGGGAGTCTATAGTTAGAGGCTAAAGCTGCCCAAAGGGAACCATACTAGGGATGAGGATCGAAGTAAAACCATCGATATTTGCCATCGAATATAACATTCAAATAAACCATCGATAGTGAGAATACAATAACCCTATTTCATTGATTGCCCCAGTTCAAGTCGAAAAGGACGACTGTCAGAAAAGTGCCATAATCTTAGAATCCATTCCTGGCTACCCAGATTTTTTTTTTAATTCTGAAAAATGCATTGGATCAAGAATCGATTACAAAAGTGTGGAAAATCATTGATATCGTTGAGAAAAAAAAAGCAAATGTGTGAGTGTAGGGGTACTCACGAATTGATGTGTATACATCTGCTTTTGTTTCAAAAACTTGCTGTCGTGCACTGTTTTTAATTAAAATTTGGTTTATAATGTTACAATAAAAAAAGTAGTATGCGGAATTAAACTTTCAAATTTATTGTTCTTCAATTTCTTTTATACATGAAATTATAGGTTTATGATAGCTAAAATAAGATATATACAACTGTGATTGTAGTGTCTCTAAATACCGCAAGAATACAGGGCCGATGGTAGTTTTCGAATTTGTTGTTTAAATACTTCGATTCGTATTAATTTGTAGATTAAGTTTGTCATTTAAAAATGAAATAAGCTGTTCGGTATCTCCTGAAATGGGTAAAACATTATATTATTTATTGTGACAATATGACAACGAATATACTATTTATTGATCGATATTTATGGCAGTTATAATAATAATAATATCATATAATAATATATAGAAATATTGTATATTATTTTTTTAGATTTACACTTCTATATTATTTTCTTTTATCACAAATTTTATTTATTGTTACGAATTTAAACTATCGAAGCATCTTAATCTAAAAATTTCTTACTGAAAGATCATTTAATAGTTCGTAATATTGATATTTTAGTTAAATTCACTACAATGGCAAATATGATCAATAATGTTGTAAAAAACTCCATTTTGAATCCTTTGGTGAGTTTCTCGCAAAATGGTCAACAATTTTGAGAACCCAACCGAGCACATTTTCCAATGTGTAAATTAAATTTAAAGGAATTACCTGTGGGCGTAATACCTGAAGAAAGAGGCTTTTCAGACAAAAAAAAAAAAAAAAAATTCAAGCAGCGGAAACGGATGGTTGATTTTCATATACTTTATATATAAACCTGTCCTGCTTCTATTTTAATTAAATTTATTTTCCGTTTCACTTGTTCCTTCTGCAACCATTTAATTACAGTTCTTTTGGCATTTTTTTTCGTATTTTTCTTTTTCTATTCTATCCAATATCTTTTTGTTTGTTTTTCAAAGCCAGCGACAGAAATCATGAATTTTAATTAAACCAAGCTGTGATCCTTAAAACATTTATTTTTTTTCGTTTTGTTTGGTTTCGGTTTTAAGAATGTTGCAGTCAAATTGAATAAGAAGGAATTTCAATAGAAGAAGAAGAAGAGTTTATTATAACAGTCGAATTTACAGAGATATAATTATACAGTAAGGTTCCTTAACCATTACCCTTATACACTAAATACAAATCAAAAATAATCAGTTAAATTAAAAACAATGCTACTGCTTAAAAGTAAATTTTAAGAAACACTTAAAGAAAAAAAAAAATATATATATATAAAGTAACTGAAGTGAATAGGAAATAAATTAATAAACATTCAAAAACGGAGATTATAATTTAAAATCGTGAACGGATATTTTTTTGTTTCCCTCCCTGAGTTTTCCCTATTTTCTTTACCAAAACGTTTTGATTTGTGTCCCACTAAAATGAAGAAATGACGGAAAATCACGCCGATCATTTTTTTTCATTTGAGGGCGCAGCTAAACATGGGTAGGCACAATTTAGGACTTCCATTGTAGAGTCGGGCTCAGATCTATCAGAAAGAGCACTAAAGTTTATTTATTTTTTTTTTTCTTATATAAATATATATATATATATATATATATATATATATATATATATCCACGGTCTCCAGGACAATGGGCGTAACCCTTAAAATGTAAATTTTACAGGAGACACAAAAAACGTTTTAAAATTATTCCTAACGTTCTAATCAATTGAATTTTATGTTATTGGCTTGGAACAATCATAATGTGTCATTACAGAACTTTTTAGATTGATTGAAATGTTCCTTTTTTCTTAATTATCAATTTCAAAAGTAAAATTTTGGTTTACGCCCTTTTGCCTGTTTCAAAAGTTCAGTGCTAAATGCCATGTCTGCGAAACAAAAAACCCATTTTAGATTTTTTGAGCGTTACACCCATTGGCCTGGAGAACGTCGATATATATATATGTATATAAAAATTTAAGAAAAAAATACAATAAATTTCAGTGCTCTTTCGTCGCTCTGATGGACCTGAGCCCGACTCTACAGTGGGAGTCCTAGATATTGCCTACCCATGTTTAGCGGCGTCCTCAATTGAAAAAAAGTGATAGGCGTAATTTTCCGATGAAGATGTCTCTTATTAAATTTCCATCAGAGCGAAGAAGGAGCACTGACATTAATTTTTTTTTTCTTTCTTAAAATTCGACGTCAATTTTTTTTTTTTTTTTTTTTTGGAATCACATTTCCTGCTATACAATGTACAAGAAAATAAAGAAAAAACAAAGACGGCCAAAAAAAAAAAAACAGGATCTCGAAGATTGGAAGAAGTAGAGAGAGTTTCATCAATGTCAACAGCAGACCCAGCCCCAGTGCTCCTTTCCATTCATTTATCATAAAACAATCCTCTCCATCTAATACTAACAAATTACCTCCAAAGAAAAAATCCAAACCATTTCTTATATCTTGGAAGCTACATCAGCCAAGTTAAACCAGGAAAAAATCTGCTCTCACTAGAATATGATTTGATTATACAAAATATATACCTATTTACTTTCTTTTACCTAGTGTAAGGAAGGATTGTCGGGCCCATTTGTTATAGAACATTTGGAACACATCAAATATAATTTTGCCGGAAATTTATAGTTATAAGTGAAGGAAGGCTATTTCTTTTAACATTTATTCATGTTACATTCCATTCATTCATGTTACATTCCTGTATACTTAATACCTTTTCTTATATACAGAAAACAAAAAGGAATTATCTTTTTTTCTTGTTTATACAGTTTTTTGGAACTGTATTTAAATTAATTTAGCTGGATATTCTAATTAATTATATCAATTCTTTGTATCTTCAATTTGTCTAAAAATCTAAAATTTGCACTCGTGAGTCCATAAGACTTTTTCTCAGTCAGCTCGACTCTAATTTTGCTGTTCCATTTACCAGCCATAAATAAAAAAAAAGTGATTAACATGGGCAAGAGAACAGCAAAATTGGAGTCGAGCTGACTGGGAAAAAAGCTTATGTGTGCAAATTTTAGATTTTTGGTTCTCGATGGCGAACATTTTTGTTTGAAGAACATCAGGTGTAAAAATTATTGTATCGTGCTTACAATTAAGTTAAGGAGGCTCTGTAATGGTTTGGAGGTGTTTTGGTGGAACATCATCCATACAATGTTGATGGAAATCGAGGTTCTGTCGTGTAAAAGAAAATGAAAAATTTGGCCAACGTTTCGAAAACTATTTATTTTCTTCTTCAGGGCCTTATAATGACTTTAGTGGATGTGTGTGGTGAAGGTGTTGTTTGTGTCCAGTGTAGACACAAACTCACAACACCGTCACCACACACATCCACTAAACCTGACTCAAGTCATTATAAGTCCCTGAAGAAGAAAATAAATAGTTTTCGAAACGTTGGTCAAATTTTGCATTTTCTTTTACACGACCGAACCTCGATTTCCATCAACATTGAAAATACGTCGACTCTATTAATCATTTATCATCCATACAGTTTGGAGTCTAAAGGGACAGTTAGTGTACGGGTGATGTGCCACTGATGATGAGGTAGTTGCGTTGAAAGCCGGTTCTAGTTGGAAATAAGATAACAAATTTGATCTTCATTTGTACATGTAATTTTTTTGACAGTTAAAAAAAAAAAGTCAGAATATTGTTCGGATATGAGTTTTAAAGACTCAAATCCTATTCTATGAAAATGTTCGATGAAATATGAAATATGGTGGTAACATCCAATAGGGTGGAGCAATATAAGCCGATTTCACAAGAAATCCGTTAAACCCTAACTTTTCATGATTACATTACTTTACCTATGGAAGTAAAATTATATTAATTTTAGGAACGTGGAGGGTCACAGGTTGTAAAATAAAATATAGTCTGCCCTCACACAGATTTTATTAATATTTGGTTGCAGGCGTTCAAGGTTGCCCTTATAATCAGGCAGTCTACAAAAAACCTATCATTTAGCAACAAAGAAACAGGTTCTGTTGGTTATAATCCATAAAATATTGTGGCAATAAACAGTTAAGTAAATATAAATAAATTAAATTAATAATTTTTTTTTTTTTATTTGTTTTAATAATGTTGGTCGCAACTGCCATGACGCAACAACCAGCTACCAAGAGGACTTGATTGAAAGTAGATGTCCTGATTGGCGTGAGAGAGGAAGGCCACCCAGCGGTAGCTCCTCGGAGCGAAATTAAAACAATGAATATTATGATTATTATCAATGAATATTATGGGGATATTATGATTTTGTTCCAAGAAGTGGGGGGTTGCAATTTGGGATTATAGTAAGTCACGGTTCCACCTCCTCTTCAATCTCCTGGGAGGATTGTATGGCCAGTGTGGTGAAGAAAGTGAGTGGATGTATGGATTTGGGTGTAAATGCAATTTGCTATGGAAACGTCTGTAAAGATCCTGAATTGTGTCGTGTACTGTGTTTATCATGACGTCATTGTGGAGTGTACTGTTACTTACGAATAGTGGGCTTTGTGTAATGAGTCTGAGTGTCTTTGAACCGTAGATTTGTGAGCCATACTACATCCATAGTGGCTTTAGTAGAAATGTGTAGCAGTTACGCTTTTGTGTTATGGGTAATTTTGAATGTCTGTTTAGTAGAGAATAAAACATTTTAAATCGTTTGTTTAGTGTATTACGTATGAGGCTTGTATGAGGGTTCCATGTAGTCGTCTGTCCAGAATAAGTCCCAAATATCTTACGGTGTTAGTCTGAGGGAGAGGGGCTTGTTGTAGATAAAAACGGCGGGACATGTATCTCGTCTTAATGTAAATGTTACGTGTTGTGATTTGTTCGTTTAATTTCCAAATGTTGCACCAGTTCTCAATTTGAGTAACATTCAACAAGATTCAGCAGCAGCTAAGATGGCAATAAAAAGTAACAAAGATAAAATTGATTTGAGTTTAAGAATAAACAAACCTAATAAAACAATTTTGAAAATAATATAATTAAAATGTTTTATTAAGTTTAAAAAATTAACATAAACGTACATCAAAAGCTATCAAAAAAACTAACAACTTTAACAATTTAAAATTTTATGGATGGGGACAGATATCTTATTCCTGTCCCATGTCACAACTGGGAGTACGTGAGACTGAGGGGGGGACATTTGACAATTATGATATTTTCAAAATTATTTTATCAGTTTTTTTTTTTATAACTCTTATGTCAATTTACAATTTCGTATCGATACATTTATTCTACCTGGAGTTATCGTGATCACAGTCATACACTCATAGACAGACATCATCGCGAAAATGATCAAAACATGATCTTAAGAGTCCTTGAAACTTGAAATTCCTTTGAAAACCGGATCATGGATTTTTGTACTTTTATAATTCTCCCTTAAAGGAGGTATAACAAAGTAAATAAATACTTTGTATAATCAAATCATATTATAGTCAGAATTTACAATATGAAATTTTATATATTTAAACTGAACCCCATAAGGGTATAACCTGCCAAATTTCAGCGATATCGGCACAAAAACTCTAATAATAATAATAATAAATTTATTTCCGTTAAACCAATGCATGGTAATAGGATACGTCATAAATTACATTTATAACTACTGGAGTCTAACACTATTAGTAGTAATAACAAAACTATTAAAAAAAGTAAAACGAAATTAATAAAAACTGAACAAATAAATACTTGAAAATATATGAGCATATAAAAATAATTTATACAAGATATGTTTATAATAAGATGACACATTTTTCAACAGCCTATGTATTGAGTCCATGGTGGCTGTGCGGGCTAGAGCTTAGGGCTTTGGTCGCATGGTCTCACCTTGGTTTGCGGATTCGAATCTTGTCCGGGATTGAGTTTTATTTCGTAGATAGAACTCCCTCCCGGGGCCATGGATGTTGTAAATAACTAGATAACACAGGAACATGGCGAATATGGCCGAAAGAAAAAAAAAAAAATCATCTGTTGAATATTAGCTCAAACGGTCGCCTAGTTATGGAGGGGGAGCGAGAAGTTAATTGATTAATTTGTTCTGGGGAAGTATATTGCCGCTGATTCACCGACGATTTTTTTTTTCAACTCAAAATATAAAAATTCATTTATTCATAATGGACGATGAACTAAAAATTAAATATTCCATTATTTCCCTTATTTTTAACGGGAAAATTTTCTCAATTCAATTCATTAAATACCTTACGGTGAAGTAAACTTCTTGGGCATAAATTTCTGAAAAACTTTTTTTTTTTTTACCGTATTCTCTGGAAGTTTCTTTTGTGCCCGTACAGAGGGAAGGAGGGCAAGAGACTCTTAGTGGCGTCAAACTTTGTCCACTGTTAAGTGTCAGAAAAACTTTCCAAAATCTGCTCTAAAAAGTTTGAAAATAATGAAAAGAACATCTTACCGGGAATTAGAACTCTTCCATTGTACTCTTCAAAATATACCATGTTTTCTACTTTTAAAAAAGTTTTGTTTAAGTATACGGAAAATTAAATGTTCATAAAGAAGGGTTTTAATTTTTTTTTTTTTACTTCTCCAGCTTTCGTATAGGAGAAGTTATTTAATCAGTTTTTAACGGAATACTTGATATAAAAAAAACATGTTTTCCAACCTCCAAATTCTGAAATTAAAAAAAAATTTCTGCCTATCTGTGTGTAACTGTAAACTAGATAACTCCATATATAACGGCTGTATCAACATTAAATATTTTATATGTGAATCCAAAATCCTCTAACAACACCTATTGATTTTGTGCCAAATCAATCGAAGGAAAGGGGAGGCATAACACAAAAATTCCTATAACTGTTATATAGATAGATAGATAAACTTTTATTGCACAAAAGATTACAACCTCTATGGCAATGAGTGGGTTTCTTTTTTTTTTTACAAAATAAATATTCTTATAGTGCCTTCGCTTACTAATCCCGACTTAGTTAAGTAAAACAGAATGCACTTTCTCGTAAATCACAAAAAGCCGTATATACAAAATAAAATGAAAGGAAAAATATATTCATCTATATAAAGAATTGTACATAATAAACAAAATAACAACTAAATATAAAGAGACCAATATATTCATCTATATAAAGAATTGTACATAATAAACAAAATAACAACTAAATATAAAGAGACCAATATATTCATCTATATAAAGAATTGTACATAATAAACAAAATAACAACTAAATATAAAGAGACCAATATATTCATCTATATAAAGAATTGTAAATAATAAACAAAATAACAACTAAATATAAAGAGACCAATATATTCATCTATATAAAGAATTGTACATAATAAACAAAATAACAACTAAATATAAAGAGACCAATATATTCATCTATATAAAGAATTGTACATAATAAACATAATAACAACTAAATATAAAGAGACCAATATATTCATCTATATAAAGAATTGTACATAATAAACAAAATAACAACTAAATATAAAGAGACCAATATATTCATCTATATAAAGAATTGTACATAATAAACAAAATAACAACTAAATATAAAGAGACCAATATATTCATCTATATAAAGAATTGTACATAATAAACATAATAACAACTAAATATAAAGAGACCAATATATTCATCTATATAAAGAATTGTACATAATAAACAAAATAACAACTAAATATAAAGAGACCAATATATTCATCTATATAAAGAATTGTACATAATAACAACTAAATATAAAGAGACCTGACCCACATCTCACCTTGGGTGGGCACCAACTGGCATTCCGAGGTGAAACAAACTTCCTTGGCCTAGTGTTGGATAGGAGGCTTACTTGGGTGAACCATATTAAATATATAAAGGAAATATGTCAAAAGCGACTGAACATTATGAAAGTCTTGTCCCATACAACGTGGGGCGCTGACAGATCAACTCTACTAAAAATTTACCAGTGTTTGATTAGATCCAAACTAGATTATGGGTCATTCCTCTACGGGTCGGCCAGGAAGAGCTGTCTTAACCTCCTAGATGCAGTACACCATACTGGCCTGAGGCTGGCCACTGGAGCCTTCAGGACGAGCCCAGTGATCAGCATCTGTGCGGAATGTGGACAACCACCTTTACACTTCAGAAGGCTTCTCTTGGGGATCTCTTACATCGTGTCTCTGCTTCCGAACAGTTGGAACCCAGCTTTCAAATACATCTTCGAGCCAGATAATCTCCATCTGTACAACGGAAACCAACGGGCCACCCGCCCCGTGGGCATACGAGCAAGGGAACATATTCTAGAACTCCTAGACAAAATCCCTACAGTTGAGAATACCGACGAACCTCCATGGACACTACCCAAGCCGAAAGTCATATCCCGCTTAGGCCGACTAGACAAAGCAGAAACCCCACCCAATGTCTACAAGATCATGTCCTATAAAATAAGACGAACCTTCCATGGGTACCAAAACATTTACACGGACGGATCGAAAAGCGAGGAACATGTAGGCTATGCTGTGTTAACCCAGTCTTCAGTGTATAAATGCAGGCTGCCAAGCTACTGCAGCAGTTACACTGCAGAACTGTGCGCCGTTGCTGAAGCAATGAGTTTTGTTACTTCCGATGTAGGTCGGAACTACATGATTTGTAGTGACTCCATCTCCGCTCTTCAGAGTATCCAACAGTTTAACAGCCGCTGCCCCCTAGTATATAAAATACAAAAGCTTCTCGGGAATTGCATAAGGGATAGCAAGCAAGTGGTTTTTTGCTGGATTCCCTCACACGTGGGTATTGAAGGGAACCATGCTGCGGATAGAATGGCAAGAGACGCAGCAGCGCTACCTGGAGAAGGAAGAATAATAACGACAATTCCGGACCTAAAGAACAGCCTACGTCACAAAATAAAAGAGAGCTGGACCTCTTTGTGGACCAACATGGACCCAACAAATAAGCTTAGGTCCATCAAAGCTAATGTTGACAAATGGCAAAGCTCTGAAAGACAGAATAGACAGGAGGAGGTATGTCTGATGCGGCTCCGTGTAGGCCACACTCGCCTAACCCATGGCCACCTCATAACCAGGGCGATGGCCCCGGGCTGTGGCGGGTGTGGGGCCTGGCCTCTCACAGTAAGCCACATCCTGGAGGAGTGCCCTGGATATGAGGATATACTAAAGGCCATGGGTTTGCATAAAAGGGACCTACATGAGATGCTCGGAGACGACAACTCATCCATTGAAGCTGTCCTAAACACGATGAAAACAACACACCTCATAGATCTAATTTAATCGAGTTAAAGGCGTCAAAAATCTTTGTCATTGGACGCCGATAAATAAAAACTATTCTATTCTAAAGAGACCAATATTATTGAAATAATAAAAATGGACATGCTCTTTAATATGAATAGTGCAAGTAACCAGGATAAAAGAAACAATTCAAAAATTATATAAAACAAGATATGACGTGAACTAATAGATAAAATAATAAATAATAAATATATTTATATCTATCTTACATGCAACAAATTAAATTATTTTATTCTTTATTTTCAAGGCAACGGTAAAACATAAAAATAAATAGTTAATTTTTCAAACTTCTAAATTATTTAAGATATGCACAAATGTTTCTGAGTAATATTCCGGCGTATTAGTGAGATAATTGTGGAGAAATGCTTGCCTGGGGATACACAAGGAGGGACAATTAAATTCTAATAACTGCCGATATAATAAGTGTATCGACACGAAATTTTGTATGTTTGACCAAAATCCCATAAGGACAACACCTATCGATTTTAAAATCGGAGGAAAGAGAAGGGGAAATTAGGGGAAAAGCTCATTCAAAAATCCTGCCGATGTAATGAATAACTGTCGATGTAATGAAGGTATCTGTACAGTAATTTGAAAAATGTGATCTCATTTAGCATTTCGTTCAAAATATTTTAACTTATTAATTTTAAGAAATTAAAAGAGGCCGAATTTGTGATCTGGTATGATATTAAGGAAAATCAGGATGATGTTCAGGAACATCTTTCATCCCTTGAGACATGGTTCCGCAGGTGGAGGATCAAGGTCAACGATAAGAAATGTACACACATCACCTTCACCCTGCGTCGTGCAACCTGTCCTCCTGTCACTCTTTATAACACACCCCTTCCCAGGTCCGCTACCTTGGGTTATTTATTGACAGACGCCTGACATGGAATCCTCATATTAGACTTAAAAAACAAAAACTAAATCGACGAAACAAACTCTTATTACGACTTTTAGACGACCTCTATTCTACGTCTCTAATGATATCGTTCACAATGACCTACAGATTCCCTTTGTAAGGGATGTAATTAAAACCCGCTACAGAAAATTCAATTCTACCGTTTCCTTTCACCCAAATCCTTTAGTCCGCAGACTTGCGACAAGAACCCTTCCTAATGTTTATGTTCGGAGGCTGAGGCGGCAATGACCTCAAGACCGTTGATTAAAGACAATCATCTAAACACTTTTTTTTAATAAATATTTTAAGTCTATTTTTCTCATCTGCTGAATTATTACTAGATTATGGAGTGTCCTTAATGAATAATTTCTCTTTCAATATCCAAGACGTTTTATTTATTCATGTATCATATTTGCTTGTTATATATTATATATATAGTTGTAAATATAAAATAAAAATAAAACAAATTAATAGAACCATCTCCCAATGTTAAGTGGTGTAATTGGGTGAAAGAGAACTTCCAGTTGATCAATAGATATTTATTAACAACACCTTGTACCCCGCGTGGTTACAAAACACAAAATACAACTTATAGATTACTTCGCCTGGTTAACCCAAAGGTAAGTCCTTTTATACTGTATATGAACACTCAGCATATATGTACACCGCGTTGTAACGAATACAATGTCAATTGTTCGATGTCCTTCTAACACCGCGAAACTTAGTTTGTACACTTTTTCTCAACACAAAGAAACTGTCCGCGAAATAACAAGTGACTGAATCTTGTAGTTCACTTCTTCACCACAATCGATAGTTTTGGCGAGTTCCCGAACTCACCATTACACTCAACCCGCGACTCAATACCCAATATTTCTAAGCTTATTAAGTTTATTACATCGTTATTGATGCTTGTTATGGCGAAATGAAGTAAACACATCTCAGATACGCCGTATATTCGCCGTGCATAATTTCTAGACTTCGCGTCCCCAAGACTTCAGATACTTTGTCGGCCGGGCGTCGTACACTAGCAACTTCATTTTTCGATCTTTAACCTACGGAATCTTAATAAAAAACCATAAAAAAAACTGTGAAGAGGGTAATGCGGAGGTTGAGTTGCTTGGCCATAACTCATAATGGGCGAGTCAGGTTTTTCATTTAGGTGTTTTATTGTGGAGTGAGGAAAGGATAAGAATTTATCTGGAGGAGCAACTGGGACTTGAACCTGAGACTTATTATACAGTCGGGGCCATATCTTGGCTCGTTACCATATTATTAAAGGAATAATTCACGAGGGCACTCTGTCGGAGGATGTGTAGACTACGACTTCCAACCCAGGACAGCTCTACACACAATTTCATTTTCTCTATTTTGTGAGCTGGGACAATTTATGAAATGAGGTATTTCTAAGAGAATAGTTTATTTTGTCGCATATATTGTCAAAAAAAGGTAATAAGAATGGAGCCAGATTCCAATATTTGGGGAAATTGTTGATAAATTAGTATAAAACCAGATAAAATAGGATAGGCGGACTGGTTGTAGTGTTAAGAGTGCAGCGTTGCCAAGACTGGCATCCCCTCCCTTTCTCGGTGCAGCTCTACGATCAATGTGGCATCCAATTTGATTAAACTCTTATATATGTTCAATGAGGGCGTCGTCTTAAAATTTTAGATTTACCTTGCCATTTCCCCTTAAAAACCACAACTTTTTAAAAATTTTTTTTAGAATATTATGCAACAAAAAATATGCATATATCATAGAAAAATTGCAGTCTACAATGTCCACATGCTGAAGAGAAAGAGAGACGCAAAAATTATAAAAATATTGAAACAGACTTATTTTCATGTGGGATATATCCCACTCGAATGTACACATATTTTGGTTTTCACAAAAGCAATTATTTCGAGTCTGCGCAGTGCGAAACATTTTCTGGAGTCTGTTCTTATGCTCTGTTTACAGAAGCCACGAAGACACAAATACATTCTCCGCTTCATATGGCTAAGATTAGTTAGATTAATAATAATATTTATTTCTGTTAAAACCATAACATGGTAATACATCATAAAAAATTAAGATGACTATAAATTATATACGTCAACCGTCAATTGTCCCTTCTCGAGATTTCAATTCGAAACGAAATTTTGTTTTTAATCAGGGAGGAATTATTTTATATTGATATTTCTTTAAGATAAATCATTGTTCGGGTCGATATCGGGGCATAAAAAATAAAATGGTTTTTTTTTCTTAAATAAAAAAAAAAATAAAGAAGCTGCCCACAGACAGACAGACACGCTCTCGAAACCATAAGGTTTTCTGTTTGGTCTTCGACCGAAAAATCTTACTTAAGGCAAGAAAGATAATTTTCTGTTTCCATCCGTTACAGTAAGATTACTTTTCTCGCCTCTTCTTCTTTAAAAAAAAAATAGATCGTTTCAATTTTTGAGTCTCCTAAACGCGAATTTCAGCCAAGGGCCTAGTTACTGGAAAGGAGGTTCAGATGAAATACCAAAAACGTTAATGGTCTATATTTCATGGGGCTACAAGGTAATCCTGGCCCAATGTCAGAATTCCATTCTACCCGGATTACTACAAACTAGAGCCAATCTCAGACGAAGATAAATGGAATTTTAAATATTCTTACGGCTCATTTTAGTGGCATAGCTGGGTACATAATTAGGAGCGGGTGGGAAGATCTGAATCCGCATCTATTCCGAGACAATTTTCGTTAAGCCGTAACTTGGTAATAGGATAGGTCCTAAAAATGTGTACATCTTCTTATCTTCCTACCTCCGTCTGCCTCTCGGCGAGAAGGGAATCTCAGACATGGTCTTGTCACTTTGCTGTCCGATACTCTTGAAAAGTGTACTTAGCCCCCGACATAAAGTGGTCTCAATTTTTGTCCGATTTTGTCCAAAATCTAATCAGAATCTAACCTTAGCACATGTGACTTCTTCATTTCAAATTTCAACTTAATAGCTACATTCGTTTTGGCGGTAGAGCGCTTACAACTATTCAATCACATAAACACATATGCACAGGCTGACATCATCGCGAAAATGTCCAAAATCTAATCAGAATCTAACCTTAGCACATGTGACTTCTTCATTCCAAATTTTAAGTTAATAGCTACATTCGTTTTGGCGGTAGAGCGCCTACAACTATTCAATCACATAAACACATATGCACAGGCTGACATCATCGCGAAAATGTACAAAATCTAATCAGATCTAAGTTAGAACCTGTAAATAATTCATTTCAAATTTATTTAGTAGTAAGAAAGTGAAGATTGGCCCCGAAGTTGGTCAATAGACAGATAGTAGTCATTCGAAGGGAAGATAAACGGTAAACTTTGATCCAGTTTTAATGTGAACCCATTGAGAGAGAGCATTGTCTAGACGAGACCTGGCCATATCTGTGTTATCATAGACCAATCAGAGGACCCTACAGTTTAGTTTCCACTCTCCCTCAACACTTTATTGACTTAGTTATTGTGAACATTGTAAACGCATTATAGAGATCGGCTTCATTTACAGTGTTCTATTCATAGATATTTGTAGGGTTCTCATGCCTGTTTATTGTCAACTCAAAACTTAATAACTTAATGTAAATTAAAAAACTTAAATAGACTTGAAAAGATCATTTTATTTTCTAGGACTATATGTCAATCTGTATGTAATATAATGCAAAAACTATACTATTCATAAAAAGGTTTTGAAAAAAATACTTAATACTTCAATTATAGTACGCTGAAAAGTAAATAATAAGACCACTGGATCACTGGCAATATACTTCCCCAGCACGTTTACTAGCTTCATTAAGTGTTTGCTCTCCCTTTGAAACCAATTTATATATATATATTTTGATACTTTCATTATATCGGGAGTTATTAGGGTTTTTGAGTTGAGCCCCTCCTGTCATAAGGTGGCTCCACACGCAACGGAAAAACCAAAGGCATGCGTTGAGGCAAACCTAAATTTATGGGGGTCCCCACACACTACAATATATACGAAGGCCAGCCTTAAGGCACTCCAGTTTGTGTGTTTGCGCAATGGCGTGAACAGATGATGCTCTTGCTGTTGTTGGTTTATTGTTAGCTATCGAAAAGTCTTTGTTAGCTAGAGGCTCCACTTCTTTCATTTTTTCCAGTAATCTTTGGTAAGCAGCTTCCTTTTTTGTCCGGTCATGATAGTCTTTTGATGTAGTTTGCCACAAGCACGGCGAATCTCTGAACAGAGCTATAAATTCCTCTTGATTTTGTTTTGCACGGGCCATGATTTTACGTGAAAACTGGATTTATTCAAACATGTGCTCTTTTCACACACAACTAGAGTACAACTGAATTGCCTCGAGGCCTACCTCCCATCCCTCCACACGGTCCGATCGGCCTTGAGACGCTATAAGCAGAGGCAAGACGAATGAGATTTTGTATTGAAAGTTCCGGCCTCCAGGCGTCAGATCCGCAGGAATACCTCAACAGAATTCTCCATACACACATAGAGGTTTTCCTTGAGGTCTTGTGCCTCGAGGCATGCCTTCGGTTTTTCCGTTGCGTGTAGAGCCACCTATACTCCACTTCCCTTCGTTGGAATTCGCCAAAAATTAATAGGTCATCCTTATTGGTTTTGGATTTATATAGAATATAAAATTTTAGATGGATAGATTCATCACATCGGCAGCTATTAGAGTTTTTGTATTAATACCCCCTAATCCTCCTCTTTCCTTTAGACGATTTGGCTGAAAATCAATGGGTGTCGTCCTGAAAGAGTTCTGGATACACATATAAAAGTTTCTGTTGGTACTTTTTTTTATATCAGAAGGTATCGCGTTCACAGATGGAAAGACACCTTTCCGCAGGCAGATGGTGTCGGGTAAAATGCAGAATAATATACATAAAAAACATTTACATATGATGATGAAGTCAACTTCGAAAGCCGGCTAGTACATAATATTAAAATCTGTGAGAGGTCAGACTACATTTGTGTTTTTCAACGTGTCAAAAAAATATATTGCGTACCGAAGTTCACCACAAAGTTCAACAATAACACATAAATTTGCAACATTGGTATATACAATTATGAGAGAGGGTGCCGGTAGCTCAGTGGTATGCGTGCTTGCTTTCTGAGCTCAAGGTCGTGGGTTCGAAACCCAGCCAAGGCCCTTAGTTTATTTTATCTGGGAGGTAAAATAAACTTAATCACGCCGTCCTTTGGATGGGACGTTAAGCGATGGTCCCGAGCCTGTACGATGTCAGGTATTCGTTAAAGACCCCTACTCTAGGTGAATAAAAATTTAGGGTAGGCAACATTTAGGACTCCCACAGTAGAGTCGGGCTCATGTCCACCAGAGTGACGAAATAGCGCTCTGGTAGTAGGCGATATGACCTCGAAGTTAAAGCCCAGGCATGAGTCATAAAACCAAACCTAACCTACAATTATGAGATTTCCTTAGGCTGTGACTCCCCTTCCCCAAGGGAAGCGCCCATTACCTTGAAAATTCTATCTGTAAAAATTTTTTGAAGGCAAATTCAAAAAGTTTTTTGTTTTTACAACGAACAATGTATTTCCCTTATCATGGCCTCTGTTTTGAGTATTACATTTCGGATAAAATATATTTGATATCTACTCTAGGTTTTTATAAAACATCTATCTACTCAGTTTTCCACGAATACATTTTTTTTTCGTGACCCCCTCATTTTTAATCCTGTATAGAGAGGAATAATTCAGAGGTGTCTTTAATAATTTTTCTGATATTGAATCGTACTATGGACGATTAAAAAATAACAGCAACTTCTTAGAAGATGGCTGATTTAGTGAGAAGTGATAAAATAGCCTGACCTCTCACTGAGATTATTCTTTTGTGCTAGATGGCTTTTTAAGTTGCCCTCAACATCATGCTGTCTGATGAAACATAATTTAAGAAGATAACACGAATAAATAAAGTAATGAACTTCATATAAATAGATAAATTAATAAAGTCCACAATTTAAGTTATTAATTGTTGTTTAAATTATTTTTTTGAGTAGTTATTTATTAACAGTCCTTCATACCTTCATATATCGAAATTGACGGTTCCTTACAAAAAAAAAAAAAAAAACGGTGTGCGTTGCTCCTCTGTGATGTTTTTAGTTGAAAATTATTTTTGACTGAAAGTAATTTTAAATTGAAATCATCTCAAATTGAAATTCTGAAATTATAAAATTGTCCTTGTAAATTTATTGGAGATCGATTTGACGAATGCATTCTCTTAAGGAGTATTATTTGAAAATGGTCAATCTTAGGAGAGTATTCAGGAATGAAATATTGTAGAGTAGTAGTTCATAATATTTAAATAGTATAACATACAATTCTATCGTATAATGTACAGTTTGCCATGAAATCATGTTTTACATAGAATCTTTTCGTCAAAAGTATTTTGCTTGAGAAAGTTTATCGGTATTGTACATTGTCATGTAGTTTATAATAATGATTATGTTTATAACAATAATTATTATTCATCAACTTAATGTATCAACATCCATATCATCAGATGTTGCCTAATTATTTTCATCATTGTTATGTAGAAGTCACATTCAGTATCATGTACATTATTTTCTTCAAAATCATTAAATGAAATGATTATGGTCACTAAAGTAAGAAACATAAATTTTAGAATCAATCTTTTCTACGAATCTTGCAAAAACAGCGTCTATAGTTTTGTGTCACGTTTATCTCGTGACGGATGATACGCTGAAAGAATATCTGAGAGGAATTGGGATTGTCTGATTTACCTTGAGGGTGTGTACATTCTGAAATATTTGTAAGGGGTGAAGGGGGGCTCACACCCATAAAACAGGTTGAACCCCCCCCCATCATACCTCGCATTCCTCCAGGTCCACTCTCAAGTTATGAGATATATGCCATTTTTCAACAAGGCAACGAACCAGCAACCTGTTGACAATGTACTTCATGCCTTTCGATTTACCATGAAATCTCCCATAAAACAACATTTTTACTACTTTTTTATATATAAATTTCTTATAGTTAGTTGTTGTGACTCATGCCCGGACTTTAACAACTAGGTTTGGCGCTCTTTCATCCCTCTGTTGGACATGAGTCCGTCTCCACTGTAGGAAATTTTGCCTACCTTATTTTATTCACCTAGGGTAGGTCTTTAACGAGTATCTGACATCGCAACGAGTCGGGACCGTCACTTAGCGTCCTATCGGAAGGATGTCGTGCTCAAGTTTTTTTCACTTCCCAGATAAAAACCTAAGGCATCGACCGTGGTCCTAAAAATATGTGATGAGGTCATGACAGAACTTTTTTATACCAACCATTTTTGTTCAGAACACTTCGCTCCCCTCTCAAATTAATTTCCTACTGGCATTACTGTGTATAAGAAAGTCACACTCAGAATTATGCTATACAATGAAAAAAATGAAATAACATTACTTCCGTATCTATTTGAGGGCGCCGGTAGCTCAGTGGTATTTGAATATCAATTTTTATTAGAGTAAATTGTATTCTAATAGAAATAAAAGACGTTGTCGTCCCACTGTTTTATTTATACCAGAACCGGTTTTCGACGCAACAGCGTCATCATCAGTGGTTCATCTATCACAGAATAACAAAAATATACAAATAATAAAAAGTATAAATAATTCCTAAAGCATCAGGGTACAGAGTAAAATTATATTATTTTATTTTATAATTTTACTCTGTACCCTGATGCTTTAGGAATTATTTATACTTTTTATTATTTGTATATTTTTGTTATTCTGTGATAGATGAACCACTGATCATGACGCTGTTGCGTCGAAAACCGGTTCTGGTATAAATAAAACAGTGGGAAGACAACGTCTTTTATTTCTGATGAATAAAAAACTTAAAAACAAGTCAAAAAATCCCACTTTATTTATATGAACACAATATATTTCACTCGTTAGAGCATTCTCAAGTGTACAGACAGATACAGACTCAAGTCTTTTATTTCTATTAGAAATCTAGTCCCACAACATCTTACTATCACATATGTAAATTGTATTCATTCAAAATATGAATAAAAATAATAAATATTTTCATTTATCGAATAACTGAATAATGAATAAATGGATTATTCATTTTCCTTGAATAAAATAACAGTTTTATTAATTATTCGTTATTTTGTATACAATTTGCCCAACTGATTACCATAAAATTTTTAGCTGTTCCATCAGAGTCGATTTCAGAACTAGGAACAACAACAACCTGTAGGTGGTATGCGTGCTTGTCTTCTGAGCTCAAGATCGTGGGTTCGAAACCCGGCCGAGGCCCTTAGTTTATTTTATCTGGGAGGTAAAATAAACTTAAGCACGCCGTCCTTCGGATGGGACGTTAAGTGATGGTCCCGAGCCTGTACGATGTCAGGTACTCGTTAAGGACACCAACCCTAGGTGAATAAAAACTTAGGGTAGGCAAAATTTAGGACTCCCACAGTAGAGTCGGGCTCATGTCCACCAGAGTGACGAAATAGCGCTCTGGTAGTAGGCGATATGACCTCGTAGTTAAAGCCCGGGTATGAGGCATAAAACCTAACCTAACTTCCGTATAGGCAGTAATGACAGTATGAAATGAATTTTAGAGGTTACAGGGGAAGGAGAAAAATGTATAAATGTGGTTGGTATAAGAATGACATATGGCCATATTGTTTTTTGTATTCACATACCTTAACCTCTAGGCTGAGTGGAAGCTGCCACCTCTTACAGAATGTGCTAACACGAAGACTCAACAGGGAGATCCGGATAAAATTTGTCAATTCAAGGTCTTGTTGGCTGAGTGTTCATGGGTTGGTCACGTTCTGTAAACAGTGCATTTCACAGTTTGTTGGCATTGTCATCAGGAAAAAGTCTTATTCCAAGATTTTCTTATATTTTCATCTTACTGGATGGAGATGATCGGGGGAAGAGAAATTCGTATATTTTTTGGGGAAAAATAAAAAAAGAGGGTTGCTAGATACCGGGGAAAATATTTATTCCTCTGGTAGACTACAAAACTTGTATAATGTTTAATGAAAAAATAAGATTTAAAAAAAATGTGATGTGGTCATTTTTCCCTTGTTCTCTTAGAAAAAAAAATGTTTTTTTTTTTTATTTTTAATCATTTCATTGCTCAAATCAACGCAAAAATATTTTTTCTGAAATCTGGGTAAAAAAAAAAAAAAAAAAATTACGTAGAGAACTACTCATTCCGTAAAACACATCGCCAAGAAACAAAATAAAGAAGAAGGTGAGACACATGTCTTCTTATTTTCGACCTATATATAACATGCAAAAAACGTTTGATCGAAATCCGTGACCCCGACATCGTATGCTCTCCTTGTAACGAAATTACACTTTAAATACATTTTTATTCGGTACCCTCTATCTAGTTTCAACACTCTATTTACATGTAAAAGGTACAGATATGCAGTGCGAGGTAGGTCTGTAGATAGTAAAAAAGGATAGGACATGAGGCACAAGCCAGAGGATATAGGGAAATAGGACGGGAGGGGAGAATGATATGGGACAATATTTCAGGAGGGTAGGTTTCATCCCATCGTAAAACGGAGCGTAGCCAGAGCCGGAGACTGAGAAAAAATGGGGCCACCCCTGCAGACCCAGTCTGTGATTTATGTAGTGCCGATCTTCAATCTAGCCTCCTTCTTTATAGCCGAGAGCCTCAGACGCCCCGTCCGAAAAAAATACATTAATAGGAGTGCAGTGCTACTATAGCAACGTTTTGTCAAGGAAATATGACGCTCTCTCATTGTTGTCCCGAGGGAGATGATTCATTCTTCTCAATTAATTAGTGTCTTCTGTAGTGGCTAGATTTTTTTTGGCTCTAGTATCGAATAAGCGAGTATCGGTGCCACTGAATGAACGGGCATAGCTGTCATTTTGATTTAATATTAGTAACCTAAACATTTATACTAACGTTTCTACACCAAAATTTACTTACACACCAATCCGGAAATTCGCAGAATCCTAAATACAAATTTACCCCACAATCCCCCAAAAAGATTAAAGAGAGTTTGGTATAGAGATCAGGTATGAAGTGATGTCATGAGGGTTCACCGCTGGCTGTTTTTCCTCTCTCAAGCCTTTCATGTCATATTTTTATTTTTATTTTATTTTTTTTATTTTTTATTTTTGTATATTATATGTCAGCCCAGCCGCTGGTTGTGCATTTTTTGCCTAGTTGTGGTTTAAATAAATAAATACAAAAAAAAAATATTAGTAACTACTAACATAGGGCGCTGATGGATTATGGTTCACTAATTATGACTAAATAAGCAATAAACTAAGTTTTTGCTATCCCCTGAAAACATTCGACTGATTTGACTGAAAACCAATTGGTATGGCTGGAGGGCGCTGGTAGGTAGAAACCCCTCTCACCTTTTTTATCTGGGGGATAGAAACCTTGAGCACGCTGTCCTTCGGATGGGATGTTCAGCTATGGTCCCGAGCCTGTGCGATGTGAGGTACTCCCTATCTTAGGAAACTAAATATTGGATGCTTAGGTCCCTAGAAGTACACACCAGCCCTCCCAATATACCTATTTAGTTGGTCTTTCCTGTGCCCTTTTGAATCAAGATATAACATTTTGGGCGAAACCATTCCTTTGACAGTTAATAGGGTTATTGGGTGACCCATTCTTTAAACCTTAGCCCGATTTTCCTGAAAAACAACAGGTTTCGTCCATGGGTTCTGCTGAATTTAACTTTTAAAATGTTGTGTCGATATAGTCATTCTATAGCGAAAATACATAAAAAATATCTATTTTTTTTTCTTTAATGTTTTAATGGAGAGGGTTGGAAAATAAAAAATTTCGTAGAAAACTCAACATCGAACATTGTACCAATCACATTAATTTCATGCTACGTATAATTGAATAAAAACTCTGATTAATAAGACCAGACAATGAACAGATATCGTGACATTGCTTAGCAAAGATTTGTCAAAATTAAACTTTTGAAATACTGAATTGGCTATTGTTAAGTCGTTTCCCTAGAATCCTATCGAACAAAGTTTCATTAAAATTGGATAAAGTTTTCTACTAAATTTTTTTTTTTTTTTAGGAGGATTTTTATTGCTGTTCTACTTCTCCCCTTGTATTTTTCGGCCTGTGGATAAATGAGGCCATTTTAAGAAAAAAAATGTTGTAACCATAACAGGATTTTCTTATACCTGCAACGAACCTGTTACTTGTTCTTTTTTAGGGCGTCTCATTAACAAAAAGAAAGTAAATCCCATAAAATTTCAGTTTATTTCTAACAACCTCTCACAAACACTTCCATCTTGCCCAAACGTCCAAAAGACACTTCTAGAAGTATGTCCATCACTACAACACTGAAGATAGCGTCCCAACATTTAGTAGTCGGCGATGTGACCTCATAGTTAAAGCCCGATCATGATTCACAATAACTAACTCAATTTTCCTTCTGCATTAATATATGGCTGAGTGAGCGCCGGTAGCTCAGATTTAGCGAGATAGTCTACTGAGTGTTGATTTTTTGCTTTTTTTCGGGCATTTCTTCCAGAGGTGTCTTCTTTTACACGTCCTTTCTTCTGGTCACCATGAACTTTTTGGTTTGCTTTTTGGTTCATAGTGACCGGAAGGGACGTGTAATTGCCTCAAAATATTGTCTAAAAAGAAAAAAGGAGACACCTATGGAAGATATGGCGGAAAAAAATTTAAAAATCAGTATTTCAACATCCCAGAGAAGTTTAAGAAACACATAGTCTACTGAGCTCAAGATCGTGGGTTCGAAACCGAGATCCTTAGATTTTTCCTGGGCGTTGAAAAACCCTGAGCACGCTGTCATTATAATAATCTGAAGAAAGAAAGAAATATTTTCCGAAACGTTGGCCAAATACTAAGTTTTTTCTTAACACGAGAGAGCTTCCTCAACTTTTTAAATTATTCAATTACACATTAGTGATTGTAAATTTTTTAAGGAGACCATTTTTTTCCACAATTTTTCTGGTTAAGACCTACGTTTTTGCGTAAATCAAGGAAACGTCTGAAAAATGGGATTCAAAACGACATTTCAGGACGGTTTTCGGTGTGTATCTTGTAAACCGGGCCATTGATGAATAATCGTATTTAATGTGAAATGTGCCTTATAGTTTTCTCTACGACGATGTAGACATTTTTGATGAAGTCATAAATATTAGCGGTATCTTGTAAAATATACTTTGAACCCGAAGTAAAATGGTCTTAATTTTCGACTGATTTCAGTCAAAATCATTTCTGAGTTAAATCTCACAAAGTTCTAATCAAATACACACACGCAGACAGACATCCTAGCAAAATGGTCAAAAAATATACAGGGGACCAATTTTTTTGACAGGACTAACCTTATTTGGGTAAATCGAGGAAACGTCAAAAAATATATGTTTTGAAACTACATTTCAGGACGAGTTTCGGCATGTATCTCAAAAAATCTGACGACCTATCAAAAATCGTATTTCATATAAAATATTTATTGTATTTTTTTCTACAACTTTTACTTGAAAAGATTTGTGATTAGGTCAAAAATATATGTGGTATCTTGTAAAATGTACTTAGACCCCGAAGTAAAAATTTTTTTCATTAATATTGGATAAAGTTTTATACTAATTTTTTTTTTTTTTTAAGGAAGATTTACTTTTCATGCTAAAGTTTTATTGCTGTCTACTTCTCCCCTTGAAATGGCAAAGCTCTTAGTATTTTTTGGCCTGTGATTAAATGAGGCTATTCCTACAAAAATGCTGAAGTCATAACAGGACTTTCTTATACCTCCAACGAACCGTACTGTTACTTGTTCTTTTTTAGGGCGTCTCATTAACAAAAAGAAAGTAAATTCCATAAAATTTCAGTTTATTTCCAACAACCTCTCACAAACACGTCCATCTTGCCCAAACGTCCAAAAGACACTTCTAGAAGTATCTCCATCATAAGAACCCTGAAGATAGCGTCCCCACATTTAGTAGTCGGCGATGTGACCTCATAGTTAAAGCCCTGTTCTGTTCCTCACCGATACCCGACACGAACCCCTCACTCCACCAGTACTATCGTACACAGACCACTCACCACTTGGACGAACAAACAGACACCGTTTATTATAACAACTCTTTTCAATAATTTGCCCTAAGATATAAAACTAGAAATAGAAAACCAGAGAGGTTCTCTGAGGAGGTATATGACTAGGGTCATGGAGTGGGTCACCGGACTGAGCTCTGATCAGGTTGAGTCCTTGTTAAGTTCTCTCTACTCTGACTAGCACGACGCTCTGTTCTGCTCTCTTCTCTCCCTGCCCTGCCCTGCCACGGTCCGCCCCATGTATGCTGTTGTAACTCTGCTAACCTCATGTCTTGTCTCCCACTCGATTAAAACTCAATGCCAGGTCTCCGGGTTGTCAGGTTCATTCCATCAGCACTTCATTATTCATCAATTTTAATTTTCTTTTCTTACGAGAATATTTCTTATTTTAGTCACTTTTTCTTTTCTCATTTATTTATTTTTATTATTATTTTATTTTTTTATTTTTTACTAAAGATACTATTTTTTATTTATTTTTGTATTTTTCTTTTTTTGTATTTCTAGTCTCTATACTATGTTAAATTTTTAACAGTGATTGTACAGTCCTAGCTGAATGCTCCCCCTCCCACACTCAGACTCCGTCTTCTGGGAGGAGGTAGCCTATTTATCTTGTAATGTTTATCTTTTATTTAGTAATTATCTAAAGGCATTAAATATAAAAAAAAAATAAAAAAAAAAAAAAAAGGGGGGGTCCTCAGGGAACCTTGAACGTGAAAATCCTTTGAAAACTCGATCTCGGATTTTCGTACGATTACAATACATCCTTATACTATAGGTATAAGGAAGTAAAATGCGTTCTTTATGCTTCTCAGAGATATTTATATTTTCACATTTCTCCTGTTATCCATCTTTGATTTAACGACAGTTTTAACAATGTTTTTCTCTTTGTTCTTGTGTTTTCTTTCTATTTTTTTTTTTTTTTTTTTTTTTTCCTTTTACGGAAATAAGGTTCTAGAACACAGATTTGAGAAAACAAAAAAAGGTTAATTAGAAGAAAAACAGAGCACAAATAAAAAAAAAAACATTTCTGTTTGTTAATTGTCTTTGAAAAGAATCCTCCCATGAAAGTGTCTAAGTAAATAAGAACGGCCTTAGTTTCTCTTCTTTTTATATTTTTGTAAGATTCGTTTTTTTTTTGTTTGTTCTTTAATTAAAATCTTTTGAGTCAATTTACAAGTTTAATTCACTGATAATTTTGAAACATGATGATTTAAGCTGAATCAATACAAATGAAACTAAATTAATAAAACAACGTTGTTGTTTTTTTCAAATATTATTCATTCCACAAAAAAAGTCTGCGTACTTCCCCAGCACGAATTAATCAATTACATTTTCGCTCCCTCTCCCTAGTCAATCGATCAATTGGGCTAAAACTCAATATTTGACATACATAATAGCATCTGAATCCTCAGATTATGTGTCGATACATTCATTACATCGGCAGTTATTATAGTATTTTACAGTTGAGCCCCTCTCTCATACTTCCCTTCGGACCGATTTTGCGGAAAATTGATAGGTGCCATCCTTTGAGGTTTTGAATTCAAATATATAAATCCCTCTTTCCCTTTGGCCAATTTGGCTGAAAATCAGAATCAATCCCTAAAGAGTTGAGGATACTCGTATAAAATTTCCTGTTGATAAATTCATTCTACCGAGAGTTAACATGTTCAGAAATACCCACAAAGACAGAATATCAGAAAACAGGAAATTCCGTTGAAATTGGTTAGTGTGCAAGACTGGATACAGATGGTGCAGGAGCTCAACTTCTCAGGGAAGCTGCGCCAGAAGTCTCCAATTATACCCACTGATAACTCTCCTTAGAATAAACGTATCGTCATGTTATTGTATATGTTTATTCACAACTCTATAAGGAATTGATTTTGGAACATTCATTTTCAGACAAATCGACCAAAGGGAAAGAGGAGGGGGAGTGGCTTACCACATAAACTCTAATAACTGGAGATGATACAAAATTTAATAGATAATTTTAAAACCCTATGAGGATGACATCTATGAATTTTCGGCGAAAGCAACCGAATGGAAAAGAGGATCAGGGGGGGAGCATAACACAAAAAACCCCAAAACTGCCGTTGTAATAAATGTATCGACGTAAAATTTTATAGATAGATAAACTTTTATTGCACTAAAGATTACAACCTTTGTGGCAATGAGTGTTTTTTTTTGTTTTTTTTTTACAAAATACAAATTCTTATAGTTAAGAATATAAAATAAAATAAAAGAAAAAAATATCTATATAAAGAATTGTGAAAAAGAAGCAACAGAGCAACTAAACAAAAAGATACCAATAATATTTTTTTTTTTTTGTTTATTTATTTGGTATATTTACAATCAGTTATAATATAACTATGAGTTTTGATAACAGTGAGTATGAAAAGAAGAAAAAATAAAAAAAAATCAATAAAAAATTACAGAAAAAAATAAAAAAAATAAATAATAAAACTAATAATAATAAATACAATTGCAATATACACAAATTAAGATAAAATATGTACAAAATAAATAATATATACAAAATATGTACAAAATAATTATAATAATAAAATAGCTTTTTGAAATAGCTCGAAACACCCCGATTATCTGTCATCCCAATTCCTCCAACTTAATGGAGGCAGAGGAGGCCACAGGGGGCTGAGTGATCAACCCGCCATCTTGTTCCCCGCTGGAGGTAGATCAAGAAGGAAAGAAGACCTGAAAGTACTAGTTCATGAGAGGAGAAGCTGGTCACTACCAGCACTCCCAGTTATATATGCTATCTTAACCTAGCAGGTCTCTCGGCCAGCACCGCCTCAGCCTTCTGGGAGGATTATCTGGGTGGGAGCGGGAGGACAAGTGTCGAGCAACGGGATTGACATGGAAGGAAAGGTTAGAGTGGAATTTGGAGAAGCGGGACTTGATGAGGTCAATAACATAGGGGATTTTAAGGTCATTATGGAGGGTAAGGTTGGACACATAGAAGGGAGCATCGACAATTGTTCCAATAATATTAAAATAATAAATATGCTCAATTTCAATATAAATAGTGAAAGCAATCAGGATGAAAGAAACAATTCAAAAATTATATAAAACGAGATATGACATGAACATGAATAAATTAAAAAAAATATATAAAATATATATATCCATCTCTCATGAAACAAATAAAATGATATTATTCTTTATTTTCAAAAAATAAAAATAATTTGTTAATTGGTTCTGAGTGGTATTCTGGTCTATTAGTGAGATTGTAGAGAAATGTTTGCCTGGGGATACACAAAGAGGGACAAAAGAACAAAAAGTGTAAACAAAATTATTATATTTATATTCATGATTTCGTCTCGATAAATTCATTAAATGTCTGACCTATAAAATAAATATAATATAATGTCTATGCAGAGAGCAGCAACATTGCCAGAATTTTTGATTATATTATCGTAAAGTGTGACTTAACCGCATGAATAAAAATACAAAAAAAGTTCACAAAAATTTTGAGAGGAATGTCTGTCTATGCGACTGGGGTTAAACATGTCAGATATGATATGAGAAAGGGGAGACACAGTTGATGACCCCCTCCTCTGGTAATGTGACAGAGGTGAGTGGTTTGCCAGATATACACTGGAGAATATCTCAGACCTAGATAGCACCATACTTATCATATCACACACACATATACACATATATATATATATAGCACACGAATTTATCACACACCCACATTGTTTAATGTCAAACCACACTCTAGGTAACATTCTGCTATCTGACTCTTCTCAGCTCCATCCATAGCTGACTCAAAATGATGAGAGAGGGTTGAAAATCCCGTTGAGAGTCCCTCAAGAAGCCCGGGCATTGAAATTAGCCAGAAAGCTAGGTATAAAAAGTACGCTAAATTGCATGATTTCCAAATCAGTTGGTCCAATTGGCACCAAAATCAATTGGCCTTGAGCTCTCAAATTATTGTGAACGAAAGCAAAGAAAATTCCACTGAACAACACATGTTTAATTTATTTGTACTCTATTTTTTTTTTCACATTTATTTTGAAATTTCCGACTGTGAATATACATCACAATAAGAAGATATGAACAGAATTTTTTTTTTTTTTTTTTTATTTATGTTAAGACACAACTATGCAAAAAATGCACAACCAGCGGCTGGCCTCACATATACCATACAAAAATAAAAAAAATAAAAATTGTTTAATAAAAAAAATATGACATGAAAGGCTTGAGAGAGCAAAAACACCCAGCGGTGAACCCCCATGACATCACTTCATAACAGGAGATCTCTATGCCAAACTCTCTTTAATCTTCTAGGGGGATTGTGGGGTAAATTTGTATTTAAGATTTTACGAACTTTCGGATTGGTGTGTAAGTAAATTTTTGGAAGCGTTGGGTATAAATGTTTAATAATATAATAATATTATTAAACATAATAATGTTTAATAAAAACAAGAATTTCATTGTGAAAACCTAACTAAATGTCTTTAAATCCATAGAAGACTAGGTAATATATCTAAGAAGGGAAATATACATTATTATGTTTATATATAAATATCATTTATCCCGAAAAATATAACCTGGCTGAGGCCTGATCTAGGAGATGAAAAAACCTTGAGCGTGCCGTCCTTCCGATGGGACATTAAGCGATGGTCCAGAACCTATATGATGTCAATTACTTATTAAAGTCCGCTATCCTTGGTCAATGACACTTCATAGGCGAAATTTAAAGACATTGTAGAACTCATGTTCATGAGTGACGAATGAGCGTACTGGTAGTAGGTGATATGACCACGTAGTTAAAGCCCATTCATTAGTCACAGTAACTAACACTGCTGTGATGTGATATTTATAACACGTGAAATTCTCTAGGTAAATAACAGATAATCGCCAACTTAAACTTCACACAACCATTGAACTTGTTTTAATTTAACATATACATTTACATTAAGTTCTCTCTAAAGTAAGGGAGGGGGAGTAATCTAATTAGTGACGCGCATGAATGGATTAATGGGATTGCTCATTAGCCCTGCGCCAGAAGTAACTTATCTCCCCTACTGGTCCCGAACCTATATGCTGTCAATTACTTGTTAAAGACCCCTATCCTAGGTGAATAAAATTAGATATACCAAATTTAAGACTCCCCATTTAGAGTCGAGCTCATGTCCATGAGTGACGAATGAGTCACAATAACTAATACTGCTGTGATGAGTTACGGAAAGTAACAGATAATCGCCAACTTAAACTTCACACAACCATTGAACTTGTTTTAATTTAACATGTACCTCTACATTAAGTACAATTAAGTTCCCTCTAAACTAAGTACCATTAGCGTTAATCATTTTGAAGAATTAAACAACACCACCCTCATCTAAGATGATAAACAGAACAGTAAACCCAATTGTACTTTTCTCTCCAGTAGACACTTGTTAAAATTTTAATGAAGTTTCGTTGTATTCTATTTATATATAATTTACTTCTAAAGCTGCCATCTAACTTTTCGGTTTTCATTTATCTTTTATCAAAATTCTTCCTTTTTTCATCCCTTCTTTGGTTCATGTTCTTCTGTTTAATAATGGATGAACCATTCAGATTCGGTAAGGATGTTAAATTTTAATGTTGACAAAATTACACATGGGTTATTCAGAAGTGTGTTTGTTTACACCGGGTTGACTGGAGAAGATTACATCAAATTTTCACCACTTGGAGGAGGCTATTTCACTCCAAGTAAATTACAAATTACAGATTACTTTTTCAAGATGTAAAGTGAATATTTACAAACTTAACCTATAAATCTCAGTGTGGATTAAAGTTAGGGTGTGTGATGTCAAATTCTTGACAGGAGAGGGTCTATGGGCGGGGGGTAAGCATAAAAAATTGTGCTAACACATTAACGGATAATCGGATTGTAATTAAATTTAATTTGTAGAAGGAATACGAGGTTCTGTCGTCGAAAATTTAATATTTGGGCAGCGTTTCGGAAATTATTTATTTCCTTTTTCAGGACCTTATAATGACTTGACAAACTCTCAACACCTTCACCACACACAATCACTCGTCATTATAAGGCCTTGAAGAAGGAAATAAATAGTTTCCGAAACGTTGGCCAAATATTGAATTTTTATTTATACGACAAAACCTCGAATTTCTTCTACATTGAAAAGATACTGTCGGCTCAGACAAGCCAAATTGAAAAATAGGGTGTGTGCGTCAGCAGTTGTTCTTTACAAAATTTGGTGTGTCCGTAGAGACTCACTAAGCACTTATGACATAATTTGTCTCACAAATTATTTCCACTAATTTTTTTCGATTCAATCATAAATATTCATTTTGGTCCATATAATATATCTAAATTATGGTGCACAATTTTTATAACGTGTTGTTTTTTTAATCTAGGCGTTTACAGACCATCTTAGAACCTGACTTGTCCGTACAAGAAGCATCGGATATTTTATTGTTCGAGGAGCAAAATGAAAACGGCGAAGTGAATGCTTTAAAGATAGCTTCTCCTGAACCAGGTATTTTGTCAGACGAGAATTCAGTTGATGAAGATGCTGGTGGAATTTCTAACAGTCTAAGCAGCCGGCAACTTCGGGCCGATGCTGAAATCAGATTTCCTCGAACTTCAGATGAAGATGTTCATGTGCCTACAACTATAAGAAACCTAACGTATCTCCGATCGAATGAGAAAAAAAAACTTTGTTAAAAGGTGATATTCAGCCAAATTTGCAACCATTTCAATCATTACACAAAATTCAGGACATTACCAATAAATCTGCTGCTGACTTTTACGATGAAGTAATCGACTTGCTCATTTCGACGGCTCGCACTAACAAGGCTTGACCGAATGAACCATCAGCTGTCACTACGCAGTGCGGAAAGTGTAATTTTGGATTATTTGTTTCCTATTTCGAAGTTTACAACACTGTTTTGTAATGAATTTTTCGCTCGACAATTATGATTACTTATGTTTGTATCACATTTTTATTTTTAAAAATTAAACAAATTTTACCAACCCATTTGTATTTTACTCTAAAACACTTGCGAAACGTTTGGATGCCTCAAGTGCCTAGTGTGTCTAATGGACACGTTTCATAAAAGCCATAAAAATGAAGCCATATTTTTCTACTTATTTTTCCTCGGTTATAAAGTTGCATACGAATAAAAATCACTGAAAAGTTTGAAATTTTAAACAGAAAAAATAAATCTAGGCATTACTGGGTTAACGGATTGTCATGAAATTTTACATGTAGTAGTTTTAAAAACAAAATTAAAAAAATAGGCTACGTAACATATTTGCATTCGAATATCAATTAAAAATCTATGTATAGATTAAATTCAGTTAAATTAATAAATAATTCTGTGGTGAATAAAATGCCAACTTTTGTGATATTATTATTATTGATATTTATAGCAAGCTGGAAAGTTTGCCGTGTGGACCTCAAGGGCCGCACTTAGTTACTAAGAGACGGCTCATTAATTTCTCTGATTTAGGGTGCAAAGGGCGAAACACACACATCCGAGAACCTGCTTGGATTCAAAGGGTCGAAAAGAATGAAATTTCGGTGAAAAAGCTACACCGAATTTCTGAACGATAACATAACGTTCTCTGTGTACAGCTAAGGAAGTAATGTTGTAGGAATGGCAGTATGCATTCTTGGCCCCGAGCGTCATATCATATAGATTCGTCCCCGGGTATAGAAATGTGCATCAGACACTCCCAGGAGACCTCCCACCATCTCTAATTCTGTCATGCTTCCTGCACAACTGCTTTGAACCTTTCATTTATAACTGACACAAACACACACGTTCCGTGGTGATTTGGTAGCAGCCATGAGGAATCATCTGGTCTGTCTCGATATGAATACAATATTTTTTTTTTTTTTTTGTATTTATTTTTTTCAAGCCACAACTGTGCAAAAAAATGCACAACCAGCGGCTGGACTGACATATGCTAAACGAATATAATACAAATAAAACAAGAAAAGAATAATGAAAATAAATATGACATGAAAGGCTTGAGAGAGGAAAAACAGCCAGCGGTGAACCCTCATGACATCACTTCATACCAGGAGATCTCTATGCCAAACTCTCTTTAATCTTCTTGGGTGATTGTGGGGTAAATTTGTATTTAAGATTTTGCGAACTTCCGGATTGGTGTGTAAGTAAATTTTGGTGTAGAAACGTTGGTATAAATGTTTAATGGTTGTGTCTATGGATGTGATGTTCAAGTCGCGGTGTAAAGTCTTGTTGCTAACGTATGGTGGGCATTGCGTGATCAGTCGGAGAGTCTTGGATTGAAATATCTGTATTCTTTTAATGTTCGAAGTCTTGGCTGTACCATATATTTGTAAGCCATAGGTCCAGAGAGGTCGGAGAAGATAGGTATAACAATTTAGTTTTTGTCGAGTAGATAATTTAGAACGCCTATTCAAAATACTGTACAATAGTCTAAGTCGCCGGTCTAGTGTGAGTCGTGTCATCTTAGTGTGAGGGTTCCAAGTCAGCCTTCTATCGAGGGTTAAGCCTAAATATATTACTTGGAGGGTTTAGTTATGAGTTTTGTCCTGAAAGTGTCTGCAGGCTGTACCTTAGATGAAAAGGACGATCTCATACACTTTTTGTTCCATTGTCCCTCCTTGTGTATCCCCAGGCAAGCATTTCTCCACAATTATCTCACTAATAGACCAGAATATTATTCAGAAACATTTGTGCATATTTTAAATAATTTGGAAATTAGAAAAATTAACAATGTTTTTTTATTTTTTACCGTTGCTTTGAAAATAAAGAATAATTTAATTTAATTTGTTGCATGAAAGATGGATATATATTTTTTTTATTATTATTTTTTATTTATTTATTTATTCATGTTCATATCATATCTTGTTTTATATAATTTTTGAATTGTTTCTTTTATCCTTTTATTATTTATTTTGTAAAAAAAAAAAAAAACACTCTTTGCCATAGTAGAGGTTGTAATCTTTTGTGCAATAAAATTTTATCCATCTATCACAGACACGTACAAAAGAATATTTTTTTTTTAATTTTTGGAATTAGGGGTTCAGAAAACATGAAATTTTGGTGAAAACTCAACATCGAACTTCAGATCGATTATATAACTTCCCCTATACTAGGGTAGTGGAATTTCTAAGCGTTCCAGTTATTACCAGTACACTACATACTACAATAAACACCAAATTTAATACGATACAATCCATTGAGTGGTATGCAAAACACTGTACAGAAACTGTAATAGGTTTATCGAAATGCGTAATGTATTCAATTTGGAAATTTAATCATTTTAAGCATGCCTGCAGAACCTCTCAGAGCAAGAACAATGAGATTTGTTATTGTTATTATTATTATTAATATTTTATTTATATTTTATTATTTATGTATTCTAAGCCACTAATAAACAAAAAATGCACGACCAGCGGCTGAGCTCATTTACATATATAGGGGAAAAAAATTAAAAATGAAAGAGGGTTGAGAGAGAAAAAAACAGTGAACCGTCATGACATCATTTCGTAGCAGGAGGTCACTATGTCCAACTCTCTTTAACCTTCTTGGAGGTTCATTTGGATTTAAAATTTGGCAAACTGCTAGGTTGGTGTGTAAATAAATGTTGATGTGGAAACGTTTGTGTAAGTGTTTCATGGTCACGATGCCATGTCTCAAACCTGGTAGATCGGATCTCGCAAATTTGGTCTCAGAGATCGGGTCCAGCCAATGTATATGTTGTACCCAATCCCCGAATTCGGCCATTGGCTGAAATAAATGATCATTCCTAGGATTGGGCATTTCGATTTGCTCAAACCTCCCAAAAAACTTAAGCATTTCGGGTTTTGGGTAAACTAAGAATGCACAATCTTAGGAGAGGGCATTTTAGAAATGCACAACGGTGCACGTCTTCCATTTTGGCGCTGTTTAGATTGGCAACCCCTTTCAGACACCTCATAAACTTATCCCTTGAGTCGCTTATCATCCTGCTGTTGATTTCAGTTTATTTACGAACATTTCTTGTATTATTACTATTTCAGTATTATTTTTTGGGTGTTCGGGTGCCAAATGATAGAAATCGTTTTTCGTGAGTAAAAAATGCCAATGCATTAAGAAACAAGTAAAGCCAATTCCAAGTGTCGTAACTCAAACTTTTGCAAAAATAAATAATTTTTGTATACTTAATATTCTAGTCGAAGAATAAAATAAAATAAATAATACCTACATGTTTGTGATTTAAAATATTGTGATATGAAATTGTCATTTATAAATATGACTCACTTAATTTAAATACAAGTTTTTCAACATTTCATCTTTTTTTTAATTTCTATAGCATTATTTTTTTAACCTAATTATTTATATTCTTACTCTTCTTCTTCTTATTATTATCATTATTATTATATTATTTCATTTGTTTTGTATTTTTTTATTATTATTGTTGTAATTATTTTCTCATTGTATACATAGCTATTATTTTGTTCATATTCTTCATGACTTCACGGAGACATTTTTATTATTATTATCTTTTTATTTATTTTTTGAATTATTATTTATTTTCTTTTATTTTTTCTCTCTTGTATTTAGTTATCATTGTACATAAATTGTTCCATTACCTATTGTCAACCAATTTACTTATGGTCTGTACCGATGGATAATAAAATATTTCAATTCTGAAAAAAAAAAATACCGGTGTGCATCGCGGGGCGCGCGGCAGGTGCATCCAAACAATTACCGAGTTCTCACTAGTCACTTCATTTCACAGCCCACAGTAGATTGATGGGAACAAAAGACAAACTGATGATTGAAGATATTGGAAAGGGAATGGATAGAAATGAAGTGTTTATAGAAAAGATTGAAGATCTTAGAAGAGAAGAAGGCTCGGGTTTGTTTGGTTTCGGGAGTATTTCTATTCTATGGGGAAGTAGATAATACTAGTGCCAGTGGCAGATCTACCTTGGGGCTTATGCAGCTTAAGTCTCAGGCCTTGCTTACGAAGCACCGTCATTTTACACAGACGGCTCTTCGTTTACCCCATTTCATTGCATACATTTTTTTATATTTATTTTGAAAATATATGTATATAAAAAAAGAATTTGAGTACCCAGACTAAAAAAAAAAATAAGGTTTCCTTCTTATGGATCCGATAATCAAACTTCAAGCAGGTGTCGGTAGGATTTGCCCATAACGCATCTACTAGATTTAAGAAGAAGGGACGTGGGTGTCCCGAAATATTGTCAAATCAAGTTGAAAGCACCGCTGAAAGAAATGCTGAAAAAATGTGACCAACAATCCTCCCAGAGAAACCAAAAAATGTAACCAACAATCCTCCCAGAGAAACCAAAAAATGTAACCAACAATCCTCCCAGAGAAACCAAAAAATGTAAACAACAATCCTCCCAGAGAAACCAAAAAATGTAACCAACAATCCTCCCACAGAAACCAAAGAATGTAACCAACAATCCTCCCAGAGAAACCAAAGAAACAAAGACTTTTTCTATTATTATTTTTTAATCCATAAGAAATATCCGTTATCCTACCTCTCCCTATGAGGACTCCGGTAGCTCAGAGATAGCGTGCCACCCTTAGGTTTTTATTTCGGAGGTAAAAAAAGAACCTGAGAACGCCGTCCTTCGGATGAGACGTTAATCAATGGTTCCGAGTCTGTACAATGTCAGGTATTCGCTAAAGACACCTTAGGCAACAAAGCTTGAACATTTAAGACCCATGTCCACCATTGAGAAAGTGCTCTGGTAGTAGGTGATATTATTTCGTAGTTAATGCCCGGGAAGGAAGCACAATAACTAACAACATAAAAACTTCTAGTTTCTCCTCATGAGCAAAAAATATTAGGAACATAAATTCCAACATTTCTGCGGTTTCAGGGACTGAGCATAATTATTCAGGCGTTAAGTTAAATGATTCATATGTTTGCATAAGATAAATCAACCTGTCTATATATCTTTTACTAATTATGTAAATTTGATGAATCATGACAAACAGGGGAGAGGGGGTTTATAATTCTGAAAATGAATGGGTGGGGGCGCCCGGCAAATTGATGTATCGGTGAGTTGTCAGAAAGAAAAATGGATCGGTCACAATTCAAACGGAGGGAGAAGGCCGGCCCGTCTGTGCAGTTTCCAGAGGAATGTCTCAATAATATCTACTTTCATGATTATCTGTCAGAAAAAAAAGGTTGAAAAACATCGATGGTCGACGCCCGATGTTCGATGCTTCTGAGGTAGAGGTTATTCGTTTAAAATTTTGTTGAATTTTTGACGTGTGTAGTGCTAACACCGAGACACGAAGTCGCCGGAAGGTCAGAGGTAGCATGCTAGCCTACTGAGCTCAAGATCGCAGGTTCGAAACCCGACCGAGGCCCTTGGTTTATTTTATCCCTTAAGAACGCCGTTCTTTGGATTCGTTAAGCGATGTGCCCTACTCGTTAAAGAGCCTTTACGTAACTAAACCTGGGTAGGAAAAATTTAGAATTCCCACAGGCTCATGTCTTATTTAGCTGCATATTAGCCTTGTGTGTTATCTAGTTATTTATTACAATATTCATAACCTTGGGAGGGAGTTTTATTAACGAAATAAAACTTACTCTCGGACGGGATTCGAACCCGCAACCCATGATGAGACCAAGCAACCAAAGACCTAAGCTCTAGCCCTCACGGCCGTCATGGCCCCCGACCTCGTAGTTAATGTCCGGGCATTACTCATAATAACTAATTAACTCACGAAACACAATTATGTCATAATCTCATCATGATATACAAATATATATCTAACAATAAACAAACAACATTGCCAGACGAAGGCGCCGGTAGTTCAGTGGTAGCTTGCTTGCCTATTGAGCTCAAGATCGAAACCCTGCCGACAATATTGCAAAAGTAGTTTAAACGCATTCAGGGAACTTTGAGACGTAAAAACCCGACCAGAAATGAGCTCAGGCAAAGCCTTAGAATATATCAGGTCCGACCGGAAAATGGTATATGCTGTCCATTACTTGCAGACCACACATATATTCATTATCATCACAGAATAGCTCATTTTTAACGTTTATTACCCTGCACGCGCTCTCGTTATTCATATTTGTAACTCCTGAGAGATATTGCTGCTGAGGTAGACTCTCACTTGATTCAAACAACAACTCTCTGTAAACAGGGTATAATTATTCAATAATAGTAAGTTTTAAATTATAAGTTATTTATAACTTATATAAGTTATTTATAACTTATATAAGTTCTTAATTATTCATCTTTATTTCGTTTAGTGGTTATTAATCTCTATAAAATTTATAAAAAATATATTTAAAAAAAAATTCTTTTAATAAAAATATGAGTGTAATATTTCATAAAAAATTATTAATTTTTTTAATTAGGTCAGGTAAAAACTGTTTTTGAAAACATTAGGCATTCATCAGGAGAACCTAATCAGTACCATTAGGAATGCTGATTAGAAGAATCTTATCAGTTCCAGGTGAGGTATTCCAGGTCATCAGTTCCACAACAGGCCTGATTAGTTCCTTAGTACATCTGTGTTACATACCTAACATTACACAACGTTACAAAATTTGACCAAGTTTTTGTTTATCTTAGTTTTTTAGTGTTTATTGCTTAATTTGATGATACTGATTATGAATATACAAGTAGTTTTTCTTAAGTGACAATATTTTGGCTGTGATAATAAATTTTCTTTAAAGCTACTAATATTACACGTTTACTTAATATAATTAGAGTCCTATAGAAGAAATCTAACATGCAATACCTCAAAAATTGGTAGGAATACGAGCAAAAATATTGAATAACATTGAATCTTCAAACAAGAATAGTGTATTTTAAAAATGTACAACAGAACGGGCTTTCCTCTTATGTTTTTCTGACCCCGCTGCACGCACTATACCTCATACATAGTCTCCCATCATAGCACAGTCCCAACGTCCCTGATACCTTCTTTACATGCAGTGAATGTTTTGGTGAAAGCGTTCACCGTGTTCCTCGCTTACAGCTCCCAAATTTGGCCTAAAGAAGTCAATATGTGAAAACAAGTAATGCATTTTTTACATCCAAGTACATGCTATATCAAATTTTCTATCAATTGCGGTGATGGAATTGGCAGCTCTTCGCTATGTGGTACTGGAGCAATAGATGATTATCCTGGATGACCGACCTGGTCCTGATAATGTTCAGCTGGGAATCCGTTGATTACAAGTAATTCCGATAGACCTTACAGGAGTATATTTAAGGCTGGATTCTGACAAGAAAAATAAATACATTACAAAAAAAAAAAAAAAAAAAAAAAAAAAAACGTTTTAATGTAAATACGGAATTTAATTTGAGTCCTGCTACAAGTTGTTTCCTGGCAAACAGGAAAGTGAGTGTTCTGTTTGTCGAGTGAGGTAGGAAAGCAACGCTAAGCCCTGGGTTTGGTTACATTACAATGCTAATGGTGACAGCGCGAACTGGGACAAGCTTGGCTCCAGGCCTCCCTCCGCAATCTGAATTTCAGATCCCCAATAAAACCGTTAAGTCGTGGAGAGCGCGCACCATCAAAGTTTTGTGCATAAGTCTTGGCGGGAGAGTTCAAGTGACGCACCCTCTCTTCGTCTACTTCGACAAACTTTAACAAAACTTTTGACAACACGTTTGACAACTTTTAACAACTTCCTACTTTGATCCGTTCCGATAAAGGTGAATATCTTTCTTATCAGTTTGAAAAACGTTCAATGAAGGGAATTTTAGATAATTTGGTGCCTTCAGGCATTGCTGAATACACATCAGCCTATCGAATATTAGAATGATCTCACAGTAGATACCAACATGAAATGTTATACAGAAGCGCATCATGGCTATGTACATCAAGAGGTAGAGTACGGCTGATATAAAGTTAACTGATGAAGATGGTTGCCGTGGAACACCGTTTGATGAACTGGCGACTGCTGGCGCACGTGAAATGTTCAAAAGAATATGCCTGATTAATCAAACAATACAAATGGAATCCGATGCGTACTGTACCTCAAATTCCGTCAGACCAGAATATTCCAAGATATAAGATGTATTAATGTCAGACAGTTGTTATAAGAGTTTCATATCTGGTCTTCTACTTGCAGAGCCCAAAACACACAAGTTTCCGCTCTCCCTCTGAAATGAAGAGACCATTTTGGCTGAAAAACATTAGGTTCTCAGGGTCTTCTGAGACTCATATTAAATTTCGTGTCAATTCATTACTTTGACAGCTATCAGAGTTTTTGAATTGACCTATTCCTCTGTATTACTTCAGGAACTACCTGGAGCTCTTACAGGGCACGGTCCGTTCAATAGACACACTGTAGGAGTCAAGGACAGTCCCGCTTATGACAGATGTGGGGAAGAAGACGAGATGGCGGCACACTTCCTTGGTATATTCTCGGGGTACGCTCGAACGAGATTCCACATTTTTGATAAAGAATTAATCACAGAGGAGGATTTTAGAAGATTGGACCACGGGAGCATTCTCAGGTTCATTAAGGGAGACTGGGTACTTCATGAAGGACTTGGTTTACGTAGTATAAACAAACAGGTAATGAAAAGTTAAAAAATTTTGAAATAACCATACCTGATAAAATAAAAATATGAATGAAAACTAAAGTATTTTATAATAAAAATAAACAAATAAAACAATCTAAAACTTTAACAATTTAAAATATCATGGATGCCAAGTTTATGTTACCTGATCTAATATCTTGTTGTCTGTATGATATTAGAAAGAGACTAGTGGATGCTGTTAATCCTTTAGAATGGGACTGTTTTGATCACAAGATATTAGACCTGGTTTATACACAGACACAACGTAAACAGAACCTAGCTAAGACCAAAATAAACAATCCTTTAGAATGAATACTTCTTAACAGAAACATTAATACCCAAACAGTTCATCTCATCACACAAAACATAAACATGCAGCTTTTCATTCTTTCATAGACAGACTTCTCAAACTTCCTGTTTCCCGTGACTCCTAAGAAAGAGAGTTGGAGCACATCAGACATCTCGCCGTCGTTAATGGTTACACAACCGAGCTGGTAGACCGTATATTGAAGAGAAAGACGGAGGAGAAAATGGTAACTTCAGTGTACGGAAGTTGTAACCAATCTAAAGAGAGGGATGACGGGGGTGGCTGGTGTGTTCCGCCGTACCTCCCCAGACTCTCTGAGAAATTATCTCGGATAATAAATAGAGATGATGTGAATGTGGGTTTCAAAAGTAGGACTTCCCTTAAGGGGATGCTCTCAAAAACCAAATATCGTGTCGACCTCCCTGACAAATCCGGCGTGTATAGGATTAATTGTAAAGATTGTGAATGTTTTTATCCTGGGCAGACAGGCTGAAAGCTGAGGACTAGATTGAGGGAACATTTGAGGAGGGACGACTCTGAATTTTTCCAACACCTCCAAAACACAGGACATGAGGCCGGTTCAGTCTCGTTACTGCATCATATTCAAAAATGGAGAAAGATTCCCCCCTCCTCAACTCTAGAGAGGGGATAATTTGCCCAGTCTCACGTACTCCGTTCTCCCAGTTGTGACTCAGATGATGGACAGGAATAACTTGTCTGTCCCCGTCCATGATGCTTTAAATTGTTAAAGTTCGTAGATAGTTTTATTTATTTATTTTTATTATAAAATAAATGTTTTAACTTGTTATAATTAATATATTCATATTTATCTTTGTTGCCTTTATATTATATTAAGGATGGTTTCTTTTGTAGACTGCCTCGAGGGAAACCTCGAAAGCCGGTTAGCTACTACTAATAAAAATCTGTGAGAGGTCAGACTACATTTTATTTGACATCCTGTGAAAAAATCACTTCTTACTACATCAGCCATTTTCATATAAACACATGAGTTCCAAAACCGGCAGTCGCATTTAAGAAAAACAATTTCGGTACTAATACTGAAGATATTTTTGAAAGAAATTAGAACTGAGATAGTAAGGTGTTGTGTGTCAGTTGGTCTGTCAGTGTGCACAATGCGCTGGACGTTTGATGCACCACTGAGGATGACATAGTAGTGTTATGAATAATGGGAAGACAACCTTTTGTTTCATGTGGAAGATGGCTGTCCCTAGCTAGGAGACTAACTCTCTTGAACTTTACTGAATATAAGTAGGTTGCTATTGATTTCAGCTCTGACATGAGACATAGGTTGTGTGTCCCTGACATGAAGTCCATTTGCTGGCAGACCTCCCAAACACAAACCTGATATAATGGTATGTAAATAGAAGGATGTGGACACTGTCTGCTCCGTCAGATTGTCTATATAACAGACTATTGATTAGATCTGTACGGACACAACTCTCCTACAGAATGAAAGTAGGTTGGCTGCCCTGCAGACGCAAATGAAGATATTAGTGGCCACGAGATAAGGGAGTTGGGACAACCACCTCTCTTATAAAAATGGAGTCGGGGTGGGGACACCCCTGACCTACTCGAGACTGCTACTAAAGAGAAGAGAGACCACATAATTGCTGGAGTGGAACAGGGACAGCCAGGATCACCCCCCACCACTCCACAACACTGAGAATACATTGATACTGATTAATGCGCGGAGGGAGGGGGCGTTAATTTTTTTTAAATAAAATAAAATTAAATATAGAGGGCCATTACAGGAATTTCTTATATCAACCGCCCTTACTTCTTTCTCCCATCTCAAAATTATTTCACACTAGCATTATTGGGTATAAGAATGTCTACTCTCAAGATAACGCTGTACAAAAAGACAAAATGGAATGATTTTGAGAAGGGGAGAGAGTGATTTGTAAGCGTTGTTGATATAGGAAAATCCTGTAATGGCCACATCATATTATTATTTTTTCAATTTTTATAATTTTTCATAAAACTACCAATACATGAACCAGAGAGGTTGTGGTTTTAGGGCGAAAAACTGCCATGGTTATCATCGCCCGAACAAAAAACTAATTATTTACAAAGGAAAAAAAAAATCATAAGTACACTTATACAATATATAAGACAAAATAAACAATAAAAGTATCGAGATGAACAAGATGAGAAAATGAAGAAAAACAACGAAGTAAAGTGAAAGGTAAAGGACACTTTCCAGAGAGAATTAAAGACATCTCCATGAACTACAGCTTATGGAATAGATGAGATGCCTTGAGGAAGGCGACCAGCCGATCTATGGCAGCACTGTCATCACCCAGAGCTTCAAACAAATTCCTTGAAATCCTGTGCTGCTCCATGAGGTCCATATTGACCGGCACTCTTCGATAATGTGGCGGTCGGTCAGAACCACTCCACTGACAGCACACATAAAGATATATATACATGAACCATATTTTAAAGTTCGTTGCTATGAGTTGCGATTTTTACGCTTAAAAATTACTTATATTCCTTATAGACATTTAGTTTACATTCTTTTAGGGGCGCTATAACTGTTGTCGTATTGATTCTATCTTAAATCTGAAGACTTATTGGCGATTGGAAATTTTATAAAAAACAATTTTGGTCAGAATCAATTTTTCGATAGGACTAAATATTTTCGGGTAAATCAAAGAAACGTCTAAAAATATGTGTTTCAAAACTATATTTCAAGATGATTTTCGACATGTATCTCGAAAAACGGACCACCTATAAAAAATTATATTTCTTCTAAATTATGTATTTTAGTATTCTCTACAACTATTACTCGAAAGGATTTTTGATTACGTCATAAACATAAGCTGTATCTTGTAAATTGTAGTTAGGTCTCGGGGAAAAGTGGACTCAATTTTCGTTCGATTTCGGCCAAAATTTAACTAGACCTAAAATAAAACATGTGATTTCTTCATTTCAAATTTAAAGTTCATTGCTTTAATGTTTTTTTTTTGCGGTAGAGAGCTCACAACATTTCAATCACACACTCACATGCATAGACAGACATCGCGAAAATGATCAAAACGTATTCAGGGGACCTTGAAACGTGAAAATCAGTTGAAAACTCGATCTCGTCGGAGTTTCGCACGAATACAATACTTCCTTATACTATATATATATATATATATGTATATATATATATATATATATATATATATATATATCCCCGGAATAAACTAATCAATTACGTGCTTGCTTTCCCTCCAAAACCAATCGACCGTTAGGGCTAAAAATCAATAGTTGATTTTCATAGGGGGTTCTGAATCCTCATACTAAATTTTGTGTCGAAACATCCATTATATCGGTATTTATTAAAATTTTTGACTCGAGCCCCTCCTCCGACAGGAAGTGCATGGGAGAGGATACGAAAGTCCAGTGTTTTTGTACAGTATTTTTTGAAATAGTTTAGAACAAAGAGGAGGAACTAGTAATGCGATACGACGCCTAGTGTTCTGGGTTTTAGCATCAAGAAAATCTGTGATTTCATTGAATGGAGAAAAACACTTGCAAAGTATGCAGGGATATCTGGGAAACAATATTTTAAGGATTAAATTTTTCTGAGAGCTTCAGGTGTTATGTATTCATATCCTGGAAACTTCTTTTAGTGGTGATTCTGAATTTTAAAACTAGCTTCAGAGGGTGTAAATACTTTACGGAAGCTCCGATGTTCTTGGAGAGTTGTCTCTGGTCAGGAGAAAGATAAACGGAGTTCCAGTAGAGCAGAGATGTGGCACATTCCTGTGTTTCTTTCTAAAAAGAACAGTAAAACAAATAAGCAGACTATGTTGTATTTGTTCTCAAATAGTGAGAAGTTTAGTGAACTGAGTGGAAAAGATCTGAGATAAATACAAGGCTTGAAAAAAGGAAGAAAAGGAAAGAGAAATTGAGAACTAGAAGATATAGAGAAGAATGGCTGAACCGTAACGGTTAGACCGAATTTGAGGAGAGGATTGAAGGCGAGAAATAGATAGAATCTCTCACTACAAATAGGTTGCATATTACCAGAAAAATTGAAAAAGTGAAATTCAGTTAATAGGAGAGAGGGGGAGATTTGTACAGTCAACAAAATTCAACAAATAAAAAAGACGGTGTGCGTTGAAAATGCGTTTTGGTTGAAAATAATTTTAGATTGAAAGTAATTTCAAATTGAAATTATGACATAAAATTGTACATGTAAATTTATTATTACTAATTTATTATTATAAATATATTATATTGGCCTGGACTCGTCACATTCAGTATCATGTACATTATTTTCTTCAAAATCTATAAATTAAATGATTGTTTTATGCTTTAACAATCGATCTTGATGTGAGAACTTCAATATTTCCATATCGATAAGAATGGTGAATATTTTGATGAGAACTTGATTCATCTGTAGTATTAACATCATTGGCATTATGATACTTTCTCATTTTACTGTCTTCTTCACTTTTCATTGTTTACACTGTGATCATGCACGCTAAAGTAGACGTTTAACAAGAAGCGTAGTGGCTGTACACAGTTTACTATACTACAGTTTTGCTAAGGTGCATTCATCCCCTCTCATCCGGCTGCCCCCTCCCAAATACCTGTCGGCGGAGTCGGGGAGGGGAGAGTGGAACTTTTGTTGCCTACTTCCGTTGCGTGTCGTTTTCACCAACTCAATATACCGGCCAAGCACTAGATACCAACGTAAGTAGCTCCGTTCCAATAAAAGAAATATTAAAAAATATGTAAAGAGGAAATGGGGTATATCACGTTACAATAGCAATCAATTGCCGACCCCAAGTCTTTACCACTAACGAAGAACAGAAAGAAAAAGTTAGATCAAAGGATGGAAATTAACGCTTGTTTTAATATAACCTTCATCTGGCCGCCATGCTAATCCAGCTGAACAATTTAGCAGCCTTTTAGAAGCTTTATGTAAATTAAACCCACTCAACTCTCTTATTGCTCTCTCAGCAATATGGGTTGGAATTTTCGAAGAACATTTTTACCATTTTCTCTTCCTCATTGTTTCATATTCTTTTTTTATTTCTACTATTATTCTCAACTCTGGCGGATTTGTACCCTACAGTTTGTTAGGTTAGGTTTTTTTGCCTACTACCAGAGCGCTCTTTCGTCACTCTGGTGAACATGAGCTCGACTCTACTGTGGGAGTCCTAAATTTTGCCTACCATAAATTTTTATTCACCTGGGATAGGGGGTCTTTAACGAGTACCTGACATTCGTACAGGCTCGGGACCATCGCTTAACGACCCATCCGAAGGACGGTGTGCTTAAGTTTATTATACCTTCCAGATAAAATAAACTAAGGCCCTCGGTCGGGTTTCGAACCCACGATCTTGAGCTCAGAAGACAAGCACGCATACCACCTACAGGTTGTTGTTGTTCCTAGTTCTGAAATCGACTCTGATGAAACAGCGAAAATTTTTATGGTAATCAGTTGGGCAAATTGCATACAAGATAACGAATAATTAATAAAACTGTTATTTTATTCAAGGAAAATGAATAATCTATAATTATTCAGTTATTCGATAAATGAAAATATTTATTATTTTATTCATATTTTAAATGAATACAATTTACTCTAATAGAGGGCGCCGGTAGCTCAGTGGTATGCGTGCTTGACTTCTGAGCTCAAGGTTGTGGGTTCGTAGCCCGACCGAGGCCCTGAGTTTATTTTATCTGGGAGGTAAAATAAACTTAAGCACGCCGTCCTTCGGATGGGACGTTAAGCGATGGTCCCGAGCCTGTACGATGTCAGGTACTCGTTAAAGACCCCTGCCCTAGGTGAATAAAAATTTAGGGTAGGCAAAATTTAGGACTCCCACAGTAGAGTTGGGCTCATGTCCACCAGAGTGACGATAGAGCGCTCTGGTAGTAGGTGATATGACCTCGTAGTTAAAGCCCGGGCATAAAACCTAACCTAACCTAACCTTTACTATAATAAAAATTGATATTCAAATAATGTTTTTTATTCGAATAATTTCTTGTTCAATAAATTAATCTCTTTTTGAAAAAAATAAATAAAAAAATAAATTGTATATTGTTGCAGGCAGAATCAAAATTGTTCAATATACCAGGTTTTTATTACAACATTTATAGAAAAGAAGAAGGTATATTTAAGCTTCTGACGGCGTTAACTTTATTTTTTAAACAAAACAAAAATTATTTTCTGATCTCGGCGTCGGATCCATCATTCGATATCCTACTCAATTTTTTTCTTTAAACCCTTTTTTAAATGTTAATATTAACAAAATGGTATAACTGGAAATATTGTTTTTTTAATCTCCGTATTATTTGTTAATTATGGAGTCCACCATTATACATATTTGAGCCATATTTCAAGTTTCTATAATATTGTAGTGGTGTAAGAGTTACCATAAATGTAAACAAATAGGTAGACTGACATAAGGGGTTTTTGGCCGTTCATGACATTTATTAACATTACAGTTGTGTTAACCATCTTGATTGGGAGATATTGTTTGCGTGAAATCAGATATTTTAATTGAAAATTGAGTGAATGCTACCAGTAAATATAATGAAGATAGACACTAGCTGAGCAGATGAGAGACCTTCCCCGTAGTTATGCCCTTCACTATCCATTTCGCTGCTGCTTCCCGTTCTCGCTCTGCTCGCCTTTCGCTTTACCGTCATTCTCATCGCTACCGCTCGCTGTCCGCAGCTGTTCGTCCTCCTCGCTACCTCTCTCCCTTCTCTTTATCTCTCGCCCTGCGCACTACCGTTCTTCCCCCTCTTTGCCGCTCGCCTTTCTCGCTGCTACTCACCCCACTCGCCTTCCTCTACAGCTCATTCTTCTCTGTACCACCTACCCTTCTCTTTACCACTCGCCCTGCGCTCCACCGTGCTTCCTCCTCTTTGCCGCTCGCCTTTCTCGCTGCTACTCACCCCACTCGCCTTCCTCTACAGCTCGTTCTTCTCTGTACCACCCACCCTTCTCTTTACCACTCACCCTGCGCTCCACCGTGCTTCCTCCTCTTTGCCGCTCGCCTTTCTCGCTGCTACTCACCCCACTCGCCTTCCTCTACAGCTCGTTCTTCTCTGTACCACCCACCCTTCTCTTTACCACTCGCCCTGCGCTCTGCCGTGCTTCCTCCTCTTTGCCGCTCGCCTTTCTCGCTGCTACTCACCCCACTCGCCTTCCTCTACAGCTCGTTCTTCTCTGTACCACTCGCCCTGCGCTCTACCGTGCTTCCTCCTCTTTGCCGCTCGCCCTTCTCGCTGCTACTCGCCCTGCTCGCCTTCCTACAGCTCGTTCTTCTCTATACCGCCCACCATCCTCTATACTTCTCGCCCTCGTCTCTTATAAATAAAATATATATATACAAACAACTTTATCAAGATTTATTTTAAAATAGTATCAACCTGGTTCTATTGAGGTCTGGTTAAAGCCCAAATGTCTATAGGTCACGATATCATTGGGTTTTGTATATAAGCAATGTTAGGCTAAATAATCAATAGGCTTTATTAGAGAGAATCACGCGTGACTGTCCCAAGACTTCTCTTAAGCTACTCGCCTTGAAAATATTTCGACTTTGGTACTTATTTCTATTGTATAACTCCAAGTACATTGGCCACCAGTGTAACAGTTAAGTCTCTCTTTAAAGACCGGATAGATTAGGGTACAATTGGCTTTAATGGTCTGGTATCACGCTAAAGTATCCACCGCTTTAGAGACCCACCAATTTCCTTTACCTACTTATTTAAATAAGAAGTCGATTAAAGATTTGTATTCAGTTTTAGAATATTTTTTTTTTGTTATCAACTCTGTTCTTCTGTTTTTTTTTTAACGACATCCCGATCTCTATCTCCAAGTAAGTTCGCTGGAGTTCCAACTAGACAGTAGTTGGCACCGTTAGCTCAGAGGTATTCTGGTTGCCTTCTACTTCCTCTCTTTGCTTTGGCGGATTTGGCTGAAAATCAATAGTGTTGTTGCCCGTAGAGCAAAAGGACAAAATGCTTACATATAAAATATTGATATGTGATAGTAAGATGTTGTGGGACTAGATTTCTAATAGAAATAAAAGATGTTGTCTTCCCACTGTTTTATTTATACCAGAATCGGTTTTCGACGCAACAGCGTCATCATCAGTGGTTCATCTATCATAGAATAACAAAAATATACAAATAATAAAAAGTATAAATAATTCCTAAAGCATCAGGGTACAGAGTAAGAAGATAAAATTAACTGGGGAAGTAAAAGCAGAAAACTGAGAGGGGACTTAAATATACCTGGGGAAGTAAAAACAGAAAACTGAGAGGGGACTTAAATATACCTGGGGAAGTAAAAACAGAAAACTGAGAGGGGACTTAAATATACCTGGGGAAGTAAAAGCAGAAAACTGAGAGGGGACTTAAATAACCGTACAAAAATATTTCATTAAAAACTTTTTATAACATCACCCTAAGAAAAAGAAAAAAAATATATTTTTAAGGCATAACTTCCTTTCTAACTTTTTTTATTACGTTATTAGATTTTTGTTTTTTTCACCTAAACGGTTGCACTAATTAACACAGTATAATTTATTTTTAAATACACTTTCTTAAGATACCTCATCCTCTCTGCCTGAAGTAAGAGTACACAAGGATTATATTTACTTCCGTAAGTCGACTGTTAACTCCTATTCTGTAGATATATGACATTTTTAATGTAAAGTGTCACTAAATTTTCTTCTCCCCTTCTTCAATGAATTAAATTTTTGAGTTTGACTCTGACGCTTTGTAGAACGCGCCGGTAGCTGAATGGAAGCTAGGTAGCTTACTGATCTCAAGACCGCTGGTTCAAAACCCGACCGAAGCCCTTAGTTTATTTTATCTGTGATGTAAAAAAACATGAGCACACCGTCTTTCGGATGGGACGTATCTACACAAAATTTTATTTGTGAACCCAAAATCCTATTAGGACGATACTTATTAATTTTCAGCGGAATCTGCAGAAGAGAAGGGGGTATCTATATGCTGCGCATGGTGTTCCGACACAATGTGTTGCAAAAACCCGCCTTATGTGCTCTTTCACCCGGGTTTTAAAAGATCTACCCGTTTGCTCAACATATAACAATGTAACTTTTACCTGTCAATTGTAGTTAGCACTGAAGTTGGTCTAATAGACTGAAAGCTGGCTATGCTAAACTTGTGAGTGGACAACAGCTCTGTGTCTTTTATTGAATGTATTGCTGGTGAATTACCGACAACTTTTTGGTTAGTAGGCAAGACCGTTAACCACTTACCCACCGAGGCCTCCCACCTTATTGTAAAGAACATTATATAAAAAACAGGTCAGGTCTGGTTGTCGTTGCCAGGATCCTGTGTAGATGGCCCCCCACCTCAAGAAGGATTGAGACCACATTGTCAGTAATGGCTGCCCTCTAGACAGAATTTTTCTTTAAGGTCATTTGCAGTTTGTGCTCTATTCCTTACACTGTTCCTCCATTTTTCTCCCACTTATTGTTTGATCGTTCGAGACTCTTGTTCGTTTCCATCCTGTCTAAGGGTCTAATGTTCGTTAGTTGCATTTAGTTAAAGGAAAGTCTTCCAACACCATTTAGATAATGATTGAAGAGAGTTAATTGCTGTGACTCATGCCCGGACTTTAACTACAAGGTTATATTGCCTACTACCAGAGCACTGACCAGAGCACTGATCTCTATATGTTTGGTCACTATGTGTTTAGTCACTACATATTTTATTTTAGAAGTAATCATTCCTTTTTTTCTTTTCACTCATTTCTTTCAATTCCAAGCAGAATAATGTATAGGTGTGTGATATTCTGGATTTTGGATATATATCTGTAATTAAATGTATGTACCAGGCTGTATGACACATATTATATTTATTTATTTTATTATTTTATCTCTCTCTCTCTCTCTCAGTGACCCTTTCTGTCATTTATATTTACTTTTGCTATTATTTTTTACTTTATAATTCTAACACTGTTCCTCATTTATTTTAATATGATCTGTTTATCCTTATTTCTAACTGCTTTTGTTTCTTTAGTTGCTATACTCCCTTATTTGTTATCTTTTATTCAACTTGTTTGATACTGGTATCTCTTTTGTTTATCTCTTATGCTGTTATTCTTAGGGGACGTATGTCCCAGAATAAAAATTGTTTTTTCATTCATTCATTTCACATTACTTTAAGGTCTAAGAACATTTATGGCCTAATCAAATCTCTGTTCAAATAAAATTTGTAGAGAATACCAAAAGACACATTCTCTATAGATGAAATATGATTTTTCGCTGGTGGCCCAGTTTGTGAGATACATGCCAAAAACGGACCTAAAATGTCATGACTTAAAACTTTAGTCCTATCAAAAAATCGGTTATGGGATTTTGTACCGTAGAAACTATACAAGCAACTTTTGGGTGTTTCTAGCCAAGAATAACCTGGAAAAGACTGATATCAAATTCGTTGGTGCATTAATTAAAATGATTTTCAAGCCACTGAAGAGTTATGAAGGTTTATCGTATAATTATCATAATTAACAATATCAAATTACTCAACCCTTAGGGATAATAAACAGATTCTTTATAGTAATTTTTGCCATAATCATCCCCCAATTTGTTATTGTGCTCTTTTCAACGCTACTTCAATCTTGGTTAGCACTGAGGGAAGGGGCTTATTAAAAAATGATTCTTCTAAAATGTTGATCCCTATAAAGTAAATTAGATTTTCAAATTGAATCAACTGTTGAGTTTATTGTCCCCCCAGTACCAATTACAAGCGGTTATATCTGAAGCTGTATTTTTTACAAAATTGTATTTAAAGCTCTGAACACCTTTTTTGATAGACAGTATTACAAATTCTGAAATTCCAAAGGTTAAGGTTCTTAAGGACGATGACCTCCTTTTTAATTCTCTAGCTATATGTAGTATAGGGGAAGTTATGTAAAGGGTCAGAAATTTGAATTGATGTTGTGTTTACACCAAACTTTCATGTCACCCCAAAAATTGCGATAACATTAGTTTTATCCGGAGTTATCGCAATATATATATTTAGGTGTGTGTTCAAAAAGTAACGGGAATTTTGTAACTTCGCGGGTTGTATTAGTCCGATTCGAGCGGTTTTTCGTTGTGTTGATAAACATGTATGAAAAGTATCTGTACATTGTTAGCCAAACCGGATGTTTAGTCTGCTGTCAGCTGTCAAAGAGGTTACCTGTGTTTTGGTACGATCGGCGATCATTTATTTGTTTACAAAATGGATCAGAGGATTTTCATTATATTTTGCTATAAGAATGGAGTAAAGTGCAACAAAATAATATTAAATATTGCTTTTAGTGAGTCTACTATGAGTAAAACAAGGGTTTACGAGTGGTATAAAAGCTCGACAAGTGCAGTCGAATGCGAAGGTCATGCTGTGTTTTTCGATTTTAACGTCTTAGTGCACCATGAGTTCTTGCCACAAGGTCAAACGATCAATAATGAGTACTACTTACAAGTGCAACGCCGTTTGCATGAAACAATCCGAAAAAAACGCCCGGATTTGTGGCGAAACAATTCATGGCTATCACACTACGATAATGTACCTGCTCACACTTCATTGCTTGTTCGTGAATGTTTGGCCAAAAACAACAGTGTAATGATGCCCCAGCCTCCATATTCACCAGAAGGCTCCGTGTAACTTTTCCTGATCCCGACAATAAAGAGAATCTGAAAGGGCCATCGTTGCACATGCATAGATGAGATTAAAAGTGCATCGCTGAGAGAGCTAAATGCTATCCCAAAGATCGAGTTCCAGAAGGGTTTCGGAGATCGGAAGAAGCGCTAGCATAAGTATATCTAATGGGGACTATTTTGAAGGGGATAACATTGATGTAGACGAATAAATATAATTATTACTTTTTGTGCCAGATTTCTCAGATAAGAAAATTTTTCTTTTGTGACATAAGTGTTATAAAAAACTATTTTTATATATTTGTTACAAAACACTACGCTAAAAACAAAAATAAAAATATTTGGGGACTATTTTGAAGGGGATAACATTGATGTAGGCGAATAAATAAAATTCTTTTCGAAGACCAAAAATTTCCGTTATTTTTTGAACACATATTATACCTATATATACCTACATAAATATATATACATTTAAGGTATATATATATACCTACATATATCTTTATAAGATCTAATCTTGAGAGTAGTAAGTGGGAGTCCTAAATTTTTCTAACCGAGTTACCTTGGGGTCTTTATTGAGTTCCTGACATCCTACATGCTTGGAATCACCTCTTAACGTCCTATGCAAAGGACGGCGTGCTCATGGATTTTTCACCATCCAGATAAGAAACCTAAGAGCCTCGGCTGGAGTTTCAAACCCGCGATCTTGAGCTCAGTAAGTAAACATACTCATTAAACAAAAATACTAATAACTGCCGTTGAAATGAATGTATCGACACAAATTTCATATCTACATTCACAAACTGATAAGGGACAACACATATTATTTATATATATTTTCAGTAAAATCGGTCGAAGAAAAGGAGAGGATATCGGCTGAAGGGAAGGGGTGGTTCAGGTGAGGAGGCTCAAATCAACAACCCTAATGACTGCTAATGTAATGAATTTCGCCAAAACATTTAATATGAAGATTTAGGTGCCCCTATGTAAATCAACTATTGAATATTAGCGCAAACAGTCGACTGTTTTATTATCAAAAGTTAATTCTTTCTGGGGATGTACATTGCCGGTGATTCACCGACGACTTTTTTGAACCTGGATTCGTTTTTGATTAATTCACTTTGCGTTTGAATACTCATTTTATTTTTTGTTGCCGCCAACACGTCTAAAGCGGGCATGGCAAAGGGACCTGCTCCAGGACTAGCCTGGACTCCTCTTCGGTCACGTACCTCAGCAGTACAGCGACACACTTGCCACAGCACATCATCACAATCACTATTGACAAATGTTGTCGTTGTGAATATGTAAATAAATAAATAAAATAAATTTTTTGTTGTAACCAATTGTAAATTTGTAAATAATTAATTATACAATTTTGTTGTTGATTATATTTTTCATTACTTTTCTAGCTCAAATTGACAATGTTTAATCATTTATGATGCGGTTCTGCCCTGGTTAATTGCCCATCAATATTAACCCTCTATAAAAGTTTAACACCCTTCTCAGCAACCCTCCCACTAAGATTCCTGCCAGTTTCCTCATTATCAATTTATAACTGAATTGAAACCTTCTTAAATTAAGTTTGAATTTTTTAAGTGTATCCTTAGTCCAAGTTTCAAAATGTTAGAACCTTCTTCAAGGTGAAATATAAGAAAACAAGCAGGATCTCGGATGTGTGTTTCTCCTCTTTGCACCCTAAATCAGAGGAAATTACTGGGCCGTGTATTATGGCTATAGCATGATATCAATATTATTAATAATAATATCACAAAACTAGGCTTTTTATTTAATACAGAATTATTTATTCATGTCAGTGTATTAATTTATACTTAGATTTTTAATTGATATGCAAATGTACAGGTCACATAGCCTAATTTTTTTATTTTGCTTTTAAAATTACTACATGTACAATTTCATGACACTCTGATAATCCGTTAATGAGGTTGAACTATTTTTTTGCTCAACCTCCACTCACAGTCCCCCCTTCCGTTAAGAATTTTGAGACGTCACAAACCCTTTTTTTCAATTTTGCTTTAAGAATACTACATGTTAAATTTCATTAAAATCCGATCATCACTTTAAATCTTCGCATTACACAGATTGTCTTAAACAGATTGGCTTAAATCAAAAACCCTAATAACTGCCGATGTAATGATGTTATTGACACAAAATTTCCCTAATCCCTTTGGTCAAATTGACTGAAAATCAATAGTTGTCTTCATAAGAGGGTTCTGGATACACATGTAAATTTAGATATCAATTTGATGATAACGCTGTTTCCCGCTTGCAGATATTTTTATTTATTGATTAGCTACGCGGTTTTTAGTGAAGTGCGATTTTTTCGTTTGTCGGATTTCAGAATGAATGACCTGAATGAGCAACAACTTGCTGTGAAATTTTGTGTTAAACTTGGAAAATCTGAGACTGAAACATTTGCTATGCTCAACACGGCTTACGGTGATGTTGCTATGAAGCGTACGGCATGTTTCATGAACGTTTTAAGGGTGGTCGACGTCCTGGACGTCCTTGCACGTCAACTGACGAACCACACGTCGACAAAATCAACCCTGGTGCGGGCAAATCGACGACTGACCGTCAGGGTGCTTGCTGAAGAATGTGGGATATCAGTTGGATCTTGTCACGAGATTTTGACGGAAAAATTGAAGATGCATCGCGTTGCTGCGAAATTCAGCCCTCAGAACTCGGGAGTTTTTCACCAAACACTCGATCACTGTTCCAGACATGTAACTTCTAAATAAAGTATATTTTGTTTTATGACGTCAATCCGCGTATTTTTTGAGTAGTAGTTAGCAAATTTGTAACAGTTACTGTGAGAACGTTTGGCCGATTCCCCTAAATTCCCCCTGAGCTAGGATGCTTATCCACTCGCTTCCTTTCATCTCTATAAATTTATTCTTCATTTATAATAATCTATAACGCGTTATATTCCTTCAGGCTTTGAGCTACACAGTTTGAAATATGAGAAGAAGATAAATGTTTTTGGAGATATAAAAAAAAAAGGCATGAAAGACGACTCAAATAAAATATGAAGGTTATCCAACCCAACCTCAAATCGTCACTTTCTTCCTTCTGGCTCTCCCCGCAGCTGCTTATCCAACCCAACCTCAAATCGTCACTTTCTTCCTTCTGGCTCTCCCCGCAGCTGCTTATCCAACCCAACCTCAAATCGTCACTTTCTTCCTTCTGGCTCTCCCCGCAGCTGCTTATCCAACCCAACCTCAAATCGTCACTTTCTTCCTTCTGGCTCTCCCCGCAGCTGCTTATCCAACCTAACCTCAAATCGTCACTTTCTTCCTTCTGGCTCTCCCCGCAGCTGCTTATCCAACCCAACCTCAAATCGTCACTTTCTTCCTTCTGGCTCTCCCCGCAGCTGCTTATCCAACCCAACCTCAAATCGTCACTTTCTTCCTTCTGGCTCTCCCCGCAGCTGCTTATCCAACCCAACCTCAAATCGTCACTTTCTTCCTTCTGGCTCTCCCCGCAGCTGCTTATCCAACCTAACCTCAAATCGTCACTTTCTTCCTTCTGGCTCTCCCCGCAGCTGCTTATCCAACCCAACCTCAAATCGTCACTTTCTTCCTTCTGGCTCTCCCCGCAGCTGCTTATCCAATTACATATTTTAACGAAACTTCCTTTAAACCAGATTCATCTCCCTTCCTGGCGTTAAGAGCTATATTTCAAATTCTCGATATGAGAAGATAAAAAAGATTTAATTTTGAAATATTCATTTTAATTCTTCTCAGTCCATAGATTGTCTGCATCTCCTATGTCATTCTGGTTCCCTTTCCAGTCACTGTATCCATAATCCAGGAGCGAATCCCTATAATGTTCGTTTAAGGATTTTCTTAGGCTTTTAAGGATACAAAATATTTAAAATTTAATTATTTAATTTTATTTATAAATTTTTTAACCAACAATATTTATATTTCTTGGTGGTAAGCGCATGCAGTGGACTTACTTGTTAAATAAGTAATACAGATATCAGTCCAACATAGTTTATTTTTTACCACAACTAGTTTCGGAAATTTCACCATCTTCGTAGAATTTACAAGCATTCACAACTCATGTCAATCATTAATAATAAATAAGTTTAAAAAAAAAAACATGCAAAAATTACATTATTAGAGAAGGGGTCTATAAATTCTAGTCTCATTTTTTTTATGTTTATGTACTTAGATTCACCATCTGAAGATGTCAGATTGACGAAACTAGTTGTGGTAAAAAATAAAATATGTTGCACTGATATCTGTATTACTTATTTAACAAGATTTATATGACATATATATTTTTATTATTTGCATATTTACAGTCTGCTACAAATATTCAAAGATAAATATGATGAATGTTGGTCAACAATATAAAGTATATACACAAAATAATAAGGAGCAAAAACGAGAACAATAATAATACAAAGGACGTTAAATAAGTAATACTCCCCGTATTCTCTAATTCGTCAACCTCAATTTTCTAATCATTCAAATTACTTGTCTTTTTTTTTTTTTTTTCCGTCTCTTTTTTATCTTTGTCATTCTCTATTTTTATTATATTTTTGGTTCATTTTACACACTTATATATTTTTATCATGCATTTATTTATTTTTTATTTTTATTTTATTTTTTTATTTTGACTATTTTTATTTTTATATGAGATAGTAAGATGTTGTGGGACGAGATTTCTAATAGAAATAAAAGATGTCTTCCCACTGTTTTATTTTATACCAGAACCGGTTTTGTGCTGTGTGGGTGGGATGAACCACTGATGATGACGCTGTTGCATCGAAAACCGGTTCTGCTATAAAATAAAACAGTGGGAAGACAACGTCTTTTATTTCTATTTTTATTTTTCTTCTTCTTCCCACACTTCTCTATCTAGCCCCTACTTTCTAAAATTAATTTTATTTCAAACCTTGGCTGGGCATCCTTCCATTTCTTTTATAATCAACCATCATAGTATTATACTCGGTCGATTTTTATAATCAATTTTATTTTGTTTCTTAGTTATATAGATTTTTTTCTTATTCTCTTTAATTTATTTTTTTTCATCATAATGAAGTTGTTAATTTTATGTTTTTTTCCTGTTAATCTTTTGTTTATCTATTTTCTTAATTGTATAGTTTTTCTCCAATGTAGCACCAATTTTTATTTACCTATCTTTTTATTTCTTTGTACTGATATTATATTTCATTGTTCCTGTTCTTTACTCTATATGTATTTATTATGCACTAAATAATACTCTAGATATACAAAAATAATAAATGAAGGTAAAACTAAATAAATAAACATGATGAAAACATAGACAAAAACTTTTTCTTTCAATTTTGTTAAGTTGTTGCAAATGCACAATGGGAAGAGAGCAGCAAATCTGTGAAGAAGTTCAAACCATGAGTTGAAGCTGATCAGTCAGGGAGAAACTTAATAATTGTTTATAAGGAGGGCCTGCTCAAGGTTTTTGACCTCTCAGATAAAAAACTTAAGGGTCTCTGCCGGATTTCTAATCTTGAGCAACCTATGTCCTCTTCGTTGAGGGGGGAAGTACATTGCGGTGATCCACCCACTTTTTTTTTATCTCCTTTCCACTTTATTACCAGTGAGTTAAGTCTGGGGTCTCATTTGTCGGCCTCAATGAGTTGACAGACTCATATGAGACTCATGAAACTCATGGGTTGTGACTCCTGGATCTGGGTCTCCTAAATTGGCCTTGTCTAACTGATGGTGGCGATACATCCACTCTCAAAGTTACCTGACTTACAGACTTTCCTTATTTCAGCAACAACCTTTTATTCAGTTTTATGGTTGCAGGGTTAGAGTCATCAGTTTGCAATCTGCGTTGCCAAGCACAATTCAATAAAAAAAAGTCCTATAAGAAACCGACAATAAACTTCTCCTCAGCGAATTAATCAACGAACTCTGAAATGAATTAAATTAGTGTAAATTAAATTAATGTTATTTGAAATTATTGTTCATCCTGATTCTATTTCTTATTCGTTTTGGTTCGTGGGTTCGCCAAGATTCAACCACTTTGAAAAAAACAAGATGACATGAGGTTGCAAAATACAAACAAAAAAAGAACTTACTCCATGCTTATTTGAATAAATATATTTGATAAAAACATTATTGGTATTTTTGATTATTTCCCAGAATCCTTTTCTCTAAACTACTATCTTAAAATACATTTGTATATTACTTCTAAACTACAGGTATCTTGCTGCGTTGCGTTGTCTACCGCGATTTCTGCTGGGCTTCGAATTTCTTCAATATTCTACTGACTCTATGTTAAACTTGAAACGCGTTTTCACTTCTCTTTTCTTTTTCACATTATAAAAATGATACTGACTTATAAAGTTCTGCAACTCTTGGTTGGGAGCTCCCCCGAAACGTCGACTCTTCTCGAAGGTGTCCGACTCAAGAGAACCTTCCTCTGCGAAGGTGACTGGCTAAATGAACCCCCGACACACGTCCATCCTCTGCGACGTTAACTAAGTAAGTTAGCTGGGTTCATCTCCAGCTTTCCCGCCATTCTTCCGCCGGGATTTCCCTTCACACCTATTGGCTGCTCATCTCAGGTGGTCCACACCCTTCCTTACGTGGTATTGCTGCTGACGTCATCGGACTTCTCCCTTCTACTACCGAGTTCCTGGCCTCCATTTTTTATATTACTTATAATCTTTTGAAATATTTAATGTCCATATTTTTTGGATATTACATTGGTTTAAAGTCAATAGAATCCAATATGGGCGTATAGACTAACTGAACCTTCGAATTAATAAACAATCCAAACCCTACAATCCCGTATCCTTCGTAAAATCACAAACTAACTTTGACAACAAAACGACTTATATACAACGCAATACTCAAACCTATATGGACTTACGGACTTGAACTCTGGGGTTCTGCCAAGGCTTCCAATCTCCAGCGCATCCAATCCTTTCAATCCAAAATCCTTCGTACAATAGCCAATGCTCCTTATTACGTTTCCAATAAAACTCTTCACACTGACCTTAACATACCTTTTATCACTGAAGTCGCTAAATCCAAATATATAAAATTATTTTTCTTGTGGGAACTAACAATAATCCTCTAGTCCGTGCCCTCCATTCTGCCATACTTCCCCAACGACGGCTTAAGCGTCAATGGCCTAGAGACCTCCTGAGCAGAAGCAGTGACAGTGATTAGCTATAAACGAGAGAAAAACAGTGACTAGGGAGTGTCACCACTGAATTCTCCCCTCATGAAATTTTGACATTGCTATTATCTCTTTATTAGCACATTTGCTTGTTGTATTTATTTGTATACAGTTGTAAATAGCTATTTGTAAATAAAAAAAAAAATTTAATTTCTCTTTCTCATCCGTAAAAAGAAGATAATGGAGTGTCATTATTGAATGATTTCTCTTTCAACATCCAAGACATTTATTTATACGAAAATATATTCAAATCGATTAATTAGTTATCGAGATTAATACATTATAATATTAGTATAGATTAACTTAAGCAAAACGTGTCATCACAATTTAGCTTAGAACACTTTACTTCTGGCTTAAGTATCTTTTATGAAAAAAAGCTTATATTTATGACCTAATGGAAACTCTTTTCAGATAAATGTTGTAGAGAAAACTAAAAGATATATTTTATATGTAATAGGGTTCTTCGAAGGTTGCTCGGTTTGGCGAGATAATTGGTTCTTAATAAAAGAGTTTCTAATTTAATTTAATTTTTTATAGGTTTTCGATATTACCACAAATACACTAACTTATTATTTGTATTTATTATTGTAGATTTGTATCATATTTCTGTCTATAACATCTCCATTCATAGAGGAAGCCTCCTGCCATTTGCGAGAGAACATTGAGGTGTGAGCAGTCTCTCCAGAGAAGGGCTTTCACTTTGATGATAATTACTAAATGAAATTAGGCCAGCCCATTCCCAGAGTAACTCCTGATCAAATTTGATTAAGGCTGGTCATTGATAATACTCCCTTTAAAATGGACTCACACCACTCATATTACTCTAGACCAGGAGTAGCCAACCCGCGGGCCGCATGAGGACCCCCCCCCCGGATTGCTTCACGCGGACGGCGTTGCACTTGTAGGTAGTACTCCTTATTGATCGTTTGCCCTTGTGGCAAGAACTCATTGAGCATGACCTTCACATTCGACCGCACTTGTCGAGCTTTTATACCACTCGTAAACCCTAGTTTTACTCATAGCAGACTCACCAAAAGCAATATTTAACATTTCTAAAACTTTTCTGCACTTTATTCCATTCTTATAGCCAAATTTAATGAAAATTCTCTGATCCATTTTGTAAACAAATAAATAATAAAAAACACATGTAACGTCTTTGACAGCTGACAGCAGGCTAAACATCCGGTTTGGCTAACAATGTACAGATACTTTTCAGAGAATCAGAAAAAAGTGTTAATTCTGAACAAACTAAAAAAATCATATGTCTAGACGGTTTGAGATGGAGAGCTGCGCTTAGTGGCGTTTCACTCCTTTTTTGATGTAATTATTTTTTTGGGGTTTATGGTGAACCACCCAGTATACCGACACCTTTAGTCATAATTATTTATGACCATATTCTCAATACGGAATTCAGACCCAACTGGAGGAGAATAGAAAGTCAAAACCCTCTCACATTACAGCTCTTTGGGCTCAAAGACTCAGGGTTTTATGCAAATTTTGAAAAATTCAACAGGATAAGCTTCACAGTTTCGAGTGTTCAAATACCAACACAAGAACGAAAAAATCGCGCAAATCGGACTAATACAACCCGCGAAATTACAAAATTCCCGTTACTTTTTGAACACACCTCGTACTCGTAGACCTGGGGATGTAAACATTAATTCCTTTTTTTGCCGAGATCTAAAGGACATGTGAATCATTTAGAATTGCAACGTCGTGAATGCACTATCAAAGAATGGCTTGGAAATCGCACAGCAGATATGGAAGAAAATAAAACTTTTGGTGAAAACTCATGATCGAATTTTGTACGTTAATATTACCGGTTTAGTTTGTATTGATGTGAAAATAATATTTTTCATAGGATTCACCGTTGTCCTAATAGGCTATTCAAAGAATACTTTATTTATATAAACGGAGATAGTATTATAGTTATTGTTGATCTTAATCGGCTTTGGAAATAGTCAATAGTATAAAGATAGAATGAGTCGTTCCAGAAGAATAACTGAATATTAGATAAAACTACTGTTTGACAAAGTTCAAAGAGCAGAGAGCAAACAAGTTCATCTTTCAAAAAGTAGAAGGTTTGTCAATTAACGAGGTCTTTCAAATAGTCATTGGCTATTTCTTCTTTGTACTTACTAATATTAAATTCATAGAAGAAAGTCACAACGACCAAATTGTACATTAAAATTTCAGATGAAATGAATGGGAAATTATGTTATACCACTATCTGATGACTAGTGATCATAAGGCGTAATTGTATGACTTCCCCGGCGAGGTATAGAGAAAGTTAGGTAATCGCTCTGAAATTCGATATTTAGTTTTCGTTGAAATTTTATATTTTTCGACCTTCTCTACACTTTTCAAGTACGAATTAATCAAACTTTTGTTCTGAAACTCAGTATTTGACTTACACAGTTGCTTTTGAATCCTGATAATAACAGTTACACCCCCTCCCTTTGCGGAACGATAATAGATTAGTTAGTTATTGTGACTCATTATCGCTTACTACCAGAGCGCTCTTTCCTCGAGCCTGACTCCACTATGGAAGTCCTAGATTTTGCTGTGAGAAGGCGGTGAAGGGGACTTCGTCAGAAAACTCGAAAGAGTTCAGTAAAATTAAGTTTATTGAGATTGGCTCGGCCAAGGAACCGCGATTGTGACATCGAGAGTGTTGACTCGTAAACAGGATAGTTGACATTGATAAACACTTACGCTCCTCAGAGGTTAAATACCGATGAGGAGATGCGTTGTGGTCCGATTCTGGAACCTGGTCAGACGTGTGGACTTCTCTCTTCTGGACGTAAGTCGAATTCCTATTGTTTATGTTTCCAAGTGTTAAACTGTTCTTGTCATATCTTATTATCTGTCGTGAGTTCTGACATTTAAAATACATTCTCTAAGAAGTTATCAACAGCCTAATTGGTGTTATCATTGAAACCCCCAAGAATTAACAAGTACCATTAAGTTAAGATCCCGGTTTGGTGAGTGAAGCACCTTAAATTAAAGTAAAGACAGTCATTCTTATTTTTCACAAGTACCTAACATTCTCATTATTTATATTATTCACAAGGAGTGAACTACCCCTCATTTCACTTCTTCACAAATACAGTCTTTTGTATTCTTCACATTGCCTACCCTAGATTTTAATCACATATGGTTCGGACCATCGCTGAAAATCCCATCCAAAGGACGGCGTGCTCAAGATAAAAACTCCCAGATAAAAACCTAAATTACATGAATAAGAAATTATACCACTATCTGATGACTTGTTATCATAAAGCGTAATTATATGACTTCCCCGGCTATACGATGTATAGAGAAAGTTATGTAATCGCCCTGAAATTCGATATTTAGTTTTCATTGAAATTTTATGGCTGCTCAAGAAAAAAAACTCCCAGATAAAAACCTAAGGGCTTTTTAAGATCTCATTTGGCAAGCAGCTACCTCTGAACTACCAGCCCCCTAGATATTAACTAATTCATAATTTCAGAGATAAAATAATAAAGATGCCTACAAAATACATAAGTAAAAGAGAATAAGAAGAAAATACAAGTGTGTCGATACATTCATTGTATTGGTAGTTATTAGGGTATTTGAATCGAGTCCTTTGATCCCTCTACCCCTTCAGCTAATTCCGCTGAAAATTAATAGGGGTCGTCCTTGTATGGCTTTGAATTTACAAATGAAATTTCTTGTAAATACATTCATTACAACGGCAGTTATTAAAGTTTTTGTGTCAAGGCTCCCTCCTAATCTTCCCCTTTCCTTTGGCCGATTTGGCTGAGAAACGATAAGTGACGTGCTTGGAGGGTTCTGGTTACACTATGTGTCATATCGCAATTTTATATGTCATATAAAAATTTGTGTCGATACATTCATTCTATCGGGAGTTATTCCGTTCACAGAGAGACAAACAGCATTAATTTTTTTTTTTTTTTTTTTTTTTTTTTAATTTTTGGTCAGAAGGTCTGAAAACATGAAATTCCGTTGAAAAAAGCATTGAATTTCTGACCGATTACATAACTCCTTCTATACCTAGTATAGAAATGTACACAAAGAGGTTGAATAAGAACAAATGGATATAGAAAATTTGTGTTCAGGCCTCTATGATTATAATATAGGTGGGTATAATAAGAGGCTCACCTGGGCTACACTATAATAACGCAACATTATAGGCGAGAGAGGGTGAGGGGGGGTGGGAATACAAAAGTGCTGCAGGGGAGGGAAGGGGGGGGGGGGGGGGGGGCAATTACAGGCCAACTTAGAGTAGAGACACAGGACTTTGTTGGGGCAGGACACCCCCTGGTTCGTAATGAGAGTCACGTACATTCCCTATCTGGGTGGCAACCGCAAAAATAATAAAAATAACAAGTGTATCTACTTTAGTGGTAGGCTTCTATACACTAACTGCCTTTATCTCAGGCTGGGATTGGAACACATAGTGTTTGTATGTGATTGGAACTTTACATTTAAGATTAAGATGTTTGATGTGCTAAATTATATTTGATTAAATTTTGACCGAAATCTGATGAATAATAAAGTCCATTTTATTTGGGGCCAAAGTACATTTTAGTGCTTTTATGTACATATTTATGACCTAATCAAAAATATTTTAAAATAAATGTAGAGAATATTAAAGAGCACATTTTAAAAAAATTAAATTTTTTCAAATGCTGACAGGTTCCGAAAATTGTCTTCAAGTGGTTTGTCCTTCAAAATATTTGTACCTAAGCATAAATGATCCTGATTAATTTAACAACTACCATTATGAATAGTTCTTCTTCCTGCGGCGCTACGATCCTGAAAGAACCCACGCCTCCTTCACAATCCTCCTCCATTCGTCTCTATCTATAGCCTTCTCCCTCCATCCTCTGATGCCCAACACTCGGATGTCCGCCTCGACGTCGTCCAGCCAATGGAGTCTCGGTCTTCCTCTTCTCATGGCACCGCCTGGCCTACCGTAGAGGGCCTGTTTAGGGAGTATTCCTCCGTCGGAATCCCCGTAGAGGTCTCTCAATTCTCTGTTCTTCCGGATACGCCACCTGCCGTTCTTGTAAACATAAACCATTACGTATAACTACTTTTTAAAAGATGCCTCTTATACTTATGACCTAATCAAAAATATATCCAAATGAAAGTTGTAGAGAAAATTAAAAGTCACATTTTGTATTAAATACAATTTTTCGAAGGTCACCCGATTTATGAGATACACACAGAAAACTGTCCTAATATGTCGTTTTGAAAACCATTTTTTTAGTCGTTTGCTCGATTTATTCAAAAATGGTTACTCCTATTGAAAAATTTGCTTCTTATCTAACATGTTTCTCATAAAAGTTTCAATCTTTTTCTATTCTTTAATTTGGGATAGGTTTACTACGACTAAAATGATAGAAGCCCAAAAAATGTAAAATAAATTTCTATAAGAAATATTTCAAAGTAAAGATCATTCACTCACTCAGAAAGAAAGAAGTGTGAAGGAGAGTGATCTGTAAGAAAGGTTTCGAAAGTTCTGTTATGGTTACAATATATTTTTTTGGTCTTAGCAATATCGAGTAATTTTATTGAAAGGTTAAAAACATTGACCAATAGCTTACATAACTGTTGACCATTGAACAAATATTTTTGCTTCACCCTTACCACCAAGAATGGAGGGGCATCATTTTTTTGGAAGACTTACCCAAAATGAAGATGAAGATTGAGCAGGCTGTGTGAAGAAGGTAAAGAGATGAGTTCTTTGTACTGAAGAGTGGGATGGGGCTATCCCAGACAGGAAATGAAACCCGGGGGCTGGGAACAGGGAGGTCACTTTGAGAAAAGTGGAAAATACATGAGCTAAGAGACCGGAGAGGGGGGGGGGGGGGGGGGCCTTTGTGAGTTTAGAGAGCTAAAGGGGCCGATAGGAACATTGTACCAGCGCCATCTGATGTGTTCACCAGTCCATACTGCCCTTATCGTAGTCTGTATAAAGATGAACTCACATGGTAGCAAGAAGGGGGTATAAAGGCAGGCAACGTTGCACCCCTAATACAGCCTAGTTTAGAGAGCTAAAGGGGCAGATAGGAACATTGTACCAGCGCCATCTGATATGTTCACCAGTCCATACTGCCCTTATCGTAGTCTGTATAAAGATGAACTCACATGGTAGCAAGAAGGGGGTATAAAGGCAGGCAACGTTGCACCCCTAATACAGCCTAGTTTAGAGAGCTAAAGGGGCAGATAGGAACATTGTACCAGCGCCATCTGATGTGTTCACCAGTCCATACTGCCCTTATCGTAGTCTGTATAAAGATGAACTCACATGGTAGCAAGAAGGGGGTATAAAGGCAGGCAACGTTGCACCCCTAATACAGCCTAGTTTAGAGAGCTAAAAGGGCAGATAGGAACATTGTACCAGCGCCATCTGATATGTTCACCAGTCCATACTGCCCTTATCGTAGTCTGTATAAAGATGAACTCACATGGTAGCAAGAAGGGGGTATAAAGGCAGGCAACGTTGCACCCCTAATACAGCCTAGTTTAGAGAGCTAAAGGGGCAGATAGGAACATTGTACCAGCGCCATCTGATGTGTTCACCAGTCCATACTGCCCTTATCGTAGTCTGTATAAAGATGAACTCACATGGTAGCAAGAAGGGGGTATAAGGCAGGCAACGTTGTACTACTACAGCCTAGTTTCGAGAGAATAGAATTGTGTACGTATATCAAGAGAATAACCTATTGATTTTTAGCCGAATGGGCCCAAGGGGACTAGGATTAAGGACTCTTAACACAAAAATTCCATTAACTGCTCTTCTAATGAATGCATTGACATGAAATTTCTTATGTAAATTCAAAACCCCATAAACACAACACATACATTTTCCGCGAAATCAGCAGAAAGGGAAGATCAGAAGAGGGGGGCTTAGCTCAAAAACGTTTAACTGCAGATTTAATGAATGTATCGACACAAAGTTTAGTGCGAATGTTGAGTAGTCTCTGCGTAAGTCAATTATTCGTTTATAGCCCGATTAGTTTTAGAGGGAGAGCAAAAACCTAATTCTTTAAATCGTGCTGAGAAGTACATTGCTGGTGATTCACTGAAGAAATATTCTATAGATTGTTCTCATTCAACAGTAAAAAAATTAAAACAGACCAAAACAAAAAACAAAACAACAAAAAAATTTGTGAAACAGAAATCCAGGCCTATGGAAAACCGTAATCATATATCAATGGGAATTTGTCGGTGGACCATAGGAAACGATAAATACATGTTTTGACGGAGGGTGGAAATTTATGACAAATAGGAGGGAGGGGTATGTCAGCCATAACTCAGGCAGTTCATCGGCCTGCTCACCTGAGGGCGTGTATTAGCAAACCTGGTTTATTTGCTACTAATAAGGTATTGGATAATATCCTTAACCTACCAATAAAAAAGGCTCGACTTTATTTTTTACGAAAAATTTAAGCTTTATATATTATTATACCAACAACGTTTTTACATATCACTCAACTTCCCCCTCCTTTCCCTTAAACTAATTTCATAATGACATTGACCATATGAAAATAATGTGTTGGCATCAGCGACTTACTTATGCCTATTAATAACATGAAATGATTTTAGAAGACAGAAGGTAGAGTGATCTGTTAAAACATGGTCGGTATAAGTTTTTTTAAGGCCTCATCACATTTAAAATGTACTTTCTTATACTTACTGTAAAAGAGGGATTGAAGTAGTGCAAAACTCCGAGAAAATCCGCGACTAGAACTTTGTGAGCCATCTAACGAAGAAAATATTGTAGCAATGAACAATGAAACGAACACATGATATGTGCTAACTTAGATTAGCGTATGGGTGGGCAAGGTTTTGAACGAAATGTGGCGATGTCGTATCAATATTAAATAAATATGAATGTGTATCCAAAATGAAGTTTTATTCATTTATGAATCATTTGTTACATTGTTGGTTAATTCCGGCATTTTTCGCAGAGGTGTCTTCTTATTATTTTTATTTTTATTTTTTTTCCGACAATATTTCGGGACTCTTACAAGTGCCTTCTTCCTGTCACTATGAACATAGTTCATTAGGTTCATAGTGACCGGAAGAAGGGACTTGTAAAAGTCCCGAAATATTGTTGGAAAAAAGAATAAGAAGACACCTCAGGAAAAAATGCCGGAGTTAACCAACAATGTAACAAATGATTCACAACTATTTTTTTTTTGACAATACCTTTTATTTTTTATTTTTTTTTTCGGGTGCTCCTGACCCCTTAGGGGGGTCGGTCACATCACCCTATGTTCTCCCGGCTCCTTACGCTGAATGATCTCGGGATCTTATCGGGGGTTCTGTTCTGCCTGTGTCCCGGAGCCGGGGGCAGCCGCCGCACGCCTGTCGGTGGTCGGTGGGGCCCCCGGCACCGGGTTAGTAGTCTTTCTTGATTCTCCGCCAGGAGGAGACGAACCGACCAAAAGCCAGGTAGCCAGCCTCTGTCATCAGTCCCGGCAGGTCCAGTCCCAGGTACGATCCTGTCTGGCGAATCAGCGCCGCCCTGGGCACGTCGTATAGCGGGCATTCGAGAACTACGTGTTCCGCAGTCTCGACGCCGCCACACGAGCAGGCTGGGCTGTTCTTCCTCTTAAAGAAGAAGAGCTTGGCGCTGAAGTCGCCGTGACCTGATAGCATCTGTGACGTCCAATGGTCTGGTTGTACCCATGGAGAGTCAAGGCGCGTCTGGACTTCTGGGAAATAGGTGAAGGTTGTACGGCCATCTGTCGATTGCGCCCAACGCCCAAGATGGCAACCTTTCTACGATCCATTCCTGGACAATGCCCCTCAGGCGATCTGGTCTCGCCCGTCCTTGCATCTCCCTTTCCAGGGCTTGACTCAAGGCCATGTCCGTGTCTGCCTCTATTGGTAAGCCGCGTCTACAGAAGTACGAGGCGACGGCCCCATCCAAGACAAGGTCTATGGGTGGGGCCCCCGCCAGCACCTGCAGTGCAGCCGTGGAGACTGTACGGTAGGCTTTGGTAATCCTGAGGAGGGCTGCTCTTTGAGCTTGAAGTAGCAACGTACGCCGTCGCTTGGTGGGGTGAACCCACCATCCGGCAGCGGCGTACCTTGCTTTTTGACAATACCTACGAATTGTTTTAAAACTGTTATTCTATTCTACAAATTTGAAAACAAACACTGCCACATATTTCTTACTTTATTTTTCTTAAGCCCATCGTGACATCCGTTACACACGAAAATTATATCATGAGTCAAATGTACAAAACATTTAATTTATCAAAAAGTTAATCTATATCATAATTATAATAGTATATATAAGTTAATAAACTAATGTAAGTAACCCTAACTGTAAATAAAAATTGTTACCAACATATTATATGATTAAAAAAATTGTCTGAATTTAATTATTTTCTACCTTGTTCCAATGCTAATAAAAATAGTTGAAATAAAAATATAGTCTATTAGCACAAAGAAAAACTGAAACTAGGTACGGAATTTACACTTCAGTGTGTACTAACTGCATACAAGCATTCTTTCTAATTTTTTATTTTTTTTAAATAGTATTGGGAGTAATTGTTAATTTGATTGAAGAAGACTTATTTACTTTGTAAGTATGTAACAACAGAAGAAAGAGAGAGGCAAAGACAGTTATATAAGGGAGGTGGTGCTGTTTTAAACTGTTTTTGTAGTAGAGTGCCCGTGTAGAAATATATACAGCAGGGAGGGAGAGCAGTGCTGCTATCTTGAGGGTCTCTGGGGAGCACTATACACTATAATACAGCCTGCTGAAACTTTAAACTGCCTTATTACCCTGAGATAGGCAAACCTTTCTGTAATCATTGCGGGTATAACCAGCTCATCCTTCATCAGGTGTTTAATGACAACTTTCAGGTCAAAATTATAAAGAATTCAACAGGATGACCCAAGTTGTACGAAATTGGGAGTTGGACCAGTAAATATACGTAATGTGGCCATTACAGGACTTTCTTATACCAATCACACACACTGATCAGTTTCTCTACCCCTTCCTTTTCCTAAAATTATTTCATAATGGCAGTATTGAGTGTATGAAAGTGATGAGTTGTAAGTTTTGTATTATTTGTAAGTTTTTATATACGTGCACTTTTTCAAAATTGCACGTCATAAGGTCTGTAATTTAAAAAAAAAAAATTTATTAAGACCCTTTTAGGAAACTACTGTAGAAATCAAAATATAAGATTAGCCTAAATTTCTACATTAAGTGTTATACTTAATATAATAACAGAGAGACAGACATCATCGTGAAAATGGTCAAAACGTATTCAGGGAAAATTATTCAGAGAAAACTTAAAATTCTGTTAAAAATCTCGAATTGTTGCACGATTTTACTACCTTATACTAAATTTATTAGAAAAATAAAAAAATAAAATTGGCTATGCCTCTCAGGACAGCATATTCTCCGGAAAACCCCTGAGCATCACAGACAAAAGTAATATAAATCTAAAGAGCTTTTAGAAAGGCTCCCGGGATCTTTTCAGAAGTCGAGTGGCAAAGAGGGCTCCATTTATTCAATTAATAAATTATTTCGAAATTTATGAGAGCTTTCACTCCTCTCTTTCCATGGAAAAGAGAAAAAAAAAGAAAAAAAAAAAAAGGAAGAAAGATTTATCAAAAATGTTTGTGGCTCCCTCTTTGTCGGGATATTCTTTTTCAAGATCAAGACTAGACTTAGGTTGGTGATCTTGAAACATTAATACGATCCGTCATAACTCTTGAAATCCACACTCATTTTTCTTAACTCTTTTTCCCTTTTGGTACAAGTTTGAAAATTCAGAAGTGCAGAACTGAACCAATTAGGGCGAGGAAAGTTTCATTGCCCGTCTCAGTTTTTGAATTGTTATTACTGTCTTTTTTTTTTTTTTTTTTTTATACTTGTTTTAATGAGGACTCAACTTTTTTCTTGTAAAAAAATAGGACAACGTGCTCGAGCTTTAACTCCTAGGTAAATATGAGATCGAACTGTGGGCTAGGATCTTCAATGAATGAGAATCTTGGAGACAATAATTACATGATGAAAGTATTGCAATTCTTTAGACTTATTAGCATCTATAACCCTAATCCTAAGAATTATAAAGAGTGGGCACAGAAAAACAGAAAAAAGTCTAGTTTTAGAAAATAGTATAAATTTTTGTTAACAATTTAATTTTTTTTTTCCAAATTTATTTTTTGATTTTTATTATGTAGATTAAATATTAATAAACCCAATATTTCGTACTCGATTCTATGGTATTTATTTTCCCTGTCAACAAAATGAAAAATACGTTTGGATTTATTTTTTGCCAATTTAGAAAAATTTGATGGCATCTCAGGATTAAATATATATTTTAGAAGAAATCCAAATTAAATAATTATTAATTGAAATTTTTTTAAATTCGTGCACTTTCTTCAAAATTGCACGTCATAAACATTCTATATTTTTTTTAGGGCCCTTTTTGGAAACTCGCTGGAATCTCTGGACCGGTACAATCCATAGGGTTTGTATCACTGCATGAGATATTCCCTCATCGATATACAAGTATATCACTTGTCCGCGGACCGTCATTTGAGTTCAGTATTTTATTGTAACAACAAATAAAAGAAAATTGTAAGAAAATAAACGGTGAACGATTTTGATGAATTGAAAACTTTATATAATTTTTGTAAGTGTTGAAATTTGAAACGAATACTTTGAATCGATACAAGTAATATATATATTCGATATCTATTTATTATCGAAGGGAAAGTATCGAAAAAAAACGTACTTCTGGTATTGACTAAAAGTATCGATACATTACTTGTATCGATAGATCCCTACCGGGAGGGTGTGGCACCAATACAATTACACCCTCAATATCAGGCATGGCTTATCGCTTCGTGGCTAAAGCTCTTTGTCAGAGCAACAGAGAAGCCTTGTTGTGTCGTTCCTTGTCCCCTGATCTGGTTGGGACGCCCTCTGGGTGCCCCCGGGGTCCTGGGCTGTGCTCCTGTCCGGCTTCCCCCTTAGGCCCTCCCGTGGTTTCCCTTATTTTCTAATAACCTCTGTGGAAAGGCCCCATTTATAATTAATACCATTTTACTTTAAGAGACAGGCTCAAATAACTTTAGATCTTGTGCACTTATAAACATCAGTCTCTCTCTCTCTCTATAGTAATAAAATTGTCAAATTCATTCCATACTGGGCTTATTGGGTGCAAGAGTCATTTTCATAATTACGCTACACAATGAAACAAAGAAAACCGCTGAAGTTGACACATTACTTACATATACATAGTAATGCCAGTATGAAATAAATTTGAAAGGGTGGAGAGGCACTATACAAAAGGCATTTGTAGAAGAAAGTCTGTTACCACATCATTATACTCGGTGCTACCTATTCGAGCCTAGGTCTCCTCCAGAGACTTCCCCCAAAGATTCCTGTTCACTGTGGGAAATCAGGGAGAAGAATAACTGTTTGTATCTGGAATCAGCTACTTCTTTGAGGTAGGGAATACTGAAGTCAGTATTGTTGGAAATATAGTAAGGAGCATTGGCTATTGTACGGATTGAAGAGTTTGGATGCGCTGCAGAAAGCTTGGCAGAACCCCAGAGTTAAAGTTTCTACACTGCGTTGTATATAAATCGTTTTATTTTCTAAGTTAATTCAGATCTTTTGTCTAGTAGAGTTTGTAGCGTCTGTTCATTTCTTGCATTTTCAGTCTCGTGTGGGGATTCCATGCTAGTCGTTTGTCCAGTAGAAGACCTAGGGAGCGGACTTCGTTCTTTGAACTGTTGCTATTATTGTTCAAGTAACTTAAATAATTTATTGTAACTGCACGGTATTGTTTGTACTTTTGGTGACATAGGAAATGCTAATGTCAGTATGGGTGCTATTTAAAAAAAAATCACTGAAACAATTAGACCTTTTCCAAGGTCGCAGCCAGTTTTAGAATGTACTTTCTTTCTTAAAGACAACAATAGTGGTAGAGAATGAAGTTTCTTAACTTATTTGCCACAAAGTCAAAGAATCGACAAAGTTGTAGAAAATCCTATTAAATAAAAGAGAGAGAGAAAGACAAAAAAAAAAAAGAAGATAAGAAAATAAGGTGCAACAAGAGGAAATTGAAACAATAAAAGGAAGGATGAAACAGGAAAGGATTGTGAGAGAAGAAAGGCTAGAGTCGAAGAGAGTGGATCTAGTGGAAGTTTGTGTAGAGACGAGAGAAGACCCGACACAATTCCTTGGTAAAGTTAGTCCGAACCACTTCCAGCACCTATCTTCTTACTTCTGTCCTCTCAGATAGCCAGAAAGTTTATACTGTGGGCTTATAGATCCCAAACCCTGGGATTAGAAACGAGGAGTTTCAGTCTCCATCAGAATAATCGATAATATTCAAAATTTTGGCAAAATCTGTTGGAATTTAAGACCACTTTACTTCAATTCCTAAGTACATATACAAAAATCTCTTCAAATTCAAATTGTAGGAAAAATTAAAAGGTACATTTTATATAAAATAGGATTTTTTGAAGGTCGCTCGGTTTGCGAAATACATTCCAAAAGCCGTCCTAAATGATGCTTAGAAACTTTTTTTTTTTTTTTTTCATTAGCTTCATTTACGCGAAAACGGTTAATCCTACCGAAAACTTGGTTCTAACCATTAAAGTGTTTTATTAAATTTCCAACTAACGAAATTCACTCAGATTTGAGGTAGGACATGCAGAATACCATAGCCAAAAATGAAAAATAAATTTCCTGAAATATTTCAAAGTAATGTTAAAATTGTAACGTTCTGCAACAAATTTTTAAATATTTTTTTATTATTGGTAGTTTTTTGAAACTACAAATTAAAGAAAAAATATATATTCCTTTCTAATACCAACCATTTTTTTACAGATCACTCTCCTCCTCTTAAATTCATTTCATATGTTAACAATTTAAAATTTCATGTTTGGGGACATACATATATGTTATTCCTGTTCCCCATCTGAGTCAAAACTGGCAGCAATGAATGCCTGAAGATAGACTACTTACCCCCTCTCTAGAATGAGCGGAGATTCTCCCAATAGTAGGTCTATACTTTCAGTAATAATCATTTTCCTACTTTTTTTGGATATTATGTAATAACAAGACCGAGCTGGCCTCATGCCTGTGCTTTGAATGTTTTCGGATAATTCAATTTCACCTACTCAAATGTTCGCTTGCTCCTTTTGTAGGTTGTCTGATGATAAGAGCAACCTCAAAAGCCGGCTAGAATTTAATAATAAAATATTTTCATCCCCTATAATCTTCCTTTTCTATATATGTTAGATTTTCTGCGTCTTTGTTCTTTATTTCATTTAAAGTAGAAAAATAAAGAGAAAATAAAACCATTTCCTTTGTGACAGTTTGTGTGACTGTCTTGTGAGATGTGTCCAATATCCCTTGTGTTCACTGAATGTGACAGTAGAGACACCCCCTGTCCTATTTCATATTGTATTGTCACAGACTCCCAACTTCCAGGTCTAGTTGTGACTTAATAAATAATCCACACTACTAGTTCAATATTTTTAAATAGTACATGCTTAATAACTGCCAGTTAAAAAAAAAAAAAAAAAAAAAAAAATGACAAACTCAAAGTATGAGGAGAAACACAATTGTATATAAATAATAAAAATCAGTGCAAACTATACTTCACAATTAGTGTTCCGTGCCATCAGCCCCCTAATTATAAGGAAATAAACAATTAAATTGTTTATAACAATTGATCGTGCTAGAATTTTTCAATCCTGATAATTTTGGCTCAATCTACACCTAATTCTCAATGTTCTTGATTTTTTTCAGATTTTTCTGAGCGATCCTTTTGATGATAAGGGTGAAAGACAGCAATTTTTAAGCGTTTTTGCCCAAAAAATGTTTTAAAAAATGCAAAAAGAAATACATCATATATATCGTTGAATACATGCTTCAATAAGCTTCCATTTGACACCCTATACGATGCCCTTGAAAAAATTTTTTTTTTTGGATTTCTCAATTTACCCCCTGAAATTAACCCCCAGAATATCCGGGGCACTCCTCCAGGATATGGCTTACTGTGAGAGGCCAGGCCCCACACTTGCCACTGCCTGGGGCTGTCACACTGTTGATGAGGTGGCCATGGGTTAGACGAGTGTAACCTAGACGGAGCCGCACCAGACACACCTCCTCCTGCCTATTCCGCCTTTCCATGCTTTTCCATTGGTCAGTATTTTCTTCTTCAGTCCACATCTCGGCTCAGGCCGGATGTCAGCGTCACATCCTTTTTCTTCTACCGACAACGTTCTTGCTTCCTTAGCAGCTATATTAACTGTAACGTTCCCTTTAATTCGCATATGTGAGGGGATCCAGGAAAAAATTATAGTTTTCTCAAAAACTATAGCATTTGTCCAGTGTTTCGGAAACTATTTATTTCCTTCTTTAGGGCTTTATAATGATTTAAGTGGATGTTTGTGATCCAGATGGAACACTTTTAGACACAAACACATTCCACCTTCAACACACGCATCCACTCAAGTCATTATAAAGCCCTGAAGAAGGAAATAAATAGTTTCCGAAACGTTGGCCAAATACTGAGTATTTTATTTACATGACAGAACCCTCAACATTGAAAAGATATTGTCGTATCTATCAATGTACATTATGTAATTTATAAACTATCTTTATGTATACATCCTTATGACGTACCCTATTACCATCTTATGGTTTAATGGAAATAAATATTATTATTATTATTTCGTAAATTCATTTCTGTATTAGTACAAGTACGGTGATTGGTTCATTTGCAGGTGACGTGGATCCGGAGGAGAGACTGGCACATCCTCACGTCGGGTATGTTCACCTACACGAACGATGAGAGGTTCCAAGTTCTGCATGCAGAGGGCACTGATGACTGGACCCTCCAGATTAAATATGTTCAGAAGAGGGACAACGGAACATACGAGTGTCAGGTGAGTCGATACAAGGGTTATAGGCATGCTGTAATTCATAGGAATAGAGGTTCATTTGAGAGCCTACTAAAAGATCGCGAGTTTGAAACCAGACCGAAGCCCTTAGTTAATTTTATGTGGGAGTTAAAAAAAAAAAACTTAACGTCCTTTGGGTAAGACGTTAAGCGATGGTCCCGTGTCTGTGAGAACTCTCTTGTGTAAAGACTTAACTACGAATAAATAAAACAAACTTATTTTTTGAAATATTGTCTATTCCACTAAAGATATTTATAAAATAAAACTACCGGTTTCTAGACCAGACGATGGTGTGAGGCCGAAACCGGTAGTTTTATATTATAAATATCTTTAGTGGAATAGACAATATTTCAAAAAATAAGTTTGTTTTATTTATTTATTACAAATTCCATAATATGTCCGCGTTCCTCAACTTAGAAGTACTTATCTATGAAGTCATATCGCCTACTACCAGAGCAAAAATCATTATTCAAATGAAAAATAAAATAAATTTGTACCAACCTTATCTGGATTAATTGCCTCTAAATCAGGGTTCGAGCACCACATCATTGTTAGATCAGCCAACATGTCAATTTTTTTAAACTTATTTCGTGTTCCATAATACATAAAATAAAGTAATTTTTAATATTATATTTAATAAGTAGGTACTGCAATAGTCAAAAGTGATAAAAATGGTACTGAAACAAAGTAAAATATAGGATTATAGAAACGAGGACATTAAAGTAAATTGAGAAGACAATTTTATTTTAATATCAATTTAGGGACTTAAAGCAGAGTAAGTTACAAGATTGACAAGTTCAAATAAGCTTTAATGAAATCCTTGGGGAAACTTTTATGAGAAAGAACATTTTTCTTGAGCTTTCAGACAGGAGCGTTTTACACAGAGAAAAATCATTTATTTCCTTTTTGAAGCCCACCATAATTTTCATTTTACTAAACAAATTTTATATTTCAATCTATTTTTGTACAATCTTTGTGTTGGAAGAATTTCGATGAGCTATAATATATATTATGAAAATGAAATTTTAATATAATTTTTATTTGTTGTTAATTTGGTGAAGAATGTTAAGAAGTGGCAATGTACTTCCCCACAACGAATTCATCAATTAAACTTTTGCTGGCTAAAATTCAATATTTGATTTACATAACGACTTTTGAATCATACTATATTTTATGTTGATACAGTAATTATAGGGGTAGTTATTGAGGTTTTTGAGTTGAGCCCCCTCCCGGAATCTCTCTTTCCTTTGGCCGATTTTTCTGAAAATTGATAAGCCCCATTCTTATGGGTTTTTGAATTTAAATATTAAATTTCATGTCGATACATTCATTACATCAGCAGTTATTGGAGATGAGTTGAGCCCCCTTTGATACCCCCCCCCCCCTTTTTTTAGGCCAATATGGCTGAAAATCGATAGGTGTCGTCCTTACGGGGTTCTGACGCACATATATAATTTCGTGTCAACATATTCATTTTGTAGGGAGTTATCGTCTTCAAAGACACAAATACACACTTAGGGGTCATTCATAAATTACGTAAGGCATTTAGGGGATGGGGGGGGGAGGGGAGGGGGGGGAGGTATATAAGCTCAATATTACTAATTCTTACTATAGGGGAGGGGGGTAAAAAATTTAATCTTATGTAAGTTTTTGAATTTAAAATCTACTACTTTCGCGCTAAAAAATGGGCCTATTGGATATAGCGCCATCTGTACTTAGTTCTCAAATTCAGTATTGAATCCTACAGAAATCATATGGTCTCAGTACTTCTAGACATTTTTTTATTCTATTGTCTCGCTGACTAGGGATTTCCCTATTGCTAGAATTTTGAATAATAATTGTCATTTTAGTATCATTTATTTATTATACCTGACATGTCTGCATATTTACATCCACTATTATTTAAAGCTTGGGTACAAGCTGCTCAAACTGTCTTTTATTTTATCAATACGATCATTTCTTACGAAAATTAGGGGGGGGGGGGGGGGGGGGGGAGGAGGAGGGTGAAATTAGCTTTAAAAAAGCCTTACGTAATTTATGAATGGCCCCTTATGTCGGAAAACAATTAATTCCCGTGAAAACTAAACATCGAATTTCTCACCCCGATTACAAGTTGTTGTATTACCGACCAGAATCGGTTTTCAATGCAACTACGCTCATCCCGGGCTTTCAGTACGAGCTCATATCGCATACTACGAGTCTGCGTCCTTTCTTAACTCTGGTGGACATGAGCCCGACTCTACTGTGTACCTGACATAGTACTGGCTCAGGGCCAATGCATAACGTCCCATCCGAAGGACTTCGTTTTCAAGGTTATCACTTCCCAGATGTAAATCTAAGAGCTTTGACCGGGTTTCGAACCCTCGATCTTCAGCTAAATAGGTAAGCACGCTACTTCTGAGCTCATACCATACAATACGGTTTTTTTAAAATAAAAAAACATTCTTAAAAACATTTCAGGTTAAAGAAGAATGTCCTTGAGTTGAGTTCAGTGTTACCTTGAAGAAGATGGTTTGTATACAAACAAAGGTTGGTCTTAGGTCTCCACAAAATATGTTTATTTATTTTATTCTGTTAACGTTTCCCTTAAGGCATTATCAAAACATTTATGATAAACAGATATATTAAATAAATATATAATATACAAACAAACATTAAACAATACACTATTGATTTTAGTTACCAGGGCACATGTTCTTAATTATATCTGTGTATCGGAGGTAAAAGACACTATGTCACTAATGTTAAATTTTTCAGGAGAACCAGTTGAGTGATACTTTTACAATCTAACATACATATTTTAGATTTTGGTTATCTTTAATAATTGTTTAATTACTGGACGAGAGTTACGTCCTATTAGGAAATTAAAATTCAGTTTATAATACGTCAAATAGATTTATTTGTGTTCCCATTGTTTTATTACACTACGAAATTTTTTAAGAAAAAAGTCAATAAATGTAACATAATATCAGGTTTTAAAAATGTTATGACATATTACAAAGTAGTAGTAAAACTAAAATTTCAGTCTTGTTCATCTCCTGGAGAGTCTGCAGCACTCTTCTTGTGTCTCAAACTTTTATAGAAAGGATGACATTTCGTAGAATAAAATACAATGACATTTTATCCCTGCTAAAGTAAAAACTTTAGCAGGGATAATATGTCATTGTATTTTTCTGAAGAAATAGGCCTAGATTCTTTAGCATTTACTTTCAGAGTTGGTGTTAATTCAAAAGCTTTTCGAGTATTTCTCTATAAATCTACTTCCTTAAAATCATTTTCTGAAGAAATTTTGTAATAAAGGCGGTCAATATTTTCTTGTGTCACTTGGAGATCGTGGACATGGTGACAATAGAAGTTTTTCCTTATTCAAATCCGTTTTTCTGTACACCATAGGAGAATCTCCTTCACTGTACAAAAGCTTGAAGTTTTTAAAATCCGGTAATTCCATGTTGTGTACAGTTTTTTGGACATTTAGCTAATAACATTGGCCAATCGCATTTATATTATAAATTATTAGTTTGCAGTTTTCATGATACCTTGATAGGCGAAATGTTAACAGAATGAAATAAATCTATTTTGGAGACCTAAGGCCTCAAAGCCTCCATCCACCGAAACTACATCCTAGGTTCCTTCCTCTTCCAAATGTTAATATCCAAAGAACCCTACTATCTTTACCAAAAGATCCAAATTAAATCCTCCATCCACTAAAGACACATCAGATCCCGTCCTTCGGACCTCTTCATCCCCTCCCATCGCTCCTCTGCCTTCCACAACTAACTTTCATGTTATTTATTCCTTGTCCAAGTCTCCTCTCCCTGCCTCGCCCTGTCCGTCATTCTCCCTCCCTGACTTCAAATCCTCTCTGTTCCAATTCCTCTCCCTCTGATTAACTTTTCATCCCTTCCTTTGGTATTTTCCTACATTTACATATATATATATATATATATAATATTTTTTATTTATCTCCTTTTCCTCTTTGTACTTTCCATTAATTTTAGGTGTTTATTTATTTATGTATTTATCTATTTATATTTATATTAACCAGTGTACGGTATTCTCCACAGTAGCCCTAATTTATTTATTTTCTTTTTTTCTTCGTAGGGCTAATTGATATTTTAATTTAGTGTTTCGTTCTTTTTGACTTTTATGTATTTATTCTTAGAGGACCTCTTCCAGAATAAAATTTCTTTTCATTTCATTTCATTTAAGGCCAACCTTTGTTAACGTACCACCATGATTCGAAAAAACCTTTTTTTTTTTTTTACTAATTTGGCACTTACTGTCGTCCCCTTTTCTCGGGTATAAGTCACAAAAGTATCTTTGAACACAATTTTATTCAAATACTAATATAAGCAATTCAATCTGTACTAAAAATATACAAAATATCTTTAGATGAAGTTAAGCCCTAGAGAATATAGGAATTGTATTATAAGTTAGTCTGTTTTTTTTTTTCTGTTATTTATTTTGTTTATTCTGAAATTGACTCCGAGATAAGCCCGATGTAGACTACTTAGCGGAAGAAGAACGCGACCCGAGCCGCCATTTATCTTGATGAATTAGTGTATGGCATGAGACCGCTAACTTAATACATCAACTATATTATCAGACGGCTCTGACTACAGTGGATGAATTCTTTTAGTCCTGGTAAACTAGGCACGATTTCGTACTTCTCTATTTGTAGTGTAGGTAAAATTAAAATAATAATATTTATTTCTGTTAAACTATAACGAGATTTATTAAAGGCAACTTCGGTTCTTTTATCTTTTTATTTTTATTTGTTTTGGGGCCATCGCTTAACGTCTCATCCGAAGGACGGCGTGCTTAAGTTTATTTTACTTCCCAGATAAAATAAACTAAGGGCCTCGGCCGGGTTTCGAACTCACGACCTTAAGCTCAGAAGGCAAGCACTCATACCACCGAGCTACCGGCGCTCTTGTTTTGTTTATATTTATCATTATTCTTATATGTTCAAGTCACATTTACCCTACGCCGCCAATCCTGTCCTCCCGTTATTATTAACAATATCCTGATTCCCTTTTCACACCAAGTTCGCTGTTTCGGGTTTTACCTAGACAGTAGACTTGCGTGGAACCCACATACACGACTTAAACTATAACAACTGAATCGAAGATACGGACTGTTACGTCGACTACTTGGACCAAAATCGAAACTGACTAACAACAAACTTACGATTTACAAGACCATAATACGTCCAATTTGGACCTATGGTCTCGAACTTTGAAGTACAGCTGAACAATCAAACATCAATTGTATCCAAGAATTACAGTACAAACTCCTCCAACGAATTGTCAACGCTCCTTTCTATGTCACGAATGAAGTTCTACACAGAGATCTCGATATTTCAACTGTGAATGAGTTAATCACATCCCGATTCCAATCATTCCACAGAAACCTTTCTTCCCATTCTAATCCTCTCGCACAAGACCTATCCTCGCATTCCCATCCTGAAAATCCTCCCCGCCCCTTGAACAGGAGGTGGCCTTATATACAACCCACTTCTCAAACCTAGGTGGACCTGCGGACTTGAACTCTGGGGTTCTTCCAACGTTTCCAATCTGCAGCTCATCCAATCCTTTCAATCCAAAATCCTTCCTACAATAGACAATGCTCCTTATTACGTCTCCAACCAAACTCTTCACACTGACCTTCAATCAAAATATAAAAAAAACATTTTGCTCTCTAGTTCCCACAATAATCTCCTTGTTCGTGTCCTCCATTCTGCAACATTTCCCCAACGACGGCTTAAGCGTCAATGGTCTAGAGATCTTCTTAGCTGCAGCAGTGACAGTGATTGAGAGTAACTCAATGACTATGGAGTGTCCCCACTGGGTGATTTCATTTTGACATTGCCGTTATCACTCTCTTAGCACATTTGCTTGTTGTATTTATTTTTATACAGTTGTAAATATATATTAGTAAAATAAAACATTTCTTAGACAGATAATTTGTTTTAAGAGTTCCTATTTTGGTCCCTGAAGTCCCCATAAAAGCCAGTCAACTTGAAGACATGAGCCCAGAGGTCTCTGGCCCTGACCACGTCCTCTGGAGCCCGCTAACCTCCAGTAATCTCCCAGGTTTCACTAAACCACATAAGTACTGTAAACATTCCTGCCCGGTTTATTGGCCGTAAACCACCAGATAATCCTATCTCTAAGGTCACTTTATCGGCCAACCTATCACTTTTTTTTTTCATTGGTCACTAATTGTATTTATTTTTAATAAATTTGCTCTTATATATTAATTATTAATTTATCAATCCGGCGTTTTCTAACATAGAGCAAAAAGAACGAACATTATGGTGAAAATGTGAATAATAATAATAATAATAAATTTATTTCCCTTAAACCAATTCATGGTAATAGGTTACGTCAAAAGAATTTATACATTAAGACAGCTTATAAATTAGATTTATAACTACTTGAGTCTAACACACCTATGATTAGAGTAATAACAAAACTATTTAAAAAAAGTAAAATGAAATTAATAAAAACTGAACAAATAAATACTTAAAAATATACGAGTATATAAAAAAAATTAATACAAGATACGTTTATAATAAGTAGACACATTTTTCAATTTAATAAAAATTAAGATAACTATTTTTCAAAAAGCTTTAAGAAGTGGGGAAGGGCATTAAATAAATTATTTCCTTTATGAGTTATACTTTTTTCAAAAAGAGTTAATTATTGTGATTCATGCCCATGCTTTAACTACGAGGTTAACTATCGCCTACTATCAGAGCGCTCTTTCATCGCTCTGGTGGACTAGAGCCCGCTATTATTGGAGTCCTAAGTGTTGCCTACCTACAGTCATTTACCTAGAATCTTTAAGTGTACCTGATATCGTACAGACTCGGGAGCATCGCTTAACGTCCCATGTGAAGGACGGCGTGCTCAAGGTTTTCTCACGTCCCAGATAAAAAAAAGGAGCCTTGGTCGGGTTTCGAATCCGCGATCTTGAGCTCATTAGGCTAGCACGCTACCTCTGAGCGACCCGTGCCCTTAATAATAATTATATTTTTATCAAATATAGAAGACGATATTTCGGGGCGATTTCGTGCGCCTTCTTCAGATAACAAAGAGCGAAAACAATAAAGTAAATAGTAAATAAGAAGTAATAAAGCTATTAAACTACAGTAATTATGAGATCGAGTTTTCAATGGAATTTCGCGTTTCAAGGTCCCTTGATTACGTTTTGACCATTTTCTGTGTGTCTATTGGCGTGTATTTGAAACATTGTGAGGGTTCTAACTTATTTGGCAGCTAATATAAAAGGGCTTTAACTACGAGGTCATATCGCCTACTACCAGAGCGCTCTTTCGTCACTCTGGTAGACATGAGCCCGACTCTACTGTGGGTGTCCTAAATTTTGCCTACCTTAAATTTTTATTCATCTAGGGTAGAAGAGGTCTTTAACGAGTACCTGACATCGTGCAGGCTCGGGACCATCGCTTAACGTCCCATCCGAAGTACGGCGTGCTTAAGTTTATTTTACCTCCCAGATAAAATAAACTAAGGCCTCAGTATTCAGTTTTTATTAATTTCATTTTACTTTTTTTAATAATTTTGTTATTACTAATCATACATATGTTAGACTCAAATAGATACCATGCATTGGTTTAACGGACATAAAATGATTATTTTTATTTATGAAAGAGAAAATGGCACGTAAATAGGAATTTTGGTCTTGTCTAGAAAAGTGGAAATTTATAATTAAGATCACGTTTTGAAGGAAGGCGGAGGTTTGACCACAGTACGTCGTTTGTATTGTGTTTTCCTACCCAGGCAGGCGTTTCTCATTGAAGCAAAGTTGAGGAATTTTTTTTTGTTTATGAAAGCAGTTGTAAAAAAAAAAATCACCCCCAAAAAAAAAAAAAAAAAAAAAACTGTGGGTAGAAGTTGAGACGGGTCGTAATAAAGCGAACAAAAGCTCTGAGGGGTCCCGAGGGAGTGTTGGCATGGAAATGAGAGAACACCGAGAGGAGTTTGTGAGAGTTAGCCTGGAGTTCCCGGGGGAGAACAGGAGTGGTCAGATTAAAAAAACCGAAACTACGATGAAAGCGGCACTGGCCACGAGATCTCATGGTGAGACATTTGATGTCAGGACAACAACCAAGACAGATACCTGTAGTTGGATGTAAAACTCATAATAAACTTTAAATTTGTCTTTTTATCATTATGTAGCATCATTATCTAGAAAATGGATGTGTGTATAAGGGAAGTTATGTATTCGGTTCTGTTTTCGGACTTAAATTCCAAATATGAAAAAAAATATATATCGTGTGTGCCTGTGAACACGATAACTCCCGATGGTATGAATGTATCGACACAAAATTTCATACGTAAATTCAAAACCCCATAAGAACGACACATACTAATTTTCAGTGGAATGGGCAAAAAGGAAGGGGGGATCAGAGGGGGGCTCAACTCAGAAACCATAAAACATAAACATATGATTCAAAACTTTCGGCATGATTTCAAAAACCGAACGACCTATAAAAAATCGTATTTTATAGTTAGTTACATACTCATGTTTGGGCTTTAACTACAAAGTCATATCGCCTACTACCAGAGCGCTCTTTCGTCACTCTGGTGGACATGAGCTGGACTCTATTGTAGTAGTAAAGTCTTTATTAACATAATAGAATATCACATTCAAACCATATATACATTAATGAGATCTTTTATGAAGACAAACTCAATGGCCTAAGCCGTCTTGAGGAGTCTCGATTTACAAAATATTATCTTATAAACTTCTTATAAACTTATTATCTTAAAAACTTAATCAAAACAAATTTTTCTTTCTAAAATCAAATCAAAATAAAATAATATATATATATATATATAACTTTGTTCCTATTTCTTTATTTATTTAATTTACAGTTTCTGAGATTGTATGCCCTTTTGCAATATTTTACCAGTAGGTGCCAGTCTTTACCATTTAATAATTCCAACATAAATGTAGTATCTATGGTGTTTTTAAATATTTCTTTTTCTATATAATCATATTTGGGGATGGTAATGAGGAAGCTGGACTCTATTGTGGGAGCCCTAAATTTTTATTCACCTAGGACAGGGGTCTTTAACGAGTACCTGGGTCATCGCTATGACTTTGCGCGATATGACTTTGTAGGTAAAGCTCGAGCATGAGTATGTAACTAACTATACAATACGATTTTTTATAGGTCTTTCGGTTTTTGAAAAGTTTTTAATCATATTTTTATGTGTTATGGTTTTTGAGTTTAGCCGCCCTCTGATCCCCCTTCATTTCTGCCCATTCCACTGAAAAATAGTAGTGTGTGTAATTCCTGGTATCATAATCAGGTAAGGGTATATATATAAACGTTATTTATAACCATTAATGCTTCAGTGTATAGCACCTTTATATAGATATTCGATATCGTTTTGTAAATTGACACTAGTAAATATATAATACGAGTAGCTCATGTGTTCTCTCCACCACAATTTGCATAATTTATACCATCATAATGATTGTTAATAGTGTAAAGCAAATATTTAATAAGTCCTGATTGCGCTAATGTTTACTGGGGGGAAGCTATAACCGCTTTGGTTTCGTCGTTCCTGGTTGACAATGGTACGGTACTCCCTAGTCAATAATAGTCTTCATTCATATCTGGTTCAACAGTGCACTGATGTATAGAAGAAAGTGTACATATCATGTATTGTATAACAACAGTTTATTTTCTGACAAATCCGGCGTGTATAAAATTAATTGTTAAACTGTAACTGTTTTTATCTTGGACAGACAGGTCGGAAGCTGCAGAAGGGGTGACTGAATTGTTCCGACACAATCATTGATATCGATACCATTGAAAGAATAGAGATTGGAATGGAAGAACGGAGTGTCCAACCTCCTCAACTCTAGAGAGGGGATTAGCTTGTCTGCCCTCACGCACTGCGTCCTTCTAGTTGTGACTCAGATGAAGAACAGGAATAATGTATCTGTTCCGATTCATGAAATTTTGAGTTTTTAATGTTTTTGTATATTTTAATTGGTGTTTTATTTAATTTATTCAATTGTTCTTTGAATAGTTTTGAAAGTTTTATCAGTTATGCTATTTTTAAAGTTTTATATCTCCCGTGTTAACATAGTGAGCTCTGGGAGGTAAAAGAAACCTTGAGCACACCGCCTTTCAAATGGGACGCTAAGCGATTTGCCCCGAGTCTGTGCGATGTCAGGTACTCAGGTAACAAAGCCTGTGTTGGAGACATTTAGGCCCTCCACAGTAGCTCATGTTCACCAGATCGCCAGAAGAGCACTCTGGTAGTAAGCGAAGCCCGGGCTAGAGTCACAATAACTAACTCTATTTTATTTTATTTTAAGTTATTAATGGATTTTTTTTTATGCATACATTTGAGCAGATATTGTCTATGTTTCTATGATCTCGTCTTACCGATTAGAATATTGTAGTTTTTTAACAAATGTTTTTTTTCCGGTAGATTACCTGAAATACGGAATTTTTGTTTCATCGGGAGTTATCACGTTCACAAACACAACAATTTCATTTTCGGAATCGGTCGGAAACACGATATCCCGTTGAAAACTCCGAATCAAATTTTTCATCGATTACATAACATAATCTACATGTATTTTTATTTTGTAACCTATAAAGTTTTCTTCTATTCTATTCTAGGTTAGGTTAGGTCATATCGCCTACTACCAGAGCGCTCTTTCGCTACTCTGGTGGACATGAGCCCGACTCTACTGTGGCAATCCTAAATTTTGCCTACCCTAAATTTTTTATTCATCTAGGGTAGGGGTCTTTAACGAGTACCTGACATCGTACAGGCTCGGGACCATCGCTTAACGTCCCATCCGAAGAACGGCGTGCTTAAGTTTATTTTACCTCCCAGATAAAATAAACTAAGGGCCTCGGTCGGGCTACGAACCCACGACCTTGAGCTCAGAAGTCAAGCACGCATACCACTGAGCTACCGGCGCCCTCTATTCTATTCTATATACGCAAGTAGTATTCAAAATGAGAGTACGGGAACAAGGAACCTCCCCGTTGGTTATCCACTGCCTCCTGATATCAGTGGTGCCAGTAGTCCCATCATCGATTATACATTTTTCTATATCGATACTATATATTTGTAACTCCGTACGAGAACAGGTAACCTCACCCCGCTGGTTATCCACTGCCTCCTAGATATCAGTGGTACCTTGAGTCACCCAATCGATTCTATACCGTATCAGTGATCCAGAGAGATTTTTAATATCTATCGATATATAATCGATAGTGGGACTACAGGCACCACTGATATCTAGGAGGCAGTGGATAACCAGCGGGGAGGATCCTTGTTCCCGTACTCTCATTTTGGATACTACTGACGCATGAATCTAGGGAAAAAAGAAGGAATATTTGATAAAATAGTGGAGGAGATGTTTCAAAAGTTTATATTTGGATTTGGGTAGGTGAGAATGCAGAAAAAAATGACTTAAGCAAGTATCTCATTGAATTGCAAAACGCAATGGATATGAGATAGGTTGAAAATAGGGAAGACTTGGGACATGTACTTTGGTGGTGAAGGAATAAGAACCAAGGATTGCAAATGTGACAATAACATGCAGATCCACCAGACTGCACCACCTAAAGCTATTGTCTCCAGTCTCAGAACAATTCTCTGTTCATATTTTGACTGCCATATGCCGAGATATTGATTTGATTTTATATATACTATCTGTACTCCCCGGTGTATCTAGATATAAAAAAAAAATTCTTCTGTGAATCACCGACAATGTACTTCCCCAGAATGAATTAATCCATAAACTTTGCGCTCCTACTCCAAAACCAGTCGATTGTTTGCACTAATATAAAACAGTTGATCTAGGTGCTCCTAAATCCTCATAATAAATTCTATGTCGATATATTCATTACAGCGGCAGTTATTAGAATTTTTGAATTAAGCTATCTCTCCTGAAACCGATATTGCTAAAATTTGACTAGTTATGTCCTCATTGAGTTTTGACTTAAATGTCACATTCGTCAACCTTCAGCAAAATCTACCGAAAAAATGGGTGGATTGGGGGAGGTTTAACATACTCTGATAACTGCCGAGAGAATGAATGTATCAACACGAAATTTTATATGTGTGACCATAACCCCATAAGGACAATACCTATCGATTTCAGCCAAATCGGTTAAAGGGGTGGTTATTTCATTAACCCCATAAGGTCTACAATTGAGAGGGCTCAATTCAAAAACCCTAATCACTGCAGATGTAATGAATTTATCAACACAAAAAATCTGCGAAATTACGCTTACCAACCAAATGACCACATCATAATATGATGTTCATTCATAATATGATGTGGTCATTTGGTGCGATGTTGCAGAGGGTGACTAATAAAATTTTAAATTTAATTAATTGAAAGTCAACAAACGTGGGGTCATGTCAAAATTTAATTGCCCCTGAAATATACAAGTTAGTAACACAAATGTTAACTTTGGAATTTATAGTGGCGGGGAACGGAATGGAACAACGCAGCCACAGAGTTGGAGCGGTTCTTCCCTCACAGTGTGTGTTGTTTGATCCTAGATTACTGATTCGAAGTGAAAATGTTCCTTAGCCATGTTTAGATTAAGTTTAGACAGTTGTACGACTGTAGGGGAAACTGGGCAGATGCCAGGGGCAAAAGGAAAGTTGCAAAATTGAAAGATAATTGAAAATTGTTTGAGCAATATTAAATCTATGCCGACACAATACAAAGTCTTCCTATAAACATTGTTCCAAGGAAAGAGTTTGGATCAAATGGCAGATTCGGTGGCTCGGTATGACAGATAATAAGCTAAGGATCATCAAAAGCTCCACTCGCGTCTGGAACACTTCAATAAGAGAGAAAAGGAAAGAAGAAGTAATTTTAACTGGGTTACGTAGAGGGCAGAGCAGGCTGACCCATGGATATCTGATGGCTCGGGAACCACCTCCTCTGTGTCAGTGCTGCGGGGTGGGACTGTCTGTCAGACACATTCTGGCTGAATGCATGGCATATAGTCCCCAGCGTGAAAATTGCAACCTTGCGGTGGATATTTCCGAAATTTTATCCAATAATAGCTTCCAAATTACCCAACTATTTAATTTCTTACAATTTACAAATCTCTTATCTAAATTATAAAACAAAATTATCTTCATCACATAGCCTTTCTATTCCGTACATATCTTCTTTATTATTATTAATCTGCGCCTATCCAAATTAGCCCGCTAGGATCCCCCACAGACCTGCATCCATCAGGCATCCATGACCCTCGTGGTCGAAATGCCTTAAAGAAGCGAGAGAAAAAAAACATTGTTCCGAACCACCTTTTCTTTCAGTCTTCTGGAAAGATTGTTTGGTACGTTTGGAGAAGAAAGTGATTGGATGTATGGATTTGGGTGTGAATGCAATTCGCTATGAAAAGTCTGTAAAGATCCTGAATTGTATCGTTTACTGTGTTTTTCATGAGGTCATTGTGGAGTATCGTGGGCATTGCGTAAATGAGTCTGGAACCTGGATACCTTTAAGAATAGATGATTCAATGATACTTAACATTGTTTCGCAGAGATATTGTGAAACACTTAATAAAAAATATAAAGAATGTGAGGGCGCCGGAAGCTCAGTGGTATGCATGCTTGACTTCTGAGCTCAAGAACGTGGGTTCGTAATCCGACCGCGGCCCTTAGTTTATTTTATCTGGGAGGTAAAATAAACTTGAGCACGCCGTCCTTCGGATGGGACGTTAAGCGATGATCCCTAGCCTGTACGATGTCAGATACTCGTTAAAGACCCCTGCCCTAGATGAATAAAAATTTAGGGTAGGCGAAATTTAGGACTCTCACCGTAGAGTCGGGCTCATGTCCACAAGAGTGACAAAAGAGCGCTCTGGTAGTAGGCGATTTAACCACGAAGTTAAAGCCCGGGCATAGAACCTAACTTACATGTTTGTGAAATAGACAATATTTCTTAAAAAACATTCCTTTTTTCTTTATATTTTTTATTAAGTGTTTCACAATATGTTAAGTATCATTATTTATTTTTATTTTAAAAAAAACATTAATTTTTGTACATTTGTGAGCCGTTCATATATCATACTTCCCCAGTTTTTCTATTAAGTGGAACATTATTCCTATCTTTTCTTAAAAAGAGACATCATGAAAGCTTTTTGGTGTAGTTAATTGATGTGGGGCTGTCCACAAATATTTAATCTCAAAAAAGTTATAGCTCATTGTCGCTTTTACGTCTATCGTAGTCTCTCAAATATTTACGAAGACTACAGTGCCCATAAGAGATTAGTTGAAGAGATTAAATTTTGAATGAGTTCTCTTTTAGTAGGGTAGTCCGCCATTTTGTCTAAGTTTTCTTAGATCCCAAATTGCCTTTTACGAGTAGGGTGATAAAGGTTAGTTATCAAAATGGCCTCTTCAAGAGCTGGCCCCCCAAAAACAAGACGGCTAATAATAAATCCCCCCTTTTCCCTTCCCCTCCCCTCCCCCACCCCTTAAACCTTGGTTATGAAGAAAGTTGAGGGCCCCCAGACATGATATTACTCCGTTTAAACTGAATTTACTCCCCCCCTCCTATCCTAATAACCTCTGTAATATTCTACAACAACTGCCCTTCATCTTATATTATTTCGGTTTTTATTCCTACAAATGGTCCAGGACCAGGGTGGGGGTAATCAGACACTAATTGGCTGGTTTGGGGTACCACAAGACTTCTGAGATGTTTTCTTATGGAAACAATGTGGTGTGACCATCAAAATAATAGGTATCGTCGTTAGAGGGATCTGGATTTACATATAAAATTTCACATATACACAACTTCCCCTATACGAAGTATAGTTGAGGAAGTCAAACCTAAGAACCTCGGGCGGATGTGAAATGTAGCCATAACAGTAATGTCTTATATCAACCACTTTTGTACATATCCATTTTAATGTGAATTTCTAAGGTATGTTTTTACTTAAAAGCGTATTTTTAAATTGACAATGTAAGCTAATTGAAACCTCATTTCAAAGCTCACACGCCCAAGAACTTTGAAAAATATAAAAAGCGTGGAGTGGGATTCTAACCCGCGAACTCAGAAGGTAAGTACATCCTTTAATTAGTTACATATCCACAAATACAGAAGTCGTTCATATGTAACCCCACTCTAAGTTCACATTAAAAGTTGAGCATATAGATTGATGTGGAGAAAGTTTATCCCGAAAAATGAAAAATGAAAAAAAAAAAAACTTTGCACTCCCAATAGATTGCACGCGAAACTTTCCCATACAATCATATTGCGGAGAAGGTGGATGTCACGCTCGGTTTTAAAACTCTCCCCGCCCACATTGTTATAAAAATGACCCCCCCACATCATCCATCTGTTTCAATCTATCTTGTCTATGGACAGATGCTGTACACATTTGAAAATATTACATCAATTCGGTTCTGTAAGTGAAAAAAATAAATAAAAAATAGATGATCTAAGTTATAGCGCCAAATATATTACAGCATTTTACCTATATTCAACGAGATACAAGTCGAAAACCGTCTTGAAATGACACTTTGAAACCCATTTTTTTAGAAGTTGCTTGAGGTACGCGAAAACGGTCCGATCAAAAAACTGTTTCTAATCAAAAATGTTTCTTATTTAATATCCTGTGTGCCATCAGATTTGAGAGATGATGACCCCTCCCCCCCTCCCCCCCCCCCCCGCCCTCCTAGGGCTGTCCAGCAGTGGATGCAGACCTAGAAGGAAAGGAGAACTGAAGGTAGGTATAAAAGTACAAGAGGGGAGAAGCTGGTTACCACAGGCAGTGCCTAAATATTTTTTCCTAAATTACAGTAGCAGGTCTCTCGGCCAGCGCCGCCTCAGTCTTCAGGGGAACACAAAAATTGAGAAATCTTATTTCTTTTTAAGCTGATCTCTAATACTAATAGACCAAAACATCCATCTCTCCGTATCAAAACTCACTATATCCATCTTTCAGCCTGTATATCTTCCTGTCAAGTATATGTATGCTGATGATATATAATTTTTCCTTTTTTTTTTTTTTCTCCATCTTCATGGAAAGACGGCTAGGTTGGTTATCAACTCTAAAAGGAATGCCTTGTCAATATGAGAGAAGCCAAGACCCCCCCCCCCCCCCCTCCCCCCTTCTCTCTCTCTCTTCTCCATCTATGGATATTAAACATTATTAATAATTCCCAGTGATTTATGGAATTTGTGCCCCTTCCAGGAGAGTCATATTTTATACCAGCAGCCATAGACCCTTAACTCGTTTTTCGTTTATTTTTGATTCAAGAGGCAGAGAAAAATTGTAAAGAGTTTATCAAGTTAGTGGAAATGTTGTTAGGGATGGCTTTGTTTTCTCCAAACCTCATTCAGTCAAGTTTATTGCCTCAGATTCTGTTTTAACCGGGCCGGCTTTGTGTTTGAAACATTGACAAAGTTACAAGTGTTTTGTCAATTATTGTATGCTTCAAAACCTTTATTGTATATCTAAATATTGCCTTGTTTCAATTCCGTGTTCAACCTTTTTGAATTGGTTTTTTGAGACTAAATTGTTATTTTCTTATACCTGTAGTATAAGGAAGTTTAATATACTCGTGAGAAAATCTGAGATTTTTGTGACTACATTTTTTTTTTTATACAAACTACGACTACAAAACAAAAGATCTAAGTTAATTGAAAGTAAAACGACTTATATACAACCCACTTCTCAAACCTAAGTGGACCTGCGGACTTGAACTCTGGCGTTCTGCCAAGGTTTCCAATCTGCAGCTCATCCAATCCTTTCAATCCAAAATTCTTCCAACAATAGACAATGCTCCTTATTACGTCTTCAACAAAACTCTTCACACTGACCTTAACGTACCTTTCGTTACCGAAATCGCTAAATCCAAGTATAAACAATTATTTTGCTCTTTTAGTTCCCACAATAATTCTCTAGTCCGTGCCCTCCATTCTTCCATACTTCTGGGTCTTCAACTCATTATTTTCATATACCCAACCCATAGCATAATATTGTTAAATTAGAAATGCTGCTCCTGAAATTTCATTCCTAAAATAATGTAACTTAAAAAATAATAAAAGTTAGTAATTAAAATAAAATAAATAATAATCACATTTTCTGTAGAAATTGTCGTCTGGTCTTCTATATAAATTTTGATTTCGACAGTAGTTTGGGAAAAGGGCCCTTAAAAAAATAAACTTTTTATATATTTTTTTATGATGAATGACGAATTTTTATGACGAATTTTTAAGTATATAAAAAAAGTTCAATTAACCATTACTTCATTTGGATTCTTCTAAATATAATATATTATATATAATTCAGGGATGCCATAAATAAAAAATTGTTCAATTTAATCCAATCGAGAATAAAACATTGGGTTTAATTATACTTAACCTACATAATAAAAAAGAATATATTTAGAAAATAATTATATGAGTTATTTACATAAATTATACTACTAACTAATTAATAATATCAGTATTTTTTCTGTGGCCACTCTTTTTTTTGTGTGTGTGACCCTAACACCACTCTCACTCGACTGTTAACACTTGAACTGCTCGCTTCATCTCTCACACTCCGACTGTCCTGTGTATATAAAACAGCTGATCCGCCGGCATTTGTTTCTATCGTCTATTGTTCTAATTTACTAATGTCTTTACAGCTGTTTTTGTTTTGTTTTTTTAACATATTTTTCAGCCATTTCCACAAAAAACTCAAACTTCAGCGATTCTTCTCCTTAAAAAATTATTATTAATTTTAGAGTATTTTATATTGTTAATTTGTGTATTTTTTACATCACAACTAACTAGACTCACACTTTTTTTTTTTTAATGTAGATTTATACAATTTTGCCTGTGACTGCGACACACAATAAAAACAAAAGAACAAGGTAAAGGTGGGAAACTTGTAAAGAATGTCTTCCTTTGACATGGAAAAGTGGTGGCAGCTGGAAAAACAATCCCCCCTCCTTGTAAGATTGGGAAATGTGTTTAGTGAGGGAGAAAATCTGATTGAGCCCATGTGTCAACCTCCCAATCTGCACAGCACCACATGAAAGAAACACTATAGCTCTCTTTCGTACACTTTTATATATGGTTAGTTAATATTGTAGAGAACTCACAGAGATATGTGCCGGCTTTCGAGGTTGCCTTCATCATCAGTCTGCCTACTCTTATCCCTTCCCTCTTAGCTCAAATTTAGAAATTCTAAATTTTGCCTACCCATGTTTAGTTACCTAAGTTAGGGGTCTTTAACGAGTACCTTACATAGATTAACGTCCCATCCGAAGGACGGCGTGCTCAAGTTTTTTTCACGTATACCACTGAGCTACCGGCGCCCTCTTGCTGCCTACATAAACATTTCATTAAAAAAATCACCGGCGATTTTCTTCCCCAACACGAGTTTATCAATTACGTTTTCGCTCTCCCTCCAAAGCCAATCGACCGTTAAAACTAAAATTCAGTATTTGACTTACTTAGTGGCCCCTAAATTCTCATACTAAATATCATGTCGATACATTCATTACATCGACAGTTACTACGATATATGAGTCGAGCCCCTTTCTGTGGTCCCCTCCTTATCTTCCACCGATTTATTGGTTAGTATTATTACAGTGTTTTGAATTTAAATATAAAATTTCATATCGATACATTTATGAGATCGACAGTTTTTTGTGTTGAGCCACCCTCTGATCCCTCTCCCCTTTGCCTAATTTCGCTGAAAATTAATAGGTGTTGTCCTTATCGAGCTTGGTTTTAACATATTAAATTTCGTGTCAATATATTCATTTCATCGACAGTTATTAGAGTTTTTGTTCTAAGCCTTCCCCCTAATCTCTCCTTCCCTTTGGCAAGATTTAGCTGAAAATTGATAGGTGTCGTCCTTACAGGGTTCTGAATGCATATATAAAAATTCGTGCTGATGTGGAAGGGATATATATACATTTTTATTTTACAACCTGTACAATTAAATTGGTATCCTTATAAATTATTTGCATACACGAAAATAATGTCAAAACATCTCTTTTTGGTGCCATTCTTTCTCCCAACATAAACTTGTTTGAGACTTGTTTTCAAATGTCTGAAGACAAAGTCTAGTTCCAGATCTTCTCAGATGATAATTTAATGAGCAAACGTTAAAATAAACTATACCAAACCATTATCACATAGGATAAATTTGAGAGTAAGAATGCCGTTGTGTGATACTATATCAGATATGACTATTTTTTCCCTCTATTCTACTTAAATCAATTACTCAGAGTAAGAGAGGTGGTAGAAGTTTTTCAATGGCAAATTGAGTTTGCCCTGAATGGTAGGAAATATTGGACGGCGAACGTCCAACTTTAATAATTTCCGCTCCAGGCCTAGTGAAAGGTCAATAAATACTCCCATAGCTCCCTACAGACTTAATTTTATTAACTCTACCTTATAGATTTTCATGTTTACTAGCTTTGGTTCTCGGGGTTGTTCTGAAAAGTCTTTTATGAACGTGTTACACATAAAAACTCTAATAACTGCCGTGTACAACTTGTTTGCGCATTACGTTGGTCTTACTGCCTTCCCCCCACTTCTCAGTTTTCATCCCTTCAGTTCTTCTCATGTCCTCCGGCAGTACGGAGCTTCTCATATTATTTCTCCAGTTCTTCTCATGTCCTCCGGCAATACGGAGCTTCTCATAGTATTTCTCCAGTTCTTCTCATGTCCTCCGGCAATACGGAGCTTCTCATAGTATTTCTCCAGTTCTTCTCATGTCCTCCGGCAGTATAGAACTTCTCATAGTATTTCTCCAGTTCTTCTCATGACCTCCGGCAGTATGGAACTTCTCATTCGTTCTCCCCATAAGTTTCCCTTATTATTGCCACAAATATTTACTCTGGATCATCCACCTTATTCCTTCTCTCTACGTGGGGTGCAAAGCTCTGTTCAGACTGGCAATTCTCACCATATTAAATTTCACATTATTATGAACCCTAACACAATCTTTTATTATCTGAGGAATGAGCCGAAGAGGAAGGGGATCAGATGGAGTCTCAACTCAAAAATCCCAATTATATTTAAAATTATATCCCCATAAGAATGACCCCTAATAATTTTCCATCGGTAATGGTCGAAGCCATTAGCCTCTGTCTGTCAAATAATGAGTTTTAGCCCATACAGTTAATTGGCTACTAGATTGGTGAGAGGCGAAAACCCCGGCGAAAAACTAATGCCGCAAGCTAGGAGAGGCCTCCGCCCGCGAAAGTTATTATAGTCTGGTGGGATAAGGAAGAAAGTGACCAATATAAATTTTTAAAATGTAACTGAAGGTCAACTCACCGTTTGAAGAAAAAACTACCTTTGCTGGTTATTATTCCACGCGGACAATGCAAGAGCTGATGTTATAAAAACTACACCAGTTCGAATTGAGAAAATTATAATTCAGCTACCATATTCTACCAACATAGCCCCTTCAGAAAATTATTTGTTCTGAAATCTCCAGAACTTTATAATCGGCTAGCCGATGTATTCATCCGAAAAGGGAGTTGAATATTTAAAAGGAAAATGTTTTAGGAAATGGTAGAAAATACGTACATTCTTGACTATTAATACGAGTTTTTTATTACTTTTTATCCGAGAATACAAAAGTTGCTATTACCTATGGTAGATAGTTAAATAATAAAGAAAAACAAAACAAGAAGTAAAGTTAAAAAAAAGTTTCTAAAATGTGATTTTTATTATGAAAAATCGAATTAAGTTTTGGTCGAGCTCCAGGGACTTTAGAGGGAGAAAGAGAGGATACACTGGGCTTAAACTTAGTAAATATACAGATGAAGATTAAGTCTTTGGCGGGCGTCCCAGGGTGGGCTAGAAAGGACTGCCAAAATGTCTGGATTAGGGCTGAGTCCAGAGCTTTGGGGCATTACTAGCCCGGGAGAAGGTAAATTGGCCAAGTCTACCGTTCTGTGTGGCGTAGTCGACGGGGTTTCTAGTCTCTACCAGAAAGGCAGAATAACAAAAATATGGTAGAAATATATGTATTTTTGTTCTTTCGTGTAAATAAACTCAGAATTTGGCCACTAGTATAAAAATTGAGCGGTTTGGCACGATAACTTCATCGCTGGTTATCCTAGATATCTATGGTGCCTAGAGTCCAACTAGGTATCGAGGATGACTACATTCCCGCTACCCATAGGACCGGAACTCTTCTACGGGATCTCTAAGAGCACCTCAAGGGCGGCAATAAAAAGCTGGTAACAGATCTACTTCTGGAAATGGGTCCGGACATTAAAAACTCTTTTCTGCGGAACTCTTCTAGGTACATACTGATTTGAAGTAATATAATATTTCATTAAATAGTCGAATTTCAAGGACTGATGTTACTACAACAATTGGGCCACCTAAGAAAAAAAAATATTCTGAATTGGCAAAAACTTTGTAGGCACATAGATTTCGTATGTCTGATGAACATACCTAATATGTTCGTTTTCAATTCAAATATATACGTAAAAATGATAAAACAATTTTTTTCATAAGCAAAAGATACTAATCGCTTTTTTTTATATACTCATATGTATATTTTTCCTTTTTGAGATATCTTCTCTAAAAACTCAAAAACAGGTAAATGCGAGTTGGTGAAATAGATTCTAATGAAAATTGAAGTGAAATATTTATATTTGTCATCAACTTAACTTTTCTGTGCCTATATTGAACAATGATTCAACGCCAATGTGAACTTTAGAAATTTAAGAAAGAAATTAAATCAAAATAAAAAAGAAGAAAGGAATAATAAATACAATTTAAAAATATATATATGTATAAAACTATAATTAAACAAAACAAAAAAATATAATAAAAAAATATTAAAATACTATATACATATATGAAATAAAATAAAAATAAGAAAAAAAATGAAAATATAAATAAAAAAATAAATTAAATAAAGATAAGAAAAAATAAAGTCCTTCAGCTCGAGACCCCTTGAAACATGTCCAGTTCTATGTCATCCCCAACCCTTCAACTTAATGGAGGCAGGGGAGGCAAGCTAAGAAGGAAAGGATAGCTGAAGGTGAGAGAAGTACATGAGGGGAGGACCTGGTCACCACCTGCACTCTCTAATAGTTTTGCTAAATTTTAGTAGCAGGTCTCTCGGCCAGCGCCGTCTCAGTCTTCAGGGGGGATTATCTGGATGGGAATGGGATGACAATAGTAGAGCAACTGGATTGACATGGGAAGAAAGGTTATTTTATTGTGAAATTTGGAGAAGCGGGATTTGAGGTCAATAACAAAAGTCATTATGGAGGGTAGGGTGCATCGGCAATTGTTCGCAAGACTTTGGACTGAAAGGACTGGAAGCGCTTGATTCTAGATGGCTTAAAAGAAACAGAGCCTCGGATAGAATATTATTATTGAGTATCATTAATTTTTTTTTTTTTTATGGGTTAAAACCTCTACAGTAGTAGACAATTTCAGAGAGTTCAGATGGCTAAGAAGAATTAAAAATACGTCATTATCTGCTCAAGTTGGTTCTAGAAAGAAAAAAACTTTTCTTTTTAATGACCAAAACTTTAAAAGAAGAACCAAACTACCAACCGCTTCTTTGGAAAAGTTGAAACGATTCAAAAGTCAATATGAACTGGAATTGAACCAGGGAGGCTCTTGGGAATAAGTCCTCAAAGGAAGTCCCACAAGTAGCTACTTTATTTCGTGTCAAGGAAAGGTCACCTTTCTATTGGTGGGGTCTACCGATTGGTTGGATGGATATTTTACTTTCCTAGAAAGGAACAAGAAAGATAATTGTGTTTCAACGAATTAACATCATTTCAAAGTGACAATTTTCTTTGGATGACAAAACGATGTTCTTTGTTTGACAAAACGATGTCGCGTAGGTTTCTGCCGCCCGGGGCAGATGCTAAATTTACCGCCTCTTCCCCCCCGCCCCCCTACACTAAGAGAAAATCTTACAGAGATACACATCCTATAGCAAGGGTTGACCTTATAATTAAAAATAGTAAATATAACAAACTTAATTAAACAAATAGTAGATTTCACATTTGTGGTAAATATACGGTCATAGAAGAGGACTTTAGAAGATTGGACCACGAGATCATTGTCAGATTCGTTGAGGAAACTGGGAGACTGTGTCCTTCATTTAGGTAGTAAAAACAACTAGATAACAGAGTAAGGTGGAAGCCCAACACTTCCAGGGAAGGGATAAGAGCATTGGATGCTTAGGTCCCTAGGTGCAAAGCCCCAGCCTATCAGTATATATTATTACAGAGGTTTCAGAAGCCACAATTGGCGCGCATTCCAGAGTGGGCTAGAAGGGACTGCCAAAATGTCTGGATTAGGGCTGAATCAGCTTTGGAGCATTAATGGGCAACTCCACCATTCTGTGGCGTAGTCGGCGGGGTTTCTATGTCTCTGAGTTTGTGAGATAGGAAGGACGGACTTGCATTGTTGAGGGAAATTGAAGTTTTTTCGTGTAAATAAACTCAGAATTTGGCCATTAGTATAAAAATTGGGTGGTTTGGCACAATACCTTCTTGTAGCTTCAACAATATCCAATGCCTCCTAGATATCTATGTTGTCTAGAGTCCGATTGGATATTGAGGATGACTACATTCCCGCTAGTCATAAGACCAGAACCCTTCTACGGGATCTCTGAGGGCACCTCAAGGGCGGCAATAAAGCGCTGGCTGACCAAGTAATTCTGAAGAGGGTTCCCTAAGCAAAGACATTCACAACTCTTTCCTGCGAAACCCTCAGAGAAAAGGAGCCGAGTGCTTCTGAACATGAGCAGAATGGATCTTAAAACTATGACAGGGCTGATCACAGGACACTATGAACAAACACTTATTTTTATAATACGGGCATCGCTAGAAGAAATGTGGCGAGGAAAATGAGACTCCGGTTTATATTCTAAGCTAGTGTTAAACTCTAGAATGCAAGAGGTCTATTGCATACACAAATGCATTATTACAGAGGTTTCAGAAGCCACAATGTTGGTCAAATATTGAGTTTTAGCCCAAACGATCGATTGGCTTTGGGGAGAGAATAAGTATATACCAAATTAATGACATAGTGGGTATATATACCAGTGGAATTATTAAAGAATGAGGAATAACTATGCTATATGGAATAATTTTGGATCATTCATTAGTTCAGAAGGGGGACTTGAGCCACTCAACCTTTTGTTTACCTACCTCAGAAGCCCTCCTGTTACAAATATGACGTTTCCAACTTAGGCAACATTCACACAACTTTAGCTAAAAGCTCCTGTGTATACCCTGGCTTTTCCGTAGAACTTTGCGACTTCTATCCGTCTGACATTTGTGAAAAGCTGTATTCTCTAAGGACCCTCTCATGAAAGGATATATTCGCATATAAATTCCCTTTAAACTTCCACGTCTTATGGGTGTATATTTGGTTTAGCACTCTGTCAAGGACGTCTATGAAAACATATTTCTCATTTGTGCATTACATCTCTAGAGAGAAGGAAGTCAATTTACTCAAAATGTTACGAGAAAAAGTTTGACTTAACTTTAAAAATGTTTTTGAAATTTTTGTACGACAGCTCAATATTAGACATAAAATTCCCCACAACGTTATTATTCAATTAACTTTTTTCTCCCCTCCAAAAACATTCGACTGCTTACGCTAATTATAATAGTTGGCTTACATAGGGACTTCTAAATCTATATATGTACCTAAATTTTGTGTCGATAAATTCATTAGATCGGCAGTTATTAGGGTTTTACGGGTGCCCATACTCGGTGCTGTGGAAGACAAATTCTATGTAAAAAAAAGTAGATAAGATAGTAAAAACAGAAAACTTTGAGGGCGGGGTTGAACATTATTTTCTACGCCACTGCTAGGGCAATTATCTGAAGGGGCGAGAGTTGATATGAATTAGGATGCATTGCTAGAGATGAGGAGAACAGAGTTATCTCGGAGGGGCAGAACGGGCGGAGGAATTTCAACTAGTTAGTCAGGTGAAATATGGTGAAGGTTTGAGGGAAACCCCGGAAAAACAGATACCAAGCTCTCTACCAGGACAGCTACAAAGCATCTACTAAATTAAGATGGTTAGCAGATATAAGGTAATACTAACTCGGAATTCTCTGTAAAAAATAATTTTAAACGATCCATCACACTTCAGATAAGATATCTACAAGATTCTTAACAATGGTATGCATGCTTGACTTCTGAGCTCAAGAACGTGGGTTCGTAATCCGACCGCGGCCCTTAGTTTATTTTATCTGGGAGGTAAAATAAACTTGAGCACGCCGTCCTTCGGATGGGACGTTAAGCGATGGTCCCGAGTCTATACGATGTCAAGTACTCGTTAAAGACCCCTACCCTAGGTGAATAAAAATTTAGGATAGGGCAAAATTTAGAACTTTCATAGTAGAATCGCGCCACCAGAGTGACGAAAGATCGCTCTGGTATTAGGCGATATGACCTCATTGCCAAAGCCCGGACATCTCTACACACTTTACTGGAAAAGATTTTTGATTAGGTAATAAATATAAGCGATTTTACTTATAAAAAATTTACTTATGTCCCAAGATGAAGTGATCTCAACCAAAATGTAAACAGATCTAAGTTAGCACATTTGACAACCTTTGGGAGCTTGATATGTGAAATTTCGTTGAAAGCTCTATCTCTGATTTTTTTTTATTATTACAATAATAAACGTAATAAAGTAGTAAAAATAAGAGTTTTTGGTGAACCACCGGAGATGTAATTCCCCGATTTGAATATTTGTATCTAATCCATGTGCGCTCTCTTTAAGTTCTCCTTTTCGACCGGATTGGCCGAGATACTCGTACAATCAATCAGTCTGGATGATGTATTTCTGAGGCTACGTATACAGTGTATACTATACACCGTTCAGTCCAGCTGGAGTTAGAGGATTATTCAGATAAGCCCTCTTCAATATCCCTTTTCTATTGGGCCGATTTCACTAAATTCCCCTTTTGCAGAAGTGGTGTTATGTATGTCGCTCTGATTTAGAAACCATTCTCACCCAGTTTCAGGAAAATGATTTCTTTCCGAATGAGGGGGTTTTCTTACATAAATATTTTTTATTGAATTTATTTTTTAAAATTTAATTTAAATTTAATCAAATTTAAATTAAATTTAAAAAATTTATTCAATAAAAAATATTTATGTAAGAAAACCGTCGTGTTTCGTGTATAAAAGCTTTAGTTCATACTTTCCTTTTATTTTTATTTTATTCTCAGAGGTCATATAATATATTATATGAGAGGTCATAGAGAATATACATATTATATATCTAATTTTGGTACATTCTCCTCTCTTTTTTTTTCTACATTTCGCTACTCAGTATTCATAAACATTTGTCATCATTATAATATGAATTAACAACAATTGAACACACAAAATACGTCAAATTTAAACAATTTAATTTTTCAGAAAAATAATCGGCATTCAAAAACATTTGTCATCATTATAATATAAAATTAAAAACAATTAACACAAAAAAAAAAGTCAAATTTATCAAATGTAAACAATTTAATTTTTCAGAAACATTTGTTATCATTATAATATAAATTAACAACCATTGAACCCAGAAAATACGTTAAATGTATCAATTTAACTTTTCAGAAACAATAATAAGTATTTATGAACATTTGTCATCATTATAATATAAATTAACAACAATTGAACCCAGAAAATACGTCAAATGTATCAAAAAACAATTTAACTTTTCAGAAACAATAATAAGTATTTATGAACATTTGTCATCATTATAATATAAATTAACAACAATTGAAAATACAAAATAAGTCAAATTTTAAAAATATTTACACAAATACTAACTGGACTCATCAATCGGACTTTGGAGATAAAAGAGTATATAAAAAATTCATATTTAAATCCAAAAATTATGGAAATGGTATGTATGACAACGTATTAGATACTCTCTCCTTAGTAGCCTGTCTATATAGAATATTTAATATGTCGAGTCACATGAAATTCCCATAATAATTTTCGGATATAAATATGGATTGACAACCTCTGAACGTGTATTGACCATTTTAAGTCTGTGTGTACATATGTGATTGGAACATCATGAGCACTCTTACTTTGCTTAGATAATGATTGAAATCGGGCGTAAATGAAGTCCACTTTACTTCGGGACTTAAGTATATTTTACAAGATTCTCTCTACGAATACAAATGGTAGAAAAAACTGGAAGACATGTGAAACACGATTTTTCGTAGTTTGTCCGCTTGGCGAGATACGAGTACGTGCCGAAAACCGTCCTCAAATGTTTTGTAACCCATTTTTTTAGGTGTTTGCTCGATTTACGCGAAAATGGTTAATCCTATCGAAAAATTTGTTCTTACTAAAAATGTTTCAAATTACATTTCCAATCACTCTTTGTTTTTAGATTCGAATATAAAAAAAACTACGAAAGTTATAGCGCCCCGAAAAATGTACAAAAAAGATTTCCATAGTTAATATTTCTAAGTTAAGTTTAAATGGTATCGAGAAGCAACACATTTTAAAATAATTTTTTTCTGATTGGAAGTTTTTTAATTAAAAAATGATTGAAAAATATATGTTATGAGGTCATGATAAGACTTTCTTATACCAACTACTGGTATTACTGGGTATAACATAGTCACTCAGTATTACTCTCTACGACGCTAATATCAGTAAAAAATGAATCTGAGAGGAAGAAGGAAAAGGGATTTGATCTGTACACAAGTGGTTGGTATAAGAAAGTCCACAACACATATTTTATGAACTTCTTGACGTATTTTATGTTCAATTAATGTTAATTTAGTTAGTTATTATGACTTATGCCCGGGCTTTAACTTCGAGGTCATATCGCTTACACCGACTCTACTATGGGACTCCTAAATTTTGCCTATATATAATTTTAATTCACCTAGGGTAGGGATCTTTAACGAGTGTCTGACATCGTACAGGCTCGGAACCATCGCTTAACGTCCCATCCGAAGGACGGTGTGCTTAAGTTTATTTTACCTCCCCAGAGGGCCTCGGTCGGGACCAGCATGCAAAAAAATGTATTTGAGTATTGATTATTTTTTTATGAATGGAAGCTGTCTTCTGAAATGTTGTTATGTATTAAGTCTATTCATTTGGAGGCATATAGATACATTAGAGATGCCGGTAGCTCAGAAGAAGCATACTGAGACCAAGATTGCGGGTTCGAAACCCAGTTTCAGATGCGACGTTAAGCAATGTTCCCGAGCCTGTACGATGTCAGGTAGTCGTTAAATACCCCCTACCCTATCTGACATAACCTGATTAGGCAACATTTATGACTCCCACAATAGAGACAAGCTCATGTCAACCAGAGCGATGAACTTGGTAGTAGGCGAAATGATCTCATAAATTGTTATGTGTGAACTGTATGGCCAATGATCTAAGTCATAATTTTCTCTTAATTTCAAACAAAGATCCAGGTGAGTAACAAGGAGAGTGTATAGAACCGTGTTGTGATGTTCAGCCACTGTGAAGTGAATTGTCCCACATCTACCCATGATTTCTGTCTGTATTTGTGTGTATATATAACTCAGTGTCTGCTGTTTGATTAGTGAGATGAAGCACTCACTGTAATTATGCTACGATATCGTTGTGGGTCGATATGCCTCAATCGTTGGGACTTTACAAGTGTGTTGTCATATCCCACATGTATACAGAGTTTATTATTTGCTACAGAGTATCACATAGGTGGCAGAGTCATTATTTTTTTAAATAATTTTTCTCAATGAGCACCAATTTACTGTAGTCAGGGAATTCAAATATCTTGGGGCTCTAATCACAGAAGATAATGACGTTAGCCACGAAATAAGAGCACGCATTGCTGCAGGGAACAGTTGTCTATTTGCTGTCAAAGAATACTCAAGTGGAGGGCCAAGCTAATTGTATATATAACCATTGTCCGTCCAATTGTAGCTTACAATGGTAAAACTTGGGAGTTGACAAAAGAAAATGAAGAGACTCTGCTACTGTGGGAACGAAAAGTACTTAGAAGGATTAATGGACCTGTTTCCGAGAACGGCAGATGGCGTACCCGGAAGAACAGAGAATTGAGAGACCTCTGCGGGGTGTCCGTGATCAAGCAGGCGAGATTACATTGGTTGGGTCACGTAGAGAGAATGTAAGGAGGAAGACTCCCTAAACAGACCCTCTACGGTAGGCCAGGCGGTGCCAGGAAAAGAGGAAGACCGAGACTCCGTTGGCTGGACGACGTCGAGGCAGACCTCCGAGTGTTGGGCATCAGAGGATGGAGGGAGAAGGCTATAGATAGAGACGAATGGAGGAGGATTGTGACGGAGGCCCGGGTTCTTTCAGGACCGCAGCGCCGCAGGAAGAAGAAGAAGAAGTGACACCCTTTCGCCTAGAGAAGTCTATGGTGGTTGGCAGGTCTTCCTTTAACATTACATTTTCAAATATTTGAGTTATCAATAGTATAATAAAATAAAGAAAATTCAATAATAAAATCCAAGAAATATAATAGTAAGAAATTTAAAATTTGTTCTAAAAGAATGAGGTTTATAGTCGAAATACAAAAAGAAAAGAAAAATGCTCTTTATAATAAAAATACACAATATATTTTATTAACTTAATGCGTTAAGAGGTGAGCGAATCTGAAGTGAGTTTGGTATGGCTGTTTGGCCATATGTATGCCAAACGTTTGGCTGTTGCAGAGAGTCAAGCTGTCTACCATTTTCACTTTATTCCCGTTGCTTCGTTGAATATGTGACCAATATCGTTGATATACTTAGCGAATGTAGATTTCTCATTTTTTCTTTATTTCAGATGTTCTTTTACCTGTTCTTATAATTTACCTCTTGATTTGGCGTAAGCCAAAACCGAAACATTTTATATATATACATATTTACATATATACATATATATATATTGTATATATATATTGTATTGTTCCCCCGCGTGGGAGTGTGTGTGTGAATTATTTAATTAATAAAATATAAAATTAATATCGGAAAATTATTAAAATCGAAAATTATTAAAATCGCGACTTTAAATCAAAAGTTGCCTTGGATAGCTGAGTACACTCCTCACGGGAAGAACGGATACAAGTTCCTAATGTGTAGTTGTCACCAGTAATTAATACATAATTAATTACTGTTGCCAACTAGAAGAAGCATGAGTGGGGGGGGGGGGGGGGGGGGGAATGGAATGAATCAAACCTAGAACTGTAACATATTTATTTTAATGAGAACGCAAAACAACATATTTTAAATGGGAACATATTATATTTAAAAATAAAAACAATTTAATATATAATTTTGACCGTATGTCTGAAGGACTTAATTATAAATGAAAACTGACATTATTGCAGAGATATTGTGAAATAATTCAAATGGCTTGAAAAATAAAATAAAACTTGTTTATTTAATATATTGTCTAATTTCACTAACCAGTTAGTGAAATTAGACAATATATTAAATAAACAAGTTTTATTTTATTTTTCAAGGTTAGTGAAATTAGACAATATATTAAATAAACAAGTTTTATTTTATTTTTCAAGGTTAGTGAAATTAGACAATATATTAAATAAACAAGTTTTATTTTATTTTTCAAGTCCACTTAATTATAACTTAACTACTAGGTACCTCGATAATGATATCCCTGGCGATGACGGTGTGATCAGCTTTATCTGGACATCCCGCAGAAATCATCCAATCACATAGTTGTTGAAGATCTGTCTGGTTTCGAGGCCACACTAGAAGTTACATTTTTCACTGGCTCTACACCGTCCGAAATACACTATATCTCACTGACTAGTTCGATGTGGCCTGAACGGCCCCAAGCATGAAGAAGGAGTTGATTTACTCACATATTTAAAACTCAACTGTAAAATCTAAAAGAAAGATATAATTGACGTGGTCTTTCTGGCCCCAACTCTGAACGTTGACTTGTATCACATATTTGAAACTGTAAAATATAACCTGACGTGGTCTTAGCGGCCCCAACACTCAACGTTGACTGAAATCACATACTTAAAACTGCACTGCCAAACATAAAACAGAAAGACATAAATGACTCGACCTAAGCGTCCCAACTCTCAACGTAGACTGAAGAAGGACTGACCTCTTCCCGGGCACAAACTCGGGGTGGGGATCTGCTTTGGCTGTTGGTTCCCGCCAAATTTACCTCCAGCCAATCACCAATCACTGTTGCATCATCCTTTATTCTGAGAACAGCAGTACCCTGCCGTACATGCAACACCGGATGCAAACAATTATCTTACTTACTTCCTTTCCTCTATCTCCTTTGTTCCTTGTTTTCGCTCCTAGCGATCGCGATTCTCTTGCAGGCATCACTAGTTCCGAGCATGTTTTTCTAAATTAAATTATCTTCAATTCAACACCAAACAACCCACAATTCGCTCTTGTTTCGCTCCTAGCGATCGCGATTCGCTCGCAGGCATCGCTAGTTCCGAGCATTAATCTTCTTAATAAAATCCTCTTTAATCAGCTCCAAGTGGCCTCGATTCGCTCGTAGTGTCACTGGTCCTAGCTGTATCATAATGATAATAATTGTCCATGGGTGGGGACATGCTACAATATATAATTATATATTAGTATTATAAGTTAAACAAGTTCTTTGTTTTTTCTATTATAACATTATATGGCTTTTTCCACTATATCGATACATATCGAAATGTATTCGGACATAAAATGGACTTTGTCAGAATATCATCTGAAAGGCTCGTATAAAGATAAATATATTCTATGTTTTATTAGACTTCTCTGGGATCATTGTTGGTTACATTTTCCTGGAATTTCTTCCAGAGGTGTCTTCGGATTTGGCAATATTTCTGAACACAGCCTCCTCCCGTCTTTAGGTCACAATGAATATTGGAACTGTCCTGAAATATTATCAAACCGAGTTGAAGACACCTCTGGAAGAAATGCCGAAAACAGGTAACCAATATATTTTATTTGAAGAAAACCCTTAAGCCCATTTCTTGTTTAGACTTAACACATCATTATTTTGACTGAATCTTACACATAGAAGCCCCATCGCCTCCTTGTTACCAGTCTTTGAAAAGGGCTCAGCTCTGGATAGGATAAAAGGGATGCCTCTTCCCAGTCTACAGTATTAGAGGAGGGACAGAGGGTCGGAAAAAGGGTGATGATACAGAGGGAAATAGGAGAAAAGGGTAGCGGAAAATTAGGGTCGGGGCGACTAGGTAATTAGCGGAGAGAGTAATTGGGGGAGAAAGTCAACATAGGGGACAAAAATTTGATGAGACCACTGCGTTGCAGGAGTTTTTTTTTTCTTTTTTTTTCATCATGGTAGCCTCATCAGCGGTGAACGGAAAACATATCAGTTGACACGACCAATCTTTTTTAATAACCGCTTGATGAAACAGAAAAAAAAGTCGTACTTGCAGGTTCAGTTTAAAGGTGCTCCATATTGGACATTCATAATTATTTTCTTACCCTAATGGTCCCAGTGGTGCCTACATGAGGTCCAGGGCTGCCTGGACGTTTCATAGGGAAAGGTACGGCAGCGCCAGTTGCCCAAATAAGTTTTGTAACTGCGACAGACGGGCTTTCCGCGACACCATATGGCCAATTGTGACAGCACAACACGAATATCTCCTCCTAAGGGTGTATTGTGTCTACAGAAGTAGGGGTGACCGCCTATACAAGACCAAGTTTATGAGCGTAGTTCCGGCCAGCAACCATAGGGCAACATAGAGAACTAAAGGCCCTTATGACCTTGAGCAGCTCTCTGGGCTAGCACCGAAATCACGTCCCGCCGCTTTCTAGACGAGGCCACCACCCGGCAGCAGCATACCTTGTTACACTCTCGAATACTTCAGTGTACATAGTGTAATCTACGTGGGTACTGCCTGACCACTGGATGTCCCAGATACTATCAGATCACGGAGATTTCAACTCTAATCTATTCTTCTTCAAGAGGAAGAACAACCCGAACTGTTTGTGCGGTGGAGCATGTGGTCCTCGAATACGACGGGCCTAGGGTGGAGTTGATACGCGGGACAGGATCATATCTGGGACTCGACCTACGTCAGCTGGTGAAGGAAACCGATTACCCAGTGTTCAGCCGATTTGTCGTCTCCTGTCATAGAAAGAAGAAAGGACTAGGACCCTGCGCCTGGGCTCGGCTCCCGAGGCAAAGAAATTAAGGTGTGCTGGAGAGGCCGATTGTCGAAAGGACAGAGAGGCGTGAGGGGAGAATCCGGTCATCACCAGCCCTTAAAAATGGCATGTGAAGAAAAAATATATAAATAACTAATAAAATATATTGAATAAATTAATAAAAACACAAAATAAAAATAAAATATATATAAAATACATATTAAAGTAGATCGCGAGGCCTACGCCGCCTCAGCCTTCTTGGAGGATTGTGCGGATGGGATTGTGATGATAAGGATTTGGCAAGAGGATTATTGTGGAAGGAAAGGTTCGTGTGGAACTTGGAAAAACGGGATTTGATGAGGTCCTGGCCAAAAAATGGAGCACCTACAATGGTTCTTAGGACTTTGGATCGGAAAGATTAGATCCGAAAAAAAATATATATATACAAAAAGCGTTCGAGAGTTCCATTTGAATGGTCACAAGTATTTTAGCGACCATTTCAGAGTCCTGAGGTAAAATACCAAAAATTGAGACATATGTGATGTACTCTCCTTATGTCCTACAGCTGACATTGAATGGACTGTGTGAAGCTGTCCCACGACTACACTACCCTAACATCAGATTTAGGGGTGGGTTAATATTGAACCTGTCACTCCTCTCTAGGGAAATTAGCTCCCCATGATAAATACCTGCCCCACTTCTCCAGGCTAGTTCCCCTATTATTATTATTATTATTATTGTACAATGGCTGCTGACTCGTATCACTTCTGCCTTTTGTAGACAATGCATATGGGCTATGCCAATACACATATGATGGTCCGAATCAAGTCCTAACCGTTCAGGCTTACCGACCAACAATGACTCCATAATTTAATTGTGAGTGACTGCCGTCGACCATCCGAACCATACACAATGAGTTAAATAAGTAATAAATATGTACCAGTCGAATGATATATTTTATTTATACCACAATTACTTTCAGTAATTTACTGCCATCCTCAGGTAGTAAATCTGAACATATTGCACACGAATTTCTAAAATCTGTATTTTTGAGTTATCAGCATGGCAAAAATAGGAAAACCTCCTCTATCAAATATAAGAATGTGAGGGCGCCGGAAGCTCAGTGGTATGCATGCTTGTCTTCTGAGCTCAACGTAGGTTCGTAACCCGACCGAAGCCCTTAGTTTATTTTATCTGGGAGGTAAAATAAACTTGAGCACGCCGTCCTTCGGATGGGGCGTTAAGCGATGGTCCCGAGCCTGTACGATGTCAGGTACTCGTTAAAGACCCCTACCCTAGATGAATAAAAATTTAGGGTAGGCAAAATTTAGGACTCCCACAGTAGAGTCGGGCTCATGGCCACCAGAGTGACGAAAGAGCGCTCTGGTAGTAGGCGATATGACCTCGTTGTTGAAGCCCGGGCATGAGTCATAAAACCTTACCTCTATCAAATATCAAAAGTGTACCAATTTAGATTCAAATCTCCTCCAGAAAGCACTTGTGTCGCTCTACATGTTTAGAAGCTCCGTCCACTGATTCGCCAAGAGTGACATATTATCAGTTAAGTATCGAATCTTGTCGTGTATGAGTATTATATCAATCATCAATCAATCAATTTATTTGGGCCGGCACACCAAGTGCCTTACACAAAATGATTAACATGAAACATTTTAAAAAAAGAAAAAAAATGTAAAAAATACCTGTATAGTTTTGTGCCCTCCCCCTCACATGTTTTATTTATTCTATTATTTAGAATTTTTAATTAATTAATTAAATCGATACCATTTATTTCTAATTAATTTAAAAAACATATGTTATAAAAAAGACAATCAGTATATATTCATGTTAGGTTCGATTTTATAACTCATGCCCGGGCTTTAACTACGAGGTCATATCGCCTAGTACCAGAGCGCTCTATCGTCACTCTGATGGACATGAACCCAACTCTACAGCGGGAGTCCTAAATTTAGTCTATCCTATATTTTTATTCATCTAGGGCAGGGGTCTTTAACGAGTACCTGACATCGTACAGGCTCGGGACCATCGCGTTTTTTTTGTTAAGCTCAATAACATTTCTCAAAACGTTAAATTTTGACTTGTGTCACTTTAAAAATACGTATGCGATATATAAACCAAAAAAATTTTTTTGAAATCACTATAATTTACGAACTGATACAGTTCAAGTCAATAATAAACAATAAATGAGTTATGTAAGATAAAAAGTGATGGAATGTAGTGATATTAAAATAGACACTCAAATACATAAAAATTAGAATGTAAATATTATACGTTAAACTTATCTTAAAGTAGAGAAATGGTTAAAGAAATTATAGTCGCATCTCAGAGTCTAGTTAGATGTTGACTGATTGGGGGCAAAGCAGATTGTCTACCATTTCCCAAAACATAGTTCAAAAAAGGGTGGTATCGAATTGTGCTACCCTATTGCCCTATTCAAACATAGGTCAAAAAGGGTGGTATCGAATTGTGTTACCCTATTGCCCTATTCAAACATAGGTCAAAAATGCTTAAAAACAAAAGGAGACTTACATATATTTGAATAAGAAAACACAATTTGAAACCCCTTCTTGAAAGTGGTTTTGGAGAATGGTAGACAATCCACTTGGCCCCCAATCAGTCAATATCTAACTAGACTCTGAGATGCGTCAACCACTTTTCTACTTTAAGGTAAGTTTTACGAATAATATTTCATTCTAATTCTTATGTATTCTCAGACCACTTAATATTTTATCACTTGTTATCTTATTTAATTAGGGCGGTGGTAGCTCAGTGGTATGAGTGCTTACCTTCTGAGTTCAAGATCGTGGGTTCGAAACCCGACCGAGGCCCTTAGTTTATTTTATCTGGTAGGTAAAATAAACTTAAACACGCCGTCCTTCGGATGGGACGTTAAGCGATGGTCCCGAGCCTGTACGATGTCAGGTACTAGTTAAAGACCCCTGCCCTATGTGAATAAAAATTAGGGTAGGCAAAATTTAGGACTCCCACAGTTGAGTCGGACGCATGTCCATCAGAGTGATGAAAGAGCGCTCTGGTAGTAGGCAATATGACCTCGTAGTTAAAGCCCGGGATGAGTCACAAAACCTAACCTAACCTTATTTATTGTATTATGGAGTTGAACTGTAACATTTATTTCACTATGCTGGCTTTTAAGCTGGCTGTAAATACAAATACAGTAAAACCCCTCTGCAACGGACAGTCACGGGACAAAAAAAATTGTCCCTTGCAGAAGGGTATACGTTGAGGAGGGTTTAAAAAAAAAAATCATATGTATGTAGGTATATATACAAAACGTTTAATTTTCTTTTATGTTTAAAACTACATATGTAGGTAATTAGACAAAACACACATAATAATAGTTATTATGGATTATAAGTTAATAAACCAAAAAGTAGGCATGTTTCATAAACAGCGAATTTTACGAATAATAAAAAGCATTCAAAATTACATTTTTCAAATGAATTCTTTTGTATGTTCCGCTTAGGAGAGCTAAATTTATCTCTTGATGACAGAAAATTGGTTGTCCGCGTCTGTTAGAGGGGTGTCCGTTGTGAGGGGGATAGAAATACATTGTTTTCCTATACTTCGGGCTGGGACATCGTAAAATTCTCTGTAAGGATTGGGATCCGTCGGAGAGGGGTGTCCGTAAAGAGGGGTTTTACTGTAAATTTATACATTAATTTGGTGCGAGACTGTGATTTATGGAAGTAATATGCTGCACAGAGACAAACAGACAAACGAGATTTTTTTTTTTTTTACTTCTGTCCTTCCTAACTCTCAAAAAGGGAAAGGGGGAAAAAATCATTGACTGGCTTATTTCCAGAATATGGATGTTGAGTTTTCCTCCAGATTCGGAGGCTTCTGCCGGAAATAGAGCCAACCTGGAGTCTCTTCTCCCCCCCAAAGAAATATGATGGAATGAGGCTGAACGGGGATCGGAAATGGGAAATCTTCAACAAGAAATCTTACATAGTAGTACAATCTGGAAAGTCCAACAAAGCAGGTCCTTCGCACGCCAAAAACATTTTTGTGAATATATTCAGTAATCCACAGTTTTAAAGGCTGTCAGTAATGTAGATATTTTGAAGGAAAAAAGTCAAAAAAATATTATATAAAGGTATTCTACACACTCCATTCATATCCAAAATTATTATTATTTGAACATATTTTTTTTTTCTTTTTTTTTTGTGCATCCGGATTGAATAGAAATGATTTTTCCGACTTTTTTCTCCCTCGGAAAAGCTTTATTTCCATATCTGAGGGATAAAAGACGTGAAAAATGTTTCCATAATAGCTTTCATTGTAGTCAACCTACCGGGAATAAAACGTCCATTGGAAACGTACCACACCTCCGTAGAGATCAAACTGGGGCGTATATGTGTTTCCGTTGGGGTGATTGTGCACAAATATGTCAAATGGGTTTTTGGGAAAAGAGATTTTCAAAAAATTGATTTAATTTAATAATAAACAGCCTTCTCTACCAACAGCCACCAATTGTCTCGATCCTGTGCGGCGGCCATTCAGTTCCTGTTGCGGAATATGTTCAGGGAGCACCCTGATGACTTCTTCAGTATACCCGCCGACCGCAGTCCACTTCTGCGACTCCAGCATACAGCTCACTAGGGTCTCCGGCGTGAGCGTCTCACCCAGAATTCTTTCGAGCCTATGACGCTGCTCACTGAAGCGAACACACTAGAAGAATACGTGCTCAACATCTTCCTTTACTTCGCAGCAGTATATTAATCGGTTGGTCCACCTGTCATCCGGTGAATTTTCCCACTTTGTTTGCCATTCCTGCAGGCTGTCCTTTTTTCCTCTCGGATCAATCTTTTTTCCACTAGATCGGTCGTGCGTCGCAGATAAGGCCTCTGGCGCTCTTACGCAGTGATGTCGATTGGGGGCATTCCAGCTTTGACGCACACAGGTGTATTGGAATACCCCACATGTATATAGCATTGCTCAGAATATCACATAGGTCTATAACATATGTATGTCTATAACAAACCAAAGAAATAGTCTGGTGAAGTGTAAAGATTCAAAGATTTGGTTCAAGACCATTATTTTATTTTATATTTACATAAGGCCCAATACGAGGGTGAACGATGGGTACTTTATGCAGACAGTGGATAGAAATGGGCCCATATTTACTCCGGATATGTAGAACAGACAGAGTACATCTCTCCAGTCTTGGTCCATATGTCATATCTAGGTTTCCTATCTTAGACAGACATTGTCCCAAGTCCCCATTGAAATGTTCCTCGTTTATTCACTAAAAACGAGCTTCTGACGTTCTGAGAAAGCGCATTATGCATTTCTACATTCTCATATCTTTACTATAAGGAAGTATTGCAACTTTGCAAAAAAATCCGAGATAGAATTTTTGGCATTTTACGTTTCCAAGATCTCTTGAAAACGTTTTGAACAATTACGCGATTATGATTAGTCTCTGTTTATGTAATAGATAAAAATGTTGACCAAGTTATTTAGACGCCTAGATACACTATATATATATATACGTGCACCTAAGTATAATAATTTAGGATCAACTCCAACCTTGCTTCACCCTATGCAAAGCCCCAGAATTTGACTAACTTATTAAGCTTGACTAATGATAAAACAGAAAGCCAACTTACCGGAAGGAAGCTGATAAGTTCCCTCATATGAGAGTCAAGTTCTTGAAGCTGACATAAGTAGGCACGGAGTTAATTGGGAATTCTCAGCCAAATTGGGTGTGGCAGCTGATTAATTCTTCACACTTATTGGTAAGGATACACTACAGGTCGAATTACATTCTGTTATATGGTGTTAGTATACACGTCATAGAGGTTCCGTAGATCGTAGATAACAGTTGAAACCCTTATAACGAGAATTTTTTCTGATGATGTCTTGATAAATACTGGTTTGAAAATTGGTTGAAAAGACTCCCTCTGTAATCAACATTTTCTGCAGTACTTCAATTTAAAAAAAATTGTCAAACCTTTTATCGCGCTTGTAGTATAGCATAGAGGTAGGTAGTACTTATTTTTCATCAGAAGTAAAATTATCATCTTTGAGAAAAATTAATGATAAATATAATCATATATGTATATAGAGGGCGCCGGTAGCTCAGTGGTATGCGTGCTTGTCTTCTGAGCTCAAGATCGTGGGTTCGTAACCCGACCGAGGGAGGTAAAAAAAACTTAAGCACGTCGTCCTTCGGATGGGACGTTAAGCGATGGTCCTGAGCCTGTACGATGTCAGGTACTAGTTAAACACCCCTACCCTAGGTGAATAAAAATTTAGGGTAAGCAAAATTTAGGACTCCCATAGTAGAGTCGGGCTCATGTCCACCAGAGTGCCGAAAGAGCGCTCTGGTAGTAGGTGATATGACCTTGTAGTTAAAGCCCGGGCATGAGTCATAAAACCTAGCCTAAAAAGTTATCAGTGAATCACCGGCAATGTACTTCTCCAGAACGAATTAATTAAATGACTTTCCGCTTTCCTCCTAAAACCAGTCGACAGATTGCGCTAATATTCTGTAGTTGATTAAATTCATAAATTCATTATATTGGCCGTTATTATGGTTTTTCAGCTCCTTCCCCTGAACGACTCCTTTCTTTCGTCCAATATTGATGAAATTTGACAGGTTATGTCCTCATTGGGTTTTGACTTCAAATATGAAATTTCATGTTGATACATTCATTACATCGGCAGTTATTAAGCCCCACCTCTGATCCCTCCTTTCCTTCTACCGATTCCGCTGAAAGTTAATAAGTGTCGTCCTTGTACGGTTTTGAATTCAGATATGAAATTTTGTGTTGATATATTCATTCTATCGGTTATTTTGTTCACAGACACAGACATTTGTTTTCTAATATTTGGAATCTAGAGGCGGAAAACATGAAATTCTGTTGAAAACTCAATATCGATTTTCTAACTCATTTCATAACTTTCCTTATACTTTGATTAGCTTGAGAAGTAAAAACAACTGGGAGCAAGAGCTGTATCGGTAGGAACACAAACATAGAGAGATAAATAAATAAATAGAGAGAGAGAGAGAGCGTGAGGAAGAAGAATAGAAGGGGGAGGGGAGAGCAATTTCTGAGAGGGAGGGGGGGGGGGGGAGGGGGAGCTTTACAGGGATTGGACCGAACTCAGCCGAAACAAACAAATCCACGTGTCGAGATAGCCTTTTCAAAACCACTCGAGCTAGAGAACAGAACAGTACTATACACACGACTATTTTCGAACAGACAACTCCTATAATCCCATAAATTGAGCTTTTAGTCTTTTTCACCAGAGAAAAAAGACTTGCGATATTATCTGTCTATGTGTCACACCTTACCAGTTGACAATCATTTAAAACATTTCAAGAAATAACAAAAATTAATTGGTATATAAAAACACTCCTATCACTGAAAATTTCAACACACCCAGGACGAAAAATTACACACATAAAGAACATGTATCGACGAACACTTTCCACTTTATAAATCGAAAATCGATAATGGTGTTTTTTCAGAATTAATTTTTAAAGATTTTTTACAAGTTTTGTCGATTATGACGTTACGGTGACCTTGAAAATTTTTGTGTATGCAATTTTTGTATTGTCTGACCTTAGTACATAATGTGTATATAACTCGAAACTTTAAGAAATTACCTATAGTAATTAATTATTTAAGTTAACAATGCCTAACAATTACCTTAAAATATTTTTTTACTGGACAGGCGTATGTTAGAAGTGGAAGTAGGAGTGTCTTGTATAGCAGAATAGTACATGTGTGTTTAAGTGACGTGTTTCTGTTTATGAGAGGGTAGAGGGTGTTAAGTCGTGAATATGCTAGCTGTAGTTTTATGTTAATGTGTAGTTTCCATGTGAGTCGTGTATCCAAAAGTACTCCAAGATAGCGTACACCCTGGTCCTTGGGGATCCAGAGAATTGGGATGTCATCAATTTGCAGCTGACGTTGTTCTTCTTTGGATAATCTGCAAAGAGCAAAGATTTTAGAAATTCCGTTGTAAATTCAAAATCGAATTTCTAACCGATTACACAACTTTCTCTATACTTCGTCTAAATGTGGAAGTAAAAGGAGGGTGAACTGAGGTGATATCACATAATATTTTTACATTCTTATACCTATTGTACATGAAGGCGCCGGTAGCTCAGTGGTATGCGTGCTTGTCTTCTGAGCTCAAGATCGTGGGTTCGAAACCCGACCGATGCCCTTAGTTTATTTTATCTGGGAGGTAAAATAAACTTAAACATGCCGTCCTTCGGATGGGACGTTTAACTATGGTCCCGAGCCTGTGCGATGTCAGGTACTCGTTAAATATCCCTAACCCTAGGTGAATAAAAATTTAGGGTAGGACTCCCACATTAGAGTCGGGATCATATCCACCAGAGTGACGAAAGAGCGCTCTGGTAGTAGGCGATATGACCTCGTAGTTAAAGCGTGGTCATGAGTCATAAAACCTAACCTTATAGTACAACGATGTATTCATACAACATAAAATAATATTTACAGATCAAAAAACAAAAAAATTAAAAATCTCAAAAGAAGTTTGACTTCTGAAGTGTGTTCCAAGCATACACTATTTTTTTTTTTCAATTTTGTCTCGGTTTGCGAACTACATGCCAAAAACCGGCTAAAATGTATTTTTGAAACCCACTTTTTGTTGATGTTTGTTTGATTTGATTGATGACAAAGAATAACATTTACATTGACGACAAATATATTCTTTTAGGCGAAGAATAACGTTGTAAATATATTTTATTTGCATACTAAAAAGGGACACTCCTAGATATTCCTCAATTCTATAAAGATGGGTTTAAGTCCTTGAGGGTTTTAACAACTCCTGAGCACAAAGGAGGATAGAATGGCTTCAAGGAAATAAAAACCCGGGGGAAAAAATAGCGGGAAAAAGAAAAAAGGGCGGGTATTAAAGAGCACAGTTATGGCGGGTAAACCGTGGTGATATCAGAACCTGAGGAGATCTCATCTTCTCTGGTCGTGAATTGTACAAGCACTGTTTTAGGGGGCTTTCAAGAAAAATGAGATGTCTTATCTGGCTTAATTTTATAGAACACTAAAATTCAACCATCAAGATTGCTTAATAACAAAATTCTACGCATTTTTAGAGCACTGGCTCTTTGATTTTTCTCGCTAGCTGTGTATATCTCATCCAGATTCTTGAGACTTATTAGACCTTAGGTCCCCAAAGCCAATGGTGCCTCGCTTATGAACCATGAAATTTTACACAGACAACTACTCTATTAAGTATGTAACTAAAATTTTTATCTGTTTGTCAAAAAATTTAAAGAAAAACGTGTTTTTTTTTTAAATATTGTTCATTTCACAAAATATATAAAAAATATGGAGTCCTTTCGGTATTGCTACTATCTTCAGCCACGACTTAGCCAATACTAAATGGAAGTTCAACCAGTTTACAATCCAAACGGTACCCTTAAGTCTTGAAAATATGGGAAACATTAAAAATAAAATTTCGTCTCAAATGAAACCTTAATAATAACAGAAAAAATTTGAAATAGTATGTCATGAATTAAAATACAAATATATATGCATATATGAAATAAATCAAATATGACAATAATAAATATATGAATAAAAATACACAGTTGTTTGAGGAAGTAGGTATGTATACACAGAGACTGGAAGATTATATTATTGGCAGTAAAAGGGGTGAATATTTGTATATATATTTATTTTTAAGACTTAACTGGATTGTGAACTGTTTGAACTTCCATTTAGTATTTTTTAAGTCGTGACTGAAGATGGTAGCAATACCGAAAGTACTCACTCCAATATATTTTGTGAAATAGACAATATTTAAGAAAAAAACGTTTTTCTTTTAATTTTTCGTTGTGTTTCACAATATCTCTGCAAAAATGTTAAGTATCATATCTATTTGTCGGTGTGTGTGCCTGTGAACACGATAACTCTCGAGAGAAAAAATGTATCAAAACGAAATTCTATACGTGAATCCAGAACTCTCTAACGACGGTCTCAATTGGTTTTCTACCAAATCGGCCAAAGGGGAGGGGGGATTATGGAGAGGCTTAACACGAAAACCTAATAACTGCCGTTGTAATGAATGTATCAACATGAAATTTAAAATTTCAAGTCAAAACCCAATGAGGAAAATATCTATTAAATTTAAGCTAAATCGGCTGAATGAAAGGGAGGGTTCTGGGAAGGGACTAAATTCAAAAAACCTAATAACTGCCGTTGTAATGTATTTCTCGACACAACATTCAGTATGAGGATTTAGGAGCCACTGTGTAAGTAAACTGTTGAATATTAGCGCAAATGGTCTACTGGTTTTGAGAGGGAGCGAAAAGTTAATTGATTAATTTATTCTGGAGAAGTATGTGTGTGTGATTCACTGACGCCTTTTGTTTCTGCTTTGTTGCAGACTGGCAGACTGCTTTGCAGGCAACACCCTGCTTTGTTGAAACCCCCTACTGCTTGCTGTCTGTCTCTCCCTCTGTTATCCATCACAACATGCTACGCCACCCCCCTGTGCCGCCTCCTGTTATAATTAAACTGTCGAGCCGCCCGACATCTAGTTAATACCCGGGCGTATGGCTGCCTCCATCACTTAACACTCAGATCCACCTCCAATCCGTCCTTAATTACAACACCATGCCCCGAGTCAAAGTGAACCCATATCTGCACTCTCTGCTATACACAATTTTCCAGGATTTCTATTTTCTTATACTTTCAGTAGGTATATAGAAGTATTGTAATCGTGCGAAAATCCGAGATCAAGTTTTTAACGGAATTTCATGCATCAAGGCCCCCAAAATACGTTACAGAAGTTTCGCTATGATGTGTGTGTGTGTACATGTTTGGACGCTCTAACTCAATAAACGTTTACAGTTATGAACATGAAATTTGAATTGGAAAACACACGAACATTAAAGACCACTTTATTTCGGGACCAAAGTACATTTTACAAGATATACCTACAGCTTATATTTTCGTGACCTAATCAAAAATATTTTCAAAGAAACGTTGTAGAAAATATTAAAAGGCACACTTTATAATGATTACATTTTTTCAAATGCCGTTTGGTTTGCGAGAAACATGCCGAAAATCGTCCTAAAATAAGGTCTTGAAACCGTTTGCTCGATTAATGCGAAATTGGCTTGCCCTATCGAAAAACTTATACTCAGATAAAATGTTCCATATTAATTTTGCAACTACCTTATGTCTTTAGATTTGTGTTAGAACAAATACGACTAGAGTTATGTCTCCCCACAGAATGCGCTATACATTTCTGTACGAAATAACTTTCTGCAATATTTAAATAACAACACTGTGGCAACAAATTTTAAAATATCTTTTTATTATTGGTAGTTTCTTAGTTAAATAAATAAAAAGTAAATTATATATGGCCATAACAAGACTTTCTTAATAATAATAATAATAAATAACTTTATTTCCGTTAAACCACTACATGGTAATAGGATTCGTCATGAGAATGTATACAATAAGATAGCTTATATATTAGATTTATATCTATTTGAGTCTAACACATAATATGATTAGTAATAACAATACTATTAAAAAAAAAATTAAATGAATAAAACATTAATTAATAAATTCTTAAAAAAGTAATAATATTAATACATAGATACATTTTTAATAACTATTTTTAAAAAATCTTCTGCAAGTGTCTTTATCACAAAGATATTTCGGGACGTTCTTACTTTCCTTCATCAGGTCCCAATGTGCGAGATATAGAAAAGAGAGAGAACACAATGTAAGAATAACAAAATAGTAATGAATAAATAATACATTTTAAATAAATCAATAAAATAATAAAAATAAATAAATACTAATATATTTTTTCTGAAAATAATAAAAAAAATTCATTATAAAAATTATTAGAATAAAATAGGAAGAGAAATAAAATAAATTAGTACACAAGTAAAGAAAAATAATGATTAAACAAAACATAGATTTGGCAGACAATTAAAGTGTGGAGGAACTCTGTCCAAAAAATAAAAATGAAAGCTTCGTATCAAATAATGTTTTTGGATATGAAACGTGGTTATTTTATTATTTCTGAAAAGTGAGAAAAAAAATTCGTTTCCGAGTAAAGGAATTCCTCTAACATAAACATTTTTAGTTATTGTGTATACCAACCATGTTTTTACTGGTTCCTCCCCCCATTCTCCCTCTTGAAAGTATATTTTCATCTCATCTTTTTCGTTACGATCATAAAGGAAAATGGGGAATGAGGAGAATAAATAAACAAAAAATACTTCGTAATAACAAATTAAAAGATAAGAGGAATAAGTTAATTACATTTTTTTTTTAATACTTATTGAATGAGAAGCAACAAAAACCTGTTGACAATAGAGACAGAATGGAGGGAAGAGGTTATTAAATGACATTTGTTCTGTCAGAGAGAAATGTTAAGCAGACGGTAATGAGAGGACTGTCGGTTGGTCCTCTAATTAAACACCGAACAGAAACCAACACACAATGCCCACAGCACTCTTTGTCTCTCTAATTGTGAAACTCTCCACACGCGTTCTGTTCTGCCTGTGTCCCGGAGCCGGGGGCATCCGCCGCACGCCTGTCGGTGGTCGGTGGGGCCCCCGGCACCGGGTTAGTAGGCTTTCTTGATTCTCCGCCAGGAGGAGACGAACCGACCAAAAGCCAGGTAGCCCCAGTCCCGGCAGGTCCAGTCCCAGGTACGATCCTGTCTGGCGAATCAGCGCCACCCTGGGCACGTCGTATAGCGGGCATTGGAGAACTACGTGTTCCGCAGTCTCGACGCCGCCACACGAGCAGGCAGGGCTGTTCTTCTTCTTAAAGATAGCATCTGTGAGGTCCGGTGGTCTGGTTGTACCCACGTCGCTCGGGCTAGGTAGCTCAGAGCGTTAAAGGTAGCTGTTGTCCTATCCTTGATGGCAACAGCGTGGGGCGTGACGTTGAATCCCGGCCCAATCCCCACACCCAGGTACGTGATCACGGCCGGAAATTCAACGCGTCGGTCGTGTACTGCAAGAACCAGGGGGTGGCGGGCGTCAGTTTTTCCTCTTATCAGCATGGCCGCTGTCTTGCTGGGAGAGAGGGTTAACTTGTTCAGTCGGCACCAAGTGTCAGTAGAGTCGATCGCGGCTTGGGCTTGGGCAGTCAGAGTGGCACGACTGTCAGCGTGCACCGTGACCACTAGGTCGTCAACATAGGCTATTGCCCTGTGTCCACGAGTCTCGAGGTCACGAAGCAGTCCATCAAAGAGTATGTTCCAGAGTGTAGGTCCGAGGACCGAGCCCTGGGGACACCCTCTGGTGATGTTCACTGTAGTGCTGGTGAATTGCTGTCTCACCGTCGCAGAGCGCTCTCTGAGGAAGCTGGAGATGAGCCCGAATAGGTTCCTAGGTATTCCCACAGACCGTAGTCGCAAGAGAATAGCAGGCCACCAGGCGCAGTCGAAGGCAGCGGCTACATCGAAGAAGATGCAGAGAGAGTATTTCCCTCTGACCTCCTCGACATCCGCCCTTAGCATTCTCAACGCATCCTCAGTGGATCTGCCCCTCATGCATCCGAATCGTTTGTGCGAAACAAAGGCCTGTACCCGGGCCCAAATTCCAGAGAGGATCAGAGTCTCCAACACCTCGCCGGAGACTGGGAGTAGGCTGATCGGTCTGTAGCTACCCGCCCATTAGAAAGAAACAATCAATTATTAAAAGAAGACTGAAGAGAGAAAATAAAAGAAAAACTGCCAACATCAAATAATTAAGCCAATTGAAAATTTTGAAAAGAAGTCTGTTCCAAAAAGTATTGAATCATAGAGCTCGGATTGGTTCAGGGCTACCCGTTCAGTACAAAAATGATCCGAAAGTGTTTATCACAAAGTTTGTATGCTTTTTTCAAGAAAAATATGTCAAAATTAAAAAGCAACATTAAACAAAATTAAAAGAATAATTAAGAAGAAAGAAGAAAAGGAGGAGAAGAAAGAAAACGTCTAAAAATTTTAATATTTATGTGAGAACTGGTGAGTCTAGACTATCAGTTCCAATATCACTCTGAGACGGTAGTGAGAGGACTGTCGGTTGGTCCTCTAATTAAACACCGGACAGAAACCAACACACAATGCCCGCACCACTCTTAGTCTCTCTAATTGTGAACCTCTCCACACGCGCTTCAATCTATAGTCACCAGTTGAGAGTCTAGACTATCAGTTCCAATATCACTCTGAGACGGTAATGAGAGGACTGTCGGTTGGTCCTCTAATTAAACACCGAACAGAAACCAACACACAATGCCCGCACCACTCTTTGTCTCTCTAATTGTGAACCTCTCCACACGCGCTTCAATCTATATAGTCACCAGAGAGTCTAGACTATCAGTTCCAATATCACTCTGAGACGGTAGTGAGAGGACTGTCGGTTGGTCCTCTAATTAAACACCGAACAGAAACCAACACACAATGCCTGCACCACTCTTTGTCTCTCTAATTGTGAACCTCTCCACACGCGCTTCAATCTATAGTCACCAGTTAAGAGTCTAGACATCACTCTGATAAGTGATAATTTTTTTTTTCATTACATTTTTCCTTTCCTTAGTAAAACTTATTTTGACATCTGAAGAAATTACGTTTATCACAGTCATATTCCAACTCATCGTCAAACTCAACCTCAGGGTAAAATTACGCTTGTCGAAGTCGTATTTAAATTTTTTCTAATATAGAAAAATTACGCTTATAACAGTTTAATCTATCTCACAGTCTAACATGGAATAATGACGCGTACCTCAGTCATATTCTAACGTATAATCAAACTCAAACTCAGGAGAAAATGACGTTTATCACAGTCATATTCTAAATCCAAGAATGGAAGCTGTTATCTTTATGTAATTTTCCTGATAAGACGATTGATTCCATCTATGAGACCATTCGTTGTGAGATTGGATTTGTTCTTTAGCTCCAATAGTTTCCGGGACTCCTACATGGACCACAGCTGGTACACCCTATACGAATGTGTTAATTGGTCTGACAGGTGATTGGTGAATAGAGCATTGGAGTCGATGAGGATCAATACCCGACAGACCATGTCAGGTTATTCTTTCATAGAACCTCCCCAAGTTGCCGCACTTCACAACTCTCTGTAATTGGTTCTTCTCAACAACTTTGGTCTCCGACAAACTAGCTCTTGGTCTTCCCTTCCCAGAGGAGATTGTCAACTACAAACAACTTTCTGTCCTCACCGAAAAGTTGTTTAGATCTGATCGCCTTTGTAAACCCTGTTCTGCTGGATCAGGACATCTCTACCTTACATCGTTAGACATCTACACATGTCGTCGACTGTGCTTTCCCAATGAGAAAGGTTTTGCCGCTAGTGGCGCGACAGAGAAAAATATCTTATATTTTTATGCTCCACCGCATCAGCTGTCCAGCTGTCAATGGCTGACTAAAATAAAAAAATTAAAGTTGCCAATGTGTAGTGCATTCGGTTGCACAAATCGTGGTGGACACCGGTTCCCTAAAGAATGTGATGTTTGTCTAAGTGGTTCATTGCATTAAAACGATTGAATTGTGCCCAACCAAATCGATCAGTTGTATGTTCAGAGCATTTTGCAGTAGAAGATTTTACTACCGAAAATTTTTCAACAGGTAAAATTTGAAAATAGTCAAAGAATTTCGAATATCGCACATTGCCATAAGTCTTTTATTCTGTTATCTATTATTTAAGCTTAACTATATGTCTCATGGAAATTTATAACTCTTCAGTTGAAAGTTGTTTAGATTCAATAAAAAAATTTAAGTAATATTAGTGAATAAAACTATTGAAACTAGTTTCAATAAACGTTGGTGTTTTTCACTCCATAACCTATTTCGATTAATACACTTTATTTACATGGTCTTAAATCAGATTCATCCTTTTAATTATATATATATATTTTTTATTCTATAATATGTATAAAATTTACAATAGGTAGAAGTGAACATGAGATAAATATGTACAATTGATGAGAGAAGCCAGCCAGTGCTGACACTCTCTTAGACAGTCCAAAATTATGTTTCATAAGGTGAAAAAAATAAGTAACGGGTATATTCTTGAAAAATACCTGTTGTTTATTGCAAAAGGATCTTGAAATGTTGAAACAAGTATTTTTTTTTTTCCTTACCTTTTCTCTTCCCATTACCTTATTACGTCAATGTTTCAATCAAACTGATGTAGATACGTTCCTGTATTAACTAGATTGGATCAAATACCCCATCCCTATCGATATCTAAAGGTAATATCTTAAAGGAAACTCAGATATCTTGATGAGATCCATGTCTAAAAAGGAACATAACCATGATAATGTTCTAATATATTTTTTCAAATATGCTGCTCCTAATATGTTATTATTTAAAAAAACGTATTTTACTTTATTATGCCTTTAAGTAAGAGGTCATATCGCCTACTACCAGAGCGCTCGGCACTGGTGGACATGAGTTAAGATTTAGGTATATTCTCCTTTCGAACCCACAATCTTGAGCTCAGTATGCTAGCATACTACCGCTCTGAGCTACCGACGCCCTCATAATGCTAGTCTATGTGTATGTGAATTGAAATTTTTCAGCGCTCTAACTCAGAAACAATTGAAGCATTGAACATGAAATTTAAAATAAATTTATCATATGCTAACTTAGATCTCATTAAAATTTATCAGACGAAATTTAGATCTCTTCACTTCGGAGTCCAAGTACATTTCATAAGATAGCGCTTATATTTAATTCAATCAAAATTCTTTTCAGGTAAACGTTGCAGAGAAAGCAAAAAGACACATTTTGTATAAAATACGATTTTTGAACATCTCCGGTTTGCAAGATACATGCTGAAAACAGTCTTAATGTTACATCTAGAAACCCGTTTTTTCGATTTTTGCTCGATTTTTGCAAAAACGGTGAGTCCTAGCGAAAAATTGGTCCTTACCAAAAATGTTCCTTACTAAATTTCCAACTAACTTAATATGTACAAGTTCATTTCAAACTGGCATTTCTGGATACATGAAAGTCACTGGGTCATATAATTTTTAATTGAAATAAATAACAATATTCGGACACCAGATGACGTTGTATGTTTAATTGTTTAGAATTATAATGGGATGTCAGTGCATCTCTTGTGCCATGTTATATGCACCATTCTGCACTGACAGTCTGTCAGGCCGACAATTCAATCTGCATTTCATATACTGAACAATGCAACTACACCTCTTGAAAGCCAGTTACTTTGCTACAACCCCTGACTTTTATTAACCTATCAAAAAGGATTGATGTCTACTCTCGTATAGAGAGAAATATTCATGTTGAACAATGTGATTAAGTATATATTTTTTTTTTATAGAGGTCTTCCTCCTTGGAAAAAAATCGTTATTGTGAAATTGACGAATTCCTATTTTTACTTCCTTAGCATTACGAAGAATAGGAAAGTTAGGAAATCGGTCATCGAATGTATCGTGTTTTCAGACACAGATGCACACACATCATTAATTCTTTCAATTCAACATAACATCTAGGCTGAAATCTGAGTACTGGCTTTCGAAATATTGAGATGGAAATTGAAACACGGTACCCCAAACTAACCGGAATGTGAGTCTCTAGATGGGTTGAGTGGCTATGAGTGGAACGCCTTTGGCACAGAGGTAAGGGACACTGGTCGACTATCTCTGTGGAGTAGCCTGGATTCTGGAATACCCCCGACAATGGCTTCTCCATCCTCTATTTGCTATTCAAGATGACCGTGCTCCTTCATATAAATGCCAGGACTCCCCTCCAGGACTCACCCTTAGACCCTTCTGGGCACCCTTCCCTCTCCTTCTACCCACTTGAGAATGACCCTTTCTCTACCCATCTACCCACTTACTACCCTCCAGAATAATTACCCCTGTATAAACCGAGACCGACCCATTTTAACGACATGAAATTATCACCTACTGGTGGTTCAGTATACTTATTGAAAAATAAAATAAAATAGCTTTATTGACATTCTTTTAGAACAAAAGCCTCTCCTTTTGGAGGTTTTCAGTCTGCTGCTCATTCAACAGAAAAAATCAGAAAAGCAATCCGAAAGGAAATCAGAAAATCAATTTTAAAATAACTGTTACTTCTTGAATAAAGATAAAATAAAAATAAAAATAGAACAACATCAAATAAAAACAAAAGTAAAAATGAAAGTTATTTTTTAAATAATACTGACAATATTTGTTCCATCTTTCTCTGTTGCTGGCCACTGTGCACCATCCATCCCCTATTCTCTCCACTATCTCGTCCCTCCACCGCAGTCCTGGTCTTCCTTTTCCTTTTCTTCTGTCTCTAGGAAACTCCATGGAGACTTTAGTCGAGGATTCATCTTTGTCGCATGCCCACCCCATCTCCACTTCAGCAAGTGTGCTTTCTTCTGGAGGCTTCTTAGCCTCACCTTCCGTAGTACCACGCTGTTTCTTATCCTGTCATTTATCTTTATTCCAAGCATGCTCCTCATCATCCTAAATTGGTTTACTTCCAGACGACGATTCAGTTTCTGTGACGGCGACCAGGTCTGTGTACCAGGATGGATGGATAGACGTAGTAAGTAAGAACAAATATTTGGTTTATTTATCTAAATCTAAATTATAAATAAAATCAAAATATCAATATGAAATAATAAATCAAATTACTTATGTTATACTCAAATTATGTTATTTTGGGCATATACACCTATAAATAAATAAAAGTACCTTTGCGCATTCACTTCACTGTTATTTTCACTCCTACATCTCTTCTCACTCAGACTGGTTCACTACACCTTAACCCTAAAAACACTTCTCTCTCTAGACTGTCCACTTCCACATCTCTCCTTAGACAGTTTCGTGACTATTCGAACAGCTGATCGTCGTCTTTTGTCTTCATTCATTGGTTGTTCACATTTAGTTTTAAAACAAAATGCTACTAATCCATTTCTGTATGTTTATTCACTAATTAAGTTACGTCACTCCTAACAGCTGTTTTTATACAAATAATAATAATACTTGATTTTATAATATATTGATAATCTTAATGCGTGTACATTTTTTACATCACAGTAGACTGCTGGACAACCTCAAAAGCTTGCTAAAACTTAATAATAAAATGTTTATAAAGTCATACTGTCTCTCAGCAACAATGTCGATTTTCTCTATAATAGTAAGATTTCATTACAATGTTAACGAGCAATTTAGATTTAATATTAACTTATAAAGTTATTAATACTCTCTGTAAAAAGATATTAATTATTTACAGGCTTCATTTATTAAAATTAACAGAAAAAAAAAAAAAAAAAAGATCCTTAAATGACTAAAGAACATTTTTTTATTTGTAAAAGGCCGACCAAGAATTAAATTTTAATTAATTTATTTTTAACTGTAGAACTAATATTTACCTTTTTAATTAATTTATAATTAAAATTTAATTAATTTTCACAAAGAAGAATATTTCATTTCCTAAAAAAAAATGTATTGGTTTAGACCTGATAAACATTTTCTGTCAAACATAATTTTGAAGCACTCTCTGTAGGCAGAAGGCTAAAATCTCTTAAATAATGACACTGATCCTGTCAACTGGCTTTATTGGGTACCTATATGGAAGTAATGTGTTAGCGTCAGCGATTTTTTTTCTTTCAATCAGCTGTTTTAAATAGTGAGAAACCGTCTAAAGTTGAGATATGGATGTCGACAGTCTAGAGAAGTGTTTTTAGGGTCAAGTCTGAGTGAGAGGATGTAGGGGATATGCATGAGTGAAAATTATAACACTGGAAGTACGTAGAAGAGAAAAGGTACTTTTTATTTATATGTATATATGTCCAAAATATAGAATAATTATAAATAGTGGACACTAAAAGACAGAAAAAATACTGATACAGTTTTAAGAAATTAGTTCGTAAGATTTCTTTTTGTAAAATAATTCCATTGTTTTATTTCCCATCTTAGTTCTTCAATTCATAATGTAGGTTAAGAAAAAAATAAACCCAATATTTGTTCTCTTATTCTATGCTATTCATTTTACCTGTGAACCCAGTAAGATAATTTATACTTTTGGATTGGATTGAACATTTTTGCAAATTTAGAAAAACGGCATCTCATAAGGATGGCACCTATTATTTTTTTGGGGAAATCAATCGAAGGGAAGGGGAGGGGGACCGGAGAAGGAGCGACTCAAACGTCTAATAACTGACGATGTAATGTATCAACACTAAATTTGAGCATTCAAAACTCCATCCACTATGTAAGTCAAATATTGAATTTTCGCTAAAGTCGATTGGCTTTGTAGGGAAGACAAAATGTAATTGATTAATTCGTACTAGGGAAGTTCGTACACGTCAGTATTGTTTAAAAAAATCATTTCGGGACTCATTTTTTTATTATTTTTGGCCAAACGATCTTTGAAATTATCAAAATTTCTACTGATACACCCTGTTTATTTCGTACCAATTACCTTTTCATATGTTATGAAGTTATAGTTAAGTAAAACTTTAAAATAAAAAGATGTTTTAGAGACTTTTTTATTGATTTTCCTCATAGTTTTGATACTTTTCATTTTTTTTTATATTTTTATTTTTGGAAGGCGTAATTGCCCCCCAACCCCTAATTCCCCATAGCCGGACACATGATCTTTGAGTTCTTTGGGGAAACCCAGGAGGGACAGAGACCCGGGGCGGAAACAGAAGGCCCCCAACGACGCAAGCCATCAGCCCCACCCCTCCATGGTCCCCTTCCTATCTTTACTAAATTTCTATGTTATTCCGTTTCATAAATTGGAGTATACTAGGAATGAATTTGGCAAACATTGATCACTGAATGGGAGGGGGATGTTCTGTTAAAATGATAAAGTGGAGCACAAAGTTTCACATCACACACATTGATACTTGTATGACTGCCTTACGAGTCTGTATAAAAAAAAGTTGTCGGTGAATCACCGGCAAAGTACTTCCCCAGAACGAATTGAATATTGAAAAATGAATATTTAACTTACATGTTGGCTCCTAAATTCTCATACTAAATTTTGAATCTTTAAATTCATTACATCGGCAGTTATTAGAGCTTTTGAATTGAGACCCCTCCCCAGAACCCCATTCCCTTCGGCTGATTTTGCTTAAATTTAACAGGTTATATGTCCTAATTGGGTTTTGACTCCAAATATGAAACTGTAGATGGCGGGTTTTATAAGTAATATATTTGTCCAGACTTTACGATAAAAAGTATTTTCATACTTAATTAAGTAGATGACCTGGAAACTGCTATCTGCTATGAAAGTACAGTGTCTGACGGAAGATTCAGGATTCAGGATAGTGCTCTTTGGACTAAGAGCTTCTCCAGGTTCAACGTTAGCCTGATTTATAGGTACTTGAGTCAGTTCTTTGGCTCAAGCCCTCACTGTTCTACTTCTCAAGTTCTGGCCACAATACGGAACACTTCCTTACGAACCTTCCTCTGAATCACATGTGTTGTACAAAAAGTACACATTTTATGAGTATTGTCAAATAAATTAATAATTTTTTAAAAAGAAGAAGCGCCAAAATGTTGAATAAGTTAAAGATGATACTTAACATTTTTGCAGAGATATTGTGAAACAGTTGATAAAAATAAAGAAACGTATGTTTTTAAAAAAATATTGTCTATTTCACAAATAATATATAATATGGGAGCCGTCCTTCGGATGGGACGTTAAGCGATGGTCCCGAGCCTGTACGATGTCAGGTACTCGTTAAAGACCCCTACCCTAGGTGAATAAAAATTTAGGGTAGGCAAAATTTAGGACTCCCACAGTAGAGTCGGGCTCATGTCCACCAGAGCGACGAAAGAGCGCTCTGGTAGTAGGCGATATGACCTCGTAGTTAAAGCCCGGGCATGAGTCATAAAACCTAACCTAACCTAACCTATAATATGGGAGTAGTACTTTCGGTATTGCTACCATCTTCAGCCACGACTTAACAAATACTAAATTGAAGTTCAACTAGGTAGTTTACAATCCAACTTCAATTTAGTATTTGTTAAGCGTGGCTGAAGATGGTAGCAATACCGAAAGTACTCCCATATTATAGGTTAGGTTAGGTTTTATGAGTCATGCCCGGGCTTTAACTACGAGGTCATATCGCCTACTACCAGAGCGCTCTTTCGTCACTCTGGTGGCCATGAGCCCGACTCTACTGTGGGAGTCCTAAATTTTGCCTACCCTAAATTTTTATTCACCTAGGGTAGGGGTGTTTAACGAGTACCTGACATCGTACAGGCTCGGGACCATCGCTTAACGTCCCATCCGAAGGACGGCGTGCTTAAGTTTATTTCACCTTCCAGAATAAATAAACTAAGGGCCTCGGTCGGGTTACGAACCCACGACCTTGAGCTATTACGGTTTATATTTATAAACTAGGGCGCCGGTCGCTCAGTGGTATGCGTGCTTGTCTTCTGAGCTCAAGAACGTGGGTTCGAACCCGACCGAGGCCCTTAGTTTATTTTATCTGGGAGGTAAAATAAACTTAAGCACGCCGTCCTTCGGATGGGACGTTAAGCGATGGTCCCGAGCCTTTGCAATGCCTTTTACTCGTTAAAGACCACTGCCCTAGGTGAATAAAAATTTAAGGTTGACAAAATTTAGGCCTCCCAAATTTAGGAGTCGGGCTCATGTCCACCAGAGTAACGAAAGAGGCATGAGTCATAAAACCTAACCTATTTAATAACTTTTCAGAAACTACTGTAGTTTAATTCAAGACGAGCCAATTTCTACAGGAAATTTTATAATCTCATTATTTATTGAATTATTTTATTTATTTTTTTATTATCATACACAACATGCCTTCTTGTTTACATGTTCAAAGTTGGTGCAGTGAAAAGTTCCTGTAAAAAGCTACAAATTTGTGTTCGCTATATGGAGGTGTCTGCTATTTAGGAACATCAAAGGAAAAATAAGAGAGTTCAAACCAACGTTTTGTCTGAAAATATATTGGTCTCGTTGTTTTGGAGTTTTGAATTTAAATATAAATTTCCATGTCGATAGATTCATTACATTGGCAGTTAATGGGATTTTTGATTTGAGCCCATCTCTGATCTCCCTTCCCTTTGATTGATAGATGTTATCCTTAAAGGGCTTTCAATTACGTTTCCACTCTCCCTACAAAGCTAATCGACCCTTTGGGTTAAAACTCATTATTTGACTTATATAGTGTTATTTTCTTACTAAATTCTGTGCCGATAGATTCATTACATCGGCAGATATTAGGATATTTCAGTCGAGTCCCTTTCTCCCACCATTTTTGCCGATTTGGCTGTAAATCAGTTCGTATCGTTCTTAGAAGGTATACTAATTGCCCACATAACCTGTTGTTATACTCGTATCCATTCTATCGGAAGATATCCTATACTCAGTCCAACAGATTTTTTTTTTTTTTTTTTTTTTGCAATCAGTTCGGAAAACATGAGAAGTTGAAAACTCAGAATCGAATTTCTGACCGATTACATAACTTTCCCAATACTTTGTTTAGCTGGATAAGTAAAAAATTGTTTAATAAGCTTCACATAATCCCCCAGGAAGTTTGAAGAGAAGGTGAAACCGCGACTTACTGCCATCTTGAATCATAATATTCGTCAAATTGTTTTTCAATTCATTTTTATTTATTTTATTTTATTTTTTATTTTTTTATCATTTATTTTTTTATTTTTTTTTAAAATAATTATTCAGATAAATTTTCGTCCGAGGACCTACCACTGGGTGGCCTTCCTCTCATATGCCATTCACGCCACCATATCTACATATACATCATAGAAGCTGGTTGTTGAACTTCAGTAACAGTTTTATAAATAAAAGACAAAAAAATAAATAAATAAATTAAGCGTTGTTATACTTTTCGCCTCCGTCTTAGCTGCTGCTGACCTTTACATGCGCGCCTCGTTTACACTACAACACCATCTCACACAAATCGAAAACTGATACAACACATGGAAAATAATTCAGAAAAATCATAGCACATCACATTTACACTTTGACGAGAAACATGCCCCGCCGTTTTTATCTACAAGCCCCTCCCTCAAACTAATACTGTACGATACCTAGGACTAACATATCGGAGACTGACATGGAACCTTCACATACGTCTCACACGAAACACGCTGAACCGTCGACTCAAAATACTCTACGGACTTACTCTACGTTATGGACATACGGATCACAGATATACGGTTCAGCGAAAACATCCAACATCAAACGAACTCAGGCGTTTCAGTCAAAAACCCTCAGACTGATAACACAGTGCCCCCCATACATAAACAACAGAACATTTCATAACGATCTTAAGATACACACAGTACCCGACACAATACAAACTACTTACATTAGCTTCAACACATTGACAACATAACTTGACAACAACTTCAACAACACTTACCATAAAACCCCCCATGAAGGTTCAACAGAAGATGGAACCGCGACTTACTGCCACCTTAAATCCTATTCGTTCTTAATATTTTTTATTTTTTACATTATCTTTCTTTACTTTTATCATCTCTCATACTTCCCAACCATCAAAATGTCTTTCAATTCCTTTTTATTTATTTTGTTATTATTCTTTTTTTTTTTTTATTATTTTATTATTATTTTTTTTTTGTTTTTGTCCTAATAATTAAAATAAATTTTCGTCCCGAGGACCTACTACTGGGTGGTCTTCCTTTCACACGGTTGCTTAATAAATAAAAGACAAAAATATATATATATTTTTCTAATTCATCATTTAGTGTATTTATTTTTCCCTATCTGGGACTAGCTCTACTCGATTTTTACCAAAAAAAATTATGAAAAATATACTAGAATATTCAACAATACAAGTGAAATTATCATTCTCATCGTACCGTACTCTGGCAAATAATTAGTTCTTTAGAGAGGGGATGTAGAGGATGTGTAAGGAGGGTTTAGTCTATTAGGGGATGCGAAGGCAATATTCAATGAAAGGGGACTAGCCGACATAATTAATGATACACAGCCCATGGTTCCTGTGTTAGTTAAAGGGACGAGCAGTCTTTTGATTTATATCACAAGGCTTTGCCACTATCTAGGTCAGACCTGCCGTCTTGTTCTACCAGAAAACATGTGGGCTAATTTGAATACCGGAAAGATGACCCTAGGGTAATTCTAGAAACACGAAGTGAAGTTTATCTCATAGCGGAATAAGGTGTAATGAAAATGCGTTACTTTTCAGAAGCCAAGTTTTACTTCTCCATCTATAAGAAGTATAATGGAAGTTCTGAAGTCGGTCAGAAATTTCATGTTGAGTTTTCCGGCCTGATATCAAAACTTAAAGAGAAAAAAACTCGTCAGTGAATCATCGAGCACGAATTAATCAATTAATTTTCACTCTCCCTCCAAATCCAATTGACTGTTTAGGCTAAAACTCAATATTTTACATACATAGTGGCTTCTGAATCGTCATACTAAATTTTGTGTCGATACAGACATTTCAGCGGCAGTTATTGGGACTTTTGTGTTGAATCCTCTCTATCATCTCTTCCTCTTTGGCGGATTCCGTTAAAAACTAATAGATTTCGTCCTTATAGGGTTTTAATTTTACATATGAAATTTCGTATAAATACATTCATTACATCGGCCGTTTTCAGAGTTTTTGTGTTCAGATTCCTTCTTAATCTACTGCTTCCCTTTGGCTGATTTCTCTAAAAATCGATAGGTCTCATCTTTGGAGGGTAAATAAACTTAAGCATGCCGTCCTTCGGATGGGACGTTAAGCGATGGTCCCGAGCCTGTACGATGTCAGGTACTCGTTAAAGACCCCTACCCCAGGTGAATAAAAATTTAGGGTAGGCAAAATTTAGAACTTCTATAGTAGAGTCGGGCTCATGTCCACCAGAGTGACGAAAGTAGGCGATATGACCTCTTAGTTAAAGCCAGGGCATGAGTCGGAAAACCTAACCTAATCTAAATGTTATGTATGGAAACTTCCCCATCTTAGTTACAACTGACAGATCGTAATGAATGAGAGCGGGCATACTTCACTCTGTACTTTTAATGATATTCATCTTTCTACTTTTCTGGATGTTGGATAACAACGAGCCTCACATCCTTGACTTTGAAAATATTCAAAAAATTGAGTCTCTCCTTCTCAAATTTTCTTTCTCTCTTTCTTATAGAGCGTCCAACGATTCTGAGCCTCCTTAGAATTCTTTCAGACTCTGAGGTGAAACTTGGAGTCTATTATTTTTCTAGTTAATTTATCCTAGACTGGAGGGGAGGGGAGGAGGGTTTAATTAAATTTAGAGATGGGGAGAGAGGGGAAGGCCAGTTAAAAGAAGTTATGGACCCACTAAGGAGTGAAGAAAACATCTAATAAAAGAACGGAGCCTGTGTCCCGGCAAACATACTACCCACCGCCCGTTAAGATACTGTATAACTCCTGGATGGAAGGAGTTGTTTAACGCCTTCCTGGTGTCCCTCCCACTGCTTCTTCTCCACATTCCTTAGTCTTATAGGTCCACTGGTTAGAGATATAAGGATATTTAGAGGGCGCCTCAGAAGTAGCGTGCTTGCCTATTCAGCTCAAGAGGTCAAAGGGTTTTGTTACCTGTTTACTTCTCAAGCTTAACGAAGTTGGTCCCGTCATCATTAACAACATCCTGATTCCCTCATCAAACCAACTTTGCTATCTCGGGTTACCTAGACAGTAGACTTGCGTGGAACCCACACAGCTTAAACGACAAAAACTGAATTGAAGATACGGACTGTTACGATTTACAAGACCTCCGTCCAATTTGACCCCATGGACTCGAACTTTGGGGTACAGCTAATCAATCGTATCCAAGAATTCCAGTCCAAACTCCACCGACGAATTGTCAACGCTCCTTTCTATGTCACCAATAAAGTCCTACACAGAGATCTCGGTATTCCCACTGTCAATGAATTAATCACATCCCGATTCCAATCAATCCACGGAAACCTTTCTTCCCATTCAAATCCTCTCACACAAGACCTTTCACCGCCTGACAATCCTCCCCGCCGGTTGAACAGGAGGATGGCCTTGCGATCTTCTCTCTGAGGATAGTGAATAATGATAATTAACTTTCGAGAGAGTGTCAGGGCTGGCTGGCTTCTCCCATCAAGTGATGTTGTTATATTTTTTTCTTTTTTGTTCACATAATTGCTTATTATGTATTTATTGTATATAGATTGCAAATAAAAAATTTAAAGAACCAGTTTGTTTGGTTGGTTTATGCGAACAACTACTTAGGTTATTGTCGCTCTATCTTGTTATATTTCTTGTTCTTACTGAGACAGGGCACTCTTTATACAAATTAGGAATAAAGGGACCATGAGGCCACAAGGTCCATAGTGGGATCCCACAGCAGGCCAGGGGGACAGGAGAAGGGCAAAGGGACACCCAACGAACAGGCATGCCAGGGGGCAAGCAACAGCCACAGCCGGAGCACTCGTGTGTATAAGTGAACGTAAGCATTGATAAATAGTGTATGCACGTGAGGAATGCCGTCCACACCCTCCAAGTCCAGGACTGTTACAGTCCAGAGGCCCCGGTGGAGCTGCCCCAGGCCTCCCAACTCAGCCAGCCGCCCAAGGACCTCCCACACAAGACAACCAGCCCACACGCCTCCTAGGGGTCCCCACATTGGCAAGGCCACTGTTCAGGCCCTAATAAACTGACAGAATAAGTTCCAAGTTCCAATTCTTTGATATAACCCGGTTCCTTTCAAGAAATTAATGACTTTATCCAGAATGGTGAGGCTGTCCCCTGGCGCCTCCTACAAGCTCTTTGGCTTAACGAAGTACAGGAAGAACTTCATGATTAATTTAATGTTTTCCGACCTCCTGAAAAAATGTCTGTTTTATATGTGTATCCAGAACCCTCCAAGGACACCTATTGATTTTCTCCCAAATTGGCTAAAGGGGTGGGGGGATCAGAGGGGGTTCAACTCAAAAATCCCAATAACTGCCAATGTATTGAATGTATCAGTATAAAATTTCGTATGAGGATTCTGAAGTCACTATATAAGTAAAATATCGAGTTTTAGCCCAAACGCAGGTTGGGTTTGGAGGTAGAAAGAAAACACTTTTTCGCCATTTCGTTTTTCCGAGAATGTCAATCATTAAAATCGGTCCAGCCGAATAAGCTCTCGAGGAAACAATTACATACAAAATTGTGTAATATATAAATAAATGATTAACAAAAAAACGAATTCTAAAAAAGTCAAATATGACACAAAAAGAACAAAAAAACTTGAAAAAGTCTGTTATAGCATGTGGTGTCTAAAGATAACACCCGGCCGAGGCTCTTAGGTTTTCTATCTGGGAGATTAGAAAAACCTTGAGGAAGCCGTCCTTCTGAGTTTGTCCGATGTCAGTTACTCGTTACTCCCATTCTAGGTGAATAAACCTAGGTAGGCAAAATTTAGGACTCTCACAGTAGTGGGCTCAAGTCCACCAGACCAGAGTAATTAGCGATAACAATAATAAATTTATTTCCGTTAGACCAATACATGGTAATAGGATACGTCAAAAGAATTTATACATTAAGATATAGATTTATAGCTACTTGAGTCTAACACACCTATGATTAGTAGTAAAACCAAAACTATTAAAAAAAGTAAAATGAAATTAATAAAAACTGAACAAATAAATGCTTAAAAATATATGAGTGTATAAACAAATTAATACAAGATACGTTTATAATAAGTAGACACATTTTTCAATTTAATAAAAATTAAGATAACTATTTTTCAAAAAAAGATCTTCGGAAGTGTCTTTATCCCAACGATGTTTCGAGACGTTCTTACATCCCATCATCAGGTCTCAATGTGCGAGATATTGAAAAGAAAAAAATAACCTGACCTCGTAGTTAAAATCTGGGCATAAGTCACAATATCTAACTAACTTGGAAAATTCGACGACTCGTCTGACGTATGAATGATTGAAATAGACTCTCTGAGAGACCAAAATATATTACATACCCTCTCTTCGCGTTCCGCAGTTGGGTAAAAACAATATAAGAAGCTTCAAAGACTTTATTTTGAAATCCTATTCTATCTTCTCAGCTCCAGAAATTTTATAAAAGTGGAAAGCTGAAGGACAGCAGAGAGTTCCTCCTGGAAACTGAAGATGGTGATTAGTGCTTTGTGACAACCAAGAAGACTCTTCTGATAGGACGATACCGCTGTAATCCAATATAGTTGTTTAGTGTATCATCTCTCTCTATTCCTTGATATTCTTGTTCTTCACCTCAGAGGAAATTCCTAATGGACAAGAAAGGGAGAAATATACAGCAGACACTATATCCACAACGCAAAATAAAAATAAAATGTGTGAGGGATATTACAGGACGTTCTCATACCAACCATACTTACAGATCACTCTTTCCACCTCCCCCTTCTCAAAATTTTTCATAAAAACTACGACTAAGAGAGAGAAATTATGGTTTTAGGGCGAAAAACTGCCATGGTTATCATCGCCCGAACGAAAAACTAAGGGGAAAAAAATAAAATTACATAAAACAACATATAGAAATGAAATTAAATGAAATGAAATGAAAATAAATTTTATTCTGGGACCGAGGTCCCCTAAGAATAAATACATGACAGTCACTGGACAGAGTAACAAATAAAATGAAATATCAGTGGTGAGATAAAGGTGCTACAGTGGATAAAACCAAAAGCATAATAAATAAAACTAAATAAGAAAAATCATTTTAAAAAATAAAATAGATAATGATGATAAAATTAAAAAATAAATAATAAATAAATAAACTAAAAAAAATAATAGTAAAAAAGGAGTTAAATTACAGATTCATTAAGAAGAAATCAAGATAAGTTAAATGTGTCTAAATAAATATGTAGAAGATAAAACATAATAGGTACTCTCACACAAGATATAAGACAAAATAAACAATAAAAGAATCCAGATGAAGAACAAGATGAGAAAATGAAGGAAAACAACGAAGTAAAATGAAAGCTAAAGGACACTGTCCTGACAGAATTAAAGACATCTCCATGAACTACAGCTTATGGAATAGATGAGATGCCTTGAGGAAGGCGACCAGCCGATCTATGGCAGCACCATCATCATCCAGAGCTTCAAATAAATTCCTTGAAATCCTGTGCTACTCCATGAGGTCCGTATAAGAACGGCATTCTTCAAGGATGTGGCGGACGGTCAGAACCACTCCACAGGCGGGTCCTGTCTGTCAAACAGGAAGCCATGAGTGAGGCGGGAGTGACCTATCCTCAGTCTCGTGATGACCACTTCCTCTCTCCTTACTCCTCTCTCAGATGATGAACTGCGAATAATAAAAAAAATATTTATAATCCGTTGCTAGGACAGTGGGAAGACAACGTATTTTTTCTATCACAAATGAATTTGAGAGGGGTGAAGGTAGGAAAGTGATCTGTAAAAAAGTGGTCGGTATAAAAAAAAAATCCGGTTTTGGCCGCAAGGTCATAAAATGAACAACACGGTCAAAAAAAAAAAGGACATATTAATTTCACCATCTCAGACACTATCCTGGATTTGATAAAACAAATATTCCATTTTGGGTCTAATACTTTTGTTTATCTTTAATTCAATAAATTCCTATTCGGATAGTGGCCCAAGTGACAAAAAATTCGATCTCAATCGTTCGATAGAATGTGATTGATTGTTTGAATTAATTCAACGTCACGGACCGTACGTAATTGAAAATCAATTGTACACAAGATGGATGTGGGAATATACGTCCTGTGAAAGCAACCACAAATGGAATATGTTATCTATCAGTTAATAGCTACTGTGGCAAAATATAATATTATTGTTACAATCTGAAGCATTTATGTATGTCAACAGGTCATTTTATGTATTCAAGTCCCATGACAAAGTTCCTTTTCGTCATCTTAATATTCCAACTTATTTATTTTTCTTTTCATAATCGAATTCTTATTGAATTTTGATTCAGATCGGAACCTTTTTGATTCGCTTGGTTTTTAAAAGTGGTTTTCGTGGTGTTTTAATGTTTTTATTAATCTAAAAGATTGTTTTATAGATCAAGTTATCACTTGTAAATATTCCAGAAGATTGTAAATCTGACAAATTATGTTCATGAAAGTATTACACTTTAGAAATTCCATATATATCTGGTAGACGGTAGAATTCCATATATATACGGTAGAGTATCAGATTTATTTCATGCGGTTGCGAAATAAAAAGTCGTCATTGAGACCCGGCAATGTACTTCTAGAACGAATTAATCAAGTAATTTTTCGCTCCCCCTCCAAAACTAGTCGACTGATTGCTCTAATATTCAACAGTTGACTTACATAGGGACTCCTAAATCCTCATACTAAATTTTTTGTCCATTAATTTATTACATTGGCAGTTATTAGGGTTTTTGAATTGAGCCCCCTCCCCTGAAATCCCTCTTCCCTTCAGCCAATATCGCTGAAATTGGACAGGTTATGTCCTCATTGGGTTTTGAATTTCATGTTGATAAATTTTTTACAACGCCTACTAAATCTCTCATCAAGCTACTATGAGTCGAGGAACCTGAAACACAGAATTTACAGTTATATGATAAAGGAAGATTCTGATCTAAGGAAGTCCTGGACCCTGACCTCACATCTGAAGAAGTGTTTTCAGGCGATTGTAAATAAAGCTTTGAGAAAATAGCAGATTCAGTCAAAGATAGAGAAACCCAGGAGTGGAGAATCAGAACAGAGTGCTGAAGGAGATCTTCTGGCTCTACCTGATCTTAGTAGCAAGTGGCGCTTGTGGTGGGCATAACAGGACTTTCTTATACCAACCACCTTTGTACATGTCAGTATCCCTCCCACTTATCCTCTCAAATCTCAAACAGGAAAACATTATTCACCTTATAAAATATAATAACTATTATATGTATATTCTATTGTTTGACTTTAACGATCCAAGATGTAATTAAGAACAATCCTAAAGAGGAAGTTCCCAGTGCCGCCTGGCGGAGACAATCCAAGTTATATGCACCAAATTATCTTACGTTCCTACCCCACTCACAAAAATTACACCTCTTTCTCATGCCACCCCTTTCTCATGCCCCCCGCCTGCCGTGAATGTTCTCTCTTACCGGTAATTAATCTTGAATAAGCGCTCTCTTCTCGTTTTAGAAGTTTTATATGCTTAGGTTTGTTGGGGAATAGTAAAAATAAGACAAACGAAAACTTGAAAAAATGTACACATTTCTGTGTACAGATCAACACAATAACCACCGAAGTAACATTATAACTGGGGCCATGGTGGCCGTGCGGGCTAGAGCGCAGGGCTTTGGTTGCATGGTCTCACCATGGTTAGCGGGTTCGAATCCCGTCCGGGAGTGAGTTTTATTTCATAGATAGAACTCCCTTCTGGGGCCATGGATGTCGTAAATAGCTAGATAACACATTGACATGGCTAATATGCACCGTCAAAAAAAAAACAAAAAAAAACATTATAACAAGTCTTGTCAATTTTCAGCGAAATCGGCCTGAAACCCAGGAAAGGGTGAGGGGTTCAGAATCGATCGATGTAATGAGTATATCGATACGATATTTACTAAAAGGATTGAGTGGTCCCTGAGTAAAACATCCATTGATTTGGACCCAAATCCGGAAGATTCAGAGGAAGAGCTAAACTTTGTTGGGAAGTACATTCACTGGCGACATTTTTAATTAGTGCTTTATGAGAAAAGTAAAAATGTTGATCTTTGACTTTTTCGAATGATATCCCCTCTACGCCCCTGGTAGGGCATTAATAATATTTCTTTTTCCCTCAATTTTTTCCTAGCAGTCTTCCTTTTTCTTTTTTGACAATATTTCGGAACATTTTCACCTCCCTTCTTGGGGTAACAATGAACATTTACTCCTGAGGAGACCATCTTTTTGTAGATCCAACCTTGAATGTGGCGCTCTCTCTTCCAAGAACTACCAATGTGCGTAGTAATTTTCGGATTTTTAAGTACTCTGATTTTCTGAAAAATTTCTGATTGGTCCGTACAACAGCCAATCATAATTTTAGAGTCCTAACAACTTTACATCATATAGACATCATCGCGAAAATAATCAAAACGTATTGAGGGGATCTTGAACCGTGAAAATCTCTTGAAAACTCTGCCTCAGTGATTCGCACGATTACAATACTTTCTTATACACTACACTCGTAGGTATAAGAAAAGTAAAAAGTTGTCGGTGAATCACCGTTAGTGTACTTTCGCTCCCCTCCAATACTACTCAACCGTTTGATCTAATTAAGTAGTTGACTAACATATGGGCTCCTAAATGCTCATACCAAATTTTGTGTCGTACATTCATTACATCGGCTTTTATTAGGGTTTTTGAGTTGTCCCCCTCCTCCTCCTGATCCCAACCTTCCCTTCTGCCGATTCCGCTGAAAATTAATGTGACATCCTTATGGGTTTTTAAATTTACATGTGAAACGTTGTGTTGATTCGTTCATTAGTTATAGAATAAGAGATTATCTCTTATAAGAGATACTGGATGTACATATAAAATTTCGTGAAGATACATTCATTCTAACGGGAGTTATCGTGTTCACAGGCACACAGATAGAAATTATGTTTTAATATTTGGAATCTGAAGGTCGGAAAATATGAAATTTCGCTAAAAACTGCGTCGAATTTTTGACTAAAATACATAACTTCCCCTATACTTTACTCGTTAAGTAAAAAAGGACATCCTTTAGAAACATTGTACTAATTGTAAGTCAAGTGGAAGAGAAGATATCAGTACAGAAAATAGCCTACAAGCCGTTTGAGTAATAGTCTGTATAGATAGATAGAGTGACTTGATAAACTAGCTTGGGGTATGCCTTAGTACATGAAGCGGTCAAGCTGACTTAACCAATGGCAAAAACACTCAACTGTTTTGCTACCCTTCACTGGCCCGGTCTTGAACTGCCATTAGTGATGGGCCCTTTGTCGAAACCAGACAGCAAAAACAGGGATGGCTCTGTGGCCGGACGGATGTTTTGCAAGGATGACATCCAGCAGATAAGACGACTGACGAGTATCAATGCATTGTCTCTGCAAATTTTGACGCATTCAAAATGGCATCTGAAATATGGCCTAATCGATAGGTAGCTCAGAGATAGCCTCCTTCATTAGTGTGCTCAAGATCGCGGGTTCGTAACCCTACCAAGGCCAATAAGACAAAAAAGTCGTCCGTGAATCACCTTTCATACTTCCCCTGAAGAATTAATCAATTAACTTTTCGCTCCCCTTCAAAAATTCCACCAACAGTTGACTCACTAAGATGCTCCTAAACCCTCATACTAAATTTTGTGTATATGAATTCATTACATCGGCAGTTGTTAGGGTTTTTGAATTGAGCCCCCTCCCCTTTTGTTGATATTGCTGAAATTTTACAGATTATGAGTTTTGAATTTAACTATTAAATTTCATGTTGATATACTCATTACTTCGGCAGTTATTGGGATTTTTGAGTTCAACTCCCCTTTGATCCCCCTTTCCTTCTGCCGATTCTTCTGAAAATTAATTCGTGTCGACTTATGGGGTTTTGAAATCAAATATGAAATTTCGTGTCAATACATTCATTAGTTATCAGTTTTTGAGTTGAGCCTCCCCCCTAATCTCCTTTTCTCTTTTGCGGATTTGGCTGAAAATCAATAGGTCCTTATTCTTCTCTTCCCAGCCCCAATTTTCTAATAAATAATGTTGAAAATAAATCAATATAATTTATCAACGTTTTTATTAATTTCCAATATTTTGTGTAAGGAGACTTGTTGAAATTATTGTACTCAATTTTTTTCTTTAAGGTCTTCTCTCCCAATTAGTTTACACTTTCACTATTTATTCATCTTTTGTATAATAACTTCAAAGTTGAGGAACGCGGACATATTGTGGAATTTGTAATAAATAAATAAAACAAACTATTTTTTGAAATATTGTCTATTCCACTTTATATATATACAACTACCGGTACTTTATATATATACAATATACAACTACCGGTTTCGGCCTCACACCATCGTCAGGTCTAGTTATGAACTAAGTTAGTTTGCAGAGTGCGACCCCTCCAATACATCTCTGGTGAAAAGTGTCACTTCAATTAGGGAATCCCCCAGCTTAACCGTTAGCTACATCATGAAATATTTGACAAAACACTAATTTTTCTTAATTTACATAAAATAACATCCTTTGACTAATAAGTAAAAAATAAAAATAAAAAACATAACAGATAATAACATATATATGGAAACCTATAATAAGATTCTGTTATTATCTGTTATGTTTTTTATTTTTATTTTTTACTTATTAGTCAAAGGATGTTATTTTATGTAAATTAAGAAAAATTAGTGTTTTGTCAAATATTTCGGGATGTAGCTAACGGTTAAGCTGGGGGATTCCCTAATTGAAGTGACACCTTTCACCAGAGATGTATTGGAGGGGTCGCACTCTGCAAACTAACTTAGTTCATAACTAGACCTGACGATGGTGTGAAGCCGAAACCGGTAGTTGTATTTTTATAAATATCTTTAGTGGAATAGACAACATTTCAAAAAATAGTTTGTTTTATTTATTTTGTATAATAGTCAAACAGTTTCAGGCATTGCCCATTTTCAATGACTGAAATAACATTTGTTGCTAGTTACATTAAAAATTAATCTTCCTATTTGGAGGTGGATCTTGATAAGTATGTTAAATACCTTATGGCTAATTATATTAAATATTAATAAATTACTAATAATACACATAATAATGTTTTAGCTTATACATAGAAGACTTAATAGGACAAAATAAAGATGTTGAGGAACACAGATAAACTTATATTAGTTTGGAAAATAAAGGAAATTAAAAATGAAACATATTAATAAATTTAGGGTAAGATATTTTATATTGTAAAGGATTGCAGTAATTTGTATTAGCATGACTGTAATGATTTAATTGTAACTAGTTTGTTTTATTATATTATTGATGAATCCTCCGAATAGGAAGATTAATTTTTAATGTTACTAGTAACAAATGTTATTTCAGTCATTGAAAATGGGCAATGCCCGAAATTGTTTGACTATTATACAAAATATGAATAAATAGTGAAAGTGTAAACTAATTGGGAGAGAAAACCTTAAAGAAAAAAATTGAGTTTTTATTAATTTAACATGTATCTGTCCATGTATCAGATCCTTTGTCCTTAAGACACTCCGGGTTATTCTGGACGCTATCTATATTGTTTAATTTTGTTTTTGTGGCTTTAGTCCAGGTTTTAACTACGAGGTCACCTCTCTTTCTTCGCTCTGATGGACAACTTTGGTCGACTCTACAATGAGTTGTCTGTCGAGGTTTACTTACCTAGGGTAAGAGTGTTTTACGAGTACCGGACATCGTACAGGTTCGGGACCATCACTTAACTGTTCTGGGTTGGTGACGGGAGGATTTTCATTACATCGGGAGGTATCGTGTTCACAATCACACAGACGCTGTCAAGGGCACCCAAATAAAAAAAAAAAAAAAGATTCACAGACGCTGACAGACTTTTTTCCTTTCATTTTTGTAATCAAAGGGTCGGAAAACATGAAATTCTTGTGAAAACGGCATCGAATTTCTCACAGATTTCATAACTTCCCCTATACTTCGTATAGTTGTATAAGTAAAAAGTAAATTTCTAGTCATATCATTCAATACCAATATCGACCCTTGTTTTCCATTACTAGTGTACTATATCGGTACACCGATACCAATATTAATACTTCTCTATACCGCATACGAAATTGGTGTCGATACATTAGTAGTACCTATCGAAACATGTCTGGCCGATTGCAGAACTTCTCCTATACTTCTTATAGTTGTATAAGTAAAAAGTAAATTTCTAGTCATATCATTCAATACCAATATCGAAACTTGCTATCCATTGCTAGTTCCATACTTTTCCAAAATATAAACGAAACCCTTTTATTTTATCTGGGAAGTAAAATAAACTTAAGCACGCCGTCTTTCAGATGGGACGTTAAGCGATGGTCCCGAGCGTGTAGGATGTCAGGTACTCGTTAAAGGCCCCTGCCCTAGGTGAATAAAAAATTAGGGTAGGCAAAATTTAGGACTCCCACAGTAGAGTCGGGCTCATGTCCCCCACAGTGACGAAAAAGCGCCCTGGTAGTAGACGATATGACCTCGTAGTTAAAGCCCGGGCATGCGTCATAATAACTAACTCTATACCGGCTTACGATATTGGTATCGATACTTTATTAGTATCGAAACATTTTTAACTTTGAGGAATGGAGTGTTTTTTCGAAAACACCTCCTTCTCCCTAGCTCTTCACAAATATTATAACGATATTTAGTTATGCTCAAGCAAGCTCCCTCACAAGCTATTATTTCATTATTGCCAATATATTAGCTGATTATGAATTAATGTTGACGTGAAAACGTCTATTCGCTCGTTAAGCACAGCGATAGTCGTTCAAACTTTCTTGTGTTACAAAATACCGTCAGATTTCAATCGATAATAACTACGAGACTAATAATGTGATAACAACGGTTGAGGTCACAATGGATAGAGCATGTCTGTATGGGTTTGTTGTGCAGTATTTGTTTCGCCTGTGACGTTATCGGGCTAGTGTGGGCGCCGGCGGATGAATGTTCCGAATTAGCGTTGTGTAAAATTAGAAATTAGTGTAGCGCGATAACGCGTTTAGATAGGACGTTGATTCTGGTGTCATTGTAAAGAGCTTGAGGAGGACTACTAGGACTCAATAACAATAAAAATACTAGCCGAAATATATGTAAAAATCGGTATTAAATTGAAAATTGCAAAAAAATTGAAGATGTCTCATATAATTCGTAAATATGCGCGGAATCAGAGGAGCTCGCATCAAAAGAAATTTAAAAAACCTAAAAAGTCTAGTGCCGAGCAATTGCAAGAGCTACGGCAGCATCGAAAAGAAAATGAAAAATGATTTTATCCCGACGTTCTCACGGAAAATCTACCGCATGGACCTTGACTACGCCTTAATGTTTTTATTTTATTTATTTTAAAAATTAAATTAAATTAGTTGTCTCTATCCGGGTCGGATGGAAGTGCTCTCGTTAACCATAAAACAGTCTTTTTAAAGGCACTCTAAGAAGAGCCACCATAAAATTAGCAGAATTTATGGTTGCCTACTCCAACTTATCCTTTTATAGATCCTATAAAAACAGAAAACAATAACATGAGAGGTGGATATCGTGGGCTCAATTGTGCATCTTAGAACTTATAAACAAATCTGATGAACGTAGGTACTTCAAATGTAATTTCATATTAAATTTAATTGTACGTAACGAACGCCATTGTTTCATTAGATAGAGAGATAAATTACAAGTCAAACGAGTTTATCAAATCGATAGAGCCGATGCTGGGAATATCTCGGGAGACACACCGAACCCGAATCAAAGAATGGAGTAAGGACCTTTTGGAGCGTACAAGGAGAGAAGAGACCACATGCAGGCAGTCGAAGATGTTCCTGGGAGGGGAGTCCAGAGTTCTGAAAGACGGGATCCTGAACCTCAAAAGGAACGAGCTTCGGCAACTGACTGGAGTTCTCACAGGACACGGTCCGTTCAATAGACACCTACACACTGTGGGAGTCAAGGACAGTCCCCCCTGCGATAGATGTGGGGGGAGGAAGACGAAACGGCGGCACACTTCCTGGGCATCTGCTCGGGATATGCGCGAACGAGATTCCGCATCTTTGGTGGAGTTGTAATCGCAGAGGAGGACTTTAGAAGATTGAACTATGAGAGCATTCTCAGGTTCATTAAAGAAACTAGGAGACTGAGCACTTCATGAAGGGCTTGGTTTAGGTTGTATAAACATACAGGTAATATAATAAGGGGGAAGCCCAGCGCTTCCAAAGAAGGGATAAGAGCACTGGATGCTTAGGTCCCTAGGTGTAAAACACCAGCCCACTAGATATGTATATATATTGTAACAGTTGGGCCTTACTTTATATAAATTTTAATTTATCTTTTATAGATGCTCTTATCTCAGGGTCTAATTAAGCTTTCACTTACAAAATGGGTTTTTTGAAGGAGTGAGTAAGAAATATATAACAGTTTTACCTTATAAATTACCTTCTGCGGCTGCACTCATAGGTTAAGGGACTGAAAAAATACCCGAATGGAAAATTGGTTGGCGATATAACAAAAATTAAACAAAACACATTTTACTAACAAAATTGAAAATATTATATTTTATCATTTTAAACATAGGAATAGAAAAACAAGTTGCGAGTATAATCGATAACTCCAAATATTCTACTTAAAAGTCCTTTAACACAGATTGAAATATTCGTAATATGATTTAAATAGAGTTTTATTTAAAAGTTTTATTTTAAGGCATTTTTAAATTTCGAACGGATAAATGGTGAAAAATTGGATTGTACTCATCGAATATGCCTGCTGCTTGCAGTCGTCCTCTCCTCCTGTTGAGTCCTAACGGGTCCAATTGTGCCATGCTGGTTTTCTCTATCCATTTTTATCCGCAACATCGGTGTCTCCAGAGATTATTCCGGGCTGCCATCGATACAGTCAAACTTTGCTGCATCCAACCTCCTCCTGATTAAGCTGAACTACTGTAACATTTGTTAAATAAAATATGAATATGCTTTACAGCATCAAGCATGTGCTTCCATCACATGGAGTCTTGAAACCTCGGGTTTCAGGTATGGACTGCCAACCGCGAGTTTCAGATAGGGACTGCCTTCTCCTGATGTTGAGCTGATCTGCCCCCACTCCCCACTCTTATATCACACCGTTCTATTTTGCCTTATTTATTTTATGCCTGTATATTTTTATTTGTTTCACTTTTATGTATTATTTTTAATTATTATAATAATTATTATTATTACTTTAAATTATATTACAAAATTATAATAGATAATGTACTTCATTTTATCGTTAGTCGATATGGAGCGGAATACCAATATATCGATCTCTCATCGATCACCATTATGGTTTCTCTATACAACCCCCCCCTTACTTGTACAAATATCAGGTGTGACATGATTCAAACTGTCACAATATATATGTCATAGCTTGGGAAGTAAAAAACGGCTTCATTGGCTAACAATCATTGTCCCCGCAAAACCATGCGTTGACTTTATGACAATGTGAAAACTAACAATAGAAATAATCATTTTTAATGATGAATTTAATTGTTCAAAGTTAATTACCTGTAAAATTATAGTAATCAGCTTTTCTGCTAATAATGGGGCTTAAAAAGGCAGGAGAATAGACAAATTCGAAGAATAATGCATAAAGCCTCGCTGACTTTTAAGCTTTGAATTTTATGAGAGCTTTGTGCTTAAGGTAGAATCAAACCCTATAGACTGGTCGAAAGTTGATGAGAACTTCTTAAAAAAATAAATAATAGACTAATTGATAAAATCTAACAGCAACGTACTTCCCCACACGAATTATTTAACTAAACTTTCTCTCTCTCTCTTTAATAAGTATGTTTAGGTATTAAACAATGATTGACCTATACTGAGACATTCCTATACCGAATTTCGTGCCGATATAATCATTACATCGGAAGTTATTAGCGTTTCTGAGTTGACTCCCCTCCTCTCCACATTCGGAAAATAAATAGGTGTCGTCCTAATGTGATTTTAAATATAAATATAAAATTTCATGTCGATTCATTAGTTACGCCCCCTCACTCCTAGTTCCTCCCCTTCCCCGTGGACGATTTGACTTAAAATCAATTGGTGTCGTCTTTAAGTAGTTTTGAAATTTTAAATATATAAATCCCAGATGGACGGGTCATTTTTGGAATTAGGGGATCGCAAAACAGGAAAATTCCAGGGAAAACTCAACAATGAATTTATGATCAATTTTATAACTTCCCCTATACTTCCGAAACCTGGGGAAGTATATATGTCGCTAGAAGGCACTTTGTAAACTCCCTTCCTTTTTTGCGAAGATAAAAACAATTTTTTCGCTTCTAAAAATACTTTTTCAACTCCCTCGCAAGCTGCAAAAGAAACCATATGTAAATGTGATGTGTATATGATTACAAAATTAAAAAATAAAGTAAGGCTAAATACTCCATATATAATAAAATAAATGACGTCAAAAAAGCAAAATAAATGAAGAAGTCATAAAACAAAATATAGAAAACTATGTACAGAGTAATATGATAAATCATAAGAAAAACAACTCCGAGACCGCCCGGAACAACCCCGCATGATAGCCTTCATTCCTACAACTAAATGGAGGTAGGGAAGGTCACAGGGGCACGGATGATCCCGTTCCAGATCAATATTTGGTCGAGGTAGAACCCAAGATAGCGGACTTGGTTGAAGATGGAAATAAGAAAACTGTTGAAGGAAACTGGGGGCAGGTTCGGCGTTGCAGAGTGAATGTGACGTGGCTCCACTTTTCTTCAGGAGGTTCTGAGAAGCTGTGGGATTTTGGTTGGAAGAAAGGATTGCAGTGTCTGGTAGGAACCTGAGCAGTGTAGAATGTGAAGAGGTTAGGACCAAGGACGCTAACTTGAAGGTTACCCGCTTCCACAGGCTTGTATTCAGAGAATATCACCCCCTGCCGCACCTTGTTTTTGCAGATTAACCAATTTTTTTCGCTCAAAAAAATACGTTTTCAGTTCCCTCAGAGGCTGCACAATATGTGGCACAGTCTACACTGACACATTGTATACCCTCATTTTATTGTCGCAAAAAAACATAATCTTTTTGCTTAAAAAAGAAAATATACTTTTTAAGTTGCCCTAGGGATAAATTTCTCTATCTTCAATACATATATAATAATACATTTCCAATGTGCGAGCAATACCTATCTTACTTCCAAGAAAATTTGGGTATCTCAAGGTCAAATTTGACATTGTTCTATGTGATTTCGCGCAATTCCTGAAGGAGTTTCCCTAACTTTCCTCTGTTTCCTACCCCTAGACTCTTGTTGACTACGATTTAATTCCAGATTTGACGACCCTTCAGAATATTCCTTCCTGTTTATGGCACAGTTAAGTGTATTCTGACGATCAGACTCAACCTACCCTATAAATTCCCCTCGGATGCTAGTAAAATTTCATTGACTATTCAGTTATTCAACTCAGACTGAGGAAATTCCCCATTCAAAGTCCTCCTAAATTTATGAAGGTTTGGGTGCATTTCCTTTTACAATAAAAAATAAGTCGATGGATATTTGAAAAATCCTCTATCCATCAGTAATTGATTTTAATTTACCACACTTTTTTAAGTATTTAGGAGCCAGCGCCAGTCTTCTTCAAGGCAAACCAAATTAGAATTAGAGAATTGCGCAATATTCAGTAGACTGACGAGGATTTACATACTTAACAAATGAAGAGATATCTTCATGTGTTCATAGGACATCTTGATCAGACAACTCTGCCATAGGTCATTAAAGAGAAGATAGAAAAAATGGGCGACGCAGTTAGGAATGTTTCTAAAGCTAGTCATCGGCTAACCAAGGCATCTCAACCCATCATTATAGATCTAGAGCCTTGTGTCAGCAACAAGGGGGTATCTTTCATATATCAGAATTAACATCGAGGATCTTGTAAAAAAGAGATATATTTTAAAAAAACAAAGGAGTACAGCTATGACTGTGCCGCAACCGATGACGTAGAACTACGTCTAGTATATTACGTTTTTCAAACTAAAACAAAAGAAATCTTTCTTACTTTATTTATTTCATATAAATTTATGCTATTACAAGTAGAATGAGCTGTATTATATTTTCCAATATTAGTTATTAAATTTATAATGTAGGTTAAGTAAACCTATAACTATTTGTTCTCTAAATCTATGCTATTCATTTTTCCTGTGAACCCAGTAATTAAATTAGTAAGATAAATTATACCTTTGAATTATATTGAATATTTTTGCAAATTTAGAAAAACAAGATGGCATCTCATTATTATATCTAGAAGAAATCCAATCGAAATAATTATTAGTTAAAAAGTTTTAAAATATGTGCCATTTCTTTAAAATTGCACGTCTTGAACTTACGATATTTTTTTAGGGTCCTTTTCGGAAACAACTGTAGAAATCCAAATTAAAAGACCAGCTACAATTTCTACTGGAAATGTGATTTATTATTTATTTTTAATTTTATTTTAATTTTTATTTTATTTAAGATCATTTATATTTAATTATCACAATATACAGGCTTTAACTACGAGGTCATATCGCCCACTGCTAAAGCAGGGCTAATTGGGGGTTCTAAAATTTGCCTACCTTGGTTCATTTCCCTAGCATACTGGTCTCTAACGAGTTCAAATTAAAACAAAAGAAATCTTTCTTATTTTATTTATTTATTATTTTCATATTTTATGCTATACAAGTAGAATGACCTGTATTATTGTTGTAAACTGTTTAATACGATTTATTATAAAACAAGTTTCAACCCTTTATGTTTCATAAATAATACATATTACAAATTAAATAAATACATAACTCAAACTTCTCTTTCAAGAGAAAAGTTTGGTATATTTCGGATAAATTGCGGTTCACGACTTCTACTAACTGATATACAATCATTCGAGATGTTGCCTAATTGTTTTGTTTTTATGCTGCCGTATTAAAGGGATGAAAGAGGAAGGGTTATACTTGTTTTATAATAAATCGAACTATACAAACTTTCCATCGGTTCATTATTCTACGATTATTATTTTAATAGATATAAGCTCTTAAAGCTCTCGCCGGGAATGAAAGTTCTACGTCAGAAAAAAACCAAGAGGTGCGACGCTTTGGAGTAGTTTATAAAGTCTGATCCAAAATCTGAAGGGAGAGGAGTCGGCTAAAGTGGTGATGATCTCGGCGCAACTCGCGTGATCGGGACGGAATGTGTTAAAGTTTTTTTTTATCTCTTGATTTTTGATTTTAACGCTATATTCAATCATCCAAGTCAGTCATCGAAAAGCAGAATCTATCTGAGTGTGTCTCTCTTTTGTGCTACTTTAAATCAGATGACGTAGGCAGATAATTACGAGAGTAAGTACAAATTACATAATTAAAAGGGGCTCTTTGAAGTTGAAGGAGCCTCGACTCTTCGTCGTCTCATTACTGCTTTGACTAATGACATCTGCTTGAAGAAGTATAAAGAACATTGAGGAAATGTTACTTAGTTGAAGTCAATGCCCCCTCGAGTCTTCCACCGGAGGACATTGAGGAATGTGATCTGGTATCTAACAGGACATCAGTCGGTAAGAAAACATCTCTTTACAGTGGATCTTATACCGAATCCATTCTGGGCGAATGTGAAGGTTATTCACACATCGGATGGATAATCTTCGACAAGGCGTTCTTCAACCCAGAGGAGTCTCTGGATAACTTGGCTACACAACCCATCCTTGCAATCTATCAGTGGGTATAAAAAAAAAAAGCATTTTGGGAGTTCTTGAAAACAATATTTTTTAGATGTATTATATCTTATAGTGAAATTTCTTAGTGCTAGATATAAGTATTTCACAGATTGCAAAATAAAAATATAGTCAGCTCCTGAAAATACAGGTAGCTCAGGAATTGACTCAAGGTCGCGGGTTCGAAACCCGGCCTACGAACTTAGGTTTTCAAGTCCGAATACATTTTTTGCGTTTTGTGTCAATATAGTGGAAATACTAATAAATAAAATTAAAAAAGATGATAAATAAATTACTGAAGAAGGGTTGTTTCAGTTCAAAATCGCGCTCCTGTAAAATTTGAAAAACCTTACATAGGCCCTTCTTCCCGACACTTATTCAATTGTCGATGCTCCCTTCTATATTTCAATCTTACCCTCCATAATGACTTAAAAATTCCTTTTTGTTATTGACCTCATCATGTCCCGCTTCTCCAAATTCCACAATAACCTTTCTTTCCATGTCACTCTTATAATCCCATTCCCATCCAGATAATCCCCCCTGGAGACTGAGACGGCGCGCTGCGGACCTGCTACTATAAATTATCAATAATATTTAGGGAGTGCTGGTGGTGACCATGTTCACTCTTCATGTACTTCTCTCTCCTTTCTTCTTGGCCTGCCTCCACTGCTGGACAGTGATTTGCATGGCAAGAGGGCAGGGAGGAATCACTCGAGCCCCCGCGGCCTCCCCTTTCTGCATTAAGTTGGAGGGATGGGGATGACAAAGAACTGGGGGTGTTTCGAGCTGAAGGACTTCTTATGTTCATTTTGTTTCATTTTTATTATTATTGTTTATTATTAATTTAATTTAATGTTCTCACTTGCATATATTATAGTTTTGTACATAGACCATTATTATTTATAATTTTCTCAGACTAAATTATTTTTTTATTATTTTATATACATATATATATATATTTTTTTTAATTTTATATATTTATACTTTTTTTTTTGTATCATCGAATTTACTTATGGTCATATTACCGATTGTAAATATTCAAAATAAAGAAAATTAAAAAAAAAAAAACTTTTTCACAAAGTGAGGGAATATTTAGAAAAAAGTCACAATTCAATTCTCTTTGTCCAAACTTTTCTTATCTATTCAAAGCTCCTCGAAGGGATGTACTTGCCAGCTGAAGTACTTGCAGTAAAACTGGAAAACGTTCCGATCAACTAGAACAGGTTGGTACTAAAATCCTCTCCCAGGGCGCTCCTGTTTCTCCTTTCACTTCTCTTCCTCTATTAGGTATATAAAACCCCAGGAAAGTGTTTTTCCAGCGCCCTCCAGCCCTGATGATCAGTCCCACTCTCTAGTTCCAGACCCGACATTACTTGGAAAATTGCCTCAAATCATCCTTCTCAAAATAAAAGAGAAATCGGAAAGCTCCTCGAGGTCTCCCCAGACAGATATGACATCCTAAACCATAACAACTTGTTTCTGTTCTTATAAGCCTCGGCAAAAGTCTTTTCTTTTTTTTTCACAATTCGAGGAATGTAAATTTTATATGGCAGAGTTGGTATCATATAGAAAGAGAAAAACTGTGTTTCCTCGAGTTCTCTGTGATGAAATTGTGATGTAAACAATCACACACATTAAAATTATTAATATATTACAAAATCAATTATTATTATTTGTATAAAAACAGCTGTTAGGAGTGAAGTAATAAAATTAAATAGTGAATAAATATACAAAGATGGACTAGTCGCATTTTGTTTAAAAAACGAATGGTCTACAACCAATGAATGGAGACAAAAGACGACGATCGATCAGCGTTTAAAATAGAGAGAGACAGTCTAAGGAGTGTTGTGGAAGTGCACAGTCTAGTGAGAGAGTTGTTAGGGTTATGATGTAGTGTACACAATATAAGGAGAGATGTTTTGAGGTTAAGGAGTCTGAATGAGAGAAGTGAACCAAGTAGGAGTGAAAAATATAACTGTGGAGGTACATAGATGCACAAAGGTATTTTTTATTTTTTTATATATACATAATAGTGGCCACAAAAACAATAATAAAGGAAAAGAGACTAAAGTAGTAGTAGAAATTAGTTTGTAAGATTTCTATTGTAAATAATTTGATTTTTTTTATTTTCCAATATTAGTTATTAAATTTATAATGTAGGTTAAGTGAACCAAATATTTGTTCTCTAATTCTATGCTATTCATTCTCCATGTGAATCCAGTAAGATAAATTATACCTTTGGATTAGATTGAACATTTTTGCAAAGTTAGGAAAACAATATGGCATCTCATTATTATATTTAGAAGAAATCCAATCGAAATAATTATTAGTTGAAATTTTTTCAATTAAGTGCCATTTCTTCAAAATTGTACATCTTGAACTTTCGATATTTTTTAGGACCCTTTTCTGAAACTACTGTAGAAATCAAAATTAAAAGACCAGCTAAAATTTCTACAGGAAATGTGATTTATTATTTTTGTTTTTTATTTTTTTATTTATTTTTTTTAATTTTATTTAAGATCATTTATATTTAATTATCGCAATACATAGGTGACATAAGTCTGCATCATATGGTTAGTTACTGCGGTATATGTCCGGGCTTTAACTACGAGGTCATATCGCCTACTACTAAAGCAGCGCTCATTGGGAGTCCTAAAATTTGCCTACCTTCGTTTATTTCCTTAGGATACTGGTCTTTAACGAGTATCTGACATTGAACAGACTCGGGACCATCGCCTAATCCGATCGTCCGATCCGAAGGACTGCGATTTTTTCATCTTCCAGATAAAAAATACTCATCTGATTTTTAAATTATATAAATTCCGATTACATAACCCTATACTGTACTTCTTGATTGTTGACCGGGGTGGATCTAATTTGTTAAATAATGAGAGGTAACCAGTACAACATTATATTTTATTTATACCACATCTAGTTTCAGTTCAAGTATAGAATAAATAAGTTTAGGTAAAAAGTGGTATAATGCTAATTATTATTATAAATATAAAAAAAATTCTTCGGTGGATCACTGACAATGTACTTCCCCAGAACGAATTATTCAATTAGCTTTTTGCTTCCCCTCCAAAACCAGTCGATCGTTTGCGCTAATATTCAACAGTTGACTTAAATAAGGGCTCCTAAATCCTAAATGTTATGTAGATAAATTCATTACCCTCCCCTAAACCCCCCCCCCCTCTTCCCTTCAGCCAATATCATTACATCGGCAGGTATTGGGGTTTTTGAGTTAAGCCTCCCTCCTAATCTCCCCTATCCTTTGGTCGATTTGGCTGAAAAACTAATATAAAATATCGTGTCGATACATTCGCTCTCTCGCGACAGATCTATGCATCACATTTTTGATCGATTACTTAACTAAAAACATCCAAAAACTCTTTTAGTAGTAGGACGATAAAGGATAGAGAGTGTGGATGATACTCCCATGAAATATCTCCTTGGTGCCTCTCCTGCTCCATCCACTCTCAGACCCGGCCTCCCCTTTGGATCCGCTCCCACGGTACCCAAGCCTCCCTGTATTTCATTTCACCCTTGTAAATAATTCCACCGAGGCTACCCTTCCTGAGGCCCGATCCAATTTACCGGTAACTGAGGAGGGAGGGGGGAAGTGAAATTTTCAAACGATGCCTGGTAGATAGGCATTGTAGTCATGGCATTAGTTATTTAGTGTTGCCGGGGCGAAGCGGGACGGGGCGAGTCTGTACACCATCAATAGAGAGACCCGTGTGCGCCCTCTCTCGCCCTATCTGTCAGTAAATATTTGAGCTGTGTTACCTCATCAAGAAAGGTCATCAGTACACCCCTCACAATCATCATGGATTAGTGGAACAGAATTAGCTAAATATACACCTTGGGCAGAATTAGATTTTTTAAAAGTTAGTTTATGACAAGCGCGGGCTTTGAAACAAGTTTCTAAAAACCATGCAGGGCGCGCTAAGGGACCTCGTTCACCACCAACAGGACATGTCTGTTAAACCGCAGGCGGTGAACCAACAGCATGGCTCGCAGAATCAACTACGAGCCTTTACCATTGGCGTAGCTAGTGGGAGAACAGAGGTGGGCGCCCCCCCCCCCCCCCACAGAATGCCCGGTGCCTCCCCCAGAAAAGTGCGATATGATGCACCTAATTAAAAAAAATTATAATATATAACGACAACTCCACCACTGACAAACATTAGTCACGACATTAGAAGGATATAGAAAGCTTCAGTTCCCAGACAAACGTTATTCGGCTTCAAATTATGCTTTCTTAAAGTTTGAACTCCATCGAATGCTGCCAATCGGCGAAGTACGAGAGTTTAGCAATATTTACCTAAAACAAAAAAGACTATTAAGGCTAATTGCATATTTTAGAATGTATTCAATGAAAGCCGTAAAAAGGGAAAATAATTGTTTTTTATAGTACATTTAGTGCTATCAGCTGAACGATAATGAAATAGTAAAAAATATAATTTCAGCTTAAAAAGTATTGGACCGATTTGCTAAAAAAAAAGAAAATTCAGGCTTACTACTACTTTATATTTAGTATGAGGTACCTGATTGTTAATTATTAACTTTAATTAAACTTAAACTAAAAATATGATTGTGAAATGTAAACTATTGTTTTATTACCTCGGTCGTGTTGACGGGCCGCGGGTTTGCTACTTCTGTACTAAAGGTTTAATGTGAAAATTGTGTGACATCACAGCTTGAAGAACCAATCAGCTAACAGGCGTCATATTATAGTGATTACTACATCTTATCTGATTGGCTCTATGCACCGTCTACTAAAAATTTAATATTTTTTTAAAACTGTAGTTAAAATAAATCTCGATGATTGGTTTTCAAAGTGAAAGAGCTGTAAATAAGTATGAACAATTTAAAGTTATGACTTTTTGAACTTAGACTTTATTGAAAAACATAAATTTCTTTATAAGTTTGGTATAGAGATAAAATAAACAATATTGAGTTCGGATCGTTAAATTAGCAAACAATTAAAAACTCTTGATGAATTCTGAACAAACTTAAAATATTTTTACTAGCGGAATAAATTTTTTAGTCATTGTTCATCTGTTTACTTTCATTCAAATGAGTCATTTCGTTTTGGAATCTTTGGTTTTGTGTTTAAAAGTAGTTTTTTTTTGTGTTTCACTTCCCCAAGTAAGGAAAAGTCATGTTTTCCGACCCAGTGATTCCGAAAATGTGTGTGTTTGAGAACACGATAACTCCCGATAGAATGAATACGATAGAAATTTTAATATATGTTTCCAAAACCCCTTGAGCACAACACTTATTAATTTTCAGCGGAATCGGTAGAAGGAAAATAGGAATCAGAGGAGGGATTCAACTCAAAAATCTCAATAACTGTCGATGTAATAAATGTATCAGAATAAAATTTCATATTTGAACTCAAAACCTCATGATGCTTGTTAATTTTCAAAAAAATCGGCCGAAGGGAAGGGGGGGTTCAAGAGAAGGGGCTCAATTACATACATACATACATCCTCGGCGCTACAGCTCCATTCGAGCCTTGGCCTCCTCCAGAGACTTCCCCCAAAGATTCCTGTCCAGCTCCAGCGTTCTCCAGTTTGGCAGCCGAAGATTCCTTGCGTCCCCATCGACTGCGTCCATCCATCTCTTCCTGGGTGTTCCTTGTCCTCTGTTTCCCTCCGGGATCATTACCATCAGTCTTCGTGGGGTTTCAGCCTCCTGCATCCTTTGCACATGGCCTGCCCATCTACCTCGGCATTATTATTAAGCCTGAACATACCGTTCTCCTGGACCGGACCTAGGATCCTCCGCAGAACCTTTCAATGGGGGCTCAATTCAAAACTCTAATAACTGCCGATGTAATGAATTTATCGACACAAAATTTAGTATGAGGATTTAGGAGCCCCAATGTAAGTCAACTATTGAATATTAGCACAAACGGTCGACTGGTTTTGAGGGGGAGCGAAAAGTTTATTGATTAATTCGTTCTGGTGAAGTACATTGTCGGTGATTCACTGATTTTTTTTTTTTTAAGTCCGTTAAAACGCAGTTTCTCACAATTTTGAATGAAACGCACCAAAAATAGATTTTGCGATATAGATATTGTAAACGGACGGTCGAGAAAAAACTTAATGTATTAATTCGTGCTGGGGAAGTTTATTACTGGTGATTCACCGACGTCTTTATATAGATTACGTTTTGACTTGAACCAGTGAGGCCCTGCTTCGTCTCTTCCTCTTTATTGTGGAACTGCCTCTGGCCCAGGTTCCAAGAGACTTGAAGCTACATTCTTCTCTGTGAACTGATATTACCACTCTTACAGATACTGGTGTGTTCTAACCCAGTGTTTCTAGGTAGATAAGCCCTAAGGACTCTGGGGTATGTCCCTCCATTACAAGACGATCTGTGGTCAGTTTTTCAATTGTCTTAAAGGCCACATTCTCTCTTCAGGACCAATATCCCCGGAGTGGAATCCCTTTCTTCAAAGAGACTTCTTTTTTTTGGATTGAGGGTTAACAAAAAAAAAAAAAAAGTAATTTCTTTTGTTAAAGGCTGTTGTAAGTGGTACTCCACAAAATCAATTTCTAATAAAAAACCTGACATCCGAAGCCCACTACCAGAAAGTAAAATAAATTGACCTCGTTCTTCTGTAAGCTAATTTTCAAGAAAAGTGAAAAAGCTTTGAGATCTACTGTCATACTTCCTCAGCTGTGTGAGGTATAGGAGAAGTTATAATTTGATTCAAAGCTTTCATTTTTCTTTTTGGTCATTTTTTTTTTTTATTTAGACTTTTTTTTATATATTCATTTATAATTGATTAATCTATATATATACATATACATATTATTTTTCAGAGGGCGCCGGTAGCTCAGTGGTATGCGTGCTTGACTTCTGAGCTCAAGAACGTGGGTTCGCTGTGGGTTCGAGGCCGCCGTCCTTCGGATGGGACGTTAAGCGATGGTCCCGAACCTGTACGATGTCAGGTACTCGTTACAGACCCCTCCCTAGGTGAATAAAAATTTAGGGTAGGCAAAATTTAGAACTCTCACAGTAGAGTCGGGCACATGTCGACCAGAGTGACGAAAGAGCGTTCTGGTAGTAGGCGATATGATCCAGTTAGAGCCCGGGCATGAGTCATAAAACCTAACGTAACCAATATATTATTTTTCAGGTTAGGTTAGGTTTTATGACTCATGCCCGGGCTTTCACTACGAGGTCATATCGCCTACTACCAGAGCGCTCTTTCGTCACTCTGGTAGACATGAGCCCGACTCTACTGTGGGAGTCCTAAATTTTGCCTACCCTAAATTTTCATTCACCTAGGGGTCTTTAACGAGTACCTGACATTGTACAGGCTCGGGACCATCGCTTAACGTCCCATCCGAAGGACGTTCTTGAGCTCCGAAGGCAAGCACGCAGACCACTGAGCTACCAGCGCCCTCTACCCACTAAGTTTAGCTGGGGAAATAAAATAAAATAAAAATAAAAAGTTTTCTGAAGGTTATCACTTGGTGAAGAAAAGTGTGAGTCCATTGTTACAAGTTTTCGTGGGGAGTTGTTAAACAGTTGTTTGAAACTTTGTCTCTCAAGCATCCTTTGTTATCAGCTACTTCAGCGCTCCTAGTTGACAAACTCGGAAATAATCATACACACTTTCACGTTCTCTCCCCCCCCCCTCTCTCGCTGAACATTTGAGGCTTGGTTTTCAACTTTTCCTACTAGTTGTCGTTAGAACCGCAGCACGTATAAGTTGTACAACTACCAACCCACTTCTGGAACTTAACTAAAAAAAAAAGTTTCATAACAAAAAAAAAAAAAATTATTAGTAACAAAATTCTGGGGGTATTGAGGGTCAGTCAATGAAGAAAACACTATTCAAATGCCAACGTTTCGATATATTTCATATCATCATCAGGGCCTAACAAACATGGGGGTATCAAGATTAGAAAAATATAATAGGTGATCGATTAAAATTATATATAGGTACATAAATATACATTCACTCATACAACTCCACATAAATACATATATACATCCTAATACATTCACATACATATACACATTGATGAACAACAAGGAAACTTACTATGAAAATAGATGGTTGAGGAGAAGGCATGAAGACTGTGAGGTCTTACTTTTAATCGATCACCCATTATATTTTTCTAATCTTGATTCCCCCATGTTTGTTAGGCCCTGATGATGATATGAAATATATCGAAACGTTGGCATTTGAATAGTGTTTTCTTCATTGACTGACCCTCAATACCCCCAGAATTTTGAATTCTACAGTCGCTAGCAAACATCTATTATTAGTAATGTTATTTTTGTTTAGTTGAATTAAATTTAAGTTAAAATATTTTAAAAACCTTGCAATATTAGATTTTTTTTTATTTGTATTTTATTCATAAAGATACAACTGTTGCTAGGGTGTTACAACCAACACCTATGATAGTACGTATAGAGATAATATCTCTATAACATAACACATTATGTTGGCGTCTATAACATATTATGTTGGCGTGAATGGCATGTGAGAGGAAGACCACCCAGTGGTAGGTTCTTGGGACGAAAATTTATCTTAATTATAGGACAAAAACAAAAAAAATTTAAAAAAAATAAAAATAATAGATAAAAAAATAATAAATAAAATAAGATAAATAAATAAAAAGGAATTTAAAGACAATTTTGATGGATGAAATAACTTTCTGAAAAAAGAGTTATCTTGAAGAAATATAAATATAAATATTTATAATTTCAAAAAATTAGTATCTATTGTATTTCTCTGAGAGGACAACACCCTATACTTTGTACGGGTGGGATGTGCCACTGATGATGACGCTGTTGCGTTGAAAACTGGTTCTGGTCAAGGATAAAACAATGGGGAGACAACGTATTAATCAACAACGTTTACGCACTTCCTCTAAAATCAATCTTCAGATTTGGCTGAAAACCATAGGTACCTACCTACCAACTTCTCTAAGATTTCTGATTCCTCCTTGCAAGGAGGCGAAATCTCTTGTCTATAAATTCATGAATTCTTCTCTTCTCAATTTGGCTAAATATTAATAGGTGACGTCCTCATGGGGTCTGGATATACATATAAAATTTCATTCTGATATGTTCATTTTACGTATTCTCCAGGAAAATATTAAACATTGTGCATCGATAAATTTTTTTTTTTCGTGTGACAAATTTTATAAGTCTTAGTGAGACTTAACTAATGTTGCTACATTTGACCTAAGTGGGCCTTAAGGAGAGGCCATTGTTAAGTGACAGTGGCCACTTTTACTGGGGACAAAATAAAGATAGGGGTCGTGTTGCGGAATTGCCGCTCTGTCGCCAGCCAGGCGCTCTCCTCTTCTAGCCACTTTCATCCTCCTCACAACAAAAACACTACAATAGGCCCCATTCTACTTGTCCTCTGGGGTCAGTCTCAACTTGTTCTGTACGTATCATCATTGTTTAGTATATATACGATATATACAATATCTATAAAATACTGTGAGTTTGAAGTCAGCCCAGCACCAAATGATATATACATATATATTATATATATATAACTGGACTAGTGACCAACGACCAAATACTGAACCGATTTCTTTTTACTGGTGGATAGTTCATGTATGCACGATTGATATAGGGTATATAACATTATCGATGTCTGTGTCCAAGGTTGGGTTATTTACACACCATCTATAATATAACGAGTTCGGTTTTTTTTTACATGATTTTCTGTGCATGTGAAATTACGAAACCCTTCATTGTGTCATCTCAAATCTGTGATATATTATTTAAAACTTTTAAAATACAATTATTATACAACAATTTTATAATTTTCTTATTTTCAGGTCTCGACGCAGAGTGGAGTAATGTCCCATTTCGCCAACCTGGAGATTGTGGTACCAGAAGCGTTCATAGTCGGCGCCACGGAGTATCATGTAGTTCTCGGAGGTACTATCAACCTCGTCTGCGTCATTGAAAAGGTACCTACATCTGATTTTAGCACTGATCTTGGCTTTAATTTGCTTTGTTAGTAGAAAATAATTGACTGCTCTGGGATGAAGTGACGTCATTCTATACCTGGATCATAGATGTTCTCCCCATTGTGATAATCTTAAAAAAATGATAAATTAAATAAAATTAAAATAATTCAAATAATTGAATTAATGAAAATAATAATAAATAAATAATTAAAACAAAAATAATAAATATTAAAATTACCACACTTCCTGCAGAAATTATAGCTGGTCTTCTACTAGATTTTGATTTCTAAAGTAATTTCCGAAAAGGGCCCTAAAATAAATATCAAGACGTGCAATTTTGAAGAAAGTGAACATATTTCAAAATATTTCAATTAACAAATTTTTCATTTGGATTTTTTTTAAAGATACCAAAGATTTTTATTGTTTTTCTAAATTTGCAAAAATGTTAAATCTAATCCAAAGGTATACATTATCTTACTGGGTTAACAGGGAAAATGAATAGCATAGAATAAGAGAACAAATATTGGTTTTATTTACCTAACCCTACATTATAAATTGAATAACTGAGAGTTTGGTGATAGAAAAAAAAAATTAAAATAAGAAATCTTACAAAGTAATTACTTAAAATTATATCAGTCTTCTTTCTGTTTTCTAGTGACAACTATTTATAATTCTTTTATATTTTGAGCATATATATGTACAAATAAATAAAAAGAACCTTTACTATTCTATTTCACTGTTATTTCACTCCTACATGGTTTACCACACCTTAGCCTAAAAACCCGTTTCTCTCTACTAGACTGTCCACCTTCACATCTCTCCTCAGACTGTCTCACACTATTAGAACAGCTGTTCGTCGTCTTTTGTCAGTTATTTATAGAAGTAATAATAATTGATTTTATAATTTAGGTTAGGTTAGGTTTTATGACTCATGCCCGGGCTTTGACTACGAGGTCATATTGCCTATTACCGGAGCGCTCTTTCGTCACTGGTGGACGTGAGCCCGACTCTACGGTGGGATTTTTTCCTAAATTTTGCCTACTCTCAATTTTTATCCAGAGTAGGAGTCTTTAACGAGTACCTGACATCGTACAGGCCATCGCTTAGCGTCCCATTCGAAGGACGGCATCCTTAAGTTATTTTACCTCCCAGATAAAATAAACTAAGGGCCTCGGTCGGGTTTCAAACCCACGATCTTGAGCTCAGAGGACAAGCACGCATACCACTGACCTACCGGCGCCCTCAGAACATGTAGGTGTAATAACCAAGAAGTCGAACACCTCAATACTTCAATCAACCAATCATCATCAACAAATACCCGATAGTTATAAAATATACCCATTTCTGATTTTACATTCCTTAGATGTTGATGAAATTCCTTCATTAATCCCATTCCAGAAGGATTACTGGAATTGTGGTTCCATCTATAAATTTCATACTTGGAATATTTTAATAATTGCCATAACTTCATTATCAGTCGGTAGAGAGAACAATTGTATGGGAAATGTATCAGGAATATTTAATATAGTTTGACATTCGTTTTACCTTCGATAGCGTAACTGAGTGAGTGACGTTTTCGAAAATATTAGGTAGAGATTACTTTTCAAATACACAAACAATCTCTCTTGTATATTTTTATAGCTCATTAAAACGCAGTTTTTTGCGATTTTCAAAATAACGCACTAAAAATAGAACCTATAACATAGATATTGTAAAAGGATTATTTAAAAAAATTCTTAAAAATATTTCTTAAAGAAATGAAAAAACTTGAGGCGAGTAAGTCTTTTCTATATTTATGTTGTATATATACTCACAGATGTGCTACTGATGATGATGCAGTAGGGATGAAAACTGTTCTGATTGAAAAGAAACAATAGAAAGACAACATCTTTCATTTATATGAGAATTCTCGTCCCACATCTTACTATCTCATTTTAAAAATATATTTTTTAAAATTAAAGGTCGTTCAAAAAATTGGTCAAAAAATCAAATCAAACAGGCAGACATCATTGCGAAAATGATCAAAACGTGTTCAAATGTTAAAACGTAAAATTCCGTTCAAGTCTCGATCTCGGATTTTCTACTATAATGAAGATATATAACCTCTAAATATATATATATATATATATATATATATATATATATATATATATATATATATATACATAATATTAAATAAATATAAATAGGGCTCTAACCTAATGAGCTCAAGATTGCGGGTTTGAAACTCGGCCAGTTTTTTTATCTGAGAGGGGAAAATACCATGCATGCCGCCCTTTTGGATGGACCTTTAAACGATGGTCCCGAGCTTGTACAATGTCAAGGTACTCGCTAAAGACCCCTCCCTACACTAGGTAGGTGATTAGAAATTTCGGGTAGGCAAAAGTTAGGTCTCCCATAGTATTTCACAAATTGCACTTGAATCGACATATTATTATTTCCGTTGGGAATTATTGTGTTCACAGACGTATAAATATGAAATTTAAGCAATTTAGTAAGGTTTGATTTCTTTATTTTCAAAACCACCAAGATCATCTTCGTCGCCCTTTCACAGAAGAAAGATGAAAGTGCGTGGGTATTATAAATATATATAAAATATAATAATAAATATCATTTACTAAATTATATTCGCTGGGCTCTCGGCCAGCGCCGCTCCAGCCATCGGGAAGGATTATCAGGGATGGAGATGGTGAATCGAACTGAATTTACATGCCCAACCAAATTTCTCATCTATAACATCCTCTTCCATTTCCTCTTTGTCTTCTAAATAAAAGGATAGCCAGGGGGGATTTAGGTCTGGATCTTAGATGATCCTAGATAGTCTAGTAGTTTTAGTTTAATTTAAGTTGAAAACAAAGTTGACTCCAGCTTCGTTATCGTCGCTAACGTCTTCAGATAATCTTATATCTGACTTAATCATTGCCCAGCGCAAAGTTTAAAAAGACCATATCGGACACCAGGGTTACAGCAAATACTAAATTTCCATTTGCATTCGCACAAAAAGAGAACATCGTGAAAATATTCAAATTATACCCTACGATTCAAAAAATTTAAAATTTTGTACTTAAATTTCACTGTCCACGTATACTTAGTATAGGGGAAGTTATCTCCAACTCCCGGAGTTAAGTGGTCTCAATTTTGGTCCAATTTTGGCCAAAATCTAATCAGATTTAAGTTAGTACATGCCACCTCTACATTTCAAAAATACTAGTTCATACCTACAATCGATATCGCTCACAACTTTCCAATCACAGACAGACATCATCGCGAAAATGGTCAAAAACGTATTCAGAGGACGGTAAAACGTGAAAATCAGTTGAAATATCCATCTCGAATTTTTGCACGACTACAATACTTTCTTCATACTATAGGTATAATAAAGTAAAAAAGGGATGCCATCAAATAAAATGACTCTACATTTCAAAAATACTAGTTCATACCTACAATCGATATCGCTCACAACTTTCCAATCACAGACAGACATCATCGCGAAAATGGTCAAAAACGTGTTCAGAGGACGGTAAAACGTGAAAATCAGTTGAAATATCCATCTCGAATTTTTGCACGACTACAATACTTTCTTCATACTATAGGTATAATAAAGTAAAAAAGGGATGCCATCAAATAAAATGACTCAAACGAATCAATTATGAGGATCCTGATTAGTGAAGGAAGATTATTATTTTTGATTGGAAAACTGATAATGTCAATAGTTGTTTACTTAAATAACTGACGAAGTGAGAAAAACTTTTTCCAACTACCCTTTGGAAAGTTAGTTGCTATGGATGACAGGATGAAACAAAGTGATAACAGGCTGTAGGCTCCAGGCTCTGTATATTGTGAAGTTGGGGGAAGGTTCTGTTCATGATGTTTACACCTAGATTCCAACTTTTATATCTGGTCATTGGCCAGTCAACAAGACGAAAACATAACACTAATTCTGATTGGCTATAAACACATATCAAAAAAAAAAAATGTGATGTTAGCCATTACAGGACTTTCTTATACCAATCACTTACTATATGAAAGTAATGTTGGCATCAGCGATTTCCTTGTTTCATTGTTGAGTAATTCTGAAAGACTTTTTTATACCCCGTAATGCCAGTATGAAATTATTTTTAAAGGGAGAAGGTCACTTTTTAATAAAAACTACTTATATATTTTTCTATGCGATACAACTAAAACATTAATTTGAAAAAATGCCTACGGAAATTTATTTTACATTCTTTAAGGACTATGACCTTAGTCATATTAATCCCATCTCAAATAAGAGGATATATAGCGATTTGCAATTTAATAACAAACATTTTTAGTAGGAACCAATTTTTCGATAGGACTAATTGTTTTTGGATAAATCATGGAAAAGTCTAAAAATGTGTGTTTCAAAATGACATTCCAGGGCGGTTTTTGCCATGTATCTCGGAAACGGGCGACCTAAAAGAGTGAAACCATCGTTCATTAATGCGCATTGAGGATATATATATGTGGTGGGCTTTACACCTAGGGACCTAAGCATCCAGTGCTCTTATGCCTTCCCTGGAAGCTCCGGGCTTCCCCCTTATTATATTAACTGTATGTTTATACTTATACTACCTAAACCAAGCCCTTCATGAAGTGCTCAGTCTCCCAGTTTCCTTAATGAACCTAAGAATGCTCTCATAGTCCAATCTTCTAAAGTCCTGCTCTGCGATTACATCTTTACCAAAGATGTGGAATCTCGTTCGCGCATATCCCGAGTAGATACCCAGGAAGTGTGCCGCCGTTTCGTCGTCTTCCCCACATCTATCGCAGGTAGGACTGTCCTTGACTCCCACAGTGTGTAGGTGTCTATTGGACGGACCATGTCCTGTGAGATCTCCAGTCAGTTGCCTAAGCTCGTTCCTTTTGAGGTTCAGGATCCCGTCTTTCAGAACTCTGGGCGCATTGAGGAAGGAACATTGCCGTTGTTTCACTGACAAAGTTTTACATCCTTCAGATAGAATAAGTATTGGGGGTTGTTATGTAATCTGTGAGTTTTGATCGAAACTTCATGTTTTCCGGCCCCTTGATACGAAAAATAACACAAACTGAATTATGAAAACTCCCAATAGAATGAATGTAGGAACATATTGACGACACCTATTCATTTTCAGCTAAATCAGCCAAAGAGAAGAGGTGGGATGAAAGGATTACTCGACGATTCAGAAGTCCCCAATTTAAGTCAACTATTGATTTTTAACACAAATGGTCGACTGGTTTTAGAGGGTGAGCATTAAGTTAATTGATTATATCGTTCTGGGGAAGTAAATTGTCAGTGGTTCACTTTTTTCCTTTTTTTTTTTTTTTTGCCGCGCTGGCGTTTTATACCGGCATCCCTGCAGTCGTCCCCGGTCTTTTTTCTACACCAGGAGGCGACAAATCGGCTGAACACTGGGTAGCCGGTCTCCGTCACCAGCGGCCCCAGGTATCATCCTGTCGTATGAACTCTACACTAGGCCCGTCGTACAGCGGACATTCGAGGAACACATGTTCTGCAGTCTCGACACCGCCGCACAAACAGTTCGGGTTGTTCTTCCCCTTAAAGAAGGAGAGCTTGGAGTTGAAATCTCCGTGACCTGATAGTATCTGGGACATCCTGTGGCCAGGCAGTAACCACATAGAGTCCAGACGTACCCAGATTTCCGGGAAATATGCATATCTTGGGACTCTGATCACAGACGATAATGACATTAGCCACGAAATAAGAGCATGCATTGCTGCAAGGAACAGATGTCTATTTGCTGTCCAAAAAATACTCCAGTTCTGCACATTAACGTGGAGGGTCAAGTTAATTGTTTATAAAACCATTGTCCGTCCAATTATAACTTACACTGGTGAAACTTGGGCGTTGACAAAAGAAAATGAAGAGACTCTGCTACTGTGGGAACAGAAAATACTTAGAAAGATTTATGGACCTGTTTCCGAGAACGGCAGATGGCGTAGCCGGAAGAACAGAGAATTGAGAGACCTCTACGGGGATTCCGACTTGGTGTCCGTGATCAAGCAGGCGAAATTACATTGGTTGGGCCACGTAAAGAGAATGAAAGGAGGAAGACTCCTTAAACAGGCCCTGTACGGTAGGCCAGGCGGTGCCAGGAGAAGAGGAAGACATAGACTCCGTTGGCTGGACGACGTCGATGCGGACCTCCGAATGTTGATAGAGGGAGAAGGTTTTAGATCGAGACGAATGGAGGAGGATTGTGAAAGAGGCCCGGGTTCTTTCCGGAACGTAGCGCCGCAAAAAGAAGAAGAAAGATGCATAGGTTGTTCGGCCATGCGGTGATCGTGACCACCGCTCTTGCCATTTCTCCACTATCCATTCCTGGAATCAGTGATTCACCGCCTTGATTTTTGTTTCGCTAAAATTAGAAATAACGGAGATAAATAAAAATCGATATTTCCCCTTCAACGACGGGTAACACAACTAGTAATGTGTAATTTACAAAGTTCACAAAGTGATAAAAGACCAGTTGTCTGTTAATTAGAGGCAAGTCTATAGAGAAGAAGGCCGGAGAGATGGGGATATTGACATTGAGGAGCCTCATATGTAGAACAATGGTTTCCATTAGTCATATTAAGTGAAGAGCGCTCGGTAGCAGAGACAAACCAAGCCGAGCTAACAGTCAAATCCAGTTTTCTCATGTTTGTCTTCTCTCCTGTGTCTACATTGGGGGCTCTTTGGCGAGTTGCGAGTCTCCTTTGTACCTAGATCTATCTCTCCTAAGCCATCCAACTCTTCAAAGCCTCATTTACACAGACTTGTCTAACCAACCCAAAGGAGTTGGTTATGTCCACTTCTTCTCAACTTCAGATATCCACTTTTGGTGTCTTCGGCACTTCTTTCATCCATGCTACTTCCCCATCTGTTAAAAAACCGACGTGGAGTCTTCAACTGAATTTCATGTTTAATCAAGACTCCAAATATGAAAAAAAGAAAAATATCTGTCTATAGATGTGTGTGTCTGTGAACAAGATAACTCCCGATGGATGAATTTACAGACACGAAATTTTATATGTGAATTCAAAACCCTTTATAAACGACATCTATTGATTTTCAGACAAATCGACCAAAGGGAAGGGGGATGAGTGGGTAGAATTAACTCAAAATCTCTAATAATTGCTATTTTAGTAAATATATCGATACAAAATTTCTTATTTTAATTTTCATCCGGATCGGTAGAAAGAAAGGAGGATCATAGGGGTCGCAACTGAAAACCCCCAAAAACTGTCAACATAATGAATGTATCTAAAGAAATAGTTAAAATTATTAGTTTTTTAGATAGTTTTTTATATAGGTATGTTTATTTTCATTTTTAAACCGTATTTATTAAATAATTTTAAATTATGTTGTTTTCGAAATTATTTTATCAGACTACCTTATGATGAGGGCAACCTCAAAAATTAAAAAAATCTGTGAGAGGTCAGACTATTTTTTATTTGACAACCTGTGACATAATCACTTCTCACTACATCAGCCATCTTCATATTATTGGTTGTATTTCTGACTGATTATACAACTTGCCCTGTATTTCAGCTGTAAACAGGTATCCTTATTTCCAATGATAATGGCCTGTCCCCTTTTTACATTAAGTGATTCAATTGTGCATTAGGAATGTTCATTAGCCTGAAGAGCTGCGTGTTGCATAGCTATATTTTATCTGGTTTACAGAACATCCTTGTTCGTATAGAGCTATTTATTATGGACACTAGCTGTATAACTTCATTTATATATGAACTTCAGAATAGGTTAGGTTAGGTTTTATGACTCATGCCCGGGCTTTAACTATGAGGTACCAGAGAGCTCTTTCGTCACTCTGGTGGACATGAGCCCGACTCTACAGTGGGAATCCTAAATTTTGCCTACCATAATTTTTATTCACCTAGGGCAGGGGGTCTTTAACGAGTACCTGACATCGTACAGGCTCGGGACCATCGCTTAACGTCCCATCCGAAGGACGGCGTGCTTAAGTTTATTTTACCTCCCAGATAAAATAAACTAAGGACCTCGGTCGGGTTACGAACCCACGTTCTTGAGCTCAGAAGTCAAGCAAGCATACCGCTGAGCTACCGGCGCCCTCTGAACTTCAGAATATAATTTGGCTGTGGATAGGAGCTGAAGAACGTTCTTCTCAAAGTTGATTGTACGTTGAGGGCAGGGCTTCCACATCATGGGAAATTTCCCATTTTGTGGGGGAAAATGGAGACGCTGTGGTGGAAAAAAAAGGAAATGAGAAAAAAAAGGGAATTTTTCCACTCTTCAGACTCGGGCATTTCGCATACGATTTAATATCATCTGTTAAGTTCTCACAAGACGTAACTACCATTACCCAAATTTTACAAGAGAAGCAAAAATTGATTTTATCTATCCATTGCATGGGCAATGATCAAAAGTTGAATCTGGGAATCAAATTGAAGCAACGAACTATGAAGACATATCGAGGCCGACGGACCGATGTCCCATGTGATCACATCTGAGTCGGGAGTCGGGGTAGGAATAGTGTAGCCAGACGTTTGAACATGTTCGTATTTGTACGAACATTTGAAGTAAAAACGTACATAGACCATGTTCCTACGCGTAATATACGAAAGCTTCCATATGGTTTTTTCATGAGAATCTTCAATTTGAAAAATAGTGGGAAATCTCGATGATTCTTTAAGACTCTGATGCTTTAAGATTTGTGCTTTTCATTATTTGTGTTTTATGATTGTTCTATCATGGATGTACCACTGATGATGACACATCAAGATGTTGCGTTGAGAACCGGTTCTGGTCTATGTGATATCTCGTGCCACAACATCTTACTAAACATTGCTCTTCTCTTTTTAAAAAAAATTATAACTCATAAAAAAATTAATTTATTTAATGCCCTTCCCCACTTCTTGAAGTCATTGGATACCAAAAAAAAATTTTAATTTCAACTAAAAATGTTAATGTTAGAGGAAACCCTTTACACTGAAACGGAATTTTATTCTCACTGTTCAAAAAGAATAAAATAACCCCAATAAAAGAAAAAAAGCGTGTTTCATATCCAAAAAACATTATTTGATACAAAGCTGTCATTTTTCTTTTGGGGCAGACTTCCTCCACACCTTAAAGGTCAGTCCAATGTTTGTTTTATTTATTCATTTATTTAGACTTTTTTATACCTGGGACCTGATGATGGGACGTAAAGACACTTCCGAAGAGTTTTTTTGAAAAATAGTTATCTTAATTTTCATTAAATTGAAAAATGTGTCTACTTATTATAAACGTATCTTGTATTAATTTTTTATATAGGTACTCATATATTTTTAAGTATTTATTTGTTCAGTTTTTTATTAATTTCATTTTACTTTTTTTTAATAGTTATGTTTTTACTACTAATCATAGATGTGTTAGACTCAAGTAGTTATAAATGTAATTTATAAGCTATCTTAATGTATAAATTTTTTTGACGTATCCTATTACCATGTATTGGTTTAACGGAAATAGAATGTATTGTATTACTATCACATACATATGTACGTTCAACTGTGTTTCACCGGAGAGAGGCTAGATACGAAAGCCCATTTTGATTTGTATTTGAACTTACTAAACCCCTGGCTCAGATGTGCCATAACATATTTGTTAACTATCAGGGAAGCAGTGTGTGTTTTCCAGGGTTGGGGGAAATTTGACTCTATCTACTGGTAACTTTCACTTCTGGTGTCCCCAGTTGGGATTGATTCGAATTGGTCGACCAATCAGAACGATAATCGGGGATTTGCCTGATCAACAGAGCTTGGCTAATCCTGTCAGTTTGCCAGTCGAATCTGACCTACTTAAAATGGGGGAATATCTGACATGCAATGAATACCTGATGCCAACATTTGCCTTTTATTACTCAATACACATTCCCATATATATGATCACGTATAGGGAACGAGGAACTAAAGTCACTAACTATAATTTTGGTTCGTAGATACTTTTTACTTATGGTTTACCTCACACCTCTTCCGTAAAATATTTAGGATTAACCCTCGATAGAAGGCTGACTTGGAACCCTCACACTCGGACGACACGACTCACACTAGACCGGCGACTTAGACTATTGTACAGTATTTTGAATAGGCGTTCTAAATTATCTACTCGACAAAAACTGAATTGTTATACCTATCTTCTCCGACCTCTCTGGACCTATGTCTTACAAATATAGGGTACAGCCAAGACTTCGAACATCAAAAGAATACAGGTATTTCAATCCAAGACTCTCCGACTGATCACGCAATGCCCACCATGCGTTAGCAACAAGACTTTTATACCAACGTTTCTACACCAAAATTTACATACACACCAATCCGGAAGTTCGCAAAATCCTAAATACAAATTCACCCCACAATCCCCCAAGAAGATTGAAGAGGGTTTGGCATAGAGATCTCCTGGTATTAAGTGATGCCATGAGGGTTCACCGCTGTGTGTTTTTTCCTCTCTCAAGCCTTTCATGTCATATTTATTTTTATTATTATATATATATTTTTTTTACCTTTTGTGTAGTATATGTCAGCCCAGCCACTGGTTGTGCATTTTTTGCATAGTTGTGGCTTAAGATAAATAAATACAAAAAAAAAAAAAAATTTTGGTTTCTTATACCATTAGTATAAGAATGTATTATAATCGTGTGAAAATCTGAGATCGAGTTTTCAACGGATTTTGACGACTCTGTGTCGATGTGTGTATGATTTGAACTTTGCGAGGGCTCTAACTAAGAGACGATTGTAGCAATGAACATGAAATTGAATATGTCATATGTACAAACTTTATTATTAATTACTAATTTTATTAATTAACAAACATGAAATTGAATATGTCATAAATACAAACTTTATTATTAATTACTAATTTTATTAATTAACAAACATGAAATTGAATATGTCATATGTACAAACTTTATTATTAATTACTAATTTTATTAATTAACAAACATGAAATTGAATATGTCATAAATACAAACTTTATTATTAATTACTAATTTTATTAATTAACAAACATGAAATTGAATATGTCATATGTACAAACTTTATTATTAATTACTAATTTTATTAATTAACAAACATGAAATTGAATATGTCATAAATACAAACTTTATTATTAATTACTAATTTTATTAATTAACAAACATGAAATTGAATATGTCATATGTACAAACTTTATTAATAATTACTAATTTTATTAATTAACAAACATGAAATTGAATATGTCATAAATACAAACTTTATTATTAATTACTAATTTTTTAATTAACATTTATTACTTCGTGGGTCTGGTGAACATGAGCCGACTCTACTGTGGTAGTCCTAAATATTGCTTAGCCAGTTTAAGTTATCTGAGGGAGGGAGGGGTCTTTAACGAGTTGACATTTTACATTGTTTTACGTCCCATTCAATGTCTGGGTTTCGAACCTGCGATCTTGACATAACTAAATAATAAATCTACTTCACAAAATCAGCGAGACATCTTCGAGAGGAGAATACTCCGCAGGATCTTCGGTCCCACCCAGAAGGAGGGCGTCTGGCGCATCCGATACAACCAGGAGTTGTACGCACTCTACACAGAGCCAAAATTGTCGCACTGGATTAGTGTTGCCAGACTCCGTTGGTCTGGACACGTAAGACTGATGGACGAGGACCTTATACCCAGGAAACTCGTGAATGTGACACCGGAGGATAGGAGAAGAGTGGGACGACCCACAAGAAGATGGCTGGAGACCGTGAACAGAGATGCAAGACGGTGGAGACTGGCCCAGGACAGAGCTGCATGGGGACATTTCCTGGAGGAGGCCAAGGCTCTTGACTGGCTGTAGCGCCTATGATGATGATGATGACAAAATCAGCGAATGTATTAATTTGAATCTAAGTATACTTTTTACTTCCTCAGTTATACAAAGTATAGAGAAAGTTAAGCAATCGGCCAAAAATTTTATGTTGAGTTTTCACTGAAATTCCATCTTTTCCGACCCAAAATTTCATATGCAAAATCAAAATCTCATAAGAACGAAACCTATTAATTTTCCGCCTAATCTGCCGAAGAGAAGGGGAAGATTTGAGGTGAGAAACAATTCAAAAATACCAATAACTCCCGATGTAATAAATGTATCGACGCAAAATTTACTATGTGTATTCAGAAGTCCCTATGTAAGTCAAATATTTATTGGTAATTAGTCCAAACAATCGATTGGTTTCACAGAAAAAGCGAAAACGTAGTTGGATAATTCATGCTGGAAAAATATATTCCCGGTGACTTTTATTCCCCATTCCCTGTTATTCTTATATTCAATAACTAACCGATTGTATGAATAGGAAAATAAAAAGATAAATAAAAATAAAATTATAATAATAAATAACTTTCTATTTTAATTTCTCTCAAAATTATATTTCCAGGATGACCTAAATAAAATTTCTCTTGGGATTTAATTTAGGGAATAAAATAATTTCATTCTAGAAGTCGATATTATAATAAATGTGTATTATGTCACACAGATGTTTATGTGTTGGATTATGTTTTCCAAACAAATAATTTATGCATAAGACTTAATTAAAAGCTTTTTAATAAAATTTGTTTAATGCACATTTTAATTAGAATCTGGAAAATTCATTTGTTTATTAATAACAAATGAGGGATGAGGGAAGTTGCATAGAACTTTTTATTTATTTAAAACATTTTTTTTTCTATAGGATGTTAGCACTTCCGTTCACCCGGACCTTACGATTTACAGAGAAATATAAACATAGTTTAAAAAATTAACATTTTTAGAAAAGTATGGTTGCAAATTTAATAAGGAAGATTTTTGGTAAGAAGCAATTTTTCGATGGGACTAACCGTTTTCGCGTGAATCGAGTAAACTTTTTAAAAATAATGCGTTTAGAGAAATGATTTTGTGACAGTTTTTGGCAGGTATTTCCTAAACCGGACTTGATATAAAATGTAAAAAATTTTGATTATATCATTAATTTATGTAGTATATTGTAAAATGTACTTACGCCAGAAAAAAAAAATATTTTAATTTTTGTCTGAATTCAGCCAAACTCGAATCAGATCTATATTAGCACATCTGACTTATTGTTCTTAAATATCAAGTTCATTGTTACAATCGAGTTGGAGCGCTCTCAAAGTTCTAATCTCGTACGCACAGACAGATAGACGCTCAGACAGACATCATTGCGAAAATGGTCAAAAAGTATTTAGAAGACCTTGAAATATAGTTGGACATATTGTAATCGATCAACGATTAAAGATTACTAACCGTTTTCGACAACCGTACGGCGATTACTGATTACATAATCGTAATAAGTTGGTGCAATGTTATTACGACTATGTAATCGTAATCGTCCGATAGGTAAGGACGATCACAATTACTTATAATCGTAATCGTCAAACGGTTACTGATTATAGTAATCGTCAAGCTGTTACTGATTACAATAATCTTCAAGCGGTTACTGATTACAGTATTCTTCAAGCGGTTACTTGTTCACAGTTATCTTAATTAATTCTCATAGCAGATATATCTTACATTCCTGAAAAAAACTGTACTTCCATGAAAATGTGTAAAAGTGTATTAAAGGAATTTAAAATGTATACATTTTTACATATTTAATTTATTTCGGATGTATTGTGTAGAGATATCATATTTAATTTATTTCGGATGTATTGTGTAGAGATATCATATTTAATTTATTTCGGATGTATTGTGTAGAGATATCATATTTAATTTATTTCGGATGTATTATGTAGAGATATCATATTTAATCCTCATTCATAACTTTTATTTACTCATAACTTTTTATACTTATTTTAATTTTATTAAATAGCTTTTTTATTTAATGCTATTAGGCTTTCTCAACAGCTTCGAAATTTTTTGTTATTCATTACAAAAAGTAATCGGGATTACTAGTAATCGACACAACCGATTACTTATTATTAGTGATTACCTGATAATCTGATTACTTAGTAATCGGCAGTATAGCTTACTTGTAGTCATGATTACATGGTAACCTAATTATCAAACAATCGTGGTTTTCAGTAATCGTAACGATAATCAATTGCAAAATGTAATTATAAAATGTAATTGATTACGCCCAACTCTGCCTTGAAATGTAAAATTTCATTGTATAAACTCGATCTCGTATTTTTTGCACAATAACCTACAATTCGTCCTTAAATGGAAGGTATAAGAAAAAAAAATCGTCGATGAATCACTATGTATTTTTGTGTCGATACATTCACACGAGTTGTTAGGGTATTTGAGCTGCCCCTTCTCGGTCTCCCTTTTCCCTTCGACTGATTTTACGAAAAATTATTAGTTGTCATCCTTGTGTGTTTTTGAATTTAAATATAAAGTTTCTAGTCATTCATTACAGTGATTAGACTTTATGTTAAGCCTCTCCCCTAATCTTCCTCCTCGCTTTGGCTGAATTGGCTGAAAATCAATAGGTGTCGTCCTTGGAAGGTTCTGGATTCACATATAAAGTTTCATGTTAATACATTCATTCTATCGGGAGTTATCGAGGTCACAGACACACATCGATAGAATTTTTTTTTCATTTTTTGAGTGTTCATGAGTTCGGAAAACATGAAATTTCGTAGAAAATCTCTTAGGAAACATAAGTTAAAAAATCAAAATATTAAGTGGCGTTTAATATTGGAAAGAGAACTCTCCCGCGGTCTACGTTATATCTGACCAGAGACGTGATAAAATAAATTTCAAGAGGATTGTGGAAGTAAGATGGTCTAGGCTGTCATGTAGGCTTAGGAAGGATGACATTTTGAAAGGATCTTTAATCCCCATCCAGATCCTGGATTCATACCTGGACATCCCTTGGGGAATCCCCTCAAGTGCCCTCCCACCTCGTTTTAGTTCTAGCCTCACTTCAATTCTGTCTTGACCAATTTTCGTTTTCGAAACAACGGTGATAGTACAAATATATAAAATAAAAAGAAAATATGAGCAGATGTTGAACGGAACGTTCCAATAGGGCTCGCAGTTGACAGCTTTACATGTTCCCGTCGAGAAATGATATTGATATTCTGAAAACGGTAGAAGTAAGCCAATTAACTAACATGTCCACGTCGTGCATGTTAAATTGGGAAAGACATCCTAATGAGGAGGACCTCTTGCGGTCTTGTCCACAGACTTTAATGACGTCATTCGTTTACAGACTCAGACTGTTTCTCAACCTGTTATTATTGTAATAATATTTCAGTCTTGATTATTAATTCATGCACTTCGTCAAACCAGCCAAAATATTAGCCTCCTTGTCCTTCATGCTTCCAAATCTTATAAATAGGGTATAACAACCAAATCTTGAACCAACAAAATTTTACTCCCCCCCCCCCCCCCCCCTCTGATGAACATCCTGGATTCGCCCTTGACTTGAACTCTGGGGTTCTACTAAGGCTTCCAATCCCTTCAATCCAAAATCCTTCGTACAATAGTCAATGCTCCTCACTACGTCTCCAACAAAACTCTTCACACTGACCTTAACGTACCTTTTGTCATCAAAGTTGCTAAATCCAAGTACAACAAATTATTTTCCTCACATTGTTCCCACAATAATCCTCTAGTGCGTGCCCTCCATCCTGCCACACTTCCCCAACGACGGCTTAAGCGTCAATGGCCTAGAGACCTCCTTAGCGGCAGCAGTGATTAATTAGAAATGAGAGTAACTCAGAGACTAGGGAGTGTCACCGTGTGTGTGGATACTACGTCAGTCAGTCGTTTATCTAAGGGGAACGAGAGGTATCTGGTTTTGAGGAAGGAATTAGAATATTGTTGATGGTGGGGCTATAATTTAAAAAAATAGAAATATACTTTTTTTAAATTCTCGCTTAAAGAATTGGAATAGGGACAGAGAGTTTCATTATTGCGAAAGTTTGTAGAGGACTGTCTGTCGAGAATAGGAAAACCAACGGACCAATTCTAAGTTGGTTAGCGCTAATTTGATTTTGGCGGGAAGAGGCTCATTATGCAGACCCTCAGAGAGAGGGAAACTTAGTTACATATGGCGGCTTCTGTAGAAGGGCTTAAATGTCATTAGTGCTGTGGTTGTGGCTGGGAACTAGGAAAACATCATCATCAGCTCGTCTGACCTCTCCGCAACGGAGAAGTTTTGTACGAGTCGCACAAAAAACTTTGTTCTCATTCGTTTGAATAGTACTCCCTGGACACCTGGACCTCACATATGAAGTCTCTCAACAATATAAAGATGCGTATATATTTCCGAGCCGAACTTTTTGCACGAATCGCTAGTTCTCATGGTTGGGACGAGGTTTCGAGCTCCGAAGGAACTGCTCATGAACCACTCGTGACAATCCGCCTTCTGTCGGTTTTTCAGACGAACACAAAGGCATTCTAAGTTCACATTGGAACTGGTTCATGTGTACTTTTCGTATTTCTTTTGCTCGCGAACCTCCAGGCTCCATCGTATATTTTATTTTGTATTCAATCGTCCAATTTACGAGAAACATGCCGAAAACCGTTCTGGAATATAGTTTTGAAGCATATATTTTTAGAAGTTTCATTGATTTACCAGAAAACGGTAAGTCCGTTCGAAAAATGTCTACCAATAACGTTTGTTATTAAATTTCCAATTGTTTTAAGTCCTGAGATTTGAGATAGGATCAATATGACAAATGGTAAAGCGCCTCAAACAATAAATATTACAAGGTTAGGTTAGCTTTTATGACTCATGCCCGGGCTTTAACTAAGAGGTCATATCGCCTACTACCAGAGTGCTCTTCCGTCACTCTGCTGGACATGGTGGACATGAGCCAGACTCTACTGTGGCAGTCCTAAATTTTGCCTACGCTAAATTTTCATTCACTTAGGGTAGGGGTCTTTAACGAGTACCTGACATCGTACAGGCTCGGGACCATCGCTTAACGTCCTATCCGAAGGACGGCGTGCTTAAGTTTATTTTACCTCCCAGATAAAATAAACTAAGGGCCTAGGCCGGGTTCGAAGCCACGACCTTGAGCTCAGAAGACAAGCACGCATACCACTGAGCTACCGGCGCCCTCAAAATAATAAATATTACAAGGTTAGGTTTTAGGTTAGGTTTTATGACTCATGCCCGGGCTTTAACTACGAGGTCATATCGCCTACTACCAGAGTGCTCTTCCGTCACTCTGCTGGACATAAGCCAGACTCTACTGTGGGAGTCCCAAAATTTTGCCTACCCTAAATTTTTATTCACCTAGAGTAGGGGTCTTTAACGAGTACCTGTATCGTACAGGCTCGGGACCATCGCTTAACGTCCCTTCCGAAGGACGGCGTGCTTAAGTTTATTTTACCTCCCAGATAAAATAAACTAAGGGCCTTGGCCGGGTTTCGAAGCCACGACCTTGAGCTCAGAAGACAAGCACGCATACCACTGAGCTATCGGCGCCCTCAAAATAATAAATATTACAAGGTTAGGTTTTAGGTTAGGTTTTATGACTCATGCCCGGGCTTTAACTACGAGGTCATATCGCCTACTACCAGAGTGCTCTTCTGTCACTCTGCTGGACATGAGCCAGACTCTACTGTGGGAGTCCCAAAATGTTGCCTACCCTAAATTTTTATTCACCTAGGTTAGGGGTCTTTAACGAGTATCTGACAGGGACCATCGCTTAACGTCCCATCCGAAGATAGGCGTGCTTATGTTTATTTTACCTCCCAGATAAAATAAACTAAGGGCCTCGGCCGGGTTTCGAAGCCATTGTCCAGGCATGGATTGTGGAAAGATGGCAACGGCGTTGGGCGCAATCGACAGATGGCCGAACCACCTTCGCCTATTTCTCGAGCGTCCGGACGCGTCTTGACTCTCCATGGATACAACCAGACCACTGGATGTCACAGGTGCTATCAGGTCACGGTGACTTCAGCGCCAAGCTCTTCTTCTTTAAGAGGAAGAACAGCCCTGCCTGCTCGTATGGCGGCGTCGAGACTGCGGAACACGTAGTCCTCGAATGCCCGCTATACGACGGGCCAAGGGCGGCGCTGATTCGCCGGACAGGATCGTACCTGGGACTGAATCTGCCGGGACTGATGACGGAGACTGGCTACCCGGCTTTTGGTCGGTTCGTCTCCTCCTGGCGAAAAATTAAGAAAGCCTTCTAACCCGGTGCCGGGGGCCCCGCCGACCGCCGACAGGCGCTGCGGTGGCAGCCCCCGGCTACGGGAGATAGGCAGACGAGAAGCCACCGAAGAGTCTCGAGCTCATTCGGCGCAATGAGGCGGCGAGGAACCAAGGACGACTGCCGACTGTAGCCATCGAGCCGGTCCACAGCCGTCCATAGCACCAAAAGTAAATTGTGAATAAAAACGGAGAAAGGTTACCCATTTCCCCGCCGAACAAATAGGGTGATGTGACCGACCCCCCCCAGGGGGTCAGGGGCACCCTAAAAAAAAAAAAAAAAAAAAAAAAAAAAAAAAAAAAAAAAAAAAAAAAAAAAAAAGGTTTCGAAGCCACGACCTTGAGCTCAGAAGACAAGCACGCACTGAGCTACCGGCCCTCAAAATAATAAATATTACAAATCTATGTTTAAATTGTATCGCGTAGACGAATTATAGAATAGTATTTTATTAATTTTTTTTTTTTATTACGCACGTCGACTGCAGAGGCCATTAGCGCCAGCACAACTATTATTATAATAGATAGGGTGACATCATCTGGCTAAGGCTATCTCTCTGGATATTAGCTATTCCTCCGCGAATGGCATCATATAATTTGTTGGTGATAAAGTCCAGTGTTTTGCAAGAATTGCAGCAGCTGGGATGTGTAGGCCGAGCTATCTTTCAGCACTGTTCGACTCTTTTATTATTGGTAGTTTTTATGCCAAATTAAAAAAAAATAAAAAATAAATAAAATATATGTGAAGTGGCCATTATAGGACTTTTTTAGACCCACGTTCACAGATCACTTTCTCTCCACTTCCTCCTTCTCAAAAACATTTCATACTGCCGAATATATTAAAGTCACTCTCATATACCCAGTAATAAACGATTTTGAGATGGGGGTAGTGGAGAGAGAGAGAGTGGTCTGTAAGCATCACATATTTTTATTTATTATGTATTTCACAATATCTCTGCAGAAAATAGTATTGATTTTTAATCCAAATTGTCGATTAGTTGTTGTGAGAGAGCAAAAACTTGATCAATTCGTTCTGTAAAAGTATTAGCTGATTCACGACTTTTTTTTAAACTGATAATATTACATTAATAAATATTCCATTTTTATTCCTTTTGTGCTGAGATTTTGTTTTAAATATATTAGATACAAAGAAATACGACTGAGATGAGTGGGGGTGGGGTGGGGGTGGGGGTAGTTTAGAGTCCCCGAGGTCCCACCTCCCTTAGAGCTCTCTTTCTCTTCCCCTGTTTATTCCCTGTCTTCCTTTCCCCTTTTGGAGTTTGTAAAATTTTTATAAGGTTGCCCAGTCTTGGGATTTTATGTCTGGAGGTTGGGTTTATTGGGGGGTGGTTGGGAGGCCCCACTCCGCTAAACCTTGGACCAGAGTGTCCTAATTCGATTAGAAACACGTTTCTAAGTGAAGTGCGTTCAAATTAGGGAAAAACCGAGCAGGTCGAAGCTCTCGGGAAAACACTTCACCTCAACAACAATTCGGAGAGGGAAAACATTTCACCTTCTGCAGGAGTATAGGCCCAATTTCCCTCCAGGAGGCCTCTTTTTCATGAGTACATTTGATACTTAACTTTTTCGAAGAGATATTATGAAACAATAAATATATAAAGAAAAACGAATGTTTTCTTAAAAATCTATTATATATATTATACAAAAAAGTATATATATAATATATATGGGATATATATTTGTGGGCCCTTAGTTTATTTTATCTGGGAGGTAAAATAAACTTAAGCACGCCGTCCTTCGGATGGTACTCGTTAAAGACCCCTGCCCCAAGTGAATAAAAATGTAGGGTAGACAAAATTTAGGACTCCCACGGTAGTCAGGCTCATGTCCACCAGAGTGACGAAAGAGCGGTCTGGTAGTAGGCGATATGAGCTCGTAGTTAAAGCCCGGGCATGAGTCATAATAACTAAGTATATATTTAAATAAAACAAACTTATTTTTTGAAATATTGTCTATTCCATTAAAGATATTTATAAAACTACCGGCTTCGGCCTTACACCATCGTCAGGTCTAGTTATGAACAGTTCATAACTAGACCTGACAAATTCCACAATATGTCCGCGTTACTCAACTTAAAACTATATATTTGTGAGAATGTTCCCTTATTATCTCTGGGTATTTGTGTAATTTTTTTTATTTTTAGAAATTAATGGTTCAGACATATAGTTCAAAGTTAGCCAAAAACGTGATATCTGCTAAAATCGCTTTTTTTCAATACTAAATTGCGCGAATACGAAGCAAAAAAAAAAAAAAAAAAAAAATCAAGATTTTTTTTAGCAAATTTCCCGTACTTTTTAAAAAAATTATCATTTTGACCTTTCATGACTTTTTTTTAAATTAAGAAAAATGGATTCCTCGTTCAAAAATCTATAGGGTCATACATTTTAAGAGTGGAAATATAAAAACTCTTAAAATTATAGCTATTTTACTAAAAAATCCCATTTTCGTTTTTTGATTTGAAACGCAAAAAATTTATTTCCAAACTGCTTTTTTTTTAAACAAATTACATCAAAAATTCATTTATTATTTTATTAATACCTACTTTAAATAATTTATTATTTACTTTATTAAGTTATAAAAAATAATATATATACCTACACATATGTTTACTTACTTGATTTTTTGAAAACAAGAAAAATAAACAACAAAAATTATTTAAAGTTTTAATAAAGTAATAAATGAATATTGATGTAATTTTTAAAAAAATTTCAGTTTGGAAATGACTTTTTTTTGTGTTTAATTCAAAAAACAAAAATGGGATTCTTCGGAATTTTAAGAGTTTTTATATTTCCACTCTAAAAATGTTGGATCCTATAGGTTTTTAGACGAACAATCCATTTTTCAAAGTTAAAGAAAAAAAAAAATCAACACCCAATTTCGGCACTTAAAATGGCTACAAAGGTATCTCAAATGTCATACAAGTTCAAAATGATAATTTTTTAAAAAAAAAGTACGGGAAAGCTCAAAAAAAGATATTTTAAGTTTTTTTATTTTTGTTTTGTTTTCGCGCAATTTAGAACTGAAAAAATCGATTTTAGCAGATATTACGTTTTTGACTAATTTTTAATTGCTGTATATCGGAACCATTAATAAAACATTCGTTATAAGAGTTCCGTTTGAGGTCATCGACCTACCCTAAAAATAAAAGAGCGTCATGTCCTTTTTAAAGAATTCTAGATGGATTAAGAATTTCTAATTTCTAGAATTTCTAGAAATTTGTTCAATAAAAGCTAAAGACCTAAATTCAAATACTTCACAAATTTGCAGTTAGAGTGCCAAGCGATAATAATAAATTAGGAGGCTTCACAAAATGAAGTGGTTTGGCCAAAATCACCACGTAAGTTCATTTGATATTCAGGGAACTCAGGAAGTTGTTAGAGAGGTTTCCTGTTTGAGTTCATGGCTAGGAGGCCTCATGGTTATGTAAGAACTGCTAATTTGGTGGCGGAATTGTAAGGCACTACGTAGCGACTCTTCTTGTTGAACAGTCGGCAAATTGTAAGGCACTACGTAGCGACTCTTCTTGTTGGACAGTCGCCTTAATTGTAAGGCACTATGTAGCGACTCTTCTTGTTGGACAGTCGCCCTAATTGTAAGGCACTATGTAGCGACTCTTCTTGTTGGACAGTCGGCAGAATTGTAAGGCACTACGTAGCTACTCTTCTTATTGGACAGTCGCCTTAATTGTAAGGCACTACGTAGCAACTCTTCTTGTTGGACAGTCGCCCTAATTGTAAGGCGCTACGTAGCAACTCTTCTTATTGGACAGTCGCCTTAATTGTAAGGCACTACGTAGCAACTCTTCTTGTTGGACAGTCGCCCTAATTGTAAGGCACTACGTAGCGACTCTTCTTGTTGGACAGTCGGTTATTTAAAAATTGTGAGTTTTCATGTATTCCGAACTCTAGATTCCAAATAAAAAAACAGAAATTGTCTGTGTGAAGTAGCCGAAATCAGACGAAAAATAAGACCACTTATTTCAGATCCTAAGTACATCTTACAAGATAAAGAAGTGTACAGTTGTGTGTGTTCGCTGCGCGCGCAACCGTCCGACGCACACACACATGCACATCAACGAGACTTACTCTCCTCATTTAGTAAAAAAGAACAGATTACTTTCATATACCCAATAGAACCAGTATGAAATGAAGGGGGAGGAGGTGAGAGTGTGAATGTAAAAGCGTGGTTGGTATGTCAACATCATGACCTATTGTATACAAAAGAAGTGGTATTCGCTAATGTTTACGCGATCCAATAGAAAACTAGTTTTGAACCTAGCTTGTTCAGGGTGTATTGTTCATTAATTTATAGTGCCCGTTCTTGTTCTGTTTTTTGTTCATATACATTCGTGACCTGACAAGGTTCCTCGTGACTAATAATGAAATTTACCCGAGAACCGAGTGGGTCAGAACGTAGGTAGAATTTCAATGTTCTCCATTTCTTGGGGCTTACTAAACAAAAAACGGGTTTCGTTCTTTTTTATCTCGTTTTTTTTTCCCCCTACTCTCTGAAGATAAGTAAACATGGCAATACTGAATTCAGTATCGACATAGTCCAATCGACATAGTGATATTCGGAACACGTGAATCACCAGCAATGTACTTCCCCAGTTACCAACTAACCCCCCCCCCCTCCTTGGAAACTAATCCACTGTTACTTTTTTTTTTTTTCATTTTTAACTTTCCAGCATATAGGGAAGTTATAGTAATTAGTCCGGGACCGTAGATACCATTTTCTCACTATTTGCCCAAGACTCAGTGATATTAGGTTGAAATGGTTTGCAAGAGAACAACTAACCGGGGATGAAATGATGTACTTGAATGGGAAATGTTGGACCTCTCTTGCTAATTAGTGAGCCAAAAATATCATAGTTTAACCAGAATACAATTTAAATCATTATTGTGATCTAATGCTATTCTATTTTTCCTAATATTATATATAATATCACTTATTACTATTTAATCCTATTATTATTAACCATTTATTAACCGTTTTAAGTCGTATTAATTGTTATTATCATTTTATAACATTTATTACAATCAGGTTCAAATCTTATGATTCACAATTAATATCTGAAATTAATATTATTATACTGAACCAGAAGAGTATGATTATTTTGATTTAAATTTTAAAGATCCAGCCGATGGTTGTATTTTTTGCATAGTTGTGGCTTAAAATAAATGAATAAAATACAAATTTTAAAGGTCAAAGATATATATTTATATTGATAAGATGTGTATTTTATTTATAAATAAATAAAGAATAATAATTATATATTATAAAAAATAGTAATGAGTCCGAAAATAGAAATCAAACTTTTCAACATATTTTTATGTTTCAAGGTCTCTACAGTATTTTTACACTATTTCTGAAAAGATGTGTGTGTATATAAGTGCATGGTCAATTTTTCCTGCACGAAATCTCGCGAATGAAAAATTATATTAAATTCGGCCTAGCCGTTTTTTTTTGTTTAAACAAAAATACTGCCAAATAAGTGGATTTTAAAATTTCTTGAAAAAGATTTATCAGATCTAATTTGTTTCTGGTGGCATATGTAGCATCCTTTTCAGCCAGATTGAAAAATAGGCTAAATGGCGTCTGAAAAATTTGACCGGGAGAGGGGGCTATGCATAAATATAGAGCTAGCTCATTAACGGATGGTCGGATAGTGATGAAATTTCTCATATAGTTTTCTTAAAAGCCAATTGAAATATGGACTATCTGGCGTCACAAAACTCTTGAGGGAAGGGGGTAGTGAGGGGGGCTAAGCATAAAAATCTGTCTAGCTCATGAACGGATGGTCGGATTGTCTTGAAATTTCACATGTGGTATTATATATGTGTCCAAATTTGTAACAGGAGAAGGGCTATTGGGGGGGGGGGGGGGGGGGGGGGCTAACATAAAAATTGTGCTAACACATTAACGGATAATTGTAATATATTTCCAAGCAGGTTCACCTACTGAACAAAATGCCTACTTTTGTGATATTATTAATGATATTGATAACATGTTGGAAAGTTTGCCGTGTGGACCTCGAGGCCCGCACTTAGTTACAAATGCTACCTTTTTCACAAAAAAAGGGAAGAAAATATTTCCAAACAAAATTCCTAACTGTAAAGAGACATTTTCTAGTGAAAGTCTTATCTCCTCTGAGGATAGACATTTTTCGGTCCTATCTCATCTGAGGATAGACATTTTTCGGTCCTATCTCATCTGAGGATAGACATTTTTTGGTCCTTTCTCACCTGAGGATAGACATTTTTTGGTCCTATTATTACATCTGAGGATAGACATTTTTTGGTATTTCTAGAATCGCACGTTACGACGTCCCAGAGTAGAGTCGGACATATGCCCACCCTGAGTGACGAAAAATCGCTCCTAGTTAAGACCTCAGCATGAGACACAATACCTAACAATAATAATTAAATAAACATTTGAGGGTGGCTTCAAACATTCAAATATTGAAAAAAAGCAAGCAAACAGTATATATAATTTCATAGAGATCCGTCTCAACTTATTTAGCCAAACAGAAGCTGATAATGAGAGGTTGGCTACTGACTGCTATATTATTGATGGGAGCACTGCTATCACACTCAAAGAGGCCCCACAAACTGGTCTCTATTCATGAACAGCCCATATCAAATATTAAATCGTTTTAATGAGGCTCATTTATTAAATTATTCACTATGTTCTACATCCGACCTAACTTCACTCAGTCCTCCAACTGACCTCCCGTTTTATAATCTTGTAAGATATTTTTCACCAATGCGGTATTACACTATAATATATTATAAACTATATATTGTGGTAATAAAAAGCTTAAGTGTTAATCTTAAATAAATGATAAATAAATAAAAATAATAATTGAATTAATATTAATAATTAAATAAACAATAATAATTAAATAAACAATAAATTACCACATTTCCTGTAGAAATTTTATCTCTTTTCTTTTACTAAATTTTGATTTCTACAGTAGTTTTTCGAAAAGGGGCCTAAAAAAATCGAAAGTTCAAGACGTGCAATTTTGAAGAAAGTGTATATTTAAAAAAATTTCAATTAACAAACTTTTCATTTGGATTTCTAAAGAGATGCCATTTTTAATTGTTTTCAATAATATTAAATCTAATCCAAAGGTTTTCAAATTATCTTACTGTGCCAACAGAGAAAATGAATAGAATAGAATTTCCAGAACAAATAGTTGAGTTTATTTTTTTAAACCATCTACATTATAAAATAAAAAAATTAAACATTGAAACAAACAAAAAATCAAAGGAAAAAATCTTAAAAACTAAATTCTTAACACTAAATCATTCTTTTTTTGTTTTATATTTTGGTCATTTTTTTTTTTTTATTTAATTTATATCTTTCTGGGCATATATCTTGTACATATAAACAAATAAAATTACCTTCTTTTTGGATCAATTTCACCGTCAATACACTCCTATTTAGTTCATCACAATTTAAGCCTAAACACCACTGTCCATACCCTCAGACCGTCGCCATTCAACCCAGGCCTCGACATTCTCTACACACACTAAGAAAACAGCTGATGGCCGTGTTTTGTTTTTTTACTCATTTGTTTTAAAAAGAAATTTGCTTTTTATATAAAAATAAATACAATTATTTTTTTTAATGTTTATAATTTAATCTTTTTAAAGTGTGTATTATTTTTATACATCACAATATAGTATATAATAATGTAAAATACAGCATATATGTTCGTAATAAAAAACTACCAATAATAAAGATATTATAGTTTGTTGATATGCATTACAATTTGAACATAACCTTGAACTATTGCTTACGAAAATTTATTTTACACTCATTGAGCGCCTATAACTGTCAATGTATTGACTTTTTCTCAAACCTAAGAGCAAATTGACAATTTGAAATTTAATAAGGAACATTTTTGATAAAAACCAATATTTCTGTAGGAATAACTGTTCTCACATAAATCAAGAAAACATCTTGAAAAATAGGTTGGTTTCATAAGTTTACATCTTAGTTATTTATGACTCTTGCGTTAGTTATTATGAATCACAATAACTAACTAGCAAATCAGCTGATTGAATGATGAAAATTTACTTAGTGACTTCTCAACGGTTCAAATGCAATTAGAAAACATGCATGCAATTAAAATCTTTGAAAAAAAAATTGCAATTAAAAAGGGATGTGGACAAAAAAGAGAGAGAATGAGTTCAAATGTCATGTTTATAATTATTTTCTATGATGTCCGTTCGTTAATTAAAATTAAAGGTTCTTTGGATAAGTTTTGTTTCACAGACAAAACATGTTTAGTCGACAACGTTCGTAATGTAAACACACGGCTAATCCCTCTCTCAGTCTGATACTCAGTCCCCTGCCATAGTAACTATTGCCCGAGAGTGGACCTATTATATGTTTTTATTTATTATTATCGTATATTATTAAGGCCCTCCTTCTTATTTTGAACTTCTCGAACTTATTTTCGCCTTGTCTTCGTTCGTTCGACGAGCTTCGTTCTTCGGGTTCCGACATCCTTCCAAGTTCATTTTTTTTTTTGTTTGTATTTTAATTTAACAATTTTTACCTCACTATGGTTGCCATCAAATAGATTTATCATTTTATTTTTATTATCATCGTGAGCTTACGTTAATATTTCCAGTTTTAATTACATATTGGGTATTTAAACATTGTAAATTACGGAACTACTTTCATTGTAGATAGTGCACTATCGATTATATTTCTTTTAGTGATTATTTTTTAACAATATATATTTATATACATTTTTTTTTTGTTTTAGGAATTGGTATTCTGTTTGTTTTTATTATAGATCCGATATGTCCGATAATATATAATAATTATTTACCCAATCTCTTTGACATATTTTGATAACAATTTCTTTTTAAACTCAAGTTAATTTAAATTTTATTTTGATTAACAAGATTTATTCGTGTTTACTTTATTGATTATTTTTTCTTATAATATATTATTTTTACATTGTATTCAGTATCATTATTTTGTTCCTCTTTATTCTTGTTCTCCGTTTCCCTATCATATACTTGTCCAATTAGGAAGCTCCGGCAAAATTCAATTTTTTTAAAGATTTCCCTATTCAAAGGAATATGGAAGGGAGCCTTGAAATAAACAAAACATTAAAATATGTCATTACAAAACTTTCTTATACCAACCACATTTTTACAGATCATCCTTCCCTCTCTCAAATTCATTTTACTCAGACCCTACTGTATATATGAAAGTTATGTGTTGGCGTTGGTGGTTTTCTTTATTTCATTGTAAGTGTAATTCTTGGAGTAACTTCTTTTTTGACGAGACCTAATGATTTTTCAGCCAAATCGTCCTATGAGACGGAGGGGATCTAACTAGGTGACTAATAACTGCTGTTATAATGAATTTATTGACATGAAATTTTATATTTGAATTCAAAACCCCATAAGGATAGCTCCTATTAATTTTCTGCGAATTCTGCAAAAATTGACTACTGTCTGTGAAAACGATAGAAAAAAAGTATCGCCATCGAAAATTTATATGTGTATCCAGAACCGCTCATAACCGGTTTAAATGTCCTGAAACCGTTTTTTTTTAGTAGTTTGCTCGATTTACTCGAAAACTGATAGTCCTAAGACAAATTGGCTCTTACTCAAAATGGTTTTTTTATTAAATTTCCTTTTTTTATTGATGAAAAAAATAATCCCAAACAATAACCAATGAAAAATATTTTATATAATCAAAAAAAAAAATATGACTGAAAAAAATGGAAGAATGAAAAACGGGGAACTAGAGGACTAAAATAACAATGGGGTAGGTTTCCATAAAGTACATGAGGACTCTTATTAGGGGTCTAAAGAAAGACCGAACAAACAGAGGAGCAGTCAATAAAGTCCATTGTTTGTTTGTTTGTCTGCAAAGAATACCACGGGACATTGTTTGTTTGGATGTACAGAGCAGCGAGCATTCTACTAACTAGCATGGAGTTCATTGGATTCGTTAAGTTTCTTATTAGAGTCATTCCGTCTGGTTGGTCCTGTTTAAACGGAAAGTATGTGCATGAATGTGGTGTAATCAATGTCGCTAGTTATAATCACAGTAATTAATCAAATGAGGATAGTCGCTAGGTCTAGTCACAGTAATTAATCAAATGAGGATAGTCACTAGTTCTAGTCACAGTAATAAATCAAATAAGGATAGTTGCTACATCTAGTCACAGTAATTAAACAGATAAAGATAGTCGCTAGATCTAGTCACAGTAATAAATCGAATAAGGATAGTTGCTACATCTAGTCACAGTAATTAATCAAATAAGGATAGTCGCTACTTCTAGTCACAGTATTTTAACAGATAAATATAGTCGATAGATCTAGTCACAGTAATTAATCAAATAAGGATAGTCGCTGCTTTAAAAGTCAAAACAAGAACTAGGTACCTTTGGAATATGTAAGTTTAATTTAGTATGAGCATTTTCATTTCTTTCTGTTAATTTCAATGTCTAAGTAATGCCAAGAGGGATGTATACAATGGCGTAATAAGGGTGTTGTGGTGTATTCATAGACGACATGTTCGACGGCCACATCTCACCCCACCAATAAAGTTAATAATTAGAATCAAAATAAAAATTTAATTCCACCCCACCCCCAACCCGCCCCTCTTCAAATTTCGATACTCCATACAGCCTAGTTTTCCTTCCAGGTTCCCTTCTACCTAAAAACCAAGTGTAGTACAGTTATGACATGATGAACATAATAACATTACGATTTTAGTGTGGAATTGATTTTGAGTATGATTTTTTTACTGAGTGCAAAATAAAAACGTAGTCTGTGCTCTCACATAGTTATCGGTGATAATTAGTAATTTGTACGTCAATAAGTAATAAGGTTGCCGGACTTAGGTTTAGGTAGGTCTAAGGATAACATCACAAAAGGCATTTTGCAACTACGCAATAATATCGTACTCAGAAGTTGGAATTTGCAAATCGCAATGTACTTTACTTATACGCGATATGACCTCGTAGTTAAAGCCCGGGCATGAGTCATAAAACCTAACCTAACCTAAAATGAATCAATACGCCAGGAAACAGTGGACAGGAAACAGCTCAATCTAAAATGTCATCAGAACTTGGTGTAAATGAGGGGAGGGATACAAAGGTTGTTTAGTATAGGAAACTCCTGTTATGGCCACTTAATATATATTTTACTCGATGGCGCCGGTAGCTCAGTGGTATGCGTACTTGCCTTCTGAGCTCGTGGGTTCGAAACTCGACCGAGGCCCTTAGTTTATTTTATCTGGGCGGTAAAATAAACTTAAGTACGCCGTCCTTCGGATGGGACGTTAAGCGATGGTCCCGAGCCTGTACGATGTCAGGTACTCGTTAAAGACCCCTGCACTAAGTGAATAAAAATTTAGGGTAGGCAAGATTTAGGACTCTCACAGTTGAGTCGGGCTCATGTCCACTAGAGTGACGAAAGAGCGCTCTGGTAGCAGGCGATATGACCTCGTAGTTAAAGCCCGGGCATAATAACTAACTATATTTTTCTTTCTTATTTATATGAAGGCAATAAATTCATTTATAAAATAAATATTGTTTAATTTTTCACTTTTACTCATGATATTAAACCATCGATGAAATAAAGTCAATGTTTTCAGTCTATCAATAGTTCTATTTCGATGCTTTCACAGTAGGGTTCATAAGCACCAGAATGATGAAAGAGCAGAGCGCCAGTAATCTACCAGAGCGGTAGTAGACAAGACAACCTCGTACTTATTGCCCGGGCATGAGTCACAATAACAATCCCATGAAATGTTTCATGAGATTCAAATTAGAATTACCTATGAAACCCTTCAATGTGATCACAATTTTTTTTCACGTTTGTGTAGAAAAGAAGCCCCCTCCCCCCCCCCCCCCCCCCCTTATTAAAAAGTTAGTCAAAAGAAAATAAGAAATATTAAAAAGAAAAATGAGGAACTTTTTTATATTGAAATACTTTTATATGTACTTATATGAAATTCTGAAGAGGGCAAAAGGGCACAATATTAAAAAGTTTGAAGGGAAAACCATTAATTTTCGTCATTTTAAAGTAGAGCCTTTGAGATTATAATGTTTAAATATCGTCTTAACAACCAGAATATAGCTCAAGTAAATAGATTCTAATATATGAAATATATCCAAAGATATAGAGCATATTCAGGGTGAAAGAGGGCGCTGGTAGCTCAGTGGAATGCGTGCTTGTCTTCTGAGCTCAAGAACGTGGCTTCGAAATCCTACCGAAGCCTTTAGTTTATTTTATCTGGGAGTTAAAAAAAAACTTAAGCACGCCGTCCTTCGGATGGGACATTAAGCGATGGTCCCAAGCCTGTACGATGTCAGGTACACGTTAAAGACCCCTACCTACTCTTGGTGAATAAAAATTTAGGGTAGACAACATTGAGGACTCCCACAGAAGAGTCGAGCTCATGTCCACCAGAGTGAGGAAAGAGCGCTATGGTAGTAGGCGATATGACCTCGTAGTTAAAGACCGGGCATGAGTCATAAAACCTAACCTAATCTACAGGATGAAAGGTAATAAGTGAGAGCGTTTTAAATGGTAATAGTACAACCCAAGACGAACAGAAAAGTTGTCGCTGAATCAATAGCTGCTTACTTCCCCAGCACGAATTATTCAATTGAGTTTTTGCTCTCCCATCAGATCCAATCGAATAAAACTTCAAAAGTACTTGACTTCTGTAGTGACTTTTGTGTCTTCATATTAAGTTTTGTGTCGATACATTCATTACATCGGTATCTCAGAGGTAGCGACCCTTCCGATGTGACGTACAGCGGTGATCTCGAGCCTGTTCGATGTCAGGTTATACTCGTTAAACTCTATTTGAACTCTATGTGAATAAAAATTTAGAATAAGGAAAATTTTAGAACTCCCATAGAAGGGTCAGGCTCATGTCCAACAAAGTAGAAAGAGCGCTCTAGTAGCGCTATAATAACTAACTATGGTTGAGGAAACTTTCAATTTGACAATGGAATCCTTTTTCACTGTTTAAAAATGGAAAAAATAACCATCGTTTAAAGGTCGGATACAGTTAGTTATTATGACTCATGCCCGGGCTTTAACTACGAGTTCATTACTACCAGAGAGCTCTTTCGTCACTCTGGTGGACATGAGCCCGACTCTACTGTGGGAGTCCTAAACTTTTCCTACCCTAAATGTTTATTCTCAAAGGGCAGGGATCTTTAACGAGTACCTGACATCGTACAGGCTCAAATCCATCGCTTAACGTCCCATCCGAAGGACGGTCTGCTTAAGTTTATTTTGCCTCCCAAATAAAATAAACTAAGGTCCTCGGCCGGGTTTCGAACCCATGACCTTGAGTTCAGAAGGCAAGCACGCATACCACTGAGCTACCGGCGCCCACTTCGTATAAAGTTATAATTTTTGTATAATTCGCTTACTTTTATATATTTATAATTATTTTGATGCACAATGTATGATCCAATTACCATGTTATCGTTGAACCGAAATAAATATTATTATTATGCTTGAAAGCAACAGTTGCTACCAAAATTCTAAAAAAAAAAAAAAAAAAAAAAAAAAAAAGTATATATTTTGTAATTATTTTTGGAAGGGTTTTGTTTTCATTCTAAAAAAAATCGTCGGTGAATCATCGGTCATCGCTCTCCCTCTAAAGTCAATCGATTGTTTGGGCTATAAATCAATATCTCACTTACATAGTGGCTTCCTCATACTATATTTTATATCGATATAGTCATCATCATCAGTTATTAGGGTATTTGAGTCTAGCCTCCCTTCCCTTTGGCCGATTTGACTGACAATCAATAGTTGTCATCCTTAGAGGGTTCTGCATATTCATTATATCAGGGGGTATCGCGTTTTCATTTTTGGAACCAGAATGTTGGAAAATATTAAATTCCGTTGAAAACTATACATCGAATTACTGATCGATTACATGACTTCAACTATATTTCGTATAGCTGTTTTTTTTTTTTTTCTAATTTTAATTCCAGATCGTGAAGAGCGGTCCACATGTTCGGTACGCCCTGTAAATAAATAAAGAGATATTTTATTGATAGGATGTTTAATGAATTATTTATTACTTACATACATTTAATTATTTATTTATTATTAATTTATTATTATTATTATTAATTTATTACAGTTCTCTCACACACGAATGTAAGACATATATCCTTGGAGAATGCCACAATATACGTGTTTCTTGTCTTCATCTTTTATCTGAAATTCACTCTTGTAATATTTGCTGGGCTCTAAAAACTCATGATATTGATCTATAGTAATATCTTTCATTTGGTAAAAGCCCTGAAAAAAAAATATATATATATATTAATAAAGATTGGATACGAACATACAAGGAATACAAATTCATATAAAAACGTTTCTGTGCAACTGCGAGTACATTTTATGCAATTCTACGTGGGAAAGTCAAATAAAAAGTTGGGTGACGCGTGTACGAATGTTTCATGCCAGGCCTCTGGCTAAATTAAGTCCTAACTATCTCAGTTTGAGGTGGGGGACATATATGTGTGGGGAAGGGATATTTCATCCAAAAATGGGCGTTACCCGGACATCCATCTCTGTCACCGAAGTAAAGTTAGAATACTGAGAGAGAACTCTGGTCTGTTACTACCCATCTACCAGGTCCAACACCATGTAATCTTTTCTTAAACTGTTAATTTCTATTTTTAAACTGTTAATAATTATTTGATACATAGCTTTCAATTTTATATTTCTGGCAGAGTTCTTCTTTCAAGTCTGTCCAATCTACGTTTACTCATTATTTTTTATTATTTATATACTAATTTATTTTGTTTTTTTCTTTTAAGTATTTTTTATTATAATTTTATTTAGTTTTATATATATATATATTTTACAGGGCGCCGGTAGCTCAATGGTATGCGTGCTTGCCTTCTGAGTTCAAGAGCGTGGGTTCAAAACCCGACCGAGGCCCTTAGTTTAGTTTATCTGGGAAGTAAAATAAACCTAAGCACGCCGTCCTTCGAATGGGACGTTGTGATGGTCCCTGTCAGATACTCGTTAAAGACCCCTAACCTAGATGAATAAAAATTTAGTGTAGGCAAAATTTAGGACTTCCATAGTAGAGTTGGGCTCATGTCCACCAGTGTGACGAAAGAGCGCTCTGGTAGTAGGCGATATGACCTCGTAGTTAAAGCCCGGGCATGAGTCATAAAACCTAACCTAACCTATATATTTTTTATAATAGTTATTTTGTTTTATTTCTCTTTTCTATAATCCGCGTATTGTGACCTGATGCAAGGGCGTAGGCACGTCCCGAAATGTCGTCATGAAAAAGACACTTCCGGAAAAGTTATAAAAAATTATTATTTTAATTTTAATCCCAGTATTCCTTGAAAACCAGCCATTACCGCATACCTCTTCCGTAAAATATTTAGGATTAACCCTCGATAGAAGGCTGACTTGGAACCCTCACACTCGGACGACACGACTCACACTAGACCGGCGACTTAGACTATTGTACAGTATTTTGAATAGGCGTTCTAAATTATCTACTCGACAAAAACTAAATTGTTATACTTATCTTCTCCGACCTCTCTGGACCTATGGCTTACAAATATATGGTACAGCCAAGACTTCAAACATCAAAAGAATACAGATATTTCAATCCAAGACTCTCCGACTGATTACGCAATGCCCACCATACGTTAGCAACAAGACTTTACACCGCGACTTGAACATCACACCCATAGACACTAGCATTAAACATTTATACCAACGTTTCTACACCAAAATTTACTTACACACCAATCCGGAAGTTCGCAAAATCCTAAGTACTTTACCCCACAATCCCCCAAGAAGATTAAAGAGAGTTTGGCATAGAGATCTCCTGGTATGAAGTGATGTCATGAGGGTTCACCGCTGGGTGTTTTTCCTCTCTCAAGCCTTTCATGTCATATTTATTTTTATTATTTTATTTTATTTTTCTTATTTTTGGATAGTACCTACATGTCAGCCCAGCCGCTGGTTGTGCATTTTTTTTACATAGTTGTGGCTTTAAATAAATAAATACAAAAAAAAAAAAAAATTAAATTAAATTATAAAAGTTATCTACTGTATTTAATAATATTATTATTTTATTATTCACTTTTTCCTTTTTCAAGTATCTATTCAGTCATTTCATTCATGTTTAGTAGTATTGTTAATTCTGTTTACGTGTGCGTCAGACTTATGAGTTAATATCTGTTTATATATCTTATTTATAAACTTCTTTAATGTACACATGACGATGTATGATCCACATGGTGTATCATCTATATGGTGTATCATCTATTACCATGTTTTGGTTTAAAGGAAGTGAGTATTATCATATTAGTTCCTAGTTCACTCTGAAAAGAAAAAAGAAAGAAAATATTAATAATAATAAAATATTCAATATTTACCCCGGGTAAAATGTATAAAGTTTTAACAGAAGATACAAAAAAACACTTATAATAAAAACTGTTGAATAAAAAATATATTTTTATAAACTTTAATATTTCAAAAACAGAACTCTCTCATATCACTCATATTCAGCTTTGAAAAGTTTCAGCAATAATATAAATAACGTTCAGTGCTGTAAAATAATAGTTGGCTAAAAGAAAATACATATAATATTTATAGAAATACGAGTATAGAAGAAGTGGACATTTGGTCCGGTTATTATAAAGGAGTGGTTTTTTTTACCCCACTGCGCAACGCGTTTTTCACTTTTGCATAGGCTATTTGACATTTCCGAAACAGAACAAATGTTATGTAGTCACTAC